>JAKEEE010000056.1:0-1200000 GCA_021498325.1 Bactrocera minax | reverse complement strand
ATTTATGAGCCGAAGGCATTTGAAAATGTTTGGACTTATTTACAACGGCCATGTAAGGCAAAGCGTGTTGAAGCAAATTTTCAAGGTATTGTTCTGAAAGGTTTAAAGGCACTGAGCTTAAAAATTTATATTCGACTAAGTAACAAACAGTATAACAAACGCACGAGTTTTACGAGTTTTGGCGAGCTCAGAATTTATCAAAAATAGATTGAAATGTCGATGGCTAAAAATGTTTGGAGCTCTACAATCATAAAAAACTTAGACTTCAAGAGAATAATCGCTGAAACGAAACGAATTTATTTCTGCGAATTTATTTCGACGCAGAAAATGGTATCGACAAATTTAGAGATCTCTAAATCCGTTGTATTTTCTGTGATGATTGATTGATGTGATGATGATTGATTTGGCAAAAAATTGGTTTTCATTGAAGTTGCATGCGAACTTTTCAGTCTATTTGGTATAATTATTAATTACACCTAGAAGGTTTTTTCTTTCGATTTTGTATTCACAATTTCTGTATATATCTCTATGTCATACGATAAATGCGTGATATTATAATTTTTAATCCCCCCCACATTGTTGAAAGCTTTTATGAGTAGTCTTTCCAAATGTATTTTATATATAATATTTGGTTCTGTTAGATATTGGTAATTCCTTATTCACTTTTCTTTGCTTCGACCAAATTTTTCTTAATCACACTAATTGACAGGTCAATGGGGCCTTGATTTTATTGTTCTTGCTTATTTTTATTACAGTTGCATTACTTTAACGCATACATCATTTACAAGTGTGAGGAGAATTGAGATAAATTCGTTGAAATCACAATGTTTTGATTGCTAGCATTCATTAAATGCTTTTGTGATTTTATTTATTTTTCCTTCTCACAGTTGCAGCAGCTGTAATTAATCACATACGATACACACCCCAAATGATGGCAGTATTTGAGGTTTAAATTGAATATGAACATATATACAATACTTGTTGGCAAGCAACACTCGCCGCCAATATTAAGCGGTTTGTGCCAGTCTGTTGGCGCTATTGATTGCCCCCCGCCACCCTAGAGCGACTAAAACCACTCAACAACCAAGCGGGGAAAACTTCAATAACAACGAACACCAAAATCAATTGCAGTCAAAAAATAATGTCGGTGTTGAAATGCAATTTAAATATCATAAACGCCAAATTGATTTTCATAAATGATGTGTGAATTGTTACTCACGTTGGCGCTAAATTTGACGCTGTCACCGACATTGAGGTCGCTACCCAAATGCAATATTAGCGCTCAACTTTTTTCAGCTTTGATGCTGATAAAGTATTTAATCTTGTCAAAAATAGCAGGGCTTAATAGACACAAGTTAATGTGAATGAATTCGACATATCTTTACCTTCGAAATAGTTTAGTCCGGCGATTACCTCTTCATTGTCACTAAATTATTCTCTAGTGGTCATTCCCTTCAAGTCAGAGTCGTCGAAAATTAGTCCATGCTCACCCCTAAAAATAGACGCTTTAACTTTGTCAGCTAACAGTCGGCTATTTCCACACTTTGGATACGGTTCATCGTGCGTAGTCAAATCGATTAACTTTTGATCGGGCTTTGGCGCGAAAAGTTGTACCCATGTTTCATACAATAAGTTATATCAACGCAAAAACACGCAGGTTCTTCTGTACATACATTTGGTTCACCGCCTTCGAAGCTCATATAGCCGGTACGGAGTTTAGCAAACCACTTACGAGTGGTTTAACTCGCTCGTGGTTTAACTCACTCGGATAATATTCGGCGTGTTATTTTTCGGTAGCACTACCATAACTACCTCATCAAAGTGATTCGTTAAGATTAAATTCCTTTTTATATTGAAACGACATTAGCTCCAGCTAGCTGATAAGACAGCCACAAAATAATTAAGTTGTCAATGCATTAAAGAACTAAGAAAAAGATTTGAATGAGTAAAATAATACAGATCAATATCGCCCTCTAATTAAAAGCGTGTGAAGTTCTCTTTACGCAAATATGGTACTAAATGAGTTATCAAGTAGAGAGAGAGAGAGCGAGAGATAAGGAGAGACTTTTTCGTGCGATTTTTCCAACATTATATAAAATATTATAATATAAATTCTAGCTGCAGAAGCAGGCGCGTTCTTTTATGAGAGCGTGTAACTGCTAGTGTATATTATGACATCGATAGCAGCGGATTTAGCGAAGTGGAATTTAGTTCCGCTTGATCTGAGTTGAATTGAGAAAACAAGCGAATACCTTCCACTATGAAATAAGTAGTCATCACTCTCATTTCAACTTTGAGGCCTTAATTATTGACTGCTACTTTTTTGGACTGCCTAGATGATTGAATACAATTAATCTGTACCGAGTTTACAGTAAACTTGAAACAGGTCAGCTAAATGCTGTGGATTGGGCCACAAAGCTGCTACCTTACATGTACTATATGGGTGGAAAATCTTTCGTCTTTGGTGAGATCACGCTGTAATTTTTTATTATTGGTTTGGAGTACTAACCTTAACTAGAAACCTGTTTTATCTGCATTCAATTGGGCTCATCTGGGCGTCGGGATTCGACTTTCCAGCCCTTATAGTTGTTATGTATGTATAACGTTTTTAACAGCCCATAAATATAAGCACCTACATTATATCTCTCATAGCGATATAGGGCTTAAAATGTAGTAAATTTAAGTCATTTGACGTAGACAAAATGAGAAGATCCACATGAATCCCAGTAGGAATTGTTTCAACACCACAAAGAGTCCTTCTAACAAACACATACAAGCTTTTCGCAAGCTGTTCAAAGTGACGATAGAATTCCAACTAAAGTGTATAACTTATAAATATATGCAATTATTTTAACTCTACTTAACAAATTACCAACAGCGGCAAACGCAGCTGCGAGCCAAATGCGACGCTGAGAAGTAGCGGCACTGTCTCTCTATGCATGGTACATATGTGCTTATGTGCTGTTTTAGCATGACTTAACTTCCTGCGCGTTTGTGGCATAAATTACCAACAAGCGACATTTACGACAAAAAGGAGGTGGATATATCTGGTGAAATGTACGCGAAACGAACAGACGTGCACTTTTGTGCGCATGGAACAACTTACCTGACGGATACAACCGTCGCCGTCGCCGTCGCCACTTGTATGTGGCATGTTAATGGATAAAGTGAGTGTTTTCATGCGCACATGCATGTCTATCTACCATTGTGCCACAATGTGGCATCGCTTAATTGAGTGAAAAAGTAGTGTGTGGGCTGTATGTGTGTGCAGTCTGTTTTAAGGACTTTACACGCTCTTTGCGGCTGAAAAGTTTTCAAATTGCCAGCATATATTGCACATAGACAAAGTTTAGACTTTTACTCTCACCTTCATAATGGAAATAGATACGATGCTTATAGGTAAGGTAATCGAGACTTTCACTATGCTGCCATCTCACAGTTTGTATAATTGTTATAATTTGCTTTGCAGACGTTTATTATTACGTTTTCTGGTGCTTTTAAGTGATATTTAAGTGCTGTCTAATCCTGTTGCTTTTATTCATTATATTCTTAACGAAATTATTAGGTTTCTACAGAGAGTGTGAGTTGCAAAAGAAATCGCTTTGAGTTTCGAAGAGCGCTTTGAAGACCTTCCCGACGTTGAAGGGACTAATGCTCGTGATCAACTTGAAGCTGCTTAGATACATTTCTTTTTAGTAGTTCAAGTTCTTTGGTATATCGGAAGTGTTCTATGCAAACTTTTTAAACAAGTTCTCATCCTCCAAACTAAAGCGTGGGAGTAGGACTAGATGCAACATAAAACATTATTTTGCTAACAATAGCATTTATGCTCTTTTTCCTCAGACCCAACAACTCAACTCTTTAGTGTTGATTGCTTGATAAGATGGTTTCGAATCCGAATCGATATGATTCTATTATATTTAGCAGACTAATAAGAGCTTTACTCAATAATAAGCGTCTAGGGGCCCTTGGTTTCTTCCAAGAATTCCGCGGACCAAGATTTTCCTTACTAACTTAATTTTACTTTACTTAATTTCCCTCTCAAATATATGGTGTCAGTTTAAATGAAAATGCCAAGTACAACAACTAAATATCATAACCGTTTTCCACAGATCGTGTGTTATTCAAGGCGCAAGATGTTCCAATGTTGTCGTATGGGCACTTGTGTGTCAGTCAAATTATTATTTGTATTTTTGCCGTATTTTCGACAGCTTAGTTGCGCAACCTTTGGAGTTGTTGTTGTTGTTGTAATGTCAGAAAACATTCCTTATATAATTATGAGGAATACTATCGAGTTGACAGTCTTTGGTCGGATAAAAATCCTGATCCCTTCCGGTGACGTAGACCTGACTGGAACGGAACGAATCCCATTCCTAACGAGCAACTGGCAAGCAGAGAATGTATGAAATCTCATATCGTGTACATTCTCTGCGTGCAAAATGGCAATGACCCTTTCCATTCTGCAAAAGGAACAGTACTTTTATTGTAGCGAATATTTTTTGCGCATGGCCACGATTCCACAGCTTCTTTTGTAAGAACATTTGAAAAGCAGAGTCACAAAGTGAAGCCGCAGGCCAATTATTCCTTCAGAAATCATAGCAAAATAACATGATATCCCCGAATATATCATTGTAAAGAAAGAAATTGTAATGAATAAAAGCTCGAAGAATACCAGCTCGATACTTTTGTCGATGAGAGTGCATGTCTGAAAAGATGATGTGGATGAATCAAGAACTTCATGGAATGATTTTTAGAATACCTTTGGTGAGCAGAAGAGGAAAATAAGTACTGTTATTAATATTTTTGTATGCAGTAGACATTTCCTGACAACAAAACTTCAATGAACTGATTTTGGGGGAACTCAACGGATAAACTTAACACCAAAACTCAAAACCATTAAGTTAAAACAACTCTATTTGATTTCCGTAAATTAACCGGGTTGTTTTATGTAATATAGAAACGCAGCAAATGATAATCTCTATATTAATGGGTACTAACTTGATTGGTTTGTTAGAAATTTATGATGTACGAACCAGTTCGTAAAAACAGACACAAGATTATAATTAGAGCTCATAAAATCTCACCTGCCGTTAAAGAAGGGTGTGGACAGCTGTTTTTTTATGTATATATATATATATATATGTTTTTTTTTTTTTCTTTAAAACGACTGTGGTACCCGAACAGGCGGCTTGATAGCGCGCGCATCTTTGATCTGACACAAATGCAGTATTTTTACAAGCAATTTGGAATTTTTTCCATTTATGCATTTATAGTTTTATTATGGCGAATAAAAGCCGCGCTGCATTTATCGCCCGTTCGCATGCGAAGGTGCGGCGCAGACGCCACATCCGCTGCGGGGATTTACAAATTAACGCTGTTGAACTAAAGCACCAACAACAAGCATACTGCTGACAATGGCATGTTGGTGGAAAGTGTGGCTGGTGCGCCTTGAACATGCGCGGCCTAAACAGGAACGCTTTGAAGCTTGCGCGTGAACTGCAGCGCATTTATTGCACATTTTACGAGTTTATATCATTCCACAAAGCACTAAGAACGCGAAATACAAACACAAATAGAAAGCAGTAAACAGACAACCATGAACAACAACAACAACAACAACAACAACAACAATGTTAATACGTGTATGGCGAAAAATTCAAGGAAGTCGGCGGTAAAAACAGCTCGCTCAACGGCCACTCACATCGGCCGCGTCGAGATCTATTGCTTTGTTTGTTTGCCTTTTCATACAAATGCACATATTTGATGGTTGAAATAGTGTGATAATTAGGTTATCTCATGCAGCAGCAACAGCACACATAACACTTTGCTCCGTCACTCATTCGCCAGCTTTTTAGCAGATCCATCCATCCATCCATTCAGCCAACCATCCAGTCGACTTTCCGTCAGTCATGCGTCGGCTAAGATCAAAGCGTTTGTCAGGATTTGTTTGTGAGCGCGCATGTGTGCGTTTGTGTGTCTGCGTATTTTAATTTGTTTAGCCGCCATCATCGTCGCTGTTGTTAAATAGTTTTATTGTCTAAACACACACGCACTGGCAAATTGACAGGCGTGCCTACGCAAATACATAAAAGTGATTACACATAAACAACAAACAAGCTGCAAATGAGCAAATAGTCACTGTTTGTATATATATATATTTGTGTATATACTCCCATACATATATGTGGCGAAGTGCTGGAATCCAGGGGAGCTATAAGTATGATTTATGAATTCGAAGAATTACAGCATTTAGCTCCGCTGCCCGCGTTTGAGTGTTTTCTGATTGCGCGCCAGTTCTCTCATAAATTAACAACTATTTGTTGAATAACCAAGCAAGCGTCTATGAGCATGCTACGTGATATATTACATACAAACACAATAATAAATTTAATTCAAAAATTTTGGTATACATTTGTGTCGCAATCAGAGTCTTAAAAAATATTGAAAGTAAATTTTCCAAAGCAGATATATATATATATATATACTTTGGTACGATATTCTTAAATACTAGAGTATTTGTGTCGAGACAAATGAATAAAATAGTCTCTGTTTGAACACTTGCGAGCCGCTTTCACATGGGAATAACTGGGTGATCTTTAACACCTCAAGGTCATTTTGTAATGTCTTGAAAAATTTGATGTCATTATGAAGCATTAAGGAGAGTAATATCAAACATTATGAACACCAATGTCACAATTTTAGAACAAAAGCAACATGTTATGTAAGCCGTATGCTCTAAGTTGGAGACGGATTAAAATTCTGCAACTCTCTTCTTTCTTTTCTTTTCATGTACAATTAAAACCAATTTTTTTATTAGTAAAAAAAATCCATCACTTTAATTGGAACTTCTGATAGACTCTCAAGACATATGGTAAAAGAGATAAATGGTTGTGTTCCGCTAACGGTTGTTTTTAACACCTAGAATTAATTTCGGTACAAACCGGATTAGATATAATGAACCGATTAAGATGATGTGCGTGCCTCTGCCTGTGCAACGAAAACTCAAGAAAACATTACGATATATTGATGAAACTTGGTTCCTTGGCGCCATGACAAGGTTGGTATTGCAGATAGGCGCAATCGGGCTATTGGCGCGGCCATAAAATACCGTTAAGTGAAACATTATAAATAATTTTGTACACGGAGACGCAGTAGGGTGATCATCTGTGGATCATCATTAAAAAAGGGGCGTGGGCCCGCCACTAAAAGCTTTAATACACATATCTCATAAACCACTAAAGCTATATAAATCAAAATTGCTTGGAACAAGTCTTTCGAGCACCTTCCATACAGTGTAAATATAAATGAAGTCGAGTAATAACCACGGCCACTTCCCATAAAACCGATACGTCAACATAAAACTATTGAAAGCGCAATGACTCGGTAAAAAAACACGCCAGAAGCATGAAATTTTACAATGAAGATGGTACGGAAGGCCTCATAGGAGTCGATCTAAAAGTTGATCCATTCCCAAGCACCACCCTCTTTTACGTGAAATTCCTTATCTCAGGAACGGCTAAACCAACCAATATCAAATAAATTTGGTGCATAATATTGTATTTAGATCCTTACGTTGCACTGTGAAAATGTGCGAAATCCAGCTACAACCAAGTCTACTTCGGATATAACACAATTTTTTAAATCCATTTGATTCTTTCATTATATAGTATTTAAATCAAGCACCAATATAGATACCAGAATAAAAATTTACACAAATGGCGTCCTCCAGCTACGACATTTCCTGCTCGAAAATAGTCGAAATCGGAAAATACATTTCAAGCCCCCGAGAACCTCTCGGCTTATAGCTGACTTTTTATCAACTAAATCAGAGAGCAAAAGCATTTGTGTTAAAAATGAGTAAACTTGGGGAAATTCTTAACTTTAGCCCCCTTGTACCTGTTATAGAGATTTTCTAGCTTCGGCCTGACGTAACACCGCATATGTCGGTCAATTTGTAAGACATTTAGTGAAATTCAGAGCGCTTGTTTTTCTGATAATTCTGTTCACTTGCGTCAAAAATGGTTAAAATCGGGTAAATACTTCCGCTAGCTTCTATATTATCAATATAAGGATCTTTGAAGTTCTGGTGGACTTTATACCGTACATATCGGGAAATTTGTAAAATATCTTAGCGAAATGAAGTGAACATATATTCCTGGATATGCAATAGTTTGGTGTGGAAAATGAGTGAAATCGATCTATGACCTATTACCTCAACGCCCAGTTACCTCACAAAAAGGTTCTCGTAATTCTAGTGGACTTTATGCCAAATACATCGGTCGAATTGTGAGTTACTTTAGTATAAAAGCATGAAAATATGTTCCCGAGCATACTTTTGTTTTATGCCAGAAGTAAATCTCATCTACGTAGACCTTCCCTAGCTACAATATACCCAATATATTGATTGCCGATTTTCCAGCTGACTTTAGACCTTTTATGTTGGTCAATATGCATGATATTTTGAAGAAGTTAAGCGTTTTCTTAAACATAATGTGGTTTGGCGTTGAGTATGAATGACATCGGTATAGACACTTTGGTCTAAACTCCATATCCCTAATATAATGATTACCGATTCCTTGGCTGATTTTTTTCTCATATGCCCATAATATTAAATTTCGTGCTTGTGGTTCAGTTTATAAGGCATATATCACAATGGAAGATATCTCAACAAAATTAAGCTAGCATATTTTGGTTAGTATTATTTCGGTAGTAAATCGGTATCGGTTTCTCCGTTCCCGCAGCACTAATATGATGAATGTAGTGATTTAGTTAGTTAAGTTGATTTTAATAGAAACATCCCGGGCTCGAAACAAAATGTAGTAATGAAACTAAGTGAATCTATGACAAATATTTAAGGTTAAAAGATACCAAATATGATTGGAATCCATTTATGGTTCCACCGAATAATAAATTTTAAATTCCTTCCGTACTTGTTTAACACATAAATTGTTCCTATCACATGCGCCGAGTACATAGTAATTTATTGCTCGTAAATTATAAGTTTATCGCGACAACACAAAATCGGATATAAGGCAACAAAAAGTACCATTCCGAGAAGTGATAATAAAATATCGAAATATTTGCGATTTATGTATGTGATTTTTGCATTAAATGAATTAAAATATATTTATGTAATACTAAACCGAAATAAAACAAGCGCGAATTCTCTAAGCGCATTTGACATAAATTAACATAAAAACTAATAAATAATGCAACGCCAAGCACTGCGGCAGCCAATGATTTGTACGAACGATAATAGCAACAATAAATACCAGCAGTACAAGGTATTAGCTACAGCGCTTTCCGTTGCGCCAGTAGTCAGAGCACTAAATTAAACTCAATTTCATAAATATTTTGCACAATAAAATTGCTGATTCTTTTTTGATCACAAACTAGTCACGAACTTTAGATGATAACTAACACACACACACACACACGAGCATTGTGCACTTCCTGTTCAAAGCAGGATGTTCGTATTTTCACAAAATATTATCGGCACACCCATACACACACACAGAAGGGGAAGTATCGATGTGTGTTAGTTGGTTATATTATTGGCATTATTGCTTATAAATTATGATAATATATTTTAAATATTAATGTTTGCAATTTATACGATACGGCGCCTAAGCGCATAGTATACAGGAATAACAGTGATTTATTATACAGTTACACAAAAGCGAAATTTATTGCAAATATTTTCAATGTTTATTTCTGCTAAAATATGCAATGGTCTGGCATTTATGTTAGTTATTTATTAGCTGTTGTGTGTAGCGAATAATCGCTATTTTAATACCAATTAAATACCTAATATATTGTAATTAATAAATGCTTGGTTGTAAGGCAACCGAGATTTAAGCGTTTAAGTTACATAATTAGGCATGAGAGGCGTGGTTCCACATTCACTTATAGCGTAAGCTATTGAATCGTATCAACGCTTAGTGAAAATAAAGCATTATAATGATAGCTAAGGAATTAATTTTCGGGTGTTATAATGGAATCGGCAGGGGATCAGTTCCAATGAGCTGCCGCCCTATGGCCCTACTCTTAATTTGGACCTATATTGTCAACAATACTAAAACAATAATATTTAATGCAAAAACAAGGATTTCTTTTTACTAGAACTTGTATTTACTGGACATTTCGAAGCGCCAACGAAACTTTTACAACAATGTGTTGCTCATATTACAACTTAAATGAAGTCAGGTCAGGTCAGGAACTCCTTAGAGGGATATTTCAGACAAAGCATACCAAAATAAGTGAAATACCCAATATTTTGATCTTATTAGTTCACGAATTAGATGGTATTTAGATGTTGAATCGAATTTCCTATTTCCTATTTCCGAACACCCATTATATAATATTACTACCGCGATTATTTCTTATACAAACTCTCACTACCGGCTGCATTTTTCATCACTTTTTACAGCTGTACTCAGGTCTATCTAGCGAACAACACATGGAAATTGGATTTCTAACTAAGTCTAGACCATTGACTTAACGGAGTTAAAAACACGTGCTAGTTGATCACTTGATTGATTTCTTGATACGTCGGTCGATCAACTGAAATATATCACTCCTAATATAATTATGATTTCGCGTACTGTAAGGCTTGTTAAACTGTCTTACAATGCCAACTAAATAGTCAGAAATCATTTGCATGTTAAAGGAAAACTCAAGTTGAATTTCAAGTTATCAATTATCTTACTTGTTTGCCGATTCATTGTTAAGAACCCCGTTATGCTATTATAGAACATTTCCTTCAGCGGACGCGACAATAAGACACCCTAGTCCATTAATGGATACAAACATCATCCTAGGAAATTAAAAGTACAAAGGAAGTTTGATACTCTGTATAATATCCCTTAAAAAAAGCATCAAACTAGCATGGTGCTAGAAATTCCCGAAAACGAACCAGCCAGAAGAGTATTAGCTCACAACTAGAACTTATCTTATGAATATTAACTAGACAGGAAAAACTTAAATTGATAACCTTCAGATAATATTATTGGTTACTTTTTCATCTGACTTTAACTTTTTAATATTTCTAAAAAAAAATACAATATTGATTAATTATTGTATTTTCCGATTTCGACTATTTTCGAGCAGGAAATGTCGTAGCTGGAGGACGCCATTTGTGTAAATTTTTATTCTGGTATCTATATTGGTGCTTGATTTAAATACTATATAATGAAAGAATCAAATGGATTTAAAAAATTGTGTTATATCCGAAGTAGACTTGGTTGTAGCTGGATTTCGCACATTTTCACAGTGCAACGTAAGGATCTAAATACAATATTATGCACCAAATTTATTTGATATTGGTTCCTGAAGTATGGAATTTCACCTAAAAGAGGGCGGTGCTTGGGAGTGGATCAACTTTTCGATCGACTCCTATGAGACCCTCCGTACCCCCTCCCCCCCCCCCCCCTCCGTAAGTGGATCGAATTGACACAATTTTTGTCACGCATTTTCTTCCAAAATTCAGGTTCTGCGCTACAAACTCACATTTAAATTTTTGTCATCAAATCATCTTCAGCAGAAAGGCACTTTTTTTGGATTAATCGGCAACGGGTGCACCCAAACCAATGTGTCGTATTCGGAATGTGAACAATACTGAAGAGACTTTCCAGAGTGTTTCTCCAAACTAAAGATGGAGCCAACATGGTCAGCAAGAGTAAGCAAAAGCTTCGCTGCTTTTCGTTTCCGCACGTCAGTATTAAACTGTTAAAATCTGAATAATGGAGGCTGTATATTATAATAAAACATATAAGTCATGTTATTTGACGCCGTTGGACTTCTTTGTCGGGGGTACGTAATTTCAAGGTTCTTCGAATGATAATGCCAAACAGCATCACAAGGATCGGCGTTATGTGCGCGAGATTCGGTTGAAACACCAAATGCCACAATTTTTCGAACTAACAAAGCCACGACACATACGGTTTTCTCTTTTATTTGAAATAAAAAATGTTGATCTCTAAGTTGAAGAAACCTGTATGGTATCGTGCATGTTTTTTTTTTTTTTCAAAACTTTATCACGTGAAACTGGGTGGGCCTTTAAATATTCCTCACAGTGTACGATTTCGTCAGTACCTCGCGCGCCCTTACTACTGTTAATACATTACATTTAGCATGTATCTTACACCGTCAATAAAAACTGTACTATATTATATGGCTAAATTTGACAACTGATTATCTCATTTCCTTCTTTCATTATTGAGCAACCGTCGCGATGTTCGTGATGCTCAGAATGTAATTTTATACAACCACATCGACAACGGCAAATATAAAATGGATACAACAACAATATCAATAACCCTACCAAACAGTGCAATTGAACGGCCAAACAAATGACATCATTAACAACAACGACAACAAGAACAATAAGATCAGCAACAGCCCCAACATCATCAGCAACAAGATGCCACCGCATGAGCTGCAACTGCCACCGAATGAGTCGCTAAGTATTGAATATACACCACATACACACACGCGCATATGTATTCGTGTTTTTTTTTCTGCCTTACATTCGCTTCGAGTGCGGCTATGTCTGCTGCAGTTTCGGTTGCGCTGTTGCCTCACCGCGTGAAAGATTTATGCCGAAATTCTTTCGACGATTAATAATTATCAACAGTTGCCGCGGTGGTCCACCACTTTGAGAAATCACTTTGCTGCTGCTGTGAGGCATAAAGTAGTCACACACACACACACACACACGCGCTTATGCATGCATATGTGTGCATATTCAAACAAATAAACATGCCATAAAACACATTCGGATTGCCTGCTAGTGTCATTAGCTTCCATTTTCGTTGTTGCTGTTCACTTGGTGGCTGTTTGAGAATGGCGTTGGCGATAGTGCTGTTCGGCCACTGCCTCTTCCACTCCAGCTGCTGTTACAGTTCTTGTTCACTTATTGTTGTTTTTGTTGTTATTATATTGTCGGTGGCATACCAGTGTGCTGTCGTTGGCGCGCTCGCTGCATGTCGTCTGACGCGGCATAATATGCTAAGCCATGCAATAGCAACAGAGACAACAGCAGCAACATGCAAGCCGACAGCCCATTCGTCGTCTTTGTTGACTTTGCACTGGTTGCTGTTAAAGCTGTGCCTTGTGCTGTCCGCAATATGGGAGGAGGTCATCAACGACTTAGTGAAAACCAGATCGTTTGCCCATTTCCATTGTTTAACCCACTTATATTCAAAATAAAGTACCTGCACTAAGCTCACAAAATGAGTTTGGTTCCTAAAGCTAGTTTCAAAGGAAACCCGAATTGTTAAGTGATTAGTTATTGTAGGACAAAAAAAATATATAATCATTTTGGAGCAAGTGATAGTCCGTTATACAGAAGAAATTATGATTTCTCTTGTTGTTAAGCATAGTCGGCACTAAATTGTTGAAAACGAAAACGAGAACGCACGAGCAACACACGAGCCTTAGTTGTTTAACAACAGCCCTCATCGATTCGCCTTTTCTCTGCTCACTATCTTTGAGCGGCGCCCTCCTGTCACAAAATTGACATGTGAAAGCAACAACAAGGTTAGGATGCCTCACTAAAGTCGTATAACCGCGTTCTTCAAAGCTACTAAGTTTTTTTTCACAGATTTTGGACACATTTTGCTATTGTGCATAGCTCGAATGATAAATTACTTTAAGAAAAGAAAATGGAAATAATTTTTATTGATTTTAAAAACTTCCTACTTGAAATAAAATATAATTATTTATAGAAACGGTAGGGCATAGACGCTGTTCGAAACCAAGGAGTTATCAAAATATTTTTCGGCGGGGTAAGAAGCCGAAAACCAATCTTTCCTGTTTTTTGATTCTTTCCTCTGACGCAACACTATTGCCCAAGCGCTAGAGAATATGTTAACGCAAGGTCACTTGTCAAACTTGAGCAGCAGACTTCATTTGCTCTCTAAAACTGCACTCTAAAGCTCGGCTAATCAAAGACAGCTGTTAGCTATTACTCGCCAATGTCTACTGTATTAATATTTACTACAAACGATCATTCTTCGATTTTACAACTAAACCGAAAGTGCTTGCCTAATGTCTATCAGGCTTTTGCAGGTTGCAAAATCGTTCGATACAAATCATCGGTTACATTATTCTCGAGCTGAGGGTTTGCCGAGTTCTTGTCGCTGCCAAGCTGTCCGCGCATTGGATGTGACAGCATGCCATGACATTTAAATTAATGCCTTCGCATGTGTTTTGATAAGACGCGCGAGATATTAGTGCCAGCCGTGAGCAGCGCGGGAAGATAGACATTTTGACAGCAAACAAAAAACGACAAATGCGCTCCACGTAGAACACTTTTTCTTAATTTCCGATAGCCACCGTTAACTCTTTGACTTTATCTGCGGTACTTCGCTGCAACATAACGCGCTATGGCGGCGTCTGATGGTGCGCCCTTTGCGGCCTTGGTTTGCGGTTGCGTGGCATTGTTGCTGTCACTAGTTTTCACTTGTTGTTTTTGTATATCAAACTTCTGTTTTCTTTTTACGGAAACATTGATTAGGCGTTTTAAAATGTGTGGCTCTTACTCTGAAGGTATGCCAACTAATGTACAACACTTGAACCATATCCACTTTTCATTCCCCTGAAACTGTCATCGCCTATTCATGTAAATATATGTACACACGAATGTAGAATTTTTCTTGTGTTTTTTGGGTTGCTGCCGGTCGCTGTCGTCACTTCATGTGTGTGTTAATGACATTTTTAACTGTCGCCTAATTTATACCATGCTGTGATTTATGTTATTGATTTAAATTAAAAAGTATTTGTTTTGTTTACTCTGATATTTTATGTATCAGCGCGTCGCATCTATCGTCGCTCCATGCTCGTTTACTTCCCCTTCGCTTCGGGCGCGTGTAATTTGTTTCTTACTGTTCGCTTTTATTTTTCGCTTCCCTACTTTGCGCGTTTCCCTAATTCATGTTATTTTGACATTAACAAATTTATTTTTATTAAGATCTTGGTGCTTTCATAGAGTGAAAACGATGCTTTCGAAATTATCGGCAACTTCCATCGAAATGTTGTTGGGATTTATGGACTTGTGAATTTTTAGGCTTACTTAATTTGGTTGTTACGGACCGCCCGTTGCGTTGGTCGTTTAGATGAGTATGGTGATTGGGTTATAGTATTGCAAGCTTTTTAAAAAATTTAGCTTTCCAGGAAAATATTTGGAAAAATTGATAGTAAGCACTTATACATATACACGAATGTTTTGTAGAAAAGTATTACATATAGATTCAGCTTTGCTTTCGATATTTTATAATTAGGGCAACCCTGTAGCATTTGGATATTTTTAAAGGAATTTTGTACAAAACAATCGCATTTTTTCTGTTCTATACCTTACTCCGCCTCTAGCAAAAGTCTCGGGAACTATACTTGGACCACTATAGTAAGATCGGACACCATAGCGAACACTGTAGAGAAAACTACAGTGAAAGTAGTGCAAGTTTTGCAACGGTGTTGGGTCTCTTAGGAAATATATATAAAATACATATCTACACAAAATCAGAAATAACTAGGGCGATATATAGACACGATTACTCTAACTAAACTAATACTGGCGCTGGATAAACCTCATTGGAAATTCTGGTTAAAAATTATAAATTTGCAGTACACTGGAATTGTGGTATAATACTTCCCTCAGTGCTTACATAAACAGTACCAGAGGGAGTTACTTCGAGAGGAGAGTCTTGTCGCTCAATTTGTTGTATAATGACTCAATAGACGGATCGCTACCTACCCGTTGCACCTATTGTTACATTGATCGATTAGCTTTAAAACAGGCGACCTGAGAAATAAGTTCAATTCAATCCTAGACACCAAATACTTGGGTATTATTAGAGGCACGACTTTAGGGTTTAAGGCCAGAGGGAAGAGATACACTACAAATTAGTTGAACTTTGTAAAAATATAGATAGGGATCAGCTAACCGTGGTTATTCTCACACAGCCAGCCATGAAATATGTGGATGGCGCAAGTTACACAGATTACACAGAAAACCATTGGGAAGACAGTACTTAAAGATGATGTAATCCCCAGCATTAATATGAGATTCAACAGACCACATAAAGAAATATTAGTTGATTAACATATATACTGACAGTACGAGGCTATTTTCGGAGACATGCACGCACTTGCAAACCTACAATCCCGAAAACATCGAAGTAATCTCGAAGTAATTGTAAAAGTACTACAGCTAAATACTTGTGGCACACATTGCTTAATTGTCTACAGTATGATCGTAAAATACGGTACTTGAAACATATATTTCGAACTGATGCAAGTCAAGAAAACTAGTGAGCACCAGACGCCGTATTAAGAAAATAATACGGAATAAGAGGTGCCGACCAGCATTTGAGTCTATGGTTCTTAAGTGAAACTAACAATTAGTTTATGAACGAAGAAGAAAATATTTAGTGCAAGCAAAATAAAATGGCTTGTGACTGAATTTACACTACTCAACCACCATAATAATAATTGAAAGTGACATCGGGAAGAGAATTTACGATGGTAGCAGTCTTAGCTGAATTTAAAGAGTCAAAACCCTCGATAATTACCGTGCTTTTTGGGTTTCATTATTACTGATTATGAGGACATAACAACCAAATATAAACACTAAATCAATTTGAGGACCATGGTAAAAAATTCTAAGCAATAATGAGAGTTTTCACAAATCGCGACAACCTACGTCATAAACATAGGCAACATAAATAAAACTGTCATACTTTCACAGTAATTGTAAACAAAGCCTATATCCCTTTCATTCCCAGTTTTCATTGTGAGGGCGTCACAAACTAAAGCATTTTCTTGTGAAATTCACGCAAAAAAGATAACGTAACGAAACAGTCGAAATCTTTATTTCTATCACACTGAATCCTAAGAATATTATCATACAAATGATTTAATGGCAGTTGGGCCATGCATTTTCATAACGGTTTAGTCTCGATCATTTGTTAGTATATGTGGATCGGCTGTGTCGAAAAGGCATCAGCTTCAATTATTTGAGTATCCAGCATTCGGTGGAACGCTACTTATGCTCCAAATTGGTATTAAAGTTACGGGTTTTAAGTTTAGTTTATTGTTTATGCTATAATTTTACAGATATATGCATATATGTGTGAAAATATTTTATAAAATGTATCTAACATATACGTATGCATAAAATGTTGTTGTACTATTTTGCCAAACTTTCTACAATTATAAAAAATACAGCCCTGTTTTTATATGCACACATATTTCCACAATACTGTCAAGGCTATAAAGCATATAATTTATTTTATGTTTACATAGTTGCATCGTTTCATCGTTTCATTGACCATTTGCCCTCATGTAGTATATGTATGCCTAACCATTTTCGCACTTCTCATTTTTCTTTATGCACGCCTCGCTCTTACTCTCTATTACTGCATTTACAAGCATACGCACACAAACATACACAAGTGTAGTTGTATTGGCAATTCGCCTGTATGCGCACTCCCCACTGTTAAATGACTTAAATATGGCCATAAAATAATTTAATTAACACATAAATCACGACAAGAACGACTGAAAATGTAATTTAGTTTTAATTCTTGCACTTGTTCGGTGGCACTAAATTACATGCAGAAAGGCCGTAATTCCTAGCCGCAAACACACACCAGCCAACACGGCTTACACGCGTTCACCTAAAACCGTACACACATACCATAGTACACACATACCATATGCGTATGTGCATAGGCTGACTAACCAAGGCCCAAAACAGTCAGCAAGTCGCATAGACTATATAGTCGCACTCTAGCTGTGTGGTCCATTATTTGTGGCATAAATAGTAAGAGAAACAGCAGGAGCATGAGCATGAGTAACAAAAGTAACAACAAAAGCAATAAAATGGCTTATAACCAACAACTAGCAATGTTGGAGGGCAATGCGCCTAAAATTATGCTGCACTGCTGTGGGCTACAGTGACTTTGAAAAGCCGTTTACATGCAAATTAGGAGCCAAATCAGACGCAATTCGGTTAACAGCCGTAAACTGAAGGTATATAAGTGTAGACTGGTTGGGATCAAAATGCTGTATGTGTATGTATGTGTGCGTATGTTTCTGCATTGCATTGCTCTTTTCAAATGCTTTGCTGTTATTGACGCTGTTAACTTTTTATGAGAACAAGCGCAATTTCATTGCTGCATAAATTTACGGGCGAGTGATTTGTATGGTTGATTTAGTGACATTTCTATTAGTCTGGTCATGGCTGTGGTCAGAAATATGGGAAAATATACAGGCACAATATTTTAGTCAACGTTTATATAATCGCAACATTTTTCACTGAGTTTTATTATAGATGATGATATGAAGAAATATTAACTTAATTTTAATAATTCATATCAGATATATAGAGAGGTCTTGATACGTCAACGCCAACTTCAGCGAGAGTATTAAGAATTTGATAGTACTGAAGATGTATCACTAAACGAAGAGAGCATAAAAGAGCGGAAATACTGAACCAGTTGTATCAATACGCTCTATAACTGAAGTCGCTTTTGTGAGTAACTGTATATCCTGAAATATCCTGTCGCAAAAACAGCGCTCTATGCCGATAACCCGAAATCGCAGGCAAAGGTCTCAAAACTAAAAGTAGTACAATTTTTCGCCCGAATAATATGAAATACTTTTCCCTACACCTAATAAAGCCATTAGTTTTAGCGCAACCATTCTTCTTAAATACCGATAAGTATCGTTTACAAAACGAACCACCCACTTCCCAAACAATTTATTTGTGTCAATGAAGACATTTCGCCATCATTTTCAGCAATGGCAATCTATGCCATCTCAAGTAACCCAACCAGGCAGGTACAATAATTTAGTCATTGCCTGTGCACATTGGGAAAAATCGTGTTCAGATTTGAATTAGTGAATGGCGTGAAATAAGAAAAGTCGTAAACTCAATCAATAATTTAACCGCAAATGCTACACGCCTACTCAATCGTAAAAGAGTAGGAAATGAGTGGAAATCTCTACTAAGGTATCGACAGCCGTTGAAGACCTTACTGGCAGGCAGTCTTACAAAGCGAAGCGTGTAAAAGCAATGCTCATAAAATCAATAAATAAAAGACGGGATAATCGCGTCGAAGAAATAAAAGCGCACAGGTCGAAAATGAACGTGCGAAAGCGGCAATTGAAGTCGACAATCGGCATAAAACTAGTTACGTACATGCCCTATAGGGAAATACACTTATTACACCTTTTTTTTTACCCAATCACTTTAAATTTTGGTGCCGAAATCGGAATATAACTTATACACGTATATTGTATGTGAGAAATTCTTGGACTATGGGTGACTTTATATGGAACATATCGATGTATATGTGAAAAATCTTAAGGAAATAAGGTGAACTCCTTAATAATAATGTAAATTGCACAAAATGTAATGTATCAAATTAATAAAAATTTTGTAGTGCTTCCCCTAGACTCCATGTACCTAATATAATTAATTTCGTTAATTCGGTTGACTTTATGCCATATATATATTGGTCAGTGTGGATATTTTACGTTCCTTATATTTTCTAGAACAAGAAAGAATGATAACGAGAAATGATAATGGCAATTTTAGAGATCCTCTGCTGTTTTCGACGCTTTTAGTATCACCTTTTTACAAAATATCATATTAATCTTCATCTCTTTATTAAGTAATTATATTACATAAGCATATTACATATATTACTTAAGTAAAAATTTCGTTCATTTTTTAAGTAAAACTATTTGCTCTTTTTTCATTTCTTATTGTTTTATTATTTGGTTTAGGATATATTCGCTATATTGGCACAAAACAACATTAGCCGAACTTAGTGATGGCAAAGCTTTATCAAAACTAATTCACATATTTCAAAGGGTTAAATTTATTTGTCTAGTATATTTACATCACGAAAAATAAAATTTCATATCCATCGAGGTACAATAAGAGTGAGCGAACAACAAAACCTTTAATTTGCCGACAAGGGTGATAGCGATACAGGGAGGGTCCAATAAGTATTTAGCCTCCCCGCATGATGGCGCTATTATCGCAAGATCAGTTTATTATCGTACATTGTACATTAAAGCACACGAATACAATCAAAAGCGTATTAGGCCTTGTCGAAAAGGTCATAAGGCTCTACTGTGTCGAATTATTGGGCTCCTCCAACGCCGAAGGAAAAGGCTCATTTGGCTGACTCCTCCGTGTCAACATTGCCAAATTAGTGAAACTAGGGTACGGACTGCTTCCCCATCCACACTTTTATCCGGGTTTAACCCAATGCGACTTCTTTTTGATTCCAAATTTGAAATTTTATCTCCGGATGGAAATTGGAGTAGAAAGATTATGTCATCGCCGCCATACATATATTTTAGACGGGTTAAAGAAGTTGGAAAATAAAAGGAGACACACAGGAGAGGAGTACACACATTTTACCAAGATTTTTGTTTTCTTTTGTAAGCTGAAGTATTTATCGGTCCGACCCTGTTGCCTTGTTGCCTGTTCTTAACCTTTTGCTTATGACATAAAATGCCGAAATATTTGAAATCTTTTTACCTTAAATTAGTTTTTTTTTGTTTTTGAATTTTTTGAAATTTGGAAATTTGGAAATAAGATAAGAGCTGCAGCTGATAACAGATAACAGCTGATATTTTGTACTAACTTAAGGACTTTCTTGACTTTCGAGTATGAGAGAGAATTCTACAAACACCACTCTTCCTTTTTGATAAAATAAGGTTTGTCAAAAATGGCGTACATTTAAAAATTTTCAGCGAGTACAATCCACAAGAAATCGGCTTATTCTCGAGAAAGAATTTTTCAATGCGGTTCACTGCGCATTAGCGGAGCAACCGAGCACGACTGACTTAATCGAACCTAATATATCAAATTATTGGGAGCAAAGACACATTAAATGGCCAAGAGTCACAATTTGCCACGGTTGCTTGAAACTCAGTCACAATTCAACGATCGATTACGCGAGGAAACGCCAAATTTCTCTTACTCTCTGTCCAAGATTCACAAAGCATATCTGATATCTCCTTCAAAGCTCATGTCTACAATGTGCAGTTTTTTCTACAGGGTTGCTATAGCAATTTCATTTAATGATTCTATATTTGGTATGTATGCATAACTTGGTTTCTGTATTTGTGTGCATTTGTAAGTGAGTAATAAATTGAAAAGCAATAAAATGCAAAAACTTTGTTTGGCAATTTCCGCCTATAAATGTTGTTGATTTTTACCACCTTTACCGTTTAGGTGATAGGCAGTAAAGCTATGTCTAGATGTACGTAACCACAGACGTACATGTTGTACATAATAGCAATGACCCTTGCAGACCTTTCGATAAGTTTGCTGCATTGCTATTTATAGACGAAATTCATTAGTTGGTCTATTAAGAGTATCGTGTCCAAGACTGTAAGATGTGTTTGCGAGATTATACAATTGTCGGAAGTAATTTGTGTGCATGTAAAATTAACCGAAGAAAATAGATAACAACTAATTAAGTGTTAAAATACTTTATATATATATTTGGACAGGTGAAGGGGCAAGGGGAACACGAACTAAAATGGTTTACTAAATAATCGAAGAAGTTCATAAGGCAATAAAATATAATAAAGCGTTGTGGTTTATAAATTCGTATTTGTATCTTCAACATTTCATACACAACTGTTTCAAAAAGAATAATTGAATAAGTATGCGAGAACCGATAAACGCAAAAGAACTTTACTATCGTGGACTACACGGCCGAATCGCACTCATAGTTTCCTTCGGATCTTACGCGGATTTTAGAAAAATTAAAAACGAGCAATATTGGTCGGCGATTCGGTTCGTGTTTTTGGAGAGCAAATCGCGTAGTGAAAACAGAGGAAGACTGTTCTATCGGGCAGAAAGTTGATGGTGGTTCTACTTGTAGACTTGTCACTTGTAGAAAACATGGCCCCATTTGGTGACGAAAAAAGTCCATCATAACAACGCACCGGTTCTCACCTACGCCACGGGCAAATCGGTCTAGTTAGGATATGAACTTTTGATTCATTCACCGTATTCTCCAGATTCGGAACCGTTCCACTTAAAAAAGCACTCACCGGGCAGAAATTTTAGTCGAAGAAGGAGGTTATCGCCATTACTGCGGCCTACTGTGCAGAGCTTCAGAAAACGTTTATTTTTTAGACGGGTTAGAGAAGTTGACTCATCGCTGGCTCAAGTATATCTGGATTAAATTAGAATTAAAGTAAAAGAATATTGACGTACGTAAATACATAAATCCACCTTTTCAACAATAATAATGCAATGTAATTGCTCTGTAAGCCACTCGGCTACGAATAGTGTAACGGTCTCTTGATGCCAACCACTTTGAGAAAGAAATTGACAGACCGTGAGGTATACTTACTGACATTCGAGAGTTTGGCGCTGAGGATGACACTTTAAAAGGAAGTGTGAATGAAACCTATTTAAGTCGTCGTTAACTGAGCTGATCTTCTCGCCAAATACCTCGAAGGCTCTTAATTGAACAGCTGAGACACCGGCTCTTTATGGTGGCAGAATTCCTTGTTATGGATCAAAAGAACATCATATACCGAAAAAGGGTTTTGAGTCTGTGGCAAATTTCTTAAGATGGCTAATATCAATTCCAGCCAATTCGCTAGGTTCGCTGCATGCATGTCTATCGAGATGTTTTAGCCTCAGTCTGACGAAAGCTGGGCTGTGGAGAACAAAGAGCCTAGATGATTCCAGCTCGCTCGCTTGCCTTGCGCACCGGACCAGAAATGCCTCGCAGCCTCACATTTGCTGGTTGTTGACCAGCGCTTATCAAGCTTACTCGATCTATGCACGTCGGGTCCAAATCCAAGAAAGATCTGGAGCGAAGTACCAACTCGCTCCCCTGCCGATGAAATTGGAAAGGTGCAAAAAAAGTTAAATTTTACTTTTGAGAGACTAAATGGAGGGACAATAAATTAAAAAATCTCGTGACAGCTTAGTTGGCAACTACTTAGAAGATAAAATATTTAAATCAAAATACCACAAGAAGCCCCTACTAATACCCGCATCGGTTATAAATAATGTGAAAAATAATCATATTTTCATCAAATTCTTCTAATAATATGCTGCATCCAGTTTGTTTGAACAGCTGTTCTTGAAACCGGTACAGCAAGGTGCCCCGTTCCATCGCTATGGTTTGCACCAAACCGGCTACAAACTCATTAAGTACAGACATTTGCACATTCTTCATGAAAATTCGATTTTGTTATAAAGGCGTTACTAAGCACGATTCACTGTCATTTAACTTGTTATTTTATTGGTGTTATCGGCGAAATCTGCTGCAGTGGACGGCTTAATGCTGCAATAGCCAAATTGCTAAAAAATTATTCCTGCAATTTTTTGCTGCTAGCTGTAAATGGAAATCTTGAAAATTAAGTTGTAAAGTTAAAGAGAGTGTGAGAAATTTTTAAATTCTAAATGTAGTTGTTGGTTATTGAATTTAGCGTTTTGAGGCCACGAGTGAGATGAAACAAATTGTAAATCACTCTTCAGAACTTGATAGCTCTTATAATTGAATTTTGAAAAGAGTCACCGGAAAATATTTCTGATAGGTTTGTATAGGAAATCACTCTTCAGACCTTGAGAGGTCAAATAATTCAAATGTGAGAATAGTCGCCAGAAATTTTGCTTTTGGATTTGGATTAGAAGTTACTCTTCAGATCTGGATAGGTCCTATAATTCAACTGTGAAAAGAGTCACCGAATATATTTCCTATGGGTTAGCATGGGAAATCACTCTTCAGATCTTAGTAGGTCATACTAATCAATTGTGAAAAGATTCACAGGAAAATATTGCCTATAGGTTACGATTGGAAGTCATTCTTCATACCTTGATAGGTCAAATAATTCAATTGTGAAAACAGCCAACGGAAAATATTTCCTGTAAGTTAGGTTAGGTTAGGTTCTACGGCTTGGATTGCTACGTAAAGTCCTTTGTGTAGCCAGTAAAAGAACGTAGATGTCCCAAGATGTGAGATCCGAGGTGTTTTTGCCTAGTTTGCCTATACTCTTGAAACTCCGAAGGGACTAGAACGTTCCCCATGTACGCATTTTACAATAAAAATCAAATTAATTATATTCAAATCAAGCGATATCCGAACTTCTTAGTGTAAATATGAGAAAACGAAAACTCAAAGAGTGGGGAAAGACTTGGCTGAAGTCGAAGACAAATTTTCTTAATTTATTTACGAGTTAAAACATTTCTTTTACAAGCATTCCCATATAAATATAGTCATCAAATTATATAAATCATACTGATATATTGCTAAGTCGGAGCCTCACAACATCTGCTAACTCCCAAATTTAATTTATCAGATTTCCTTGCAACAAACACCGTAAGGCGCGCTACACCCCAACAGCTTGCCAAATAAAGTTGTTTGCCCGCCCCGTTTGCACGCCGAAAATAAGCGATTTGTCATGAAAAGAGAGGTACGAAATATTTTAACAGAGAAATAAAAATCGGCGAAGAATTGCTTTATTTCATTTCGTAAAAGCATCGTTGCCCATTGTCTTGCAGCAAAGGATGACTTAGAAACTGTTTGTTGCGTTGTGGCAAGTTGAGTGCGCTTACCAGGCGTGTCTAGGCCCACCCCGAAAACTAATAGCAACAATCTAAGACATGTACAACAACTAAATTGCAACAACTAGTATAATCGAAAAAGCGGAAAAAAACTGCTAGAATTTTTTATTAGTTATATTTTGTTGCTGTTTTTTGGGTGTTGTGCATTTTTTGCAAGTTACAAGAACGCGCCTCAAGCGGCCGGATGAGCGAGTAGTGTTGCTGTTGTTTTTGTGTGAGTACATGCTCCTAAGTAATGTAGAGTAGTAGTAGTAGTAGTGTTGTGGAGGCAGGCAGCTGCAGACAACAGTCAGCGGTCGGCAATAACGAATTTATTATTTATTTCACCTGACATCATAAACAACAGACACCATAAATTCATTTCAACGCCAAAACTGCCAAAATGTGTGCGCTCCGCCACAACGAAGATGTGTTGCCGTGCTTGGCTATTTTTCATCATGTTTTTCCATTTCATTTTCATTTTTATTGCTACCAAAAAAAAAAAAAAAAACCAGAAACCTCATACTTCATGCGTCTTTAAGCTATTGTTGTTGATTGTTGTTGTGCATCAAACGTCGAGTGTCTGTCGGCCAGTTAGTCTGCTGACTCGCGCCGCCATATCAACACGCCATGGCGAAGGTGAAAATTTATGATGGCAATGCACGACATCCGCATGAAGCGCAATCAAAAGCCAGCGCAAGCATTTTTAACCTCGGTTATACTCTCATATGGTATAATATATATTGTAGTCACCAAAACATACACAAAATACGCACTGATCTAAAAAGTCGTCAATCTTGATATTAATCCATAAATTGGTATATACTCTGATTTCGGGCCTCGTCTAATCTTCGAATCAGGAGAAATGTATTACTAAAGCAAATAAACAACGACAGGAACTACATATGATATGGGTGAAGAGCGTTGATGAAACCAAATAATTTCATTAAGTATGAGTGGTAACTTGATATATTCAGTTGTGCTTAGATTAGATCCCTCTAAGAATGTTGTTGCCAGGAAAGTGGTTGAAAAGGTATTGGGTCGGACTATCGCACGAAGTTCCCACTATCCCTGCTCAAGCTCCGAAGATAAAGTATAGGGTTCCAATATCTTTATGATTTGTTGAGAATAGCCATTGTCGCGATTAAATGCAATTAGTTTCGACCTAATCTTAGGTATTTTATACCCCTATTCTAAAATAAACGCCCCATATAAATTTAATAATTAATTGAAGCCAAAAAGAGGCCTATCACTGTTAATGATACCACTGAGACCCGTCTCAGATGGATTTTAGACCCATATTTTGGGAATGACAAAATCAACGCCATAGAAAAAGTTGTTTCCTTGAAGAGGTCGGATATTTGTTGTTTTACAAACATTTTTCTAAAACGTATAGCTTCTAGAAAAATCCAACATCCAGTTAGGACTTACTTCATACGGGGTGCAGTCTACCTATGCCATTTAGCTTGATACGACATGTGAACACCGTAACTACAGTAGTGTAAGTAGGGTTAGCAAAAAGTGAAAGCAAAATACACGATATCTAGAAATCGACAAACATTTCACACAGACAGAATACGAAAGCCGGTATGATTACTTATTGTGGAGCTGTAACTTCCGTACCACTATATTAGATAATTTTCACAATTTTAGAAATGTCGCTTCGACCCTATTCTTTAAATTATTTGGCTTTTAACCTGATAGGTTTTACCACAATTTATTGAGCGGAAAAATATGTTTATGGATAATTATAAAGCATTAAAGCATAAAACTTTTCGATTATAAAATGTGTGTGATACCGACACAACGGACGCAATCCACATAACGTGCGGAGTTTTTCGAGTCATGAAATCCAAAAAGGTTTCTTATCGGTGCCGATATTTAAAATTGCTAAGTTGCCGAAAAAAATGTCAACCGCTGAAATTTAAAATTACTTTCAAAAGGCAGGTTCTTTTGGAAGCTATCTGTTACGAGAGGCTAGTAGAGTTTTCTATGCAGAAAAGAGTGATCCTGACGAAACAAATGTGATGAATTGAGAATTGAGATTACAAAATGTGCGCCGATACCTTTAGCCGACAACTTTGGGTTTACATGATTTGAAAAGTATGATTCGAGGCTGCCCTGATGAACGTGCTGGGACATGAAGTTTACCTCAGTTAAGTGAAGTGAACTACTAACTCTTCATTGATTACTTTTAATGTCAATGTGTTCTTCATAAGAACAAGATGGGTTTAATTTTTCTGCGACTAGAGTGTACGGAGAAAGATTTAACCTAAAATCCCCTCAGAAATTTTCTAAGCCAAGAAGTGAAAATTGTTTTTGAACGGAATCTCATTTATCAGCACGAACTAGATAACTATGGTTCCAAATTTTCCACCTTTCTCAAAAGGTCCTCTACGGACGACGTAGATTCTGGGAACTTGTGCTTTCTCAAACAAAATAAAAAACGGAATCCATAACTGTATAAGACTTGTTAGTAAAATTTGTAAAAATTTTCAAAATTTTCACCAAAAAAGTGAGCAGTAAAGTACCGTTAAAAATGTCTGTGGATACGTGCGATACTCTCCGAATACCACCGTCGCCCGATTTGAAAAATACAGTTTCGAGAAAAACACGTTTGAAGTATTACTACAGCGGATTGAACAGGTACGCTATTCTACTAACTGAGTAAAGTGTTTACGATACTAATGTGTACTTTAAGCCATAATAATCGATTCTTTCTTAAATCTTAGGCTGGCCTAACTCTTTAGCACCGTTGCATTAATATGAAGTCTAAAATGAAACTTAAAGCTTGAAACGTGCACCAGTTGTTTTTTTTTTTTCATTGTGGAAAACATAATATGCTTGCTACACGCCATATTATTATATTTTTAACAACAGCGCTAACCAGCAACGTGCCACAGTGCGCGATTAAAAAATTAACGCGAGCATTCGACGTCTTCCTGCGTCGTTCACTCTGTCAAAATGTCTCGTTTACCAATTGTTTATAATCAACACATTATTCACGAATGTCATAAAAGAAATATTATGCGAATGCTCCTTGGCTACAACAACTGCCAACTTGCAACATGCGATTGCATATTCATACATATCGTACCTATGTATAATTGGAGGTATGTATGCTTGTGCATACATATGTTTAATGGCCTATGGCCAGGCCGACAACTTCATTACCGAGCGAACCGACGAGCGGCGTTGATATTTTGGGTTGTCAAAAGCGCAAAGCGGCCTAACGTTGCGGAGGCAGGGCCGCAAAGCCACTGCCGGCTGCTAAGAGGGTTTTTGAAAAATGAAAAATGATTGCTGAAGCAGCAGAATCGCACAGTTCATTTGCCACACCGATAGGAAGCACACACCGCGTGAAGGCGGGGCCGCAGAGATACAGAGGTACAACGCAGGCATGGCAAGCCGAAGAAAAATGTACTTTTCGCGATGTGGCAGGCAATTTTACAAACGACAACCACCGTGAGAGTTAGTATGCTTGCCATCCGCATAATTGTGGGCGCGCTAAGCAACAACCATCCACAAACCGTCTTACTACATGGGATTACCTTGCTGCAATGTGGCCGTTTCGCCGACTTCGGTCGGTAAATCGCTTATGGCGCAATTGGACGTTAAGCTTATTTGAACCTTCCGCACCAACGCTCAGCCAATATTTTATTATGAATTGCTCTTAACGATGTTCCATTTTTCATTTATGCTTTCATAAAGTATAAAACGCGCCCAATTGCCGTAGCATACAGCGCTGGCATCCATTGCCTTCAGCTCGCTTAGGCGCACTCGAACATTGTATGATGTGCCATGTATGCCTTGGGCCATCGAAGGTGTACTGCATTCAATGTAAATTATTGCAATTTGGTTGCCGCTCAGGAAAATGTGCATACCATTATTTGTAATGATGAAAGCGGTGTGTGGACGAAGGCCTGAAATATGAATTGGTCGAAAGTTTAGAAAAATTATAATTTCTAAATAATTGGGTAAACATAGTAGTGACGGACTCTAACCACCTACGTGGGTTTTAAATTAACGACTCATTTATCGGTATTCCTTATGAAAAAATTAAAGTAGCTGGAAACTGTTTTGTAGTCAAGACGGTTAGAAACGCCAATCTAAAATAATAGTTTTCTAACTCCCAACTATTCTCATTCATATTTTCGTAAACCTGAAGATTTATCGTCTATCGTTTTTCAGCTCGTCGTTAAAAACATTGTTGGTTTCAATTTCAGATCGTGAAAATAAATGGTTAGGAAGCAAGTCATGTGGCCAAATTCTGAGATTCCAGAAGATTCTTGTGAGCAAACTCTTACTTCCAAGATGCCACACATATGATTATATGGACTTCGTATTCCAGATTAACATAGCTCTAAGCATCTTTCACAATAATTAGGCCATTCAACTCAATATTAGCAATTAATATTTCTGCGATTCACCAAACCTTAGAGATTGAGGAATCGAACAAACAAGTGGTATAAGCATAATGAGCTGGTATTATTAAATGCGCCTAAAATATCAACCACTTTGACGTGGTATTTATCTATATGCACTCCTATATTGCACTTCATGCTTGATAAATATGAGAATTGCAGCGCAGCTACTACACTTTCTGAGAAAGTTAATACAATGGGAGGAAATACCACTGCATGACACTGACCTCTTGTAAGACAATAATAAGCCTTAAATTAGAGTCACCTCACTGGATCACGTTAACTTCCATTAATTTCATTCACCTATTTGCATATATATAAATTTCCACATAATTTGCTCTCAGATCCTATAGACGGAAGGTCGGCATTTGCCATACGCCAACCTTGCGCCTTACTAAATGAACCATAAACTTTACTTACCTTCACACCCATATACCTACATTATACATATAATACATATAGATATACACCCCGATTCTCGCCTGCGCCGCCACTTATGCTGGTGCTTTATACGCCGCTAACATGGCGGCAGCAGTGAAACTTATGCTCACAAATCATAAATTGCCGCCTTAAAATTTATCTTCAATTCTGGCGACCCCATGTGGTGTCGAGTGAATAGTGTTTTGAAATTTATTGCTGCATTTGCAATAAATATTGTTGTTATTATTAACATTGTTGTTGTTATATAACGCAGTGTGACTTGGCGCAGTAGATGCTCCAGCATACATGCACACACGCTCATATATTTACGTATCGACATACATACATATATATAGGTATATGTATTACCTCGTTGTGCTGCTTGCCTCAACGCCCCAACGCCCCAATGAGACACCGCGGCCACGTTGTGTTGTTTATTGTTTCGTTGTATATTAATACCCGTTGATTGCAACAAATGCGGCGTGGCTGTGTGAATGGGAGACGCACCGGAGACCCCAGGAGCGCGCAAACGATAGATAACGACACACAACAACATCAAAAGCAAAGCGAACCGTAACACAACGGGGCTGTTGCTGCTGCTGATGGTCATATATTTTGTTATTGGAACTCTTAATTTTTCATTTGCTTGCGCTGTTGAAATTTCTTATTATTATACATCTATCTATGTGAGTGTATATATGTGGATACAAAAGATATAAAAAGGCTATTTACAACTGATCAACAATAAAGCATTATTGAGTTGTGTGCATATGCAAACTTATATATATACATCTCTGACTTTGACAGATTCTTTAGCAGCCTTAATGTATCAATTACGTATATATTTAGACCATTATACTATATAAGAGGGTTATATAAACAAAGCAGTGAAAGCATTTGATATTTTCGGCAAAAATACTAAAATAAGTACTAAATGAGAACAATAGCATAGTGTTGCAAATGTGTTCGTCAAGGTCGTTCCTACAAAAAGGAGCAAATTTTCCGCAATAAAACTATAAAATGAAATCTCTACATAATCTCGCCTACTTTCGATTTAACTGTTCTACCGATTTTCGAACGTCAGTTTAATATCATACGTAGTAACTATAACTTAAAGGCATTTCATAGCAACTTTATCTATATTCTACCCGCAGGACATCCAGGAGTATCGAATCGAATAAGCAATTGGTATAAGCGTTATACCAATAAATTGGCATAATAAGGCCAACATAGCAAGTTATTATACCATTTTAGTAATATACCTTCGTACTGCCTTGTATTAAACTCAACCGTATAATTGTTTGTTGCTTTCACAGGTCAATTCTTTACAGTAGAACAGAGCTCAATCATAACCCGCAGAAAAGTTTTTACCTTATATTGGAGTTAATAGCATGTATTTACTTGCAGCTATGGACAAAATCGTGCGAGTGATGGCTTTACATATATTCGAAAAAATTAATTATTTTTTCACCATGCCTATAAATAAAGTGTGGCAATTATAAAAAAATATTGTCAATCCGTAAATCTACTTGATCGAAAAATAGGAGTGCTGAAAATTAGTTAAGTATCTCAAAAATTAGTGTAATATTATTTAAAAAGAAACTTCGTCGCTTAGTTTTCCTTTGGAATTTTGTTTGATTGCTTAATAAAGACACATATGAACACTTAGACCTATCAGCAGATCAATTTGCCCTCATCTATACAAAAAATATCTAGGTGTAGGTCTAATAGGAAAGCCGCTTTACGTACACGATTGGGTTAATCTAATTTGAAGTACTCATGAAATGCTTCTACTTTCTAATAAGTTAGTTGCTTGGATATCAAATCAATTAAACAAAATGGAACTAAAGTTATGGTAGGAGTCAGTTTATTATTATATAATAGAGGCGGTTTATTACACCTCTTCAAACTAATCAGGGACCACTTAGTACATGTGAATACAACATCAAATGCAAGGAGGTCCTAAATAGTTTTTGGACCAAAATACGAAAACTATATCAATGAGTGGTTTCGAGTCCCTGAAATTGAGGTCATGTCGTGTTTTATTTAGCCGCTCGACCTCTAGTTCATAGAAAACGTATAGTTATATATAATAAAGAGTGTACAGCAGCGTAAACGTTCAAATTATAAGGATTTCGGAAAAATATTTTTTGTTTTCATCTACATTGTTTTTGTAATAGAAAGTTGAATACAAGTAATTAGCCCAGAACTTTGAATTTCAGTTGAAGCATGTATTTTGGACGGGGAATCTCATATTTTAAGTTGAAGTTTGGCACATTCCTATTAATTTGATTGCAACTATATTATAATATTATATATGAGTGAGAGAGTGAGATAGTGAGTATAAATTGCGACATTCCCTGTCTTCACACACCTTTTATCGATCGTTTTCTTTAAGACATTAGCGGTGCAATATGCTCAATAATCTGGTAATCTGGCTGGTAATCAGTTTTAAAATATATAACATAAGTATAACAGAAAAAATTGAATATTGCTCTATCTTAGGATTTTGAATGAAACTGTATATGATAAACTCTGAATATACGAGTATGTCTCTAAATTATATATACCAGTTTCAACTCTAGTTCGATATGCTTCCTCAAACTTACTGTATTTTTACATTTATTTACTGTTATCTTTAATAACAAACTACTTTCCTTCTTTACAACAGTCGAAACGAGTTTTCTAAATTTTAATCTGAGCCCAATCCATCCAACAGCTAAGTTATGTTGCAATACCAAAAGCGCTACTCCATCACCATCATCGTCTAAAATCAGATAACATTCGACGGTCGTACCGGTTAAATTATTCATTGAATTTATGATGAATGTGTTGGAGAACAACAAAACAAAAGAAAGGAACTCATCAATGGCAAAACAGTTGCCCACATGTTAGTAAACACTGTTGGACTGAGCGAAAGTGAAAAAGTAAGAAAAGTTTTGCACGCAGCTGTCAAATCTGTTACCTTGCAACATGCACAGAAAATACAAGAGCAGCGCAAATCTTAACGTTGAGTGGTTATTTCAGCTTTTAGAAAATATGTGCATGTTACTTAATCGAGACGGAGTCTCATCAATAATAATACTTGATGACTATGATCGATGAGCATGTGGCAGAACGCCCCTAACCAACAAGAGCCGCGGCCAGCCACAAAAAATCAGAAGTGCTTGTTGTTGCTATTGCACATTATGCTCAGCTACATACATACATACATAGTACCGTTTGTATTTATATATATGCATGATATGTGATGGTCATTTATTGTTTGTTGCTCGTCATGTGGCAACGCTGTTGATGATGCTACTGGTGGCAGTCACAAAGTTGCTGTCATCAGAAGCAGCGATGCTGTTATCATCTTGGTCAACATTGTTGTTGCCATCGTTAGCTTTTGAACAATATAACAACCGTCAATGGTTAATGCAACCACCAGCTGGAACAACATAACAAAGATATATGATGCAGAAAACCAACAAAGATGGATGGATGGCTAGCTGGTTGGCTGGATGTTGCACGCAACACATGTGAAGGCGAACTCGTGGGCGCATTTGCGATATTCGCTAGTTTATGATAGCCATTTGAAGTTAGGAAATATGGCAGAGGCGTGGCACCCACAGGCATATATCACTTCTTTTGTAGGTGACTGTTGCTGACACCAAGCAAGAAGTGATTGATTTCCAGTCGACGTTGTCATTTTTTTAGCTTAAATGCGTTTGAAATTTATGTTGTTTTGTAATTGCGATTGAAAGTGAAAATTTATCTATTTATTGTTAACTGCAAGATTTTTAAATTTTTAAATTGAGTGCAGTCGAAGCTCAGGGAGAAGCTGCTTGTGAGACACTCATGTATGGAGTTAGTTTCAAGCTACCAAACCGAACGTCTTTTAAGCGGAATTGGCTGCCATCGAGTTAGCAGTAGAGCTACTACTAAGACCGTAAGCCATCTTCTACAGAGAGTAGAATATCCACTCCGAGAGCAGAGCGATACTGGCAATACTGGCAATACTGGCCTTGAGTTCGCTGACTGTGCGCTCACGTGGCTAACACGGTGTACTTAAATACCTTGTTAATTGCAACGCTCTGCTTGGTGAGAAAACAGAGAAAACTTGTCTGGCCATAGCCGAGTCGTTGGAAAATATAAAGCTGCTGAACTTGAACACGGAAATGCGACAAATCGGAGCTCCGCCGTCTGATCAGCCACAAGCACTCGCGCAGTTGCAAGATCTCTTTCTCACAGAATAAAGTTAACAGTAAGCAAGCTTACTCAACTATTATCTCTTAGTAAGATTGATATTGCGCTGTTTGTAGTGGTTCCACCCCAGGCATCCATGCGATGAGTCTAAAATTTTGTCGTATGCCAATTATCGAAGCTGTCTGAAATAGGCATTTCTTCTGTATTTTTCAGTTTACGCAAGACTACGGTTGAAACTTTTTGAATATCATCCTTCAGAGAATCTAATGACATTAGTTGCCTCATCATATTTATAGAGCTTTGTCTAATTCTAAGCGCTTTGTCGTTGTTTTTAATCAATCTTCTGGTATCGCAATGAATGGATCTACAACTGCCCAAGTATGATCCTCCTGATCTCCCTTTTGGGGTTCAGCCTCATCACCTTGCTTAACCTAACTTAATTTTTCCAACATAACGTTACAATAAAGATTATATTCCAGTCACCCCAGTAAAGGCTCTGGTTCAATGCTTCTGTGGCAACGGGGCATTTTTATTTCACGCTGTCACTTTTTACCTACATTCCCAAAATTCACTATAGACTAAAGTACAAGTGATTGTAGTTCCGTTGGAAGTAGTGTATCGGCTTTTAAGTCTCTTACGTGGAACCAGCGAACAATAACAAAAGCGGTGAATGCCTTGAAACCCAATCAAAAGTCATTCAAAAGTATATTTTTTAAAAATTTATTTGATAAGTGTTCAAAATATTTGTGACGAAAGCCACTTTTTGACTGATCTCTCTTCGCTTTGAACTTCTGGGTCACAAAGCATGATCTAAGTTTTTTCACATTTTCGTGCTAATCAATTCAATTCTAGTTGCTATATGTAGCAGAGGGTTGTACCGAGTATCCGATTAACACATTACCACAAAAGTAATCTTTTCTGGAAAACCCTTATTGGTACGAATGACATATAATACTTGAGTATACGAAAAAATAATATTTCTGGTTTTATAAATCCGGTAGTTATTGTATAAATAAATCATGTGCCCATCTACATTCCTCATAACAGTATTAAATAAATATGTATAGTCGTACAGACATTTGTTGTTTATAGACATTTATCTAAGCATTGGCATCGCACCGCTTCAATAAACCATGGCGCTATAAATATAATATATATATATATATATATATGTGTGTATGAGTGTTTGTATTTGGCTGCACTTTCTATTGAATTTGGGATTTACTTGACTGATGGTTGTTGATTGACTGATTATGCTTCGCTTCTTGATCGATACGTCAGTCAATTGAGTTGAACTCTTATGCTGGTATACATGCGCATATACATACATACATATGTACATATGTAGACACATTTGATTGCATAGCGACATAGCATGTAATGCGCTTGTACTGACAATATAATATGAACCAGCGTTATTAATGATCGATTGTGTATCATAAGCTGAGCCAACAACAGCCATAATGTTTGAACACAGTTACAATCGTATATATTCTAATGTGGGTAATACCAGTAGGCGCCAAAATAAATACGGATAAATATGTAAACAGCAGTTTGAGTAGTGACAAGCAATGTCCAAACATCCACTAGACAGTTTACAATATAAAACAAGTACTCAGTTTGATTTTATTTACATGCATAATATATATATGTTCCTATATATTTTCCTTTTAACAGTTAAGAGTTATTATTCATGCCTCTAGGCGCTTATAAAAAAGCATAATTTTTATTTAGTTAAAAATCTACTATCTATGTATTTACCAACAAGTTATTTATTGCATTGAAGTCAGTAGCACCAAGCATATTTCAATACAAATAGATAACAATTGATTGGTGATTGATTTATACAACTTTTGGTGCATTTGTTATTCAACGAATACAAACATTACTTAAGCATTACCGCCCTTTTTAAATTTTTTACCTAGGTTGCTCTCTATAATTATTACCTTGAGCACTTGTGGTAATGTCAGCTGACACCTGCTGTTGCTATTGGAAAGATTTAATGTGCGAGATTTTAATGCTACTCACACATCACACTGGCAAAACTATTTTTGATCAATCTAAATACCAAAATCCAACACAAAGCCCGGATCTGCAATTCAATGACTTCTTTTAGTTCCCTTATATCAAGTACAAGGAACATTTTATATTAATTTACGAAAGCACTATTAAAGGATTAGCTTTGCTTTTATAAATTTATTATTTGCACAGGGGTCCAACCATCCCTGCCTTATAACAAAAATCTGCAGAGATGTATGATTTGCCGTTCAAATTCCGCTTCGTCTTTGATATGGTATATGCTCTTTCATTTTAGTCTGATTTGTTCTTCTTGCTTAGTTCTTACTTCCTCTCTAAAGTAGGATTGATATTTTTTGAAGCTTTGAAAATCGAAGTCATTTCATATCTACAGTCAAATCTTCCGGAGTATTGCTGATAATGAACACAGTAAGGGTTCAAAAGAGGTTCTTACGAAACCTAAAAGGAACAACAAAATGATTTTGGCATGCATTGAATAAAAGCTCTGAGCAAGGTAGGTGCCACCCGAGCTCACAGAAGTCGAAAATAATATCAAATTGCTGATTCTGTGCAGTGTTTGGAACTACTCATTCATAGCAAATCTGAATTTTTGCGATGTAAAAGTCGCCAGTCAGCTAAGTTGCAAAGTTATTTCATATATATTTCGGAATGACCAAGACATAATTCTCAGTGACTAACTCAAAAAGGGAAGACCACAAACAGCGACAAGTACATATTTGAGGTAGTACTTAGTAAGTGCTATTTTATGAAAACAATGGACCGTATAACAAATCAACGAAAACGTTGGAAAAACTGCAAGAATCGGGTCTCGAATTACTTCCGCAAATACCGTGTTCTCTGAACATCACCAACTTTCCTGAGAACACAAGAGAATGCGCTCTGCAAAGTAATTTAGCGAGAGTGAAGAGATTATGATCGAAAATGGAGGCATTTTTTAAGCGAAAAATAACGGTACTTTTTGCTTTAAAATTATTCGTTCGAAGAATGAATTCGCGGGATTTTGTCCTATTTCATTAAGAAGAAAGTGCTATTTATCAAAGCAGTGGACCATCTCACAAATTAACGAAAATTGATGAATCGGAAATCGAATTACTTTCATATCACTATCCCAACAACTTTTTGGTGTTCCACGATCTCATTAGAATGCGCTCTGGAAAATCAATGAGAGAGAATTAAGGGCTTAACTCCGAAACTGAAACAAAATACAAATTGTAATATTTTCTCTGCTTGTTACAGATTTCTTACATATTTTTTACAATCGTTGAAAATTGTAAAAGTATTGCTACAAATTAGGCTGTTACTTAAGATTTTTATGCACCCGACATGCAAGGTTAAGCTGCAGGCCGTATTTCTGCAATAAGAATCTCTTAAAAATCTCTTAAGACAGTTTGAAGAATGGTAGATCAACAACAACACAATGGTTATATAAGATCGGCGCTTAGATCGTGCGAATTAACCCATTAAGATTCCTTTTTATGACTATCTAAAGTGGCTAGCTTACTACTTTGTCTACAATTCTCAAGTTCAATTCTATACTTTTCTCCTATTTTGATCGCACTTATTGAAGCACCCTTTATTTTATTCATCTATACATACCAATGTACCGTACATGGCGCACATGGTATCCACATAACTGTAAGCCATCGAAAAATGTCTAATCGTAACGAATGTAACAGCAATTTAAGTGTTGAAAATTTACAACACAGATATGTATGCAATCACGAAAATTACAAGCATTTATTACATATGCAATGTGGAACTTGTCAGAAATGTCAGTTTAACGTATTTATTTTCTACAAATGTCGATGCCGCTAAGCGTAAAAAGCGGAAAAAACGTTAGTGGAAATAGAAATGATTTATGTCGCTGCCCTAGCGGTGCAACTTGCAACCAAATATGCACTTCATTCATACAAAACGTAATATTAATGGCCATAATTTATTATGGCTGCCATTAAAACTGAGCAAACGCCACTTTGCTTAACTACAAACACACACACACACACTAATGTTTGTATGTATGGAGTTTGGTGCTAACTGGAATTTCAGATTTTTCCTTTTTTTCTAGCTGATTTATTGCTGTGTAAATTTTTCTTTAAAGTGTTTCTATTTCGAGTCTGCTATGAATGCACTGGGCGAGCATTGCACGTTGTGAGCGATAAATTTCGAACAACAAGTAGTTGATGGATTGGTGGGTCATTCATATCAAGTTGTACAACGAAGATGTCAAGTCACTTGCACACATATCAATATGCAATCGTATTGAATTTTCTTTATTATTATAGCGTACCGGTTTATGTAGTATGGAGATATGTAAAATTGTTTACGATATTACTACAAAATATGCAAATTTCTATGCAGTGGTTTTGAGCAAATATACCCGAATTCCACGAGGCTTTCGAAATAAATTATTACTTAACACTGTTAAAATTCTTGGCAGCCAATCCTGTTGCATATAAATTCAATATCTGCTATTGGATGAAAATTTGTATAAATTAGACTTATAAATGGTATCTAACTAACTTCTAATATAGTTCAAAGACTAATCTAGCTTCTTTGCTATATTTTGTTGCATATCCAAAACTTTTATAATAAGTCAAATCAAACTAACCAGCACAAACCAGTTAGTTCATCATATTAGTACTGTGGAAAATTGCATACCGATATCACCACTTTTTACCAACGGATGATGATGATATCTTGCGCTAATACCGATATAAGCGATAAAAGCAAAATCAAAGCAACAAAATTTAAAATCTTGGATACATGTGATGTGTTCAAAAAATAATGGGAATTTTCAGTTTCTCGTTTCGGATCACAGATTGACCGATTAGTACCGAAACTAAGTGAGCCATAGGAAGCTTGAGGTCCACATATACGATTTCTGGGAGCTCGAAAAGTTATAGTCCGATTTCGAACATTTTTAAATGAGCAGTGTCATAACTCGAAGACATTATTTGAATAGGAATGTAATGCGATATCTGCTTTGGTGTTTGATTTATATATAGTAAAGTGAAAATATCTCTTGGAATTTAATGTGGAAAGTGGGTGTGATTAAATTTTCAGTAAAAAAAATTTTTAGTCAAATTTTTTTTCTATATTTTTAGTGTTATGCACCAAATATGGTTTAAATTAGTCAGCAGTTCCTTAGAGTGTTTCTGTGCTTTCTTGTTTCTTTCTTCTCTCCCAGAACACACTTTGGCTAGTTCTGATTATGCCGCCGCATGCATTCTGAATTATTTTCGCTACAAATAAAATTTATTTATAAAATACTTAACACTTCTTCGAAAAATTCTTACACGTTCCAAATGAATTCCTCCGAAGCAAAATTTCGAGGTGTTATTCAAATTTTATTTGGCAGGAAAAAATACGTATTTATTTGCATATTAACGCACTATAAGCGCGCACATTAATATTTAGCTGTCAAACCAGTTGCTGCACTACTACTACTTTGCTTGCTGCATGCTCGAACACCTCTTGCCTTATTTCGAAGTAATTATCGACCACAAACAATTTGACAGCGCTATCCATATAACATAGCTCAACATAATATCAGTCAGTGAGCTAACGCTGCCATGCCCCTTCCGCTACTACGCGTCTTTGCTTTATTCATTAGCACAACAGCTGCACACACAGCTGGCACACTGTCAAAATGGCATAATTATGAACGACAGCATAATTAAGGATGACATGTAAAGTATTATGAATTATCACTGAAACGTCAACACGTTCGCTTCAAATGCCTTCGTTTACACGCAAATGCCTTTATTTGTATATTTGCTTATGGAAATCCAACGCTCCCGAACGGCTATGTAGACGAGCGCTTTTTTCCACTTCAACCAACTGCATGTCGCACACTTAACTAATTTATTATTTGATGTAAAATATTATATGAAAAGCGTACCACTGCAGAGAATTCTCAAAGTAGTGTTTACGGTACAAGAAAGACACAACACCACTTACAATTGTCACATGGTATATATCTAGGCTGAAAGCGTATATGCTATGTGAGCGCTTCATTGGCACTTCATGGCGTGACTTTCGAATTTTCACTCTTTCGCTAGATTTAACAAATAGCTACTACAAAGAAATATCTCCAAACTAACACCAAAAAGAGCTGGGTAAAGCGGAAAGTCTTCAGATTTTTCTAAATGAAAAATGTCTTTAATATGTGACAAATTCACTTTACGCGGGCTTAAGAACAACAAACATGGTAAAAACAGGCATTCAAATAAGTTCGAATAAATAATGATTTTATCTAAATAAAATGCCTTAAATCTGATATAGACTTCTTTATACATAGTTCAAATATTTAAACACTTGCGTTTTAATTCAATTTTATTTTGAAAGGAATTTCAATTCTTTCCGAAGCACCTGTTTTTTTTGTAGACGCTGGTTTTCTGAACGGAATATTTTTCGCAGCAAATTTAGCACAACGTTTAACCACTTCTTTTAAGTCTTAAGGTGATAATCAATACTTTCACAGTGTCATGATTTCTGGAAACATGTCCTCCTATAAATGTATAAAGTGAAAATGTATTGCTATTTTTTGTATAAGCCTAACAGTTATCGAAAACATGTATAATCATGGCCGACCACTCAAATTATTGGAGAAATATTTTTTAGAAACTATTTGAGTTAGTAATGGATACCAAAAATAAATTCATGTCTATCAAAGCAGCCGCTAGTATCCAAACTCCTAAGCTTTGTAGTTAGACCTAACCTTCAAAAAACAGTTGTGAAATTTTCACACTTGCCGGATAAATGGTTCGTAAAATACTCGTATAGCATTTTGAGTGAGGTTGGACAAAATAAAAGAGCTCATAATCGACCAACTCTTGTGTCAGAAATCAATGAGGAAGTTAATGAGATTGTATGGATTGGGCTTCGAAGGAATAGTCTCAGGAATATCGAAGAGAAAAAAATTGTTTTACCTACACCCTTAACTACCGAAAAGTTGTAAAATCGCTATAAACGGTGTATCGTCTTCGATGACATTTATTTTCTGTAATAAAATTAATTTTGAATTAATTATGAATAATTAATTAAAATGAAAAATTATTGTAGAGTGTGCAATTTAAATCTTTCCACTCATTTGGATTTGAACTAAATATTATAATAAGAATAAACCTTCCTGGTTGTTTGATGCTTGTTTGCATTTAATGTTTTTCAAAAACGAATGACAATGAACTTGATAAGTAATTTCTTAGTGCCAGGTCTGGACTACATGTTTTCCCTTGACGTTGTCATAAGTGAACTACTTTTCTGATTATTATTTCGCTAAGAGCCGATCAATTGAAAGCCATCATCGATTCGCCATTTCTCTGTTCGCTATCATGTTAAAGCAACAACAAAGTCAATTAGTTGAATTCGATACAAGAGAGTGTGCGGGTTCTTTCTAAAGCGTGAAAACCGCTTTCTTCAATTCTACCAAGTCTTATTTTACAGATTTTAGACGGATTTTACTATTGCGAATGCCTCATGCCTGATATTAACAGTATCAAAAAGACCAATAAAGTTTGTTGTTGTATTGCTTTTTTTTTAATTTTTGGTAATTAAATAATCGAATTAGAATATATTTTTTTATAGGGCGTGAACGCTGCCATTCAGTGCTGCCAGTCTATTTGAACAGCTGGTACCAAGTGTTCGTTTCGCTACTCTCTAACGCTTGTTCATTCTTGTTGAAGTCCGCCATTATAAACTCGCTTAAGTCCCTAAATATATGCTCTAAATAAAAAAATATGCTGCAACTCGCCAACAAAATATACCACAGATCGACATGCAAACATATTGTGAGTGATTTGGGTGCGCGAAATATAATCCAGCGAACACAACAACAAAATACATGTATGTATGTGAAGCAAAATAGCAACAATAACAATATTGATGATAGTCATAAGGGAAAAATGCGTACAGCAAGTTGGAAATAATAAATTATGATTGATGCATGATGGATGTGGCAAGTTGTGTTTACGACAACAAAAGCAATAAATACAAGCTGGAAAGGCAGGCAATCGGTACGATGAAATTTGAGCACTCATCGAAAGAAAATATGCGAGTAAATATGTAAATATGTACGCTTGTGGTCTGCTAATCACATATGTATGCCCATGTGGCTTTGTATTGTATGTGTAAACGAATATGAGGCGCGCCACTCGGCACGGTTGTGTTGTTGGGTTGCTCTAGTGTTTGTATGGCGGTTTTGACGTTGTGTATTTTTGCTCGTTACTGTGTTGACAGACACAGAATGATGACGCTAGATTGATGGCTAAACATCAAGCCGTAACAACCGGCAACCGGTGGCCAACAAGCAAACGAACTTGCCACAACAGCAATAACAACAATAACAACAACATATGTTAAAAGTAATTCTACATACGCAATACTACACGCGTTGATTATTATTTTCTACCGCAGCACCAGTCCAACCAGACCAATCACTCGTGTGTACACTGGTGGTTAAAACACACACGCGTGTTTATACTTACATACATATATCAGTGAGTGTGTGTGAGTGTGTGTTCGTGCGCTCATTTGTTTGCCATGGCAGCCTATAATTTGGGCTTTAGGGCTTTGCATAAGCAGCAGTCAATCAACAACCAACAACCAACAACCTTAAACCAACAATATACAATGGCAGACGGCGCCGACGATATTGAATAAGTCGCGTCAATCCAATATGACACCATTTTGATGTGACCCCAATTTTTGGAAAATTTTTTAAAATTTTTTGTAAAATTTTTGCACAAAGTCAATCGTCAGCTAGCCAGCTTTGAACACAACACTCCCTTTACTTGGCAAAAAACAAGAAACAAAAAAAAGCAAATGCCATTTGCGGTCACATTTTCTCATAATAATGAAAATGGTGACTTTGTCATTCGTGATTGATGTCATTTTGGTTGTGTGATAACTGCAAACCCTTTACATTTAGCACTTTCATACTTTGTTGCTGATGTTTTATGAACATCCGTTTTTTAGTTGGATGGCAAAAGATTGTTAGGGCTTTCGGCTATATCAATCACTCTCCTGACATGTTTGTGAAAAAATAAGAAACTTTAATTAGGTGAATGGAAATTAAATCACTTTGAATATTTGCGAAATATAATAGGTTTTCATTTAAAGCCTTAAAGTGGACCTTTTTTAGTTTATGTCATTCATTTAAAGCGTAAACAACAATAATTTTTTTTCACCCAAATATGCCGAAGTTTGTTTCTGCCTGAAAAAGTGTTTTTGCGGGGAGTTTGAAGAAGACTTCATTACTTTGATATGAAGAAAACCCTAGCCGACAGTCGTATCAGCCATCGTATTTTGGTGGAAGTTTATGGTAAACATGCTCTACCTGAGCGAACGTACCAAAAGTTGTTCGTGATTTGCACGATTTAAAAGTGGTGATTTCGGCTTGGAAGACGATGAACGTGCTGGGCAACCAAAAAAGGTGGAAGGTGGGGAACTGGAAGCATTACTTGATAACTCGAAGAAGATTGTTGCTAAACATAAGAAGAACTCTCAGAATCTTTGGAAATCACTCAGGCAGCCATTTCAAAACATGCAAAAGCAAAGAAATTGGGTGCCATATGGATTGAGGTCAAGGGAAGTTGAGAGACGATTTCGTGTCAGAAACATTACTTCTATGCTTGAAACATACAATTATGCTTGAACACTACGAACAGAAGTCGTTAGTTATTTTAACATCGGATTGTGACTGGTGATAAAAACTGGATCCATTCCGGCAACACTGAATGTAAAAAACCTGGCCAAACAGCCAAATGAATGACAAAACCGAATATCTATGATGTCAAGGTGATGTGGTACCTGTATTTGATACCTGTACTCTGTATTTGGTGGGATCAGAAGAGCGTGCAGTATTATGAATTTCTAAAAGCGAGTGAAACCGTTAATGGGAAACGCTACCGAACACCCACTTATCAAATTGAAAAGAGCGATTGCCGAAAAACGTGGAAAGACGCCCAGAATTTGCGACTAGACACGTATCAATAATACTCCAGGCAATTATTTTACATGTACTCCTTAAATAAAAGTGCAAATTTTGAAAGAAAAAAAACCGCACGACCATAGTTACAGACAAAATATAAATGTGTTTAAGATATCCAACAAAAAGCATGTAGTCCTGTCATTCCGTTATTATGTCATTCTATTGTCATATCATTCTATATATATACCATATATTTACATCCGACTCCGATGTATAGCAAAGGGTCAACTGTAAGGTCAAAAACTATTTTTAAATTTTTTGCTGTAAACCAGATCATTTCTAATATAATTTCGTCGAGATATTTCCTTCTTATGGAAAAAAGCGCACAAAAAAGGCATTTTCAACCTCAACCACCAAAAACAACTCGTCGAATCAGGAATGACACTGCGACTACTACAAGTAGTATATCACGGCTCCAGCACGGTTTGTCTCAACAATATGCTCGACGATCCGACACAAGCGAACATCAAAGGATTTTCAAACGTGTAGGTCTACTACTTCATTCATTGATTTTGAAGTATGTATATAACTTACTATAGACTTTTTCAACAATAAACCAAAACTATCCATGACCAGCCAATAGCCACCACGACGTCTAGGCTCTTCTATCATATAAAGCAAATTATGAAGCCTCAGCAAAACCTTCAGAAATTATTTTAATAATACCTATATTGAAATTACCTTCCTCAAAATTCCCAAAAACGAAAAAACATGAAGCATAGCCTTCGACAAGTAACAGTTCGATTCAACACTAGTTGGAACTCGTTTGCATTAATGGACCTTGCAATAATTTCAACTGAAAAACTTAAAGCAAAATTTTGAACGCTAAATCAGATTTCAGGAAAAATTACGCAATAGTGGTTTATATATATGCGTAGTCTTCTATCGGCAGATAATATCGACATACTTGCTCTGGTCCGAACTGGACAAAAATCTCGCCCACTTAACTTTTGAAAGACACATATTTCAAATTGTACACAAAAACATTTTCTTAGAATCGTTATCACAACAGAAAACTCAATGTGGATCTGGGATCTGGGAAGTTAACTGGGATCGGTCACGAATGGAAAACAGCTTGCATGTTCATTAGTCGTTATCTATAAGAAACGGTTGAGCAGTAGTGTCAACAAAGGAAAAACCAAGAGATTCATCGAGCCATTAAGCCTAATTTTCCAGTAATTTCAAAAGTATTGGACCGCTCTACAAGATTGTTTAGTCCTTTAAAAGGTTGCTCAAAGCAACGAATACCAGAGTGGTAGTGTGCATGGTTGACAGACCAAGTGGACATCAGCTCATGAATGTTCGGCCTTCAGTCGGTTAAGAGGGTTTACCTTCCGCGGCATCGAATTTTCCAATCTAAAAGAAACCGGGCAGCTAGTGTGTAAATAATTAGGAGTTTTGTCAAATAAAGCATGTTGTTAAATGGTACTTAGTTAGGACTCACTTTGGAGCGCAATAAACCTGATGGGTTCAGCACGGCTGCTTGCGGTCAGTTGTTCTTTCGACCTCCACCTTCAACCAACAACAATTTCCAAGTACACATGTGGTGCTTTTGCATTTCTTTTCTTAAAAATAAACGGTTTTAGCGATTCCATAATTTACCGGATTTATTTTATAAACTCACTCGATAACGGAACTGATATGCTCAAACATTGGAAAGAAAACCAATTATTCTGCATATACGCACACACCTACGCTACAAATTTTTATACACTTGAATCACTTGCTGCCGACAGCTAGATGCAAGTAATATTAAGTAAAACAAAGTTCGAGTACCATGTACTAAACTAATGCTTATTTGCATTTGTATGTGTTCGCACAATAAAAATAAAATAGCTTGTGTGGCAGCAATAGTAGGTACGAACAATTCACAGCACATTTCGTTACCAAAGTGAAAGCATTTAAAATTGCCCAGGATTGACCGAGCGGAACATTTGCAAAGGATTATCAGGTAGCAAAGGCTGAGCAGAACAAACTCAGCAGTTAGTGCAGTGCATTTATTGAGTAGATATATTTATCTGCTTTTTCAGCTGCACAAGCCAAGTCTTGCCTCACCACTTTTATGAACACATTGCCTGCAATTTGTTTGCTGGTACTTAAATGTACTTACCTAGCATTTATATACGAAATATTCATATATACCAGATATACTCACGGTATATTTCAAAATCAGAGAGCGAGCAGAGAGTCATTTTTGAAGCGGGCTCTTCGTTAAGACCTCTTGCATTACATTACCTCAGAATTATACACCAGTTTTATTTTACTGGAAGTCTTGTCTTGCACAACGTCCAGACGTTTTTTGTTCCTCATCTGATATCTGAAGACCTCAGATTATTATTACAAACCCATCTACTATTTCCGTTAGCGTCATAATCCAGATAATCCATCAGAGCTTCCTTCTAGTTTTCGGCGAATCAAGCCTGGTTTTGCATATAGAACTGAAGATCTCGATAGAATTATCGAGAGCACACGAAGCCCTACTCCCTGGCGCTCGAAAGTGACAGCTTGAGCTTCTGAAAGTACAGGTACCAGTTGGTAATCCTCAGGTTTCTACTTGACGAACCGCGGTTGAACTTTGTCCAAACTAAAATCGAAGTTCGTGTAATTAGGAGAGTGGTTATCAAGTACTCCAGTTCGAGATTAATTGAAGTCAAAAACGTCTTGTCATGGATGTAGTCACAAAAATTGGAGTTTCGTCTCAAGTAAGTAATGTGTCTGGATGAGCAATTGGATACTCACTGAGAGAAAGCAGGAAAGTTACTAGAGATGATTTTAATAGACATAGGTACTTCTATGTGGACTTGAATAAAATTATTGTTAAGTACAATAATTTAGCAGGATCTTTGTTAAATCTCAGTTTCCGCCGCATATCAAAAATGAGCTTTATAATAGTGGACGCCTCTTGTTAAGCAGTTTTAAATATCTTTGTTTAATCCTGAGTTAGCAAAAATCTCACGAAAACACCTGTCCTACGTATTCGCCTAAAAATTTTTGGAGCATCTGCACCTAACTACGAGCTTCTAATCGTAAATAGGTGAAGAAGCTCAAGTTCTCTAGCAGAGCAGATAAAGAAAGTATTAAATTAATATCTACTACACATATAGAAATGCCGAAGTCGGTATATCAAAACACTGGCTTAATACTCTCACTTTAACTGTACGACAATATTAATTACGCGAGCCACCTTTAACGATACTAAATAGCAAGTTTAAGTCTTTTCATTTGGCTTTTAAGTCCTTATGGGACATCAGACCCAGACCAACCAACTTTTCTCGTTAAATCGCTGACTGCTCTTCGAAGTATATCATATATATGTTAGTATGACGACGAGTTTCAAGAAGGCTTATATTTTCAACAAAGCAAAATTTTTTGGTAAAACACGAGAGATAGGCTACTAAATTCTCCAAGGGCAACTAGTAGAGCCTCGTGTATAAGTCACGCGATCAGCCAGAAACAATACTTCCCTATATACTGTATATTTCGCATTAAACTTGAAATGACTCCCGCCCATCTCGACTCATTTGCCATATATATTAAACGAATAAAGACGCCCACATTGTCGGATTGCAAAAAGGTATTTTGGTATTAGAGTGGAATGTAAACTTTGATTTGGTTACAAATTCAGCGCCGCCAATGCAAATATTCAGCACCATTGGCCTCAACAATCGTCATGGTTGCAAGATCTAAGTTCACATTGTAAAATCGTTATTGCCCGACACATATGTAAGTATCCACAATGGCAGCCATAATGGCACATTTACACCAAGTTGGTACATATTACTTGGCTTACTTGCCCTTATGCTATGTGTGTGTGTGTGTGTTTGTGTGTGGCTGTGGCTGTGAGCTTTGGTATGTCGCTGGCGCACAATTCTCATGCCATTCCATGCCATCCCATTCCATTCCTTTCCAATTCTATTCAACTTAATTGCTTGTTCTGCTGTTGTCACTGGCATAACGGTTGTTATTGTTTTTGCACATTGTGTTAAACAAATTGTCTGCGTATTGAACTGTAAATAGTTTTCCGCCACTTTTCCCTTCCTCGCCCCCCTTAACATTCAGCCGTGCCTTTCAGCAGTTCCGTGTGCGATTGTCGACTGTTATTATCCTTTTTACAAGGTTCAAATGGCATTATGAAACTAATAGCATAAAACCACATTGTGGCTGCATCTATGGCCGGTTGTATGCTGTCCTTTGCAAATTTATTTACATACTTACATGCATACATACATACATACATATGTATATACAATATAAATAGATATGATTATGCGCTTAGCATCGTAGCACAAAAGTCGCTTTGTGCGTGTTGAAAGTGCAAAGATTAACTTACATGGCAACTTGCAAATTGAGTTGATAATACGATTTTGCAAAGCTGGTGAAGTCAATTAAGCGCTATTGCAAAATGTTTCTCAATAGTGTGGGTGTGTGGGTGTGTGGGTATTACCGACGGTGCTACTGTGTGCAGTTAGTATTTGTAAAGTTCCATGTAGTCAAATTAAACTAATGAAATATACAATGTGTGCGGCTTAAGGGTAAAAGCCACTTTGTATTATGTTGATACAATTAGAAGAAAACGTGTTAGTATCTTATTTTTGCAATAAATGTTTGATAAAAATCGCACAAAAATTATAGCAAATGTTTGGCGTAGATAGCGAAACTTGTTTCATTAACCAGTTATAAATCTATTTTGTGCTTTTGCTTTTGATTTTCGGCAGATAAAGTTTTTTCCATAATAACAACTGTTGTTCCAAAGAGATCAAAGAAATCTTGAAAAACCTCGTTTAAGTTAAGACGGGAATATATACTCATAATGCCTCAAATATTCTCAATACCTCAAAATCACATTCTTCTAACTTTCGTTACTGGATTTGTTTGTTGACCGAAGAAAAACGCGGTTACAATGCAACAAAACCACCAAATATTTTATAAATTTATATCGTGACTTCCTTGAAAACTTTTTTAAGACCCCAAAGGCCTTGTCAAAATACTGCTTTGCAAGCAAAATTTTAAAATTTAGAAACCAAATTTCATTTGAGGTGAAATTTATAGTAAGGATGGCTAGGTTCGAAACACACTCTCGTATTTAGTAAAAATTAAAGGCATGTGCAACATTTTGATTTATTCACATTCAAAACGGTATCAATATGTCAGAAATTGTACCACTATTTTTCGAAATATAAGTTCGAATTTTTATTTCATCCGACCCTGACCCCTTTAGCATCGGTAATATGAGCTTGACCGAAAAATTATATACTTCTTTGACATAAGTGAAAAAAATTAAATCCATCCATATAGCTCGTTTGGCAATTTATAGGAAGGCAAAAAATATGAAAATAAAACATATAAATTAATTCAGTGTTATAAAATATTCTAGTAAAACATCAAATAAGAGAAAATTCAATGCACAAGCCAAACTCGGATAATCAACAAGTTTTTTGAAATATCGAAATATATTTTAAAAATTGATATTTTGTATGAAGACCTTTATTTTTAATTACCATTTTGAGCCGGTTAGGCAGTGATTGAACCAACTTTTCGCAAAAACTAAGTTCGATTTTTTCCCATGCTTGTAACAAGATAGATATCAAGTAATTTTTGCTTGAAACGAAATGCTGTCGAATTCTTGTGTTAACATGGTCCCATAAAGTCAGTATAAATCCATATATATCCAGTTATAAATAACAGTTAGCTGAACAAAACCATTTTACTCCTTGTCAGAAGTTGTGAGTATTTAAAGAGGTTTGTACTTCGGTTTAAAGCATCTAGAAGTGTACAAAAAATCCGTAAAATTTTATCAGACCCTGCTTGAATTGGATACAAAAGACGACCACCAAAAAAAATTAATAAAGTCCACATCCCTTTCGTGGAAATGCTTACATTGTGAATTGATTACAATTTTATATTTATAAGATAAATGGAATTATTTATGAGTTTACTTTATACTGGTATGCTCCTAATTATATGACTATTACAATGCGTCAAAAATATATAACAACTAATTTTTCTAATAATTCAATATTTTGTTTTACTTCCCGGTCTCTTTGTAATTTCACTATTAAGCTCATTTATCATTTTTTAAATGCTTAATTTACTCGTTGACGGACTGTCTGTATTTCAACGTGTTTCTTTGCCTTACGTTCCTCATAAAATTTGACATACATTAATCATGCGGAGTTGACAGCTGTCAACACGCTTACATTAGCGAAAATCAGCACGAATTAAGCAACAAGAAATGAATAGCACAAATAATGCGAGAAATGAACGCAATGCTTATTGGAAAAATGAGATAACTAATTTCAACATTTGTTTCCAGGTGAAAAATTGCTTATTATTAAGAAGTTTATAAAGAAAAGGTAAATGAAAATGAAAAGAAAACGCCCTGCAGGAAATGAGGCAACATTAAATAAATTTTACGAACGGAAATGATATCGAAAAATATATTTGTTAAGCTAATGAATAGGCAAATACAAATTTATTCTAACAATATAGTGCCTATAGAGAATATAGAGAATAAAGTGACTATTTGATAAATTGATTTTGTATATAAACATATTTACAAACGAAATTTTCTACTGCGCAACACGCAAGTCACGAATGCAGAGCGTACAACTTGTCTATGCCCATCATAAACTCATTTATCTTTCACTAATCCATCAGCAATCACTCAACAATGCCAACTCCACTTCTCAACTAATCGTCTGCACAACAATTTCATGCGCATCGGAGTTGAGAGAATCTCCGGTCGCTAGAACGCACTATGCACTGATTTCCGCAAACATGTCGGCTACAACAATTTAAAGCGAACATTTTAGTTATATAATGTAATATGTATTTATCATAGATGACTGCTTTTAGTTGTGGATCTGAATGTGCAACTTAGTAGACAGCGTTGAGTGCGTGTCGTTACCGGCGGCAACCGAAACAATTTTCGTGAGCACGAGAAATGCCACTGAGTTATGAAGTATGTAGTAGATCCACTTTAATCATAACTATTACATAACGGTAATTGTTAAATGGCTCTTAGAGCTTTATTAAATAATTTAATTTCTCCTTTCTATGTGTTGCGTGTCTTGATATTAGAAAACAAATTAAGGGAACATGTTTTAAGTCAACTCGAAAAGGTTGAGCGATCTTATTAGAAGCTTATTCATAGAAATACCAACTAGATTGGTCGAATAACCACTTTTTATGTTGGTCAGAAACTTGGCTGCACGTTCAGATACAGGTTCGGAGCCAGGTACTGCTCAGGTCGAGCAAATCGAGCTATCCCAAGATAATATACGATAAGTACTCAAACAAGTAGGGTTGCTCTTCCCAAACTGTTTTATTAAAATCACGAAAACTAGTTTTAGTAGTGAAATGAATTAAGGAGTACCTGTATCAATCGACAAAGACTTGAGTGGTGCCTAAAACCGAATTTGAACGCTCTTCAAAAGATTTTCAGTTCCAAGCTTATCATCGCAGTCTTAGCCCCTTTCATGTGTTTTCTGGTAACAATACACAGGGATTCAAGATATCGTGTCATTGAAGGAAATCAGACCACAAAAGAACAGGCCAGAATGGGTTTTCAGCCCATCCCTAAATGCTCAAAAAATCCACCCCATTTTAGACTAGGTCACTATGAAGCACAAGATGAATACTAAGAGAAATAGCTGGTCTGAAGCAGGAGTGGATCTTTGATTATTCATTCTCTAGAAAGCATATATATATTTCTAAGAGGACAGAATATCTTCTTAGAAGCAATGTTGAATTTGCGTCGAAGACGATGAGACAACGGAACATATTATATACATCATTGGCAGACGAAGATCAATAACAGTATCGCCCGTCTCCTGTCTAATTGAAAGGAGCTAATTTCATTATTAAGAAAATAGATTTCGGCACAAATTTTGCTTTTGGCATGAGTACTTTTACAAATAATCTTACAAGAAACCGTTCGTTCTTCCATATATTATATGCAAAGTTAAATACAATAAAACCGCAAGCATTTCTTAATAAGACATAAAATAAAAGAAGCAGCTAAAGTAGTTTATATATAAATAAATTTTATTTATTTTTTCTTTATTTAAAGATACGGTCCTTTGTAATTTTGGCACGGCATTCTTCCGTTTCACTGCGACAAATTTAATAATCTTTGTAGTCCATATGGGAAAAGTAATGTGAAAACCACGTGGTACAAAAATCACTTTTTGTATATCTCTGCGCGCTCCGTATCGATTGTATGAGTGCCTGCGTTTGTATTTCAATTAGTTCTATGAGAAATTAAATCCCAAATTTATGCGACATGTTGCGGTGTTGTGCATTTATAATGGTGCAATACCATGATTCCGAAGCTGGTGTTAATTATATGGTTGTGTGTTCGAAGTGAATAATGGCTGAGTTGTTGCAATACCAAGCCATTTATTACTTTGATTTGTTTTACTCCAAACAGAAATGGAATTGCAACAGAAACTGTTTATTGTAAGGGTTCAGTTTTGATTTTTGTCTCTAACTTAAATTGATGATAAAGATGAGATGATAAAGATGAGAATCTTGGTTGGTTCTGATCTTTGGTTACGGTTGGGACCTGACGAAGAAAAAGTGTAACTTTCCCCGTATTAAAATTCGTTTTCTGCTGTAGGTCTGCAAAATAGGCCTATATTGTGGCGATAAGCTACTTATTCGACTACATTTTGTGCCCGACGATTAACTCGTTCAAGTTTGGCGACAAAATATTTCACACAGGGCCAAATCATAGGTAGAACATGATGTATGATGCAGAAGTTCATAGCCTAATTCGACCAATTTGGACACTGTGATGGCCGAGATGTAAATCGATGAAAGCAATTTTTGCCAAACTCGACCCTTTTTTCTGGCATTCAGCTTCGAATTGGCCCAATAGTTCGGCATAGTAAAATCTTGTGACCGTTTTGAACTTATCCAACTTGTTGCAGTACATCACACCTTGAAAATCACAGAAAATGGTTGTCATCAGCTCTCCGGGAAATAGGAGAGTCTACGCCTTCTTCGGGAAGATTCGTCCGGTAAATTCTGACATTTCGACTATTTCTTGATCTATAGTGTGTACCAGCAGGTTGATATTTCGTCCACAATTATGAAACGTCGCAAAAACTCTTTCAAATTGCGCTTAAACAGCAACAAATACTGCTGTCAAGTGGTCTCACGGCTGTGCCTGTTGTCCGGACTGAGCAAACGTGGAACCCGTCAGCTTTCTCATGCGCAATATTTCCTATTCGATATGAGCCACGCGGTTATTTGAGATCTGCACTGTCTCAGCTGTCATGCGCACCTTCAATCGGCGGTCTCCGATATGAAAACGTGAACTTTCGTCACATTATCTTCGGTACACCTGGGCGAGACTCATTACTTTTTCTATTTTTCTAAAATCTACGGACACGACCGCTTCAACATGTGGTCAAAGGGAAACTACAAATCCGATTCGACTTATTTTGACTGTAGTCGTCTAAGAGAATGTTTAAGAGCTTTGATAGTTAGTAGCTGTATGGGGCGGTAAGGCTAGGTACTTATCGGATTGCTCTCGTCGTAAAACGTATGAACTACTTACAGTTATGCTAGTATTTTATTTTTCATCAAGAATAGTTAAAAATTTTGGGACATAGACTTATTTATTATCGAATGAATATATAGTCCACATCCATAACCCTACCTCATATAAGTCCTAATTATAACAAAACTTTCCTTTAAAAAAATTTGGAACATTTTTAAAATAAGCTTATCCTCTCCGACACCTTCATTAATACCATTAGTTGTTAATTGTTGAAAACGTATGATTAACTCATCATTTTGCTGCGCAGCAACAACTTTAATAGTAATTCATTACAAAATTTCGTGTAGATAAGTCATGCGGCTGCGAAGTTATGAGGGCGCATATTTCAGCGCGACAGAGTGCAATGGGAATCAAAAGCATCTGCCGAGACTGCCTACATTCATGAATTATGTGCAACAACTGCAATTACAACAGTCATGCAACAATCAGGCGCACAAACGTAGGCAGCGATTGTTAAGAGCGAGCGCAGTGAGTTCGATATTAAACGCGCTTTCGATTCGTGTTCGCAGCGAGCGCGCTGGCGAGAGCGTTCAATTCAATTGCTGTGGCATCAACAAATTAACTGCAGTCAGCAAATCGATTGTGCAGTATATTTATGCAACGCCATCAATTACCACAACTCGACTCGGAATGGAGTGAGTGCAAGCGCTAAAGCGCACCGGCCGACATGCGAACTCACATTTATATTCGTATGCATTTCGGTGCTGTAGCCGGTTAGCGCGCTCGCTGGTGCGCGTATCCATGTCCATAAAATATTATTAGCGTGAATGGTTTCCCCTCCTTAATCAAACACTTTGCACAATTTGCAATTTGCTGTTGTTGCCGCTTAACGACTTTCTTGCACGTACATATTCTTTTACGCTTCTTTTTGCTCCCATTAGGCAATTGCCTATTGCGGCATGCACCAGCACGCTGCAGTGCTCAGCAGGTTAAAATCTAAGAGTGCAGTCTCAATCAATCACAAAATGCAACAGCAACGCCCCCCCCCCGAAAAGCGAAATATGGTCAGCGGGTAGGCGGCGGCGGCATATACAGGCCTTCGTGTTGCAAGTGTACAGTGGGTAAGTGCTGCTGCAATATTTACGATAACTTTTTTCCTTTGACAAGCATTGCACAATTCGGACTCTCCGACCATGATTAATATGCTCTTAGAGCTTTTTCTAAGATTTTCAAAGAAACGTAGTATAATGGTCCATGGTAATCGCATAAAATAAATAGTTAGTTGGTTGAAAGGAAATGTGGAAACTACACCTGACTGTAAGCCCCACACTAAAGTCATCATTAATTGTGCTACCAAGTGAGTCCGATAAAGGACCACATAACAACACGCTCGATTAGATAAAATTTCCAAGTCTTTCCGACCAAAGCTGTCCAATTTCTTTTAGTTTGGCACATTGGGCCGCGAAGTGAATCTCGTCTCCACCGGCTGGAGGCTTGGCCTTCGGAGTGGTAATCCTTATATTGGTCCTTATATTTTATCATCCGCCACACATGCTCTGAATTCTACCGATTCCTCTCTACCAAGTCTTTAAAGGTGAAATCTCGGATATAAATGCTCTGTGATAATCCCATATTACTCAATTCCCACTTTTCTAAAAGTAGAAATCTTTTTGCCTGTTCGCCGTCCAAACGAATCTAAAGTACATTTCTGATAATCTCTGTATAGATAGTGTTCCAAGACCCGAGATGTTCCTCTAAGAGCCATTACTTCATGTATGAAGACTATACTTCGTCTATGAAAAAGGTGAACGTTTTTGGACAGTTTATGGGACTTGGAAATTGTAAATGGCGCAACTTGACGACGACCCATAAATTGGCACTGTTCAACAAAAGGTTATTCAAGTACTAAAACCTCAAAAATCAAATTTTGATCGTAAAATTACATCTAATTTTTAATACCTAAATTTTTTAATACCAACATACCGATATACCGATATACCGAAATGTTAGAAAAAAACACATCTTTCATAAAATTTCACATAATAATTATCTCTTACTCAAATTCTGTACACAAATGGGTAATTGAACTCGCGTAAGCAAACGAAAAAAGAACACTCGCTAAAATACGAAAATGTATATGCATTTAAAGCAACAAAACAAACACAGACTCTTTTCCGAGCTCCGTAAGGTTGACTAATAAGTAAGCGGCTTAAAAACCCAAATACAGTGTAATTTTAAAACAACCGCAACCGAAAGCTCTCAAAACACTAATAAGAAATGAAGTGCGTCGTATTTTGGTCAACATGTGAGATTTTTGTTGAAATCGGTATAGACCTTCCGCTAGACTTATGACGAACATAATGATTTCCGCTTCTGTTCAAAAACAAAAGTGTTCGATTCGCCATTTCTCTGCCCGCTACCTTGGGACGCTGCTCTCTTGTCAAAAATTTTCATGTAATAGCAACAACAAAGTCAGCGAGTTAAATATCCCTTGTATGGAAATACCTTACTAATAGAATGTAAATGCTTTCTTGAATGCTATCAAACATTTAGACAAGTTTTAGTTTTTGAATGACTCAAACGTAAAACAACTGTCATTAGTTACAATACAAAATCTGTTATTGAACAAAAAGTATTTTATCAATAACTATATTGGTGCGGTTTGCCAAGAGAGGGCGTCACTTGATTATTAGTACATTGTTCCAATATTTCGACCATGCGTTGGAAAGCTACTGTCCTTGTCCATCTTTTCCAATACGGTCATTCATTTAGAGCGTAAACAACAATAATTTTTTTTCCCTCAAACATGTGGAACTTTGCGCCTGAAAATTTGTTTTTACGAGGAGTTCCTCTTTATTACTTTAATATGAAGAAAACCTCAACCGAAAGTCATCGTATTTGTAATGCTCCGTAGTATTTGGGATAAGAAGGGCGTGCTTCTTCTTCTTCTGGCGTTTTGCCTTACCTGCCTTATAACCCAGACCTTGCCCCTTCTGACTAACATTTGTTCCGGTCGATTCCAAATGCCATCACTGGACTACGGTTCACGTCAGAACAGAGTATGAAAAAGTAGCTTGAATCATTCTTGGTCGCCAAGCCAGCCCAGTTCCTTTGGGATGGAATCCACAAATTGACAGAAAGTTGGGAAAATGTTACAGCTTCATATGGGCAATACTTTGAGTAATACTATTGAACATATTTTTCTTAAATAAACGTTCAAATTTCGAAAAAAAAAACTTGTATGTAGTTATACATACAAGAATTATTTATTGATTTTAATAACTTCAAGTTTATATTAAATTATAAGTTTCTTAGTTTTATTTTTTTTAGTATTTTATAAAAAACGTAAAACATAGATCATAGATCCGATCATAGGAAAAGGTTTAATAAAGTACTATTTAGTGCAGGAAAGAAGAACGTCTTCATCAAAGACAGAAGCGGAATGTATAACTGTATGCTTTAGAACACTTGTTAACGTCAGCTAGTCAGCAAAAAGCTAATATGGTTTGTTCGTTTCGCCACTCTATAACGTTTAAATGCGAATGTAATAATTGGCATAATGTGGCTTAATGGATGAAATTTTTTCATTCTAATATGTCCGACATAACAAACTCACTCCTCACTTTGGTTGACACTATACAATCATATATAGATAAAGCCAGTCTTTCCTATTGCAATGGCTTCTTTTAATCGGATCAATTTAATGGTGAAGAAAGTGAAAGAGCACGTAATGGTATTCAAAATAAAGTTTGGCGGATGCCTCGAATTATTCCACACACCTTGAACTCTCGCATATTTGTTAGAGTATATAACGTTGGATTCCACTCCTCTCTTACTCTCTTTCTTACTTGTGCTCTTGTTTCTTTTCGTCTTTTTTCTCAGATTTGTGCCAGTTGAAGTGTGCTTTTGTTACCCGATTTCAAATGAAATTGCCCACTGTACAACGCACACTTCACAACAACAATAAAATTGTAGCAAAAAAAAAAATATCTGAACGAAGATTGAGCAGCAGCGGCTTTAAACGGAAATTGCATACCACGCGTTGACGTGCCGAGTCACTGCTGCACCGGCAGACAGACAGACGGACGGACGGACAAACAGTATAGGTGTAGGCTGTAAGCCACTTTGCGCTTGCCAACGTCAAGCCGGCAACCGCCCCCAACAGCCACCACCGCCGCAACTGCAGTGTCGTGCGGCATGTTGCACGTTTTCCGCCTCAAGCAGCGTAGCGACCAACAGCAAAATAAATCAGTGGAAGCAGCCATGCCACGACTGGTGTTGCCGTTGGTTTGATTGCATGCAAGGCAACGCATTTTTCTCGGCAATTTATGTGTGTACATGTGCTCTTGCATATTAATAATAAATTTTCTTTGCATCAATTGGCGTAATAATAATTTCGTGCGCAAGCTTTGCGGCAAGCGGCATGGGTGCTTTTGCATACGCTTGTTGTTGCAGCGGCTGCATGCTGCATGCTGCATTAAAGTGCATAATTAATTCTGTTTACAACATGAGATACGTTGAGTGTAATAGATTTCGAGCAGCCTGCCGGCGCAACAGCGCCCTGGCTCTCTATCGCCGCATTGCCGTCTACGTGCCTCAATCATGTAGACATACAAACGAGGGGTATTGCTATGCAATTGCACTTTATGTGGTGGCTGCTAGATGCGTGTGTGTGTTGTGTGCGTGACTAGCAGACGGTAGAACGTAAGTTCGAAACCCAAAAAAAACGAAACTTAAAAACTTATTGTGCGGTTATTCAAGGGCGGTCAATCTCAAGCCACTAGCTGTGCTTCGGGCATGAAAAGACTACACAGAAAATTCGTCAACGAGTGCCGAGGCAGCCTAAGAGTAACTTGACTCTAACTTTGTGGAAAAGTCTCTTCAGAGCTGCACCAAAGTCTTACTACTTTAAAGCAGATCTAGCATTAAAGTGCTCATTTCAAATTGAATAGTTTAAATTTCTAGATCGTATTTCATTGCTGTCACATTTATATAACTACTCTTGCGAATTTTCGTCAAATCCCACCAGAAGTGCATTTATCAATGCAAACACCGTTACACGCGCAACCATACCAACGTTACTGACTAAATATGTTTGGATGCGAGTGTTTGGCATAATCATCATTATCATTAACATGTGCGTTGAGTATCTACTTGAATGCCACTTAGTATCCGGGCAACAACGAATTAGTATGAGCCGGCATGCAGCGCGTAATTGGGGCTATTCAAGCTTGCAACGTGGCAAAGTGCTTGCATAAATTCAGCTGCATGTATACAATTATGAATTATATGTATATTTTGATATGTCAGCCACTCGAATACAGCCCTGTTTTTTGCATGCTACAACCATGCCGAGCTTGCCAACAAATTCGCTTTTATATGCATGCACGTGTGAATGTGTGTGTGCATGTAGTGGTGCTGTGCTGCCTACGTGTATGTGATGTATGTCAAATTGCTTACAAAGCAATCAAATTATCTGTTGCTGCCTGCTAGCTGCCACTTTGAACTGGCATGTTGCATGCCACAACTTTCAATCAGCACACACCAAACACCATACACATACACAAACAAAATGTTGCCTTCTTCCTCATTTTACCCATTCACTATGCCACACATCGGAATGGAGAAAATTGATTTATTATCACGATACGCATGTGCAGCAGACAGTTGTTAGTACTTTCCAACCACTGCCATCATCATCATCATCAACAGCAACATCAGTATAACCAAGCAGCCAGTGAACCAGCCAGTCAACCAGCCAGTCAGCCATCCCTAACAACCTCAATATCACTATACACATCCGCTGCGTCGCAGCGTTGTCGGTGTCAGGCAGCGCATATCCTGTTCATGCAACAAACATTTTTCATTTCTCTTGCATATCACTTTTGCCGCTCTTACAGTCTGTTGGCAGTCGTGCTGCACATTTGCATCAATTAATATGGGAGAATTTCGCTTGCCTCCTTCGTCTTTCATACCACTGCCGCAATGCATGTTGGTAGTCTTGTCATGATTTTTGTTATTGCCTGGCCTGGCCGTATAGCTGAGAATTGATGTTGGACGCTTTTGGCAATATCGCAAATATACTTGTGCAGTGGCAACAATTCAACGGAGGCAACTTTGGCAGCAAAAATTCAATGAATTGCTGATGAAAATGTCGCATCATAAATTACAAAAACAAGAAAAAAAAACAAAGTGTTTTGGTCCAGCATCCAGGTCCACGTGCATCAACTGCCATAATTTCGTTACATTGCTGAACTACCTCCATGTTCCACTTTTCCATTCGGCTTTCGGAGTTTGGTCGGTTGCAAACGCCTCTTACACACGCCCCTCTGACGCTGTCTATGACTTCATTGAGGCATTTTATAACTGTGTGCCACTTCTTGCATACTTACAGTGAGTGTACAGTTATTTTACTCAACTCATCTTTTAATTGCCCTTCAACACTGCCTAGCGTTATAAACCTTTTTCTCAATTCTTGCTTGCTGCACACACATACAAGTTAAATTATATGCATTAAATCAATATCAACCACTAAAGATATATATTTCGTTGTAAACTGCCTGTGTTCATATATCATTATTATGCTCATCAGTTGCCGTCGCTGATAAGCATAATTTGTCTGAAGGGGTGTTGACAATGAATTAATAAAATATTTTCGGAACCACAGGAGAAAATATACTCAAATATTTATACATTATTCCTGTATATTGTATGCATATAATTATATATATATATACTATAAAGTATAGTCTTTAATATATAACTTGTACTATATTCTTATCTACATAAATGAGCGCCTAATGCCGTTAGTTATGACTCAACATTTGGAACTCATGCTTACTTCATTAGTGTCGACCGTGTTTGAGTGGCTGACATGTCGTATGAGTAACCAAGTAATTAGTTGGAAGTAATTAGAAAAAGAAGGCTGTAGAGGGCTATTGTGAAACACTTTGAACATTTTTGGTATCAAATTAACTGATCACAAGGGTAACACGACTCTCCGGTTTCGTTAAAATAATTTGTTCATTATTCGAAATATACTCTATAGTCAACCTAACTAACTAAGAAATTAAAGGTAAGCATTGTAATGAAAATATAAGAAATAGGGAATGTTATGGTACGGCCTAGAAGTATCTATCACCAAATCATATTATGGTAGCGAAATATTCTCACCACAATGAAGCTATAAAAGATATTTGGATCTGTGAAAAGGTATTAGCAGTCCTACATATTTGGTACTGAATACCGCCTAAATACCAATAAATGTGGTAAAAAAGTCAATCAGAAGAAATGAAACCTCCATAAGGGCATATAGAAAAAATTAACCGATTTTACACCGTATATAGTCATCCAGAAAAATTAAGATCATATCATACATCGATACGTAAGAACAGAGGCCGATTTCCCTATTTTTGGTAGAGTGTTGCCACATATCAAATTATTATTTATGTTGTATTCAATAGCTTTATTATAGCTTAACCCATATCATATATATAATGTATATTCCATATGTATACCCAATATATAACGTAATTTCTATAGCAATACTATTTATTTACTGGTTGTTAAAACATTCAAATGTAGCTTTGTAGCTTGTTCAAAATATTTTATTTGAATAACAAGACTTCAAACTTAGTATAACTGCAAAATGTAAATATATTTTATAACTATTGTTTAATTAATTAAATGAAAAGTATTAATTAAATTTTTCCGTGGTATGAAATTTTTCTTGGTAAAAGATTTAGTACTTGGTACTTGTTGCACTGCCAATCAGTTTCACTTGATACTATGTAGGAATATTTTCTTATTAATTAAGAAGTCTTAACTTAATTAAGTTTCGAACATACTCTAAACCAGAGATACTCACGCTGTAGCTCTCTTGGCTCACTTTCGTTCGCAACAACATCACTTACAACAAACACAACGTTTCTAAGAACAATACGAAAAATGATCACAAGCAAGTTGATTTGCGCATGCGCCGTATGGCTCCCGGCTGCTCACTCGAAACTAACAGGATTTATCATCGTTTTGTAGTTAGTTCAGTTGAAATATTATTTTGGGTCAAAACATTTTTTTGTAATACCGAGAAATTTGTTGTTGTAATATTCATCGATGATGTTGTCTGATGTCTCGAGAGTTATATTTTCTGGTCTCTAATACATAGGAACGAATGCCGTCCGATTTTACTTATTCTTGAACTGTAGGTGTTGGCCAAATAGTTTGTAAAATATAATATAAAATTTCCAATTTTCAATTTTGTCGGCAAGTGAAAAAAATCCCACAAAAAGCAGTCAGGGAGAGTAGGTCAGTGAGTTGTGGGAAGACATATGGGCCTCGAATGGATTTTCTATTCCTCAAATACTGTAATTCTGCTTTCTAGCGATGCAATTGCGCTTGTTGGACAACATAAAACATGGCTCTCCCTGTATGAGTTGGTCTTCGTAATGTTAATATTTCACTTTTCACATTAAAGTATAGGGTTGTAAAACACAAATGCCCCCTAAATGTTGTGGGTTCCGGTTGATTATAAAATATGTACGTTAACATATAATTTAGGCTTTGCCTTTCAAATGTGTGACCCCTCTACCGATTTTCAGTTTTCTGTCTTAATTTTTTAGTTAATATTTTAAATTTATTTATTAAGTTATTTAGTAATTAATTAATTTTGGTTAATAACTTTAAATTCTAATAAGTTAATTTAATTTTTTTTTTTTTTTTTTTGTAGAAAATATTGGTTTATGGTTAGTCCTATTTCTTACGAAACTTGACTTGTGACAAGTTCAATGAAGACGTCTTCTTTTATTTCAAATTACAAACTACGGTTAAGTAAAAGTGGTATTATAGTCTGCGAGTCTAAGTCATTCAGAATGGAATTTTGACAAGTATGTTCTCGAACTCTATAATCATTGAATTAATCGTGGAATTTTAAAAGTTGTCCTTATCCGTATAACATATATGTAATTTTACTAACCGATTTCTTCGATTGCAATGTAAGACCTTCTCCCAACAAAAATTTCTTCGCACCTGTACTTAACTGCTGATAATAATTATATTAAAATTGGTCTAAAAGAGCACGCGACGCCAACAAGCCGACTGTATATTAATAAACTCAACCCACCTGATTAGCAGGCATGAATATGTTGCATAAAAAATAATGTCTAAGTGCCAACAAGGAATGCAAATTTCAGAAAAAAAAAGAAAACACTCGAATAAAGCGCCATAACAAAAGCGTAAAGTTGAAAAGAAAAATATCCACTTTGCCATCTCGTGGTAAATAACCATTCATCAAATTGTCCAAATTACAGACATTTCACATCGTTTTTCTTCAATTCGTTTACACCAATTTCATACTAACAAGAATGAATGAACGAAGCACACAAATGCGTTTCGTGGCCACGCTCGCCCAGCACACATAAATTTAAGTACACACACACACACACACATACACTTATTCACACATTCACACATTCACCCATGCATACAGATATTCGTATGTGCAGAAGACATTCAGATATACAGACAGTCAGACAGTTGGGTCATTGGATTCGCTGCTCGTTGGCGGTCGCAATGCTGCAAGCCGGCAATTTTCGTACACTTTATTTTGCTGCCCTTTTATACAAGCGCTTGATTTACTCGCATAAATTTTTTTCTTAAGCACGAATACTTACTTAAAATAAGCACAATTCTTGTCGGCTTCGCGCCGCACTTAGCCGCTTAAATTACTGCATTACTTTTCTTCTTCTTCCTCCTCTTCTTCTTCTTCTTCTTCTTCTTCTTGTTGATATTAGAAAAATGTTTTCGTGCTGGCCGCAAGTACCAAGCAGTCAGCCATCCAGCCATCAGCGCCGCGCACTTCTTCCTCTTACAAAGTATATAGTTTACAGTCTTGCCATTTAATTTACTTTTATTTTATTTGTGCGCTTTAAGTATAGGTGGTGGTAGTAAATTATGTTGGCAAGCGCGCAATTTTGTCGGCTTTTAGCAGCTAAATGAGTGCGTGCAGTGCGCCAATAAATGCCAAAGTACCGGCATATTAAGTCGAAAGCGCAATGCGATTTTTCACAATTTATTGCATATTTATATTTATGCATAACGACTCGGTTAATATTTTACTAAGAATTATTGTACATCAACTCTTAATAATTACAAGAAACATGTAATGCAAACAATGTGTAATTGAAGTATAATCATTCTGTTCTGTCACTCTTCCACTCATCCCCTTGCGGCCACGTTCGCGCGTTACCATCTGTGCCTTAGAATACTGGAGACTTAGTTTGTAGCGTCTGTTTCTAGAATCTGTCTGCCATATAAATGTATTTAATGTTACCCCTTCACTGTGCGAGTTTGTGCAACGAACTTGAAACCCATCAATTCCAAAAGGTCCATTTTGTCGCTTTCAAAATTTGAAGCACAATGATTTCTAAAAAAGGCACATTAGGGTAAAAAATAGCTGTCGCCGTTGCTGTCGATAAATGAACGTCCTGAAGTAACCCACAGATAACCAAAGATTTTATCTCCCAAACCTGAAAGAATGGAAAAACAATGCGACCAAAAAGATTTCCTATGAAAAAATTCGCAATTTAGAGAAAAATTTGAAAATTTTGGATAAGGTGATTCCGAAATTTGGCCCAGTAAGTGGATCAAAATACTTATTTAAAAAACTTTTTAGACACCCAAATACATATTTAATAAAAGACTAAGGAAAGAAATTCGATTCTTTTTACTTACCCCTATAATAAATTGTCAAAAGTTAGGCCTTTTTGGAGCTCTGGACTGGCCTAACCCCTTAAGTGTGAGAGTGGAAATAAAGAAGAAGTGGAAAAAAACCAACAAACGAAACAAACACTTTATTCCGAGTAAAATTCTGTTTAAAATTTATTAACCGTTCTTATTATGCTAGAAAATTTATAAGTGCCTCAATTTTCAGTACAACATCAAAGCCGATATCACAAATGAGAAAGAAAACTCGGCCAAGCATCTAGCAAAGCTGTAGTGGTTGGTTAACATACAACTTTCCACGATTTGTTTGACACTTCATACTTTGACATCGATACTAAGCAAACATGGTATACGTCAGAATGAACGTATTGCTCTCCGTGCTTCTCTCTGATATTTAATATTTCGTATTTTGTTATTTTCATCTTAACAGATTCGGTAAGCTAAACTAACATACATACTTCAAATATGTATATATTCCGGTCCAATTGAAAATAATATAATTGAGAGAAATAAGTAATAACATGTAAAGAGAGGCTAAGTTCGGGTGCGACCGAATATTTTATAGTCTCTTAATGTGCAAGAGCCAAAGGCGGGGAAATGCTTTCAAATGCTGGTATAATTTTATATTAAAAAATGTTGCGGAAGAATTCAAGATTCATTATTCGACGAAACCGAGAAAGGATTATAGTCATATTTGATATCTTACTAACTTAAATATATTACAGGTCATAGCTTCACGGAGTTTTATTACAATATTTTGCTTCGTGTCGAAGATATTTAAATTAAAATCAATCAAATTGGCTCAAATGATATATATGCGATATAAACTCAACCAAAGTGGCTTAATTAAATATATTGGGTATATAAGGAAAAAGTCTAGTTATATTAAGAATAAGCCGATTTCTTTCATATTCAGCGCGAAATCACATTGTGTTAAAGAATTCAAGTCCATTCAATTTCATTTAAATATCACAAATATTGACCAACATAAACGATTTTAAGTCAGTTGGAAAGTCGGAAATTCTTATATCGGGCATTTTTGGGTTAGAGAAAGATCTGCACTGATCACGTTAACTGTTTTCATTGTTCAAGGATATTAGGGAACATGGTTTTACGTAATTTTGTGAAGGTAACTTACACAGTAACCGACTTAATCGGCATAAAGTCTGCTAGAATAACGAAAATCATTATATATAGTATATGGGAGCTGGAATAATTCGTAGACCGATTTCACACATTTTCAGCATTAAACTGGTATATCCGGTATATCCAATATTCATATAATTTTACTAAGATATCTTATATATTGACCGATATACGTGGTATAAAGTCGAACGGAAATTTAAAATTCTTATATGAGGTGGATGAGGGCTAGGTGTAGTATTGAACAGTACAGTACAGCCATAGGCACTGAGGTCGTTATATTCGGTATCTGGGGGCTTGAAAAGTTGTTTTCCGATTTCCACTGTGTTTATAAATGCAAAAGCATACAATGAACTTATCTATCAAACCAAAAGTCTGAAGCAAAACGAAGCCAAATTGCTATGTGAATCAGCCATGAGCGCCAATTATGTATACAACTTTATATAGTTGGATCGCAGCTTAGTAGCCTTAAGTATAGAAACTCGATTTACCAGAATATTGTTTTAAAAATGTTTAATTGAAGTATTTTATAGGAAATTAACATATTAAGCTTTCTTAGAAAAAAGTTAGGAGTATATAAACTCTCTTTGGTTGCTCTCATTTCAAGTGTTCAATTGGACACTCGCACCAACAGTACATCGAACTGTCAATTCTTCAAAATCCAACTAAAGTGTAATCTTTATGTATACCCTAAGCACATTATTTATGTTTTTCTCGCACGTAGCGGTGTAACAAATGAGAAATTTTATTATATTTTTTACCGTGCTGCCATCAGCATTCCAACATAATTAGCGCACTGCACAAGGTAACGAGTTATTGATCGACAGCAACATTATCAACGGCAGTCATCGATCAACACTAACACCAACAGCTTAGCGAGACATTCCTCTTAAACTCTTCACTTCGCTCTTTATATATCTCCTTCTGCTCTTGTGATTGACATGTTGTGGCATCCGGAAAATACATCTGCACTTTTATGCACTTATGCGTTCAATACTTATGGTATATATATGTGCGTGTGCTCTGTTTGATCATACGCTATATCCACGCGCATATCGAATTATGCTTATGCTTATTTACGCCAAGTCATCGTCGAATGACATGAGTCGTCAATCTTCATGATCAACGCTCGGGTCCCTCTTTGCCAGCATTTGAGTGCATTGTGTGTGATTGACCAGTGTTGTTTACTTTATAATGCCTAGAGCGATACTCCAAGATTATTTAGCAGTGTTGATGTTCATTCTTTACTTCATTTACTATAGATCTTTTTACTTGTTGGTTGTAAAAATATTTCTCCACGATCGCATATACACGCTTTGTTTGATTTACGACTTCTAACTTCTGGTCTTACGCGTCACAAAAGGCTACTTTGATTGATGGTTTCAGGTAATTACCTAACATTTTGTTATTATTCGAGCGCGTTATTTTACTAGCTAGATATCGGGTCACTTGGGATTTTTATGACAGTCTCAACGTCAATTACGACCGGTTCTCAGCAGTGCTGGCGGCACAGTCATAAAATGGAAAATTGTTGACGTTTGTTGGCTGTGCCAATGTTGCCACAATGTTCACAATGTTCACAAAGATTTTGAAATTTCATTATAAGTAAATTCCCGTAAATATTTTTTCATCATATATTAGTTTTTGGAATGTACAACATTATTGTAATGTAATGCACCATAGTTTACGATTTTGACAGAGTTCACACTGACTCGTTAAGTCGTTTCTTGTCCCCTCTAACTGACGTCAATTTGAAACACCAGCTCTTGCCACATGGAATACTTTCAGAGCTAAAGAATCTGAATCCATTTGGACAACATTTGAACCATTTGAACTACATGTAGCATACCCTCTGATTTTTATTCACCTTAATTATGTTGATGGCACCATAAAGTAGTACGTAGAACTCATCATTCCAGATTATGATTATATACGAATTCGTCGCCAAAGTATAAAACACCATAGATTTCTCGCAGAATATTTCTCACGAGCATTTCAAGTGCCGTCTTACTGAGCATGATGAGAGACTTATTAGCATTACCATTCAACTGAGTAGGCAGACCAAAGTATCAACTGGTGGTAAGCGCAATTCTTCATTGGATTTCAAGGTGTATATTGTATACTGGATTCAATTTCTAAACTTTTGAAGTATGACTGTCAACAGTTACAACCCCCCGCGGGTTAGGGGATAAGAATTACCCGCGGTAAGGCATGCCTGTCGTAAGAAACGACTAAAATCCACAAAATGCAATGAAATAAACTTTGCCCTAAAATATCCTTAACCGCGTCAGAAAAGAGTGCTATAATACTCAACTTGAACAGAGTTTAGAACACTTTAAATGTATTATGCAAGCATTTAAAGACATTTGAATTCCAACTCCACAAATGTCATCAGTCTGAGTTGAATGGGTAGCTCTACTAGAAGTAGTTTCGGCTACGAGGTCCGACCAGAGACTTAAATCTGATACCACGGGGAGCAGGAGCCCGTTGAAGTTCGCTCCATGCTGCTCATTGCTGTTTAATACCTGAATGCGGGTAGAGTTGTGGCCGTCTCAGCTCAATGTGGAGTTGCATTGCAACCGGGTGCCGGACCCAAGGTATGGCAAACGAAGGATATCGAACCTTACCAAGATGGTCATTGTGTCCATTCCACAGTACCAATCGGTACCGATTGTGTTTAGAAAAAGCACCTCGATAGTGGCTGATCAACACATTGTTTTGATCCGCTGTGTTTTTGAGCATCGTGGGATTATGGTGTTACATACAGCAGGTACCCACGTAAAACACATCATACTTTGTCAACAGTTACGCATGAGCAAAGACACGAACCTGAAGATATTTCGCCTCGTTCGTGTTTTTTCAAAGTATTTTCTTCAGAGCCATGTTATCCTGAGAGTCAAACTATTGAATTTATTCAAGAAAAAAAAAGACATATACTACCCAGATCTCCAGATTTGATCGACTCTGTTTTCTTTCTGAGGGTTTTCAATCCTCGGACCACTCAGAAGCTCAAGTCAGATGTATGCTGAAATCATCTTTATATTGCCCAAGAGGCTCGGAAAAGTAATAAAAAAAAGGTGCAAAAAGGGCTATTTTCAAATATTAAGGAATATATTAGATTGAATATATGGGGACTCGTTGACGGTGTTGAGCAATGTTATTCGCTTTTCATACCGAATAGCAAAATACTAAGCCAAATATTTTGGTAAATTTTATGGAGCAGTTTTCCATAGGCAAAGTCAATTTAAAAGACGGAACATGATATATTCATTCGGTCCGATACCATAGCGACATAAACCAAGCCATGCGATATATGGTACCATGGGAAAGTAACCCATTCCTTAGTTCTATATCAAATTATGTTAAGCGAAACAAACTCACAAAATATTATCAATCGCAATGAATGTAGAGTCACATATTTTGTATACTGGGCTGGGGGAAGCATTAAATCAATTTCGTTTATATTCTCTTTTAGTTTTCTCAATTTTTACACAGTAAAATCATTAAGATTTATTTGATTCGATTAATTCCACTTTTTATGCAATTTCCGGGTGATTCCCACTATATTCTATAAACACATATATTCGATATTGAATTATTACGATAATGGAGTAATTCATCAACAGTTCAATCGATTGATTATTTCACTTTGAAAAAATAAAATTCAAGTGAGTAATGGAATAATGAATAAATCAAGAATAACAAGCAACGATCTAAAATTGTAGCTGGAAAAATGCAGTCTGATTAATGATGTATAAATCAATAAACAATGCGAAGAGTAATAGGTAAGGAAGGAGAAGTTCGAATGGAACTGCACGCGAAACTCGGTCTGGTCTTTTATGATAGTTTATTAGAAAAAGTCATTTAATGTGGCCAATCTCTTAATATATTTACTATATGGGATATATATTATTCCCTTTAGTCCCTTTTCTGGAAAAATTTATATATAAAGCACTATATTTATTTCGTTTAGTGAAAAAACTATTACAACCAGGTCACTTTTAGCGATGGCATAAAATTGTGCACAAACGAGGGCGTGGCTCCATGAGTACTTAGCAACACTGCGCCACAGCACCACTAACAAAAGAGAAATCTAATACTATCGCACAGACGGCTACTGGCAAAATTTTAATAGAAGAGTACTCTTAGTTTTGTTTTCACTTGTGGGTTTCAATCCCAAAAACGGCTATCACGGCGAATAACAATAAAAATTCGTGATCTCATATTGGCAGGACGCCGATTTCACGCTGTTTAAGCGAAATTCGAAAAAGTTTCTGCGTCGTTCCTTGATCTTCGACGTAGTGTGGATGCACTAGTATACACCATACTCCAAGGAACAGTCGAATTGACTTCACCCGGCGAAGTCTGTCCTATCAGCCGTAAAGTAATAACTACCGTTTTCTGGGATTCACAAGCTGTGATCTATATCGGTTATCAGGAGAGGAGCACAACGGTCAAAGGGCTCTGTTGTGGCGAATTATTGGGCCGATTTGGCAAAACATAGTCCTCCATTTCACCAAGATAAAAACGCCCTTCCACCATGATAATGCGTTTGCTCACACCTTTGCCGTCTCCAGATTTGGCCCATAGCTAAGCTCATACGTCACAGAACAATACGAACAGAATACGTCGGCAGAAATTTTAGTCAAAAGAACCTTCCAGAAGCCGTATTTTTCAGACGGGCCAAAGAAATTGAAGCATTGCTGAGTCAAATGTATTGAGCTGAAAGGGGAATATGTAGTGAAATAAATCGCCATTTTTCCAAATTTTCCTATTTCATTTGTAGCCTAAGTGCTTATCGGACCACGCTCTTACAATATTATTACATTCTTGTAAACACATTATTAAATATTTGAACCCCAGGTGCAAAAGAAACCCTGTAGTCTCGGCGTATTATATAAAAAAAAACGAATAATTTTTCATAAATCCGAGCATAAATATTTCGAACGATTTCTTACAATTATCCATTAGTTTAGCCAGCATGCTGAGCTTGTTGTGACTTATTGGAACTGAGAACGGAAAGCAATTAGATAGCACAAACACGCAATGCGGATGAGTGTACCTGCAGACTTACAATGCCACACGCCAAGCCGCCCATCAACAATATCATTAGTCACAAAAATTATGTATCATTTATATTAATTTATTATAAGCAAGCTCACTACTGCTTGAACTAACGGACAGATGAAAGCATTGTGTACCGACTTGCAATATGCCGCAACATATTTCACCAGCAGCGTTAATGCGGTACAAAAATGAATGAGCACAATCCATCTGAGCGCATTAATATTCTGTCTGACTGTCGGTTTGGCTTAAATGATTGAATGAATGAACGACAGCGGAGCTGCTGGTGTCATTGCTTTACCACTCTGTTGCGATTTTTTTTCTCGCTGAATAATTTTTATACCCAGCAAAAAATATGCGGGGGAATGAATTATGAAAGGTACGCTGAAGTTGACGCTCACTAAGTATGTACATAACGGTATTGCAAATTTAGAAACAATTTTCTATTCATATATACCGTTGCTTTACTCAAATCGTACACATTAATGAAATTCTTTCATTTCTTGTAAACATTGCCGGCTTTATTTACTACGCTCATTAATTTTCTTCCTGGACACTACAGCAATTAATTATGTACATTGCTCAGCCGTTTATCATTTACCTTTCGTTAGGTTGATTTTTTTACATTGCACATGTTGTCGACTTTAAAATAAAAGTTATTCATAAATTGGAAACACTTAATCATTAATGTAATAATTCATCCAAAACACGCGCACGAAAGCATTCCCTAAAAAATATACATTTGAAGTCGGCACTTATTTAGTATATCTCTTTTATATATACCTGGCTGGCTTGAAAAGTTCACATCTCATTTATTGCTATGAGAGAGCGCCACAAGAAGTCACCTTATATGTTTTGTAGTTAGACCTAACCTTCAAAAGACACGTGGATAGATGTCACAGCTGTCGGACAATTGGTTCGCGACATAAAGCACTTCGAGTAACGCAAATGTTGCTATTTTGACAAAAACATGGATGAAAAGATTTAGATTATTAATGGAAAAAAAGTTTTAATGGAAATCGTGTTGCTGGACCCAACAAAATGACTTGTTGCATAAATGCTTTGCTAAATTCCACAGTGTCTATATGAGCGCCAAAGATAACGAACCCAGTTTGTTGTGAACAAAAACACAAAAAAACAAAAATTAAGAAAAGGATTTTAGGTGACCTTAAAATTAGGTTAGTCGTGACCGCTAACCAAGTCAAGTGAGTCAAGTGAGTGTCGCACGAGCTTACAATTGACCGATTCACGGTGTCTCACATCAAATAGAACAATGGTAAAATTTCACGAATTCCAATTCGAATCACATTCGCATCAATCGTATTCTGTGGATCTGGCCCCCAATGTCTTTTCGTTGTTCTCAAACCTCCAAAGAAGGCTCACTGAGAAGAAATTATGCGAAAATGAAATGTTTTCACCGAGACTGAGGCTGAAGTCAAACGTACTATAAAAATGGTATAGAAAAGCAGGAAGATTGCTATAACGATACACTGCCCTAGGTTTTGTTTCTGAACAATAAAATCGCATATTGTTTTTCTTTAGAGCTGGGAAATCTGCAAAAAAAACCGCCAAAATTACCAGACGACCAAAATCACTTTTTTTCGTTACCGAGTTGCGTCCGCTAGGTGGATCAAAAAATGATAACAGTGAGCTCTTCTTCTTCCTACACTACCTATATAATATTTTAGAGCTACGTGAACTTTTCAAGCCTGCCTGCAGGAAATATAACCTTTTTTCGTTTTCTTTACAGTTGCTTTTTCGGTACTTCATTAAAATTGGCTCCACCAATTCTTTCGACCAAATTTTTACACCTTTCCTTTTACAAGCTCTACGCACCTCTGGGTAAAAGGTCATCATTTTAATAGGGTCCATGTTCGGCTTTTGGATATAGAGTTGCATTTATAAAACTATATTTAAAGTTGGATCATCGATCCACACATGGAGACGGTGATATAAAAGTTTAGGAGACATCTGTTAAGCTAAAGCTAAAAATTTTATGAAAACCCTATTCAAACATGTTAACTGACATGTTACCTGGAATTTTAAGGCTTGTGATAAATCCTGATATTATTATTAAGCCTCGCAGTTAATTGTTCTTTCTTAAAAGTGAAAAAAAAGTGGTTAAGTAAAATTGTGCGAATGAATCCAAACACTCCAGAGGTAAGAGTTTGGCATAAAGTTCTTGCTGGGTTTAGTAAGAGGCAAACCTCCTCCAAGGTTTGACATTTCAAATTAATGCTGACTGTTGAAACAAAAAATGAGGTTTCCATCTGTGTAGATTTCAGTATTGCCTTTAACCGAAATTACCAGCTTTGCATGACCAGAAGCAAGAGGTCGCTATGATATTCATGAAGCCTACCGATCTAGAAAATGAGGAGAAGGTCTCAGTGCAAAATTTCAGCCCAGGCGAAAAGCTTTCAGAACCAGATTTGCATATAATAAATACTATGGAGTATAAAAAAAAAATTCATGAAATCAAATCAATTAGACCAAAAGTTAGTATTCCTTTGATCGTAACAGGAGAGGCATTTATGAGTGCAAACGTACTTCTAACCGTATGAATTTTACAACTGCGACAAACAATGAAATTTCAACGAACTACCATTTCCCAACAACTATGCTTTGAACAGACGAAAAATTGCACAAATCACAAGACGTAAACGGCAGCAACAGCCAACAGACAGTTTAGCAATATTGCTGATAAAAAGTCACAAATTTACCTGTCAACAACATGGCACAGCGCACCATGCGAAAACAAAACAGTAAGGGACAACAAGGAAGCGCACAAATCGAGGGGTAAGTGTGAAACTGAAGGATAGAACAAACGAGCTGTCGCTTAGTGAACAATGTGTTGCAGACTATGTAAGTGAAGCAAATAAATCAAGTGCAGCAACAATCTTAGAACAACAGCTAAAGCGAATGAATGGCACAGAGCTAACAACAAACATAGTATTATATAATACAAATAACCGAGCAAGCTTAGTTTCAAAGTAATATGTCTGTATGTATGTATGTAGGAATAAACGAGTATATAAAACTAAAGATAAGCGCAATTCTCACTCACAGAACAAAAGTACAACAGAGTACATAAACGTAACAATACCGAAAATGAAACAAAGCGCACGGGATAAAAATATATGAGAGCTCAACTCATGACTGTGAGAACCAATTTAAACTATATTTTTACGAATTCGCTAACCCCGTTGGAACTTTTTTACCAAGTAGAGCTACCTCGAGTGAATATCCGACGCATAATTTTACGTCTATTTTTTGAAGGAAATATTTTCCGATCTTATTAGGTGGTATTTACTACGAAGTTCTCCGAAAACAGCTACGTCATTGTGAAATTGTCTAAGGAGAGAAACTTTATCACGTATTTTGGTTGAAAAACATCATGCAAACATAACTACAACCTTATAAATGGGTAAGGGTGATTTAAAGGTAGCAGAAGCAGAATAGCCGATTTTATGTTGCCAATAACGAACCGACTGTTGATTTTCAACTGTACAATCGCAGCTGGTTTATTGGCATAGATCATTGGCCGAACTTAACGGTGCAAAACATAGTCCAACGAATCAAAGCAATGTGACCAACGCACAGACCCATTTCTTGATATGGACCCATCAAGTTGGTTCCACCTTTCGTTTGCTGTTTTAAGGCGAGTTTCTGCGATTTTCAAGCCTTGTTTCGATATAAGCTTTTTTATGGTGATCTATTTGATGGTGATAGTGAGATGAGAACAAATTGTTCTTGGAGGCTTGTTCGTTTTAATCAAAATAACGAAGCAAATTTATATGTGAATAAAAAAAGAATTCTAGATAGATGATTCTAGGGCAACAAGTATGTGGGAAACACTTCTCCAAAATGCTTTCCGAATAAAAGGGAATAAAGTCTCAGATAAAACGACTGTCTGCTGTATGATTTCCGGTAAGATTTTGTTATGTATTGTCTATGAAATAATTGATTGATAGCGAACATAGACCAATATCTATGTATATAATAGATAGCGTAATATCTCCTGTCAACATGTGGAATTTAGCCCGCTCGGTTATCGGTTGCAAAATTTCTCCAGTTGTATATAATTTATCTCATGTCAACACGACACGGAAAGACACGGAAAACGGTTTCTACCTAGAAACCTAGTCCTAAGAACAGAGTGGGTTGTCGGGTTCTCATGTTATAGAATTCCATTCACCTCATATCCAAAATAAAGAAACGATATTTTCTAGCAAAAATATGGCCCCGGAAACCATTACAAAAATATTGTCTATTCGTAGATGGACTAAAATTAGTTATACCCTTATTGTTGCCATAACAGGAGAGTCATCTCTTCTTCTTTTTGAAGAGCTGCGCTGAACATCTGTATATATATATATCTATATAAATGCACATCATTCCAATAAACCTTACGAGTAAAGTCCTAGAGCATTCACTTTCGAATCTCTCCCCAAATAAATACCCTGCACCCATTTGTCTTCACATTTACATACATATGTATATACAAAGTATTAAATCGAAGAAAAATGTACCGAGCAGAAAAGTAGAAAAGCAATGAAAATGGAAAGCTTTTCACTGCAGGCAAAATAAATCAAAGGTCCTACCAACTCTGCCAGCATATATTGCTAAGAAATTTATTTATAGCGCCGGAATGGAAAGCAAAAACAATTACATACCAACTTTGTATGTATGTCTGAGAAGCTTTCCTAGTTTTCTCCCGCGCTTACCATTCACTACATGCATATTTTATGCTGGACTCACTTACCTCACGGTCTCTTTGTCGGCAACATCCCGCTCCGATTATGTTGTGTGTGGATTGTGACTGAATTTGCTGCTGCAACCGACAAGCTGAAGATGTGCAACATGAAAGCATATTCGTTGCACGAGATCAAGGGTTGATAACATGATAGTTTTATGGTAGTTCTTATAATACTTTTCGAGTTCGAGTCAAGTCTAAGTAAATGTGTTTTTGTGCATGCGTTGTGCAAAGGACTCAACGGTTCGGACAGGAAACAAGAGCAACATGGCCGACAGCTGTAATAACAACACCTACAACAAAAGTGGCAGCAATTTTCACAAGTTTGCTTGAGCAGCCAGTCACTAGCACCAGCCATCTCTGTGGATACTCACTGACATAAATTGCTTCAACTGACAGCAACAGCAACAGCAACAGCAACAGCAACAACAACAGCTAATGGTGCAATGTGCAATGTCAATAGCAATACTAAAGCTTGAATGTATATATGTATATAAGCACTAACGAAGTGTCAGTAATACATACATATATGTCTAAGCACATCCCTTCGCTTAGCAGGAACTGTGGCTGCTTAACAAAGCCGTTTATCGTGTCTTCACTTTCCGAGTCACTCGGCGATCACCTCTAAGGAAAATTAATATTAAAATGGAAGCTTTGCCAGTCGAAAGGGCAATTTGCAATTTATTTTAACTTCGTGCTAGTATTTCAATTTGTGCATGTTGTTGTTTCTAGACAACGCTGCCATATACGTATATATAGATATAGTGCTTTGAATTTAGAATTTGACCAAAAATTGAGTTTGTCACATTGGACTTTTAGGGAAACGTAGCGGTGTCTGCTCATGATAAAGCAACATCGTATTACCTGCCTGAGATATTTATTCACATGAATTTACAATTTTTAACACTATCAAACAAAAAGCAAAAAAGTTTTCAAAGTGTTAAGTCAGTCTAGAGCACTCTAAAGGGCCCAACTTTGACCATTTGGGAAAAAGAGGTCGAATTTCTCTCTTTCAGGCCTTCTTAGGCACAAGTAAAAGCACATAAAAATGTTTGTATATTGACATTTTGATACCAAATGACGGATACTGCGTCAAGAGGACCACGACGAGCAACGGTGATTCTAGAAACTCGTGCTATCTGAAACGATAATCTTAATCTTGATCTTAATCTACATAAGTCTTGTTAGTAAAATACATATGTTTTCAGCTTTAGATAAATCGCGCGAATAGAGTCGTGTATCATCGCTGCACGACTTTAAAAATTCAGTTTCGAGAAAAACGCGACTTAAGTTTTGGTATAGACGAAAAAAACTGATTGAAACTGACTGAAACTGACTGACCGCAAAAGCGGATTCGGCAAGTGAAACTCTTTTTACCATTCTACCAATTGAATAATGTTTTTATGACCTAAAGGCGTACTTTAAGCCAAAAACACAATCGATTTGTTTTTTAAATCCTAGACTGAGCTAACCTGTTAAGCAAAAATCTAATTACCCCACGCCACTAAAGTTCCGGTTTGATCAATATATTGAATTAGTTAAGAAAGTGTGGTACTTTACCGCCGTGCTCGGGCAATTTTGGATTCGGCGCCGTCACAAAATTTAAGTGTTACGCAACAAAATGCCAGCAGGCCAGAGCGCCATCAAAGTGATGGCAGAACCGATTTATATGTTTTAATTATACGGTGTAATATTCGGTTCGTTTAAAATAAAAAAATTAGAAGGTTGCCACCTGCTTGAACATCTTATGTCAAATAAATTAATAAAATTCAGAAACACTACATTATGATTTTCAAACTAAAGAACTTTAAGAAAGCTTACAAATTGGAAATATTTTTTGAAGAGCGTTGTCACCAGTTTAAAAATTCTAATTACATAAATTTTATAATTTTAACAAAACATTACAATATAAGTATATACAAAAAAGATTTAAATAGGTTTAGAGTTGAACTTATTTTTAAGAAAAGTTGCCACCTTTTTAAATTTTAATTCAGTGATATTGATAAAATAAATGAGATATTTTTCAGAAGGAATTAGATATATTTGAAAATCGTGAATAAAATTAATTGATAATATTGTACAAGAAAATACTAAAATGTAGGTGACCAGTTTAAGAAAGGATTCACATCAAGATATTTTTGGAGAAGAATTGATATAACTTTGACTCTCTAACATTTACGTATTATCACAAAATGGGTATCAAAATAATGAGTTTTATCAGTACTTGCAATTGAAATTTTTTAATATTTTTGAGAAGGGTTGCCACATGTCAATTTTTTTATTTTAATAAATTGATAAATTAAATGAAATATCACAACGGTGCATTTAGGTGCAGCTAGTACGAAATCTTATCTTTCTTCTTCTTTCACCTATATAACACGAGATACAGATTACTAAACCCATCTATTGGAAAAATAATGGATTTATTTTTACTAAAATAGACCAATGTTCGCTGTATATTCCATAACTATCCTAGGATACATAAGTTCAGAGCTCAAATTCGTCTGAACTTTTCTTTACTTGTATTCCTCATCTTTTAACACTATTTTACTTACTACCTTCGAAAATTAAATTAAAATAATGTATTTTAACGCTAGTTTTAACGACAAGCGCGCCTTTAATTTGACAGCGGAACGTCGAGTAAATCAGAGTTTCTTATTTATTTCGATATTACTGCTTTACTTTGCGATGAAGGGAACAGTGTCTTTACTAATCTTAAACTATAGGAAATCATTTGTATTCAAAATTATTAAAATAGTGTAATATTTGTTCTAGATTTACAGCCATTATAGGATACAGTAGTATTTTTTACTCCTTTAAAAAGTGTTAAGTATACTTCTGCAAGATTTATAACACATTTTAAGCAACTTTCCAACCTCAAAATCACCCTATTTAATTCACACTTCATGGCAAGCGTCACACGTTGGCATAGCGTGGACTCCCGTGGCTTTGAAGTGTTGACAAATACACAAGTCAGTATCAATGCGGGCCCAGTCTCAAATCTTAAGAAACGCAGTTAGAAGAGCGCACCCAAAAAAGGGTTCCCTCTTTCAGTGACCTTCTTATATTCCATACATACTAGCGCTGTTAGTTGACACCAGAGGTTGCTTGAGCTTATTGCCGTTGTTGAATTCCCTGTGTCGCCAGTCATTGCTGCTATAGTCAAGATTGGTTGCCAGTCAGCGGCGCGGGGCGGCGGGTATCCTTTCATACACATTACGTACATCAACTACAATCATATATACCGACACATACTTTCAATGCTACGATATTCGCAGGCCAGCTCCTTAGAAAGCTGCCTTCGTCGCTATTATTACCAATTGCCACTACCGCTGCTGCTGTGTACTTATTTCAAGTGTCAAAAGCAAAACTAAAGCCATTGTCAACATGACGTCGCAGACAACAAATATAAAAGCAACAACACACATACAAATTTGCAGTCGCAATAAAATCGCAAGAGAATGGGAGAATAGAAATGTTTTGTAGCGTACGCTATTATACGCTTTGTAGGTGTTGCTATTGCTTTTGCTGTAGGCATTTATGTGCAATTGTCAGCGCGTCAAGGCAACTAGTGAATTGTAATTTCTAGCTGCTCTCCTCTCTGAGACGCTATTGTGCGACGCCAGTTTGCAACTCCCAGCTGTGCCTACCAGACTGGCGTTCTCACTGTCGGTGTTGGCTGAAGGGAGCAGCAATTTGTATGTGGCTTTTGTAAATTTTATATGAATGGAAAACTGTGAGTGAGCCGGAAAGTGTGGCCTTGTGTTAATAGGTATAAAAAATATGCTCAAATATTTTATTTCATTGCATTTGGAACAAGTTTCGTACGCGTAAATAAATTTGCAAATACCATTAGAAATATCATTTGATATCAACATTGTTGACAGTGTGGGAGGTACAAGCAGGAAGGCAGTACGGATATCAGTGGGGTTTTTGTAGGCAAACAAAGAATCAAACACCTGACAGAAAACGAATAATGTCTATGTGTAACTGAAAAGGATATTGATTTGGCTATATATATACGACCAACTATAATGGTTAAAGGACTGACCAGAGTGTGGAGGGTTTAATTACAGAGACAGTCACATATAATCGGAGCAAGGTATAAGTTCAATCAGATCTAGAAACAATTTTCACTGCACTTTTAATGCCTATCTAATCGAAAAAGTAAAATACTCACTAAAGTCGTATATTTTTAATATCTCATAAAACTTTATAGAGATAACTTCATCAACCTAGCTGGGAACATTACTTTTCAACACCTCGGATTACTAAGAGAAAAAATAGAAAAAAAGGAACCATGTAATGGTATTATTCAAAACTATTCTACTAAAGGTACGAGTATGGCAACTTTCTAAAAAAAAATAACTGGAGCAGCTTTAAATGTAACGATTACAAAATATGTTGTATAATATTTTTGTGATGGGCACGGTATCCCATATAACGGCATTTTGCTCCAACTCTCCATTTGACCCGGTCCACAAAAGATAACTCAACCCTGCTAAAGATATCGAAACAAAATCTTATACATATAGTTAACCTCTATTACATATTACATATGACAACTTTAAATCATACAGCTGCCTGTAATTGATTTGGTTCTAAAAATTGATACACAATCTTTCACCGGTCAATGACAAAAGTATTGGGTTGTTCGGAAAGTCATTTCGTTTTTTCCCGCCAGAGGACTTAATTACGTTTTTTCGAAACTAACTTCACACTTAAGCCCCATAACCATTATATGTCATGAGAGCTGATATTGCAAGGTTTGTGTGTGAAAAAGTTCTATTAATTCTACCCAGTAGTTTTTGGTTGGTGCCTTTTTAAATATGGAGAGCAATAAGCAGCATTTTCGTCATATTTTACATTAAACTTCAGAAAAGGTAAAAATGCTGTCCAAGCGAGAAAAAAATTGACGGATGTGTATGGAGAAGGCGTGTTAACAGTACGCCAGTGCCAGAACTGGTTTGCAAAATTTCGATCCGGCAATTTTGATGTCGAAGATGCACCACGGTCTGGAAGGCCGGTCGAAGCTGACAAAGATGCGATAAAGGCATTAGTTGATGCAAATCGGCGAATCACCACACGAGAGATCGGTGAGAGGTTAAATTTGTCGAATTCAACTGTTTATGGCCATTTGAAAGGCATGGACTTAACCTCGAAGCTCGATGTGTGGGTGCCCCATGTCCTTACCGAGCGAAATTTGTGTCGTCGTGTTGACGCGTGTGATTCGCTCCTCAAACGTCTAGAAAATGATCCATTTTTGAAGCGGATTATTACTGGGGACGAAAAATGGGTTGTATACAACAATGTTAAACGCAAGAGGTCATGGAGCAGAAAAGATGAACCGGCTCAAAGCGTGTCAAAAGCCAACATTCACCAAAAAAAGGTGATGCTCTCCGTTTGGTGGGATGTCAAAGGAATCGTTTTTTTTGAGCTTTTGCCGGACAATACAACGATTAATTCAGAAGTCTATTGTCATCAGCTGGACAAATTGAATGATTCACTTAAAGAGAAGAGGCCCGAATTAATCAACAGGAAGGGTGTAGTGTTCCACCAGGATAATGCGAGACCTCACACAAGTTTGGTCACTCGCCAAAAACTTTTACAGCTTGAATGGGACGTACTGCAACATCCACCATATTCTCCAGATCTGGCGCCTTCCGACTACTATTTGTTCCGGTCCCTGCAAAATTTTTTGGATGGCAAAACCTTTACCTCAAATGAAGATGTCAAAAACCACCTGGACGAGTTTTTTGCCAGCAAGGACCAAAACTTTTATGAGAGGGGAATTATGTTACTGCCAGAAAGATGGCAAAAGGTGTTGGACCAGAATGGCCAATATATAATTTAATAAAATATTTATTCATTATACGAAAACTGTCTTTCATGTTCCCCAAAAAAAACGAAATGACTTTCCGAACAACCCAATACTTTCATAAAATGTCGAAGTCGTGCCATCGTCATGTCCATAAGACGTGGTTAATACTTTATGTAAAAATTATGGAAATCGTTTCATACCATTTCGGCCCCCATATACCAAATATGAGAATTCCCGTACATCTGTTTGACTTTTTGTCATATATCGACCATTATGTGACATAATGACAGGATAAAACACTGACATACCATTATATACCTGAGTCCAATCCGCAGTCCATTGAATAATGATTAGGCCAAAAACTTGTCAGCTCATTCAGTAAACAACTGAATATTCCACCTAATTTTAATAATGTGTTATAGACCTTCTTATAACCATGTCCGAAATTGTAATCACTTCAAGGCAGGGTTGCACATACAGCTCAGGATTTCTCTTTAAAACCCTTTACTCCTTCGTAGTAACGTTGCATTGAAGAATCAGTATCCGTTTGAGAAAGAGAAAGAGAAAGAGAAAGAAAACGAGAAAGAGAAGGAAAGAACAATGATTAATGAAATTCTAACAAATGGGTTTAAATTCGAGTACGATGTTGCTACTGAAATGAGATCGATGATTCCAAAATCACAATTCAATTTCGTATTGCTTAGGTATATTTTTAATTACGATGAAGAAATGAGATACCTGAGGATTTGAGGCGCTTCTGGGGAATATTTAAGAATTGAAACATGTAGCTTGCAATTCAAGAAAAAAAAAAAAAGATTTAAATAAATCGCAAAATTTAAAAACTCAAATTCAATCACTACTCAATCTGCAAAATAAATGAATGCGCTACTCTGTCAATGAGAAGTGATCTGAAGTGAAGACAAATTATGTAACTGTGTGGTGTAACGGTTCCAACTAATGCTGCCAGGATAATTGTCAAAATGAATGACAAGGATACTTAGGGATTTGTTAGCCAAATGTGCGTGATATATGATCTTGAGTACATGAAGAAACTGGACACTCAACAGCACACGCACACACACACACAGGCGCGGGCGCGCGCGTAGAATTTCGCACGCAACAAAGCAAGCAAACAAAATGATTAATGACTTTTGAAGTGACTTGCATGAAAAATAACCCAACTCTGTAACTAGGAAGACAAGGGGTACGACAAGCATTAAAAGAGCTGTGTAGTAACTAGTTGGCCAACCGTTCAACCAGATGACGAATGAACCTAACGAGCCGAGCCGAGCCAAGCAAGTCGGTCGGAGGTGGCGAACAAGAAAAGTGCACAAAGCAGTCAGAGTATAAATTAGAAGAAAACAAACGACCACAGCCAACGAGACAGCCGCTACCGACAGCAACAACAACAACAATAACAACAATAACGGAAGTACACACTTGTACGTCATTACCTTCACAAAGCTGCCATATCCATTCTCGATAGAGTCCTGTACGTGCATTGCACTTAAGACAGTCGGCAACAACAACAACAATGTCAGCAACAACAACGCTTAACGCTTCTCTTGACAGCATGAATGGCATAGGGAGGAAAGAAAAGCCAAAAAAGCGATAAAACAAACGCAAAGTGTGTGTGGGGTCGCGAAAATTAATGACTCGAATGACTTGGCGAAAAGTCTTTTAGGAGGTTGAGCTTAGCATTGCTGCGGTGATGAGATTCTAGTATGCGCGAAAACAAATGTGCGCTACTCGAAAAATACTTGGAAAAAAAAAAGAAAAACGTGGAAAATCGCTGTGATGAAACCATGCAGCAGGAAGCTTTTTATTTGTACCGTTTTACTTAAGGCAACATTTGTGTATAATTCTTCTTACTCAAAAGCTTTTTATTTACACGCATCCACTTCCATTCGATCAGTTGCCATCCCATGCCTTGCGTTGCTACCGCCGAGCAGTAAGGAAGGCGAAACGTTCGCAACGGAACGTGTGTACGGAAAGTAGTCACGTGACAGCAATGACGTTGACAGCAGGACAACAGCAAGAACAAATTGTGTGTGTTAATTGCAGTGCACGTCAAAAGTCGACGTAGCTGACGTATGGCGTTGATGCTGGCGCTGATGGCGATGACGAAAAAGCTGATGGAGATTGTTATGGCATTTACATACATACACATTTTTGTTGCGATGGTGTTGAAAACTCCAAGCAGAATGTGGACAGTAGCCAAGCGCATTATTTTCGGATATGTGCGAAAATATTTGGAAACCAAAGCAGTGTCGGCGTGTAACTGGAACTAAATATTATGTGTTCTCGCACATTATTGGAATCTTGATAGTAATAAATAAGTACCCACGTTCTTCTTGGTTTGTAAAAATGTTTGAGTTTCTATCCTGAAACTTTGAGCGTAACTTTTCAAGAAAATTAAGTATCCCTAGAGGGTAACTACTTATAAATGAAGAAGCTTTTTGTCGCCTAGTCAGCTTTTTCCATAAAGTTAAACTCAGGCACTTAACCCACCAGGCTCGTATAGTTCTTGAAATGTAAATTTTTTAACCACAATTTAGCAAATGTGAGATTTCGTTAACAAAAATGTCGGCCAATTTTGTTTGATTTGTAGATCCGCAAAATAACAGCGCCAAAATTATAGGACTCAAATTTATACGAGCAGACGAAAAAAAAGTGTTAACTTAACATAACATAACATAACATAACGTAATAACGTAACAGAAGGTTGCAATACAATATCTCCCAAATTTAATGCAACTTGTCGGAAAAAATTATTTAGCATGACATAACATAGCTTAACGTATTGCAACTTTACGTAATATAAGTAACTTAACATAACATAAAATTATATATCAGCACACAACTTGACATAAGTATAGATACCATTATCACGCACACATTTCCAGACATGCTTGGTTAGTTTGCTCTCAAAGTATCAACTTTAAACGGATTGCCTCATACTTAGCGTTATCTACTGGTAAAACATTTAGTCAGCCTGACTTCAGCCTGACTCAACCCCATAACATGGCTAACATAACATGGTATAACGTAACACAATTTAACACAACATAGCATAACGTAACGCAACGTAAGCATAATTTGCAAAATTAGTGATTTCGTTTGTAAACCGATCCATCAAATTTAGTTTACTTTTTACAAGATGTCATACATACAATTTAAACATTCTTTTAAGAACCTTCTTTTAGCAACCCAAAACGTATTACACGTATGCTTAACAAGATCTCCTGAAAAAAAACAAGAAAAATGTGTTAAGAAGACACAACATAACGCAACGTTACGTAACATAACATAAAATAACCTTACGTTGCGTACGCACAATATAACAAAAGATTATTAACATAACATAACGAAACATATTATAGAACAACAACAAGTAACGAATACACAGAGGATATCATTTACCCTTCAAATATTTTTAAAAACTGTAAGGCAACGTAACGGAGAAACGAACCCCGGACGAAGAGTTAACTTATACGGAAATAATGCTACCACCATACGGTGCCATCAGCGCTGTAATCCCAATTGCATTACAGCCGCACAACAACAAAGATTGATGCGTTGAGGAAAATAAATGATGATGGTGATTATTTCTCATTGAGTGTTTTTGCCAGCCTTTTTCCACGCTCTTGACAAGCGCTGAGAGCAAAATTGTATGCGCATAGTAGCAATGGCGTAGCTGAAATGTAATATTCTCATGACAGCAACAACAATGGCAATTGGCAGTGGCAGCAGTGTCGACGTCAGCAGCTGAAGAACCATTGCTGTCATTAACAGCAACATCAACTATGTGTTGGCAGCATCGCTACGCTACACACACACACACTCGCATACACACTGACACCAGCGCCGGTACAGTCATTCATCTACACACACACACACACACACACACAACTACATGGTATATCCGGCCAAGCAGGCGACAGGCCATCCATCTCAGCCAGTGCCAACATCCATCCATCTATTCATTTGGCAAAAGCGAGCGTCAGTCGACGGCGGCCGACAGTCAGCAATCACGAGTCAACAGCAGCAACAGCCAACATCCAGCAGTCTCACCAACATATTCTGTCTGATTTTTAACTTTTGACAAATTGACAAATAGACGGTGGCAAGAGCAGCCAACAGTCATTGGTGACGCTGCAACTGTTCGGTTTCTCAAACTCTTCAAACTCAACTCGCTTAGATATTTAGCGATATTCGCAAGTGTGCCAACTGACAATTTGTTACATTTGATTTGACACTTTTTACTAACGTATATTGTTGCTATTATTGTTGTTGCTGCTTCGGCTAAGCTACAAGATGAATGAGTAAATATTTTCACTTGCAAATGATTGCTGTTACTGCACGAATAAATAAATACATACTCGCTTCTATGAGCAAAATTTATACGAAACAGCCTTCGGCGATGTGTGTCGGGGTAATCCCCGAGTACGACCTGCTCAAGAACTCATTACTCAAAAGGCTGCCGGCCGGCGCACATATACTTCCAATACCATTTGCCCTTTGCCCAATAATCGTTTGCTATTGTTGCTGGGAATGATTATTGTAATTGTGTTTGTTGACGAAATTGATTGCGTGGAAATTTACGAAACATCGATTTTGTTGCAACAACTGTTTTTAAACGTGTGTGTAAACGAATTGGTGAGCTGCAACACTTATTTAAGGCTAAATTTTGCTTGTTGATGCTTCCAGCCTGTTATTTCGATTAAATTGTTATCCTTTGTAAACTTGGTATGGGTAATCGTGGATTTCCAACGTCCTTTTTCAACGACTGACATATTATCAAGCGTATTTTTGCTATTAAAGAAATAAAATCAAACCGGCATTCGAAGACAGGCTTAGTCTTTATAACACCCATCATTTGTCGGGAAACATTTAGACGAACACCAGAGGTGGAGAAAAATTTTCTCCAAGCATTTAGCAAGTGCAAGTGAATGTATGTTACTCTCACTGTTTCTTCTCAGAAATGAAACATAATATTCTTCCGAAACCCAGTTTCCTTCTCGTATTGCAAAGAATTGCTCGTATAGTTGTTTAAATATAAATTTTTAACCACAATTTAGCAACTTTGTGATTTCGTTAGCAAAAACATCAGCAAAATGTATTTTTCTCTTCCTAAAAGACGTCATATATTCATTTACTGCACTTACTGTAACTTAACGCATAACTTGTTACTGCACCGTTAACGTAACATAACGTAACATAGAATTATATATCGCTTAAATTTATGTAGCGCTTAAATTTAGTATGAACTGTTGCAAAAAACTTAGTCAACATGACATAACATAACTTAACATATTGTTACGTATTGTAATATAGCATAACTTATCATAACATAACAGAACGTCACGTAATATAAACGTAAAGTAACATAAGGTAACATAAAATTATATATCAGCACACAACTTAACATAAGTTCAGAAACCATTTTCGCACACACACACCATTTCAGACCAATTTGGTTAATTTGCTCTCAAAGTATCGACCACATGCAACCAACACCGCAAAAAAATTTAATTAACATGTTCCCTTCTCATATTGCAAACAATTTCCAACTTACCTTAATGTTGTGTGTAGTCCAAACAATTTGTTTATTGCCACATTTGAGATTCACAAACTCCACGCATGATCGTACAGAAATCTATACATTCACAGAGGTCGATAGTTGGGGCAGGTTTCGGAGCGTCGCGCGCTGAAGAGACATGACAGAAGTCGGGAATTACAACTTGAGCTTCAGAAAATTACAAAAGTTTGATATGTCGTGTTATTTGCCGTGTTGATAATGTATCAGTAATTGTTGAGGTCTGCCTTGTGGCCCCTCTACAATCAATAGCTTAAATCGAAACAGAAAGAAACATTATAAACATAGCTCTTAATATTGTGGTGACATTAATAATCGAAAGTGTAATTCAATGTCAAATAGTTCAGTTCATCTCTGTCCGCCTTTTAATCCAGAGAGAAATATGTCCATCCACATCTTTCATTCAACTACTGTGACCGCCACTGTATTAAAAATGCGGAAACCGATCTGGCGACATCTATTTGTAAGTATTTATAAGCATTTCGCACGTTTCTGCTAGATGGCGCGAAAAATAAATTCATTACATCTTCAAATCTTTAAAACGTTAATGCCTTTAGTGAAATAAATCGCTTGACCAACACAGGTTGGCCGGCTCGTTGGTCTAGGGGTATGATTTCCGCTTAGGGTGCGGGAGGTCCCGGGTTCAAATCCCGGACGAGCCCTGTAACGTTGTTGCGACTTTTTGGAATTTTTTTTTAATACATTTATTATGAATACCAATGTTTATTTGAAATTCCAAGCCATCTTTACAAAATTAAGATTTCAAAGTATTTCAAAGGCTCATTCAATCGACTGGAAGACATTGAGAAGGTGTTGGCAATTATGGTTGCGGTACGTAGCCATTAATAACAAGGATATTGCCTCTATTCATATACAATTTCTGTCAACGCGCTATAGCTATTATTTAAGAGGGGATTTTCTTTTCTACTAACAAATTTTTTTTTACCCATTTTAAAATTTTATAACTTTTGATATAATTCGTTCTGTGATATGCGATGATGATGATGTATCTGTATTTTCTGGTATCCCTTGTTCCAGTAAACGTAGAAAACATTTAAAAGTGTCAACAGTCGGCGGAGACTATGTTGATTCTGTGATACCATCGATTATGATGAATTGATCTTTATATAGCCTCACATCAAGGTGATGGAAGAGAGTCCATCCATCCATGGTACATATTATTTCCTAAATAACGTTTTCTAACTCGTTGAATTTTTTAATTATATTATGGTAAGGCCGTACAAAACCAAACCAAACTATATATATGTATGTACAAAAATATGTATAAAAAATTTATGTATATAAAGTTGAGAGTCTTGCTAAGTATGCTCTCTTTTTTGAAACTTTACAGTTTAAGAACCACAAAATCATTTCATTAAATTATTTAGTGTATTTTCCTTTCCTTTTATTAACCCTTACTATGTCAACAGCACTTTATAATTTCTAAGTACGAATTAATACTCAGCTTTGGATTCTCTGGTATGAAAACAGTTCCTTCATATACCTTTTATTATTCTAAATAGTGAGACAGCGTGTTGTATATAGGAACATATGATTTCATTTTAAATGTAAAACGAGAAATTAAGCATTTGTCCAAATTAGTGTTACTGGCTCGTTGGTCTAGGGGTATGATTTCCGCTTAGGGTGCGGGAGGTCCCGGGTTCAAATCCCGGACGAGCCCAAGTGTTAACTATTTTGAACTTTTTTGAACTCGTTGAACATTTTTATTTAAACAAAAAACCAATAATATAGCAGTAAAGAAATATATCAAGAAGCTTATCAATTTTACCGTGTACTGAATCCTGAGTAGTTTGTATTTTTGCCTACATTTTACTTCAAAATAAACAAACACTAAATGCTACGTGCTAGATTACTTTGCTCTAATAAAATTTGATTTAAATTATTTAAGCAAGCAGAAAAGTACATTCGAAGTTAATCGTTTTAGCATCTCCTCAAATATTGAAACGATATTTCTCTAAGAATACTTCAAAACTCTCGGTCTCAGCCCGTATACAGGCTTGTGCTTATATAGTTATAATTCAGTCTTCAACTCAAAAAATTGCCATCTGGTCATTTAAAATAAGCTAAGAAATCCTAAGAGTCAATTATAAATAAACAAAATTTGGGGGGTAAGATCTCTGTACTTATTTGGAGCTTGAAAACTGCTACAAAGTGCTGTAATTATTTCTGCATTAAAGGGTTTCTGTCATTTGTAAATTAGTCCTATCAGGCAGGAAACTCTCGTTGTCTCTTAGCGCCGGTTTCTTTAACAAGATTAAAGTTAAGGCTTAGCCGATATTTTAGACTATTATAAATTTTCCTTACAGTCTCGCCAACTTAGAGACTAAATAGTTTCGGATTTTTTTTTAGTCTTTAAGTAGTAGTATTTTTGCTACGTCTTACCTGGGTCGCTAACCAAGACTGTATCAGTTGCGAGTGCTATAAGTCTCTTCGTGGGAAAAATTATTAAAGTTAATGGTTTCAGGCAGACATTTCTAATTTACCAGTTCTGATCCTTACATTTATAATTCGTCTCATCTTCGTTACAATATTACGGAAAATCAAATTCCAATTTTAGAGTAATCACTGTAACGAGTTTCGACTATATGTAAGCTATCTGCCAGCAGGTAGCAAATGCAGATTCTTTTTTTGCACGTTCTCTAAGTCGAATGACGCACGAATGGTTTGGATTAATAATTTATCATTGAACGGTTGGCATTGAGCATACATACACATATATTTTTTGAATAATTATATCGTTTCGAATTGGCAAAACATACGATCGCTCATAGTTGGTCTAATTGGAAAAAAGATCGAAGCTAATTTTTGGCAATTAGACCAATAACTGGCTCGTTGGTCTAGGGGTATGATTTCCGCTTAGGGTGCGGGAGGTCCCGGGTTCAAATCCCGGACGAGCCCAAGGTATTTATTTTTTTGTTTTTACTTTCTTAATAATAATTAAGAATTATTTTATTTTATTTTTTAGGTATAGGTATAGGTTAAAGGGACAGGTCGAAACAGTGGATTGTGAAAAATTCGAAGGCTGTACTATCAGTGATATGATAGTCATCGTTTTCTGGAATTCACAAGGTGTAAACTCCATCGACCATCTGGAGAAGAACAAAATGATCACAGGGCTCTACTATACCGAATTATTTTGCCAATTCGACGCTCATTTGACGCACCAAAAGTGTTCTTCCAGAATGACAACACATAGACCACACATCGAACATGTTACCAGAAAACATATTTTTCAGACAAATATGTCGAATTTTATGCCTGGAAAAGTGTTTTTCCGGTAAGTTCTAATAATTACTTTAATATGAAGAAACCCTCAGCCGAAAGTCGTATCAACAATCGTATTTTGGTGGAAGTTTAGTGAATATGCTCTAGCTGAGAGAACGTGCCAAAAGCGGTTGGTGGTTTGCACGATTTAAAAGCGGTGATTTTGGAAGACAAAGAACGTTCTGAGTGGCCCTAAATCCTAAAAAGGTTTGAAGGTAGTATGAGAAAGTGGAAGTCTTACTCGATTGCTCGATGAATATTATTGTCAAACACAAGAAAAGCTCTCAGAATCTTTGGAACTCACTCCAGCAGCCATTTAAAAGTTTAAACGCAGCCGGATACTTTCAAAAGCCAGAAAGCAAGGAAATTTGATGCCATATCAATGGAAGCCAAGAGACCTTGAGAGACGATTTTGCATGTCGGAATATCAGAAATGCTGCTTGAACGCAACAAATAGAAGTCGTTAGGTGTTTTTGTGTCGGATTGTGACTGGTGACGAAAACTAGATCCATTACGACAATGCTAAACGCAAAATATCATGTATGAAATATGGCCAAACAACCAAATCAACGGCATAGCCGAATATCCATGACGCCAAGGCAATGCACTGTATTTGGTGGGATCAGAAGAGCGTGGTGTATTATAATAATAGCTTCTAAAACCGGGTGAAACTATTAATTTGGAACGCTTCCGACAACAACTCTTCAAACTCAAGCAAGCGATTGCCGAAAAACATCCGGACTAGACACGAGGAAATAATTTTCCATTATGACAACACTCGGCCTCATTTTGCCAGACCGTTTAAAAACTATTTGGAAAAGAGCGGCTGGGAAGTTTAGCCTCACCCGCCTTATAGCCCAGACCTTGCCCCTTCCGACTACCATTTGTTTGTTTGTTCGGGTCGATGCAGAACGCCCTCACTGGAATACGGTTCACATCAGAACAGTGTATCGAAAATTGGCTTGAATCATTCATGGCCGCCAAGCTGGTGCAATTCTTTTGAGAAGGAATCCACAAATTGCAGAAAGATGGGAAAATGTTATAGCTTAAGATGGGCAATACTTTGAATAATACTATTGAACATAGTTTTCTTAAATAAACGTTTAAAATTAAAAAAAAAAAATCTCACGAAAATAGTCTTAGACCAACATAGAGATTTTTCTTACTTAACTGTGCTCGAATCCAATTTTTTTAAATTTTTTTTGTATGATAAATTCATTTCACTTCAAAGTAAACGATTTGTTTAACAATTTTCATAGGCGAATTTTTATTTATGCATGTAATATCATAAACTTTCGATAGATAGCGTAGAGGAAAATTGGTGTTTAATATAACATACGTGAATTATATAACATAATTAAGAGTATAGAGGGAATAGAGACGTTTACTACATACAATAAAATTAATAATTTTTCCGAAACAATTCATATATATATATATAACATTATATAATGCTGAATGCTCACAAGCATTTGCCCTTTTTGAACATTTTGTATAATTTACATTGTTAAGATGATTGCACAAAATGCAAGGGAATAATAATTTTTCATTATTATATATGTAATAATATACAATACATAAAAAGTATATGTTAACATTAATAAATTGCTTTCATATTGCTTATGGAATATATTAAATCAAATAAAGTTTAAATTAAAATGTGCATATTAATAACTTTGCCTGTCTAACAAACAAACAACAAATACAAAAACAAAAACAAACGCTGCTGTTTACAGTGAGTATTGCATGGAAAAAAAATTTGTGCAAGAAAACTTTTTGGAATAACGGTCGGGCCGGTAGTGCAGCAAATAAATTTTTTTTTAAATAAAAGTTTTGTAAATTAAGATTTCTTGCTTTATGGCCTTGGTTCAACACACTGACTGCAAAATATGTGTCTTGAATTTGCACGGATTTTTAAATTATCAATTTATATTATATTAAAAAAAAAATGTGAAAATGTAAAAACAAATTTAATTTTATAAAATTTCATGCCATTTCAACATGTGGAAAATAACTTAAAAAAATTCTGAAAATTTTTTACTTCATATTTGTATTTAATACCATAACTAGGTATACCTAGGTTTAGTAGCGGAATCTAAATATTATTATTATGGTTATAAATATCGAAATTGTCAGCATTATTAACTAACCGACATTTTAGTTCAAATTTATTCAATAGTTTGGCATATTTTGAATTTTAGCGTATGATAACGGTTAATAATTTGCCATTATAATTATAATGTATTACACATTTTTTACGTATCATAAGTAAGCATAGGACAAAAAAATGTGTGCCGTACGCTAAATTTCCAACTCGAATCGTCTTAAGTGTTTTTGAATTGCATTTGTCGCATCTCTCGTCGCTGTGTTGGACGGCGTAAGTGTTTTCGTTGTTGGGGATATGTTCGCTTGCTCAGCAGCACTTCCGCTCGAAACGGAAGTGGGCGAGCAAAAGTGGGTGTGTTCGTGCGTACGCCCACCCAACACTGCTGTACTATATGCTTTACTAACATATTGTTTATATTGCGTTTTGTTGTTGCTGTTGTTGTTATTGTTGCCAAATGTTGCACGCTGCTGTTGTTCTTGCTGCCGCGCATCATCACCAACATCATCATTTGCATTATTAACAACATCATTGTTGCTATCATTGGGGCCAGTTGCCGTGCCACCAAATTTCGTATACTCGTTTGCTGTTGTTGTATGCTTGGCAATTGTTGTTGTTTTGCGCACAAAATCTGTAAAACTATTCAAGTTAATGGCATTACGTTCGGCCGCGTACATGTGCACACCGACTCTTGGTTTTGTATTTGCTGTTGTTGGCACATTTGTTGTTATTGTTGTTGTTGTTACATTGTTTGCTGCCTGCTTTATTGCCTGTGTTGCCTGTGTTGCCAGCGTTGCTTTATTGCTTTTCTCATGCGTTACCATCGCGAAATTTTTAACGTTGCTGTTGTTTTTGTTGCTGCTGCTAGTATTTACTGCACTAACACTATATACATTAATATTGCTGCTTTCAGCAATCATCTTTTTAGTATTAACCATTCTAGTAGTATTACTAATGTTAGAGATATTTTTATTTTGATTATTGTTATTGTTGTTATTATTATTAGAATTACGATTATAAATATATTTATTAGCACTAGAAATCTTTGGTTGCTCCACTGGTTTTGTTCGTGTTAATGTTATTGTTGTTGCAGAGGGTGTGGTTGCTGGGTTTGCATTTGTTATTGCTTGTTTATTAATACTTTTTGTTGTTGCTGCTTTTGACTTGTGACTATTCGAAGTAATTGCTATATCAGCTGCAACAGTCAAGGGCGCATCAACAATATGCGCTTGCTCACATTGTTGTTTTTGGTTTAGCTTTAATTTATTAATATTTTGTTCTTGTTGCTTGTTGTCGAAATCCACAACCTCTTCGTTTTGCTCAACTAACTGTTTCAACTGGCAGTTTTGGCCGGGCACAACGCTCTCAAGCAATTCACTTGGCGTTACTCTCTTGCTTAAGCTTGCATCTGCTTCGAGTGTTGTTGTTGTAGCGATCGATGCATTGTTGGATGATGTTGGTGACGATTTCGCTGTTGTTGTTGTTGTTGTTGTTGTTGTTGTTATTGACGCGCATGTTGCTGTTGCTTGCATGCTGCTGGCAGCGTCTATGGTGCATTTCCGTGAGGTTGGTCTCAATCTCTTGCCGAATGTGGAAGATTTTAAACCTAGTTTTGAGTCGGACAAAGGTAGAAGATTAATAATAAATTAATATCTACTACATATTGCAATTAAATAGTTTCAATAGATGTCAATTTCTTGTTATTTGTTTATTAATGGAAGCGTTGAAAACATAGCCCAGAAAACCATGAAGTATGAGTTGCTTTGTTGAAGAAATTAATGGTGCCGCATATAGAACGAAGATGCAAATGAGTCCGTAAAAAAACATAAATTTCAATTTTCAATATACTAATACACAAGAATATACAACAATGAAGTGAATTTTACAATGCAGTTGGATTTAGTTAAGGAGTTAGGCCAGTTTAGGATTTTCAAAAAATCCAAAAATTTCTGTAAATGTAAAAATGTCTGCTTAAATTACACTTTAGGGTTCTAAAAAACACTATTCCATTGATAGAGAATCAGATAGTGACAAAAATTATACCTATCCAATTCGTTGTAGTAGTGTCGAAGCGTTCGGACCAATCAGCTTCAGCACGTAAAACTTTGAACGTGTTTTTTGAAAAGCGCATTTTTTAAATCGGGCGACGAAGGATAGTCGAAGACTATAGCACCCATCTGAATACGATTTTTTGTTAATATTATTATGTTATATAACAATTACTACCTTTTTTATAAACATTTTACTGCTGCTTTCTTCGGTCACAAATTAAAGCTTTTTTGAAAAGTCCGTCATTTTGCGAAAAAATTGCTATAAAACGAAAGACATACGTAATTTACTAGTAAGTCTTATGTAGATTAAGATCTCATTTATTTATTTCATCATATTTATTTGATTTCAGTTAACACGAGTCCCTAGAATCACAGTTGTCCGTTGAGACCCAATTGAAAAAGATAATACCGAAATCCACACTTTGGCTGCCCTTTTGTATCAAAATGTCAATACAAACATCTTTTTTATACCCTAAAATATAAATTCAATAAAGCCTGAAGCAACAAAATTCGATTCCTTTTTACTTACTCGTAGAAAAAATTGTCGAAGTTAATCCTTTTTCTTGGCTCGAGACTGGCCTAACACATTAGTATTTATATAGAAGTTTGCAATAAAATGGAACTTAGATATTCAAGATAATGTATAAATGTACTATCTGAAAGCAGTTCTGGAACACAGACTTATTTGCTGGATATAAAGGAACGACTTGCCTTATTTTGGGCTCTACAATGAAAATTAGGTGACTGATTTCACTGACTGATTATTTTTTTACAAAAATATTTCTTCCAATCTTTCCAAAAATGTATTCGCGGTTAGTATGATCTATGCTGATTTAACTAACAGGATATTTTAGATTGTTATTCTCAAAATTTTCAAGTAATTTCAGTTATGCTAATGTGAATATTTTTATTTTAATACTTTTTGGCTTATATTAAAATATAAGTGACGAAAGATTTTAGAATAACTTTTTCCTATATATAACATATTCGAGAAAAATAAGTCGAAATGTTTCTAAAATCAACACTTCTCTCAAAATCTCAATAATTTCAAAATCTGTATAAAATCATCAAAAACTTGTAATTCTAGAAATATTTTAAGTAACGAAAAATTAAAAGCTTCATAATATTTAGTTTGTTAATAGCTTTTTATTACAATCGGTTTTGCTGATTTTTGTGATCTTAATTAAAAACCGTTATATGAGAATATATTGAAAAGAAAACGTCATGATAGAAAAAACTCTCTGAGCTCCGAACTCAGCAACCGATTTAACACATGAATCGGATAGTGTAGTTCCTATGTCTTCGACTAAAAATTTACAAAACATTAAAAAGAGGGAATCTCATTTCTGAACAGATTTAGTTAGGACTTAATACAATTAAGAGTAGTGTAAACGAGTACTAGGTCTATATTCAAGCTCTGAGATCTGCTTCCGTCTTCCAAAAAAAAAAGCAGAAAGGTTCAAAAGAAACTCATTTGTATAGAATAGATTAATATCACTAACTACTATTGTGCAAATTAGTTAAGTAATATCCTGATTAAGTCCATATTTAATGTTAATAAAAAGTTCAAATACAACCCTAGCGCTTAAGATTCAGAAGAAACCCACCAAACCCACCCAAAGAAATGCATTTATGGTATGTGCACTAAAAGCATACATATATGTATGTACATATTTAAATAGAAGTACAGTGAGGCACAGAAATTAAGACACAGAACAGAAGAACATATTTAGTAACAGTGACAGAGACAATTAAAAAGAGACAAAAAGATAGAGATAGGTATACTATTGTATGCCGTTACCTTCAAAACTCAGCCTACTTTGAAAATAGTGCAAATTGCTTTGCTTATAACAGGGCTCATATGTATAGAAAATGGCATTCAATTCATCATTATCACCAACATCATTATTATTATCACTAACATATTTAACAATATTTTCAGTTTTGTTATCAACTGTTATGCGCGTGGCAACTTGTTCGGTGACAGATGTTGTTGGTGCTACCATAGAAGAAGCTGTTGGATTAGTCGTTGCCAATGCTCCATGAATAGCTAGTGAAACTGTACATGTAGGTGGTGTGGTGTTCTGTGTTGACGTCATTGGCACCGGTACCACATTTTCTACAATCGCTGTATTCTCAACGACAAGCTCATGACACACACCATGCGCATGCGATTTAGCCTATATGCGTGTATTTTTTATTTATTTTTTTTTCAAATTTCAAACGATTGTGACAAAAAATACAATTGTAAATAGAAAATAATAAACAATAATAATAGCAACATGAGTTTTACATTAGTAAATTATTAAATTATTATTAGTTACAATTGCATACGAAATAATTATGCATAAAAAATAGATATTTGAAAAATAAAAATTTTTAAGATTCATACATATATTTGAAATTTGTGTAACTAGTAATTTGCGAAAAATTTACAGTTAGCGTTAAATATCATTTTCACAGATATTAAGATATTTGTATTTTCAAAAACCCACCTCGCTGTCTTCGCATATGACACCATCATCTTTGGTTGAGCAAAGGCCTTGCACGAATTTCGCGGCTGTTGTGGGGTCTTCAGAGTCTAAATGCGCGCGAAATTGTTTATTTCTATAATGTGAAAGTACTGTTAAATGAAATTATGCAAATAAAAATTAATTAAATTCGATGTTACCTCAACTCCAGCTGTTGCATTTGCTGCAAATGCTTCAACTTTTGCGTGGCACTGCGTAACTTCTCCTCCAATGAAGCATTTTCAACGCATTTTATGGAGAACTTCTCGGAGAATGACAAGATCTCCTGACGCAGTTCTTCAAGTTCCTCCCTAAAACAGAAAGATAAATGAAACATCTGTATCTACTTAATAATATTCTGAAGTGCAAATATACTAAATGTTTCAGCTTCTTTTAATCAGATTTCAAAGGGATACTTTCGGTTGGAGGGTTTGGTAGAAAGCAGTGATCGCTCCTGTTTGACCGCAGTGTCCGCACTTAACCCAACATTAAACTCATTGCGCTCCTCAGTGGGTCCGCACTAAACTTCTTTCCACAACCCTATGGATTTGTTAAATTTCTTAAAAATTTTCCACCCTTTGTTTTAGATTGGAACGTGGAAGGTATTCCGCCTCAACCGGCTGAAGGCTGGGCATTCGCAGAGGTCATGCACTAATGTTAACTTTACCTAGTCTCCGAAGGTATGACCTCAGAACTGCTTGGTGATTACCTCTAAAATATTAATCTTTTCCCTCTTTCCTAAATGTTGAAACCTGGGTTGTCCACCAATCATACTACGAAACTTTGCGATCAGTGATAGGTGAAAGAGAACGACGATCGACCAACTGCTGAGAAAATTTCACACAGTGCCGAGTTGTATTTCCAATTATCGGGGTATTGCAGGAAGGTGGAGTGTAAAAGTTTCTTGGGAACCGAATGATTTGCTTCTGAGCTCGCGCTGTGTTGACCCCTACCATGTTAATCGGTTCCCTTTTTCCTTATGGTTTGTTCACCAATCATACAACACCAAAACATTTTATGGTATTCCCTATATTTTACCCTCATTTTAGACTATTAGTGTTTATGAAAGAAATAAAATATCCTTAACTTCGTTAAATCAAACTCGGCTATAATTTTTGTGGCACTGACTTTGTTTTTTTTTTGGGTCTCCTTACAGAATTCGTATGGAATAATCATTAATCATCATAAGTTTCTTGCTTACTCATTTGCTTTGGCAGTGTAGGCGGAGTGTTCGCCTTTTTGGAATTGCTTCAAGAACTCCTGCTTGAAACGCGCCACTTCACGCTGCACCTCGCTTTGATGCGCCTTTCGCATGGCATCCAATGCGGCCAAGGTAGCCTAATCAAAAACAAATTTTGTCAAAACCAAGTTTTCGAAATATAATTTTTTGCTTAGAAATAGCTTCTGCTTACTTGTGTTTCCTCAGCTAAAGCGGTTTCTTTTTCCAAGAGCAGCCGCTCAATTTCTTGGCGATGTTTTTCCTCCAAGTCGGCCACAATGCGTCGATGTGAGGATTCCATTGCTGAGAGGCCCTTCTCACAAAGCGTCTACAAATAAAATAATAATTTATAATTTTAGTTAATTAATACATTTTTTGCAATGTAGAGTGGAACTCACTCTAAGCTGCTCGATTTCTGCTTGATAACGCTGCCGGAAGCTTTCATCATCAGTAGTTACGTTGCCGAAGTCGGCTGAGTGTGCCATTAACTGATCGCGATATGTCTCTTGCAGGCATTCCAATTGCTTACTGTGTTCAAGTTCCAACATTTCTAATCGACGCTCAAACCGCCGGCAGCGCTCCTTCTCTTTATTCAGTTCGGACTGCAGATAGTCACGTTCCTGTAGCAATACCGCATACTCTTCATCTTGACGAGCACATTTCTCAACCAAAGCATTGCTCTCCTCCTCGTGTGATCGCGCTTTCTCCGCTTGCTCTTCAAGCTGATGCAACAAGGATAATTGATCACCCTGTTTGCCGCGTAACTCTTGCTCTTTGGTTTGCAATTTGTCATTAACAGTTGCCAGCTCATTAGCACGCCGCTCTAACAATTCATTGCTGTATTGCAGGTCAGCGCTGATAGCATCTTTTTCTGCCTCGATCTTTTTGAAGGCGTTACGTTGATTCTCCAGCTGTTGCATATATGTATTCTTATCTTTGGCATGTGCCTGCTGTAGTTGCATAAGTTCGTGTTCATGCTGCTGCTGCAGTCGCAGTAGTTTCTCGTGAACTTGACGACAATGCTGACAGGGTGTGTTGAGAGCGCGGTGTATCTCCTGGCAGAGTTGATCAGCGCGTTGACGTAAATCGCCACATTTGTGACACACATCTTGTAAACTTTCAATAGAGACGGTTGAACGCGGTATGGAGGTTGTGGAGGCTGAAGCCTCACATTGTAATGCTATTAGCGAATCTTCCAATTGACTGAGGAACGTTGAGATTTCCGATAATACCTGTCGATCATTTAGAAAATCGAGCGTATGCTGTTTGTAAATGAATTCAAAATCAGCATCGGCCAATATATCGGCAGCGTTGTTGATCTGTAAATCATTTGAAAGTTCTTCGAATAGACTCTCGTATCTTTTCAGTGCAGTAATACCGATCTTGTTTGGCTGGCAGTCCCTCTGAGCATGATCGGTGTTTTCCTTAGTCAGCTGCTGCTCGACGTATTCACCACGCAGAACGGTTATTCTTGCATCTACAAGCGCTTTATGTGCAATTATATCAGCGAAATCGGAAAGCAATTGCCGGCCTTCCGATATCTTGCGCTCTTGCTCTAACTGGAGGCGCCATTGACCACGCTTCATCTTTTGTATGGCCTCTCTGTAGCATTGTGTGAGCTGTGCAACAGCCAATTCCATCTCTTTGCGCAACGCATCATGCACTGCATCAGCAAATTTCTCGAAAGAGAGGCGTTCCTCGGCGGTCAGCGTATAACCAAATGAAGGTGTGAGAGATTGCTCAAAACGTTCTGCATTACGCAACATGATGTGCGCAATCTCAGACTGCACTAGTTCAGCATTAACGGTCTCTTGCGCTTGGCGCCAAGCTTCCTGTACAGCGCCTTGTACTAAGTCATTTGAAGAGATATAACTCAAGGTTTCCGCGGCTAATCCACTTGCTAAATTTTCCATGGCATTATTTTTGTAACGCTTGGCTATAACATTGATTTCATTCTGTTGTCTGAGCAAGTCTTCCATGATATTCTTATCAACAGGATCAAGCATCTCTTTGGTGTTCGCTGTCTCCTTGCGATAATTGGATAGCATCAATCTACGTGCCAATACTATTGCCAAAATATCGAGCGTACCGCTGGACTTTAACGCACATTTACCACTTAGCTTAGCCTTAAGCATCGTCATTAGATGTGACGTCTCCGCTACTTCTGTGCGTGTTTGTTTTTCACAAAAGAGTTCTGGGTTTTCGGCACGCATGACTGAGTCACGCAGTTTACCGAAGCATACACTTTCAAATGCCACACGCTCCGCCAAAAGTTCCATATTCTTGCGTTCAGTTAGCTCATTACGCTCCCGCAACACACGACGCTGCTTGAGCAGCTCTGCGAGTTTAGTACGCAACTGTGACTCCAACTGGGTAAGCGCAATCTTCACCGGATTCGAATCAGGCAGCAACATTACATTAGGCACCGTATATTTATCGCCACTGCTCCCACTGATTACACAAGTTTCACAAGACTCACGTATCAATTTTACGACTTCGCCCAGGCAACGTTCTACTAAACGGTATGAATCTTTGCGATCGGTGATAGGTGAAACAGAACGACGACTGTGGGAGGAGCGTAGGCTTTGCAACTGATGCAGACTTTTTTCCAAACGATCTCGACTTGTTACCAAAACCCCTTCGAGACAACACAATCTATCGAGCAAGTGCTCAGAAACTTTTGCAGAGTTTCGAGTTGCATTTTCAATAGTTGGAGTATTGCAGGAGGGTGTAGGCGTAGATGAAGAGCTGATGGAACCTGCGGCTGACGTGTCGTCTAAACGTTTTTCTAAATCATTTAGCCGTAGCATAAATTGAAGTGGATCGCTGTTGCTAGCATTGCTCTCGAGTGAACGTCTTCTTGAAGATTTCTTAGAAACCGTACGACTTGCTTCTGAATTCGCGCTACTAAGCTTATCCATTTCATCGATTTTTGCCTCCAACTCACATACTTTCATTTCCAATTCTTTAGGTATACTTAACTGCTCTTTACCCTTGAGTGAAAGTGATCTTCTACGCTCTGACTTAGCCATCTTCTGCTTTAGCGTACGCACCTGGCGTTCTGAACTACTGTACTTCAAAGTTAAATCTTGTATGCGTGCTGCCATCATCTGCACTTGTGCACGATCCTCAATATCCTTCCGTTCAAGATCTTGCTTAAGTGCTGCATAGGATATTTCCAATGAATCAAATTGATTTTGAGACTCTTTCAGTTCACGCTTCATTGCCTTAATTTCGTTTACCGCTTTCTCAAAACGCGTACGCAACTCATTGTATTCATCAGCAAGTGTATCCCGCTCCAATGCAAATGGATCAATATCACCGATCTGGGTAAGATCACTCAACGAGTCCATGCGTTTAAGTTTCCCTCTATTCATTTGGCTAAAGCTATTCAAACTACTGCCTTCCAGTTCGTGCACACGCTTGTACAGCGTTTCATTTTCATCAATTCCACGCGCCAGCCGATCTTCAAGATCTTTAATCTTCTTTTGACTCTCCTCCAACTCGTCCGTCAGCCGATCTACCATATCCTCGGCATTGCGTTTTGTTTCTTCCAGCTGCGCGGTTAGATTATCACGTATCAACTCCATCTCATGTAAGCGCGCATTGAGTTGTTGCTCCGTGCGTTCCAGTGTTGTTAACAATTCAGACATGCGTGTCTCGCGTTCTTTGGCTTCGTCGCGCAGCATATTGCGCTCCTTCTCCGCTACGCTGAGGCGGAATTGTAATTCTTTATCAATGTTGAGTTCCTCCTGTACAGGATGCATTACAGGTGGTGGTGAAAGCTCATCCGAGCCAACGCTATCCACAGTACTCCGACGAGACGTCGGTGGTGAGGAGTGGCTGCGCTTGTGTGATCTTGCGGACGTTGAAGCCGCTGCACGTGCATACAAACGATCGCGATTTCGTAAAATCGAAGTTGTAATTGGCGGGGATGGTGAAAGCGGAGAACCCCAATCAACGCTGTCTCGACGTCCGCCCTCAGAAGCAGTACGATACTCCTCGTCTGAAGAGAAGTGTGTAGTTTTTGGTGTAGACGGAATTGTGGAAACAAGAGCTTTGGCTGTAGTGCTGCTATTAGATTGCAATAGAACTTGTTGTGTAGCGGGGGGACTAGTTTCATTCAGGTGTTGATGATGTGTACTATTATGCTTGGGAGCTGCTGGCGGTTTCTTGTGCAATTCATGATTACGTTGCGCCTTAATGAAATCTTTCTCAATTTCACTTTTAATATTTGGGGTAACGGCACCGTCCTTTATAACCAATTCCACTGTTGGTGGCACATCGGCATCTGTAAGCGTCTGACTGCTGTTGTTCGTATTGCTGGTGGATAACAGCGCGGGCAAACCGGCAATATTTCGTAATATGGCAATCCAACTATTGCGTGAGCTGGGCGATAGACTTGCCAAAATGAGGCGCCGCTGATCCCAAGATGTCAGTTGGAAGGCATAACTCTTACTGGCACTAACTTCCGCTACATTCGTTAGACTATTAACATCCAACACGCCATCTAGCACGCCACGTTCCTCTGACACCGGGTCACGATAATAGAAGAGTGCGGCACCGATCAATGAGAACCAATGCTTCGTCCAGTCGCCGGTGCGGTTATCTTGCTTCATTAGCCAGCCCTTTTTGGTGTTGAGTGACTCCTCAGCAGGCGGATTGACACGTAACTCCGCCGTCTTAGCCAGGTAGTTGGTGGAAAGATCGTCCAGATTACAGCCGCCATCCGGATCGCCTCTTTCGTGCGCCTGCTGTTGCCTCTGCTGTTGTTTAGTTGGTTGCAAGTGTTGTTGTCGATGTTGATTGCTTTCGTGTTTCTGTTGTAGATTTTTCAATTGTAATTGCAATCGTGGACTAGATTTGCACTTATTACTGCCCAGACCAATACCGCCAACTACCCCCTTTCCAATTTCATTTGTACTATTGTTGTTCTTATTACTGCTATCATTTGTTGATGCCGTAATATTGTTATTAGTATTCACATTATTGTTGTTGTTGTTGTTGGATGTCGATAACACTGGCGGTATCTTCTTGACTATGGCCGAAACAATGGCAGGCGTCGAATTCGCTGCCAATGGTAATGACTTTGGTCTCAAACTAGAAATATTGCTCTGTTTCTGTTGCTGCTGTTGTTGCTGTTGTTGCTGCTGATGATGCTGTAATTGTTGTTTGTTCGTTGGTCGATGGTAATCGGTTTCATCACGCGAATTTTTCTCCGCCGCCGCCGCTGTATGATGCAGATGACTATTGAGTACATTATTGACAGTTGTATTGGACCAGCGGTTTTTCTGTTGACTTAGATTTGTTATAGTGTTGGCAATGTCTTTGAACGTCTTTTCATCCCGTCGGATATCCTCGATGAGTAGACATGATGATGATACTAAAAGTAACATATATACAAGAAGGAAATTGTTCATTAATCATCTGGAAATATATTAGACTAATTGCAGATTTAAGCTGAAGTAAAAATTCTTCTTCTAGTGTGAAACTAATAAAGGTGTCGCGAGCAAAGATAGAGCGTGAAAATTATTGTAACCTCAAAATGCTTGAGCTCTGAATTTGCTGATCAATAGTAATCATGCAATGCAAACTTTAAAATATGCATGAGTTTTTAAAGAATAATGGAAAATTTAGAAAATTTTTTTCATTATTAGATAAGATCTGCTTAGATCTCAAAGAATATAAAACTTGATTTTTTAGCGAACAAGAAAGATGGATGTTCAAAGCTGTTCCTTTCATACTAATCATAAGCGTATGCTTTCCGCATATTTTTTGACTGAACCATAAACTTTTAATTATTACCAAAATTTACTTGAGCAGGATTTAGAAGCTGTGTAGTCATTCCTAGACCCAATAACTCGAAATATTATTATGGTTTTCAATTTGATTGCCAATTCTTGACATTATTCCAAAATAATTATTTAGTTTTTCTTGTAATTTGAGTTTATTTTGCTAATGATGTTTGTCAAGAATCCTCTCGGTTATATAATAAGTACCCACTGAGCCACGAAAAAACACAGAAAACAAACAACCTTTGATGTTTTGAAGAGTAAAAGTCAGGGAGCTAAACCGATAACGCTATGTAAATTGTGTATTTTTGAGAAGATCACTGTATTGTTTGGAGCTGTCGACTCTCATGCAATTTATTTAGAGTTACTTCTAATTATTGCCAGAGGAACCCACTACTGATTTTTACTTTTTTTGCGATAGCCGAGTTACTTCCGATAACAAAATCGATACAATTAGATTTTACGACCTCTAAAAGTTACGAAAAATTTCGAACATAAAAATTGTTAAGATCGCGTTGTGCGACAACTAGTTAGAAAAGTTGACTCGATTCAAATAAAGAGGTAACGAGAACAGTGGATTCCATGACATAGCTAATTTACTGACGAATTAAGAGCTATAGGGGCTTCGCACTCAATTTTGCTCATTCTGTTCAATAATATAACCTGAAAAGAATCTTATAAGAAACCTTTGAGGAAACTTATTTTTTTTATAGATAAAAGATGTTTATGGCAAAACCTATAAAAATGATGTATCAACGAATTGTTGGGCTATATGAAGGTACTATTAATAGGCAAAGTGTTTATTAAAAAATAGTGATTTACAATAGAAAAGGCGGTGACAATTGTACCATTTAGCGAAAGAAAATCTTAAGAATGTCAGTAAGAAAATTTTTCCAAAAGTTTATATAATATTTTGTTAATATTTACACAGAAAATAAATATTATTTGGCAAGTTTATATGTATGTCACCCATATCCGTTAAGCTGCAAGCTGAGTTTGAGCTTTATTAGGAGTAAGTAAAAGAAGAAGTGTATTTGACCAGTTATTCGAAAGCTATTAAGGTCTAAAATATGTTATAAATATAATATTTATTTTCAAGTATTCAAGTAAAAAGTTGATGTGATGAGTTTACAAGTGAATGTTTCAAATACTTTTTCAAGTAATTCTGAAAATAGATTATTCATAAAAAATTTATAATATAATATAAAAACTAACCAAGTCTCACGTTAGAAATTTAAATGAAAAATTATTATAATATTAAAATTTAATAGAAAATATATATTTTCAAAATCTTAGTGAAACCGCACTAGTTTTTATGCAACTACTGCAGAAGACATCTCCAAAAGACAAATGGATTATTCGGCTATTTACAGTATCAAAGCCAGTTGACAGTTTTGAGCACTTTTGATACTTTAAACTGATGTGAAATTCGAAATCCTCACTGCTTTGGAATATGCAAAATTTACATATGTAAAAAGTATTTGTTAGAGCTATACAACTTTAATTTCAAATAAGACCCAGAAAAATAAATGAAATGTCCGATATTCTGACTTTATTAGTTTGCAAATACACTCGGCATTGAAACTATACCACACAATAACTTTTCTGCAAAGGACTGGATAGACGAGAGATTATTATATAATTATAAGCAATAATTAGCCTTATAATGAAAGCTAATCAAAGCAATAGAAAATTGGCGATTGTACTCATGTTTCATAATTTCTAAAATTTTCTACATAGTCATCAACTTACTTTTTTATTGATGAGTACAATAATAATCACTTAGCTGTGACTACAGCATTGTGACTACTACATTACCATTAATTCTGATCAACAGACACTTTCCTTTAATGTGCTTTGTGATCGATAAATTTTTATTTGATCTTGAAATCGACTGCTGTTGTACGAAATTAGAAGTTCTAGAAAAAGAGAAATCCATTATATTTCCAATAGATGACTTTTGTAATATGTATCTCGCATTGTATAGGGATACACTATATGGCGTTAGAAAGATAAGATTTCGTACTAAAAAACCTTCTCAGACAATTTATGACTGCTTGACTTAGTATTGTTTAAGCATGTGTCAAAAATGGACACCAGCAAAAAGAAAATACGCTATATTTTACAGTTCATCTTTAATAAAGGCGAAAACTCAAACCAGTGGGCTAAAAATACGAATGGCGTTTATGGTCCTGATACTGTAATAGCCAAGCACACACAATTTTTGTTTCGTTGATTCCGTTCCCGTAATTTTGATGTCAAAGATGCACCACGCTCTGGAGGGCCAATTATCGAAAATATCGATAAAATAAAGGATATCGTTGAAAATCATCGAGTCCGACTCTAACAGGAAGTACTATTTTGATTGATCAGTAGCTAAACATTGCACAAAAAGTCGTTTGGAACTATCTACATAAGGCAGGATACAAAAATAAGCCCTTTAAGCGATGTATGGGTATCACACGAGGTTTCTAGCAACCACATAAATTCTTATTTTACTGTTTCTCGCTCTTTAATGAATTAAAGCACTTAATGAACATTTTTTCTGAAAAAAATGTATAAATTGTTATATTAAAGGTGTCTCGAAGGGGGAATGCAACACCGCACTTAGCAGATAACCTCATTTAAGTGTGCTTTTCTAAATGCTGCATACATTAACTGAAACTCTAAGTACTGATAATATTTATGTATGTACAAATATTTATAGTTATGCTCTCAAAACATTTCGAACATTGTGCCTTCCAGCAGCACTTTTTTCGTCATCGCGCTGAAATGTAGGCCAGATTTTATACCGAGCACGAGTTATTTTGCTGGTGACAAATTCGCCTGAAGAAAATCTTCTGAAGAACGGCCGTCCCATTTTTTTGCCAACAGGGACGAGGGTTTCTAGGAGAGTGGCACTATAAAATTATCCTCAAAATGGCAACAATTTGTAGAACGAGACGATCCATATTTGATATTGGATCACTCTAACTATGCTAATTAAAACCTTCAATTTAATGCAATAATGGATTACTTTTTACTACAACTAATATTAACATAAATCCGTAATTTTCAGGTGTTATTGATCCACCGCAATTAAATTTTATGTAGACTTTTTTGTAGACCAATCATTACATATCTCTTTTCGGCCACTTTTGAATTTTTTATTTTTAGGGATGAAACACGATAATATTATATCTTTAATAATAGAGAATGTGTCTACACAAACATTTGTCCACATAATGGGAACATTTTCTAACAACACAGCTTTCACTGAAAACGGATATTTTTTATTTGTCAAAGTATTTCGTTGAGCCAAAAATACTACCTAATTTCCTATTAATAATACATACTTTCAACTCCTTTGTTAAAAATTCGAGGTAAGTTTTTTGTATATATATATAAGTGTTCAACTTATTTATTTACAAATTACTGCAATAAAATGGTCTAGGCATAAGTCTTCAAATTCTTCTATTCATCAAAATACACACAAAATGTTATTAAAAAGTGTTTTTCAAAACTATGCAGATCGTTTCTTCAAAACGGTTTCAGACTAACGCTATGCGAGTTGTTATCAGTTTAGGAGTGTTAAGTCCAAGGTGATTACTTTGAGTATAATTAGAGTTGTTTCCAGACGCCAAAATTGGGAGTTTTTAAAAATATTCTTTCAACAGCTTTTGATTCATAAAAACGAAAAACTCAAGTCATGGATCTTTTTGCGCTAACTGGAGACAGATATTATAGTTTGTTCATAAGCATACCGGTATTTTATGTGCATAGGAATTATCAACTTTACGCCATTAAGACGACGTTCATACTGATACACACCGATCATGCGCTATTTATGACAAGTTTCCATGTATGTATGCATGTAAGTATGTATGTGTGCATGTAAGTTGTTGTGCGCTTATGACTTTAGGCGATGCAATAAGATTTTCATGCGCGGTTGAATTTTAACAGGTCGATGAAGAGAGTTAACAACAAATAAACAGCATACGCACTAAGTGGCTGCACAGGCGTTTACCAAGCGGTGGTCAAGCAGCAGACAGCGCCGAGTTAACCAGACACAGACGCAGTAACAAGAGACCCCCTCCTAGCCTACATACACTTCTACATAGTATTTAGGTTGCGGTGGAAGCTTCAGGTTGCCTGAGGCGCTGATAAAAGCAAAGCTGAGGGGTTCGCGGTTGAACTTTAGCTGCCTCAGCTAAAGCGTAACATTTCGACGCATTAATGCAATAAATAAATGCGGATAAATGTTGGCTTTTGTTGCTTGCTATAGATTGCTTTATGCAAGTATTATATATATATATATATGTATATATAGTGTAAATACACACATACACACGCTTGAAGAAATGTACAGCAGACAACACTAACTGGCGCATAAGCGTTGCTTTGTAGACCGAAGGATGCGCTGGACCAATAACTGCACGCTGGCCGCGCCGCTAAGCGTTGATCCAAAACTAGCACTACTCATCAGCAATATTGTTGATGCATACAGCATGCATGCTGTTGTTGCTGCTGTTGTTGTTGTTGTTGGTGGCGGTGGTGGTGGTGCAAAATATGTGGTAGTAGTGTTGCTGATGCATACCAGGAGCGCGTAAATGTTATGTTTATCTTGATTGAGCAGCGCTTTTATGAGTTGAAAGTGAGTTGGCGGCAGTGTTGTCTGGATCGACGCGAGACGGTTGGTTTGTTGGTGTTCGCCGCAATTGTAGTTGGTGTAAGAACGGCGTTTTGCCATTTCTTCTTTTTTTCATTTGCATTATGCTCATCATCACGCTGATCATCACTTTAGGGTGGTGCCGCAGCAACAGCAACAGCAACACCAACTGCAGCGTTGTCATTATGCAGTGCGTGTGTGGATAGAGGTTCAAGGTTATTGTGTTAAATGAGGGTTATGCATTTAATTGGTGTGTCGGTAAAAGACTATGACAGCATTGGAATTTATGATGCTTGTGATATTTTTACGCCACACCACACCAAACAACTACTCCACTTAATTTTATAACCAGCACGGCTCAACAGAACGCAACACAGCTGAGCAGCAGCAGCAGCAGCCACAGCGGCAGCGGCAGCATTGTTATCGGCATCAGCTACAGCTAAGCAGTGGTACGAACGTGTGCTTTGTTGCAGCAACATACGTGCAGGCATAGTTAAATATCTACTTAAATAGTTGTAAGCAGTTTGCTAATATTGTAGTAAATATACGCACACATACATATATATATATATATAAATATATCTACATTGTATTGTTTGGCGCGAAGAAACCTGCCGCGTAAAGCTGCATTAAAAACGCATAAGCGTGTACATATGTGCGCATGTGTGGCAGCATGTTGAACCAGTCATAAGGTGCCAACTGTAATTAAGTTGATAACCATACACATTTTAAGCACCATAATAAAATGTAGTTTATATAGCTAATAGCTGATAATATGCGTAAAGGCATGAGAAAATTGCCAGTTCGCGCCTTTCGCTTTTGTTGCCATAATGATGATGCCTTTTCCTACCCACCAACATAAGTCCAAAAATGATAATTTGCAGCATGTGCGTCATCATTTTACGCAGTCTGACAAAATACTTATTACAGTGGTTTTATGTGTAATATATTTGTACTTGGACTGTGTGATACTACTTTGTTGCTAATAACTGTCTTTTAAATATTTGTATGTAGCCTTGAGCTTATGCAAAGGTTTTAAGTGGAACTTAAACTGAGTCATAAAGCATCACTGTAGCCTCTGCCACAAGACAAGTTGATAGGCGCAGATGATTCACTAGTAACTGTTGAAAATTACACTCATACCCAGTATTTGTAAACTTATTTGAGATTAGAATTAGTTTATACTTGAATGTGAGCCTATTAATTAGTTGACGCCAAAGAAGTTGAGGCACGAAATTTTCAAAAAAAAAAATGTTTTTTAATATCTGAAATAAAAATCTCTTGCTTAACAATCAGCAAATGTTCGAGAACTATTTAAACAGCGGGATTTCCCAATTTCGAGTATTATACAGGGTGCTCCATTTACTTCGAATTAACTGTGTGAGTTGTTTAGATATGCTTTGGAAGCCTGAATTTGGTACAATTCTAAACATCTAGCGTTTTACAACGAAGCAATTGCGAAGTATATATATAACAGCAACATTGAAAAAGTATACGTTGACATAGGAAACTGAGGAGCAGCGAAGCCCAACTACACTGGTTGGCGGGGTTAATAAGCCAAACTGCTTTATTTGGGAAATAAGCAATCCATTCGAAATCCGTGGATAGACACTGCAAGACCAAAAAGTGACTATTTGTCGGTGTACGATTGCGCCAAAACCATGATTGGGCCATCTTCTTTTCGAACAAAATGAAATAGTCGATGGACATCGATATCGATGGATGTGTGTATATCCGCTTGATAATGTGTGAAAAGGTCTTGACAGTTACCGCTTTCAACAATATGGCGCACCGTGTCAAACTGCGATGCTAAATATTCAGTTTCTGCCACAGACGACATAAAAGATGGCACACCCTGTATAAGATATGTATATTTATTAGGAGAACAAATCTTTATTATCAACAACCGTTGTGCGAACAAAGACATTGTGACCCACTGTGTAATATTTTTCGAGGATATTATATGTATATGCAGGAATCCCATATTTGAGCCTCACCGCTCGAAATTTTCTATGTAGTAGTACATTCTCGTGGATTCGTAAAGTCAAAATTTCAGCCGAATCGGATAGGCAGTTTGATTTTGACGGCGTGTGAAAATGGGCGTGTCCGTGAATTTAAAAAATGAAAAATGGCAATATCGATCAGTGACTCTATTATTGTTTTTGGATGGGAAATCATGCATTGAAATCAAAGAGCGTTTCAATTTTGTATATGGTGAATCTTCACCTTCGATGGCGTCCGTAAAAATTGGTTTAATGAGTTGTACACACATGGTTGCACTTTGATTTATGAAGAGGCCCAAGTACTTCGAAACGGGAACGTTCGACTTCGACCTTCGACTTCAAAAGGGGTTACCATGATGGATAAAGTAACAAAAGCCCACAATCTAATATAGACACATCGCCAATTAAAGGTGCTCGAATTAGCTGAGACATAAGGCATCAAAAGACCAAGTGGTTCATATCTTATATGAAATATTTGGCATGAACAGTAAGCGCAACTGTGAGACTTCACAGCAGTGATTGGCGTTGTTTAAACGTAATGCGAAGGAGTTACTGCATCGTTTTCTGAATGTCGACGACTAGTAGGCACCAACGGTGAAGGAACAGTTGATACTGTGGAGTCACCCAATGAATCTGTTACGACAAAATGCGAAGGCTGTCTTATCGGCTGTAAAGGCGATTCCCATCGTTTTCCAGGTTTCTCAAGGTGCGTTCGACATCGATTATCTAGAGAAGGGCAAAACGGTCACGGTGAACTACTAGGCCGAATTATTGGGACGACTTGAAGTTGAATTAAAAAAAAAAACGGTACAATTGGCGAAGCTCTTTCACTATGACAACGCATTAACTTAGACCTACCGTTTCACCTAGGCCAAATTGGTCGAATTAGGCTACGAACTGCTGCCCAATCCTTCGTATTCTCCAGATTAGACCTCGTGCAACTTCTTTTTGCTTCCAAAATTGGAAACGTCCGGGCAGAAATTTGGGTCGGATGAGTAGGCTATGCCGCCGGACAGGTCTACTTTGTTACAGAAAGGGCTAAAGAAGTTGGTCAAGTGTATGAAGCTAAAAGGAGACTATGTTGATAAACATCACCATTTTTCTAAATTTTCGTTTCCCCTTTACAAGATAAGGAACTTATTACTCTGCTCTCGGAGTATGCCTCAGAAAGGTAGGACGAGTATCTGCAAGTTTTTTTAATGTTCTTCGAGATATACTCGATTTATAAATTTTAGTATAGCTACTTTGGTTGGTGTCTGCATAGTATATTGTACTTTTTGTATTTTGAGTTGGCTTCGAAGTTGGCTTAAATAAAATAAGATCAACAAAATCTTTTCTTTCATCTATTTCTCATAAACCATTTTATATAATTATTTTTTAACAATGCCGCTTTCATTTAATGGAAGGAATGAAAGGACTTATTATTCATTACATATATTTATTAAATATAATTAAGAGCTACACATTTGTAGATGTGGCAGTTTTCATGAATCCTTCTAAGTAAATTACTTAATTCGAGTTGAATTTTGAATTGAAACTTTGGATGTTTCAGCATGTGAAACGAAATCACAGCGAACTAAGGTATTTTCAAGTAAATTTACAGCATACAAGTTTAAGAATATAATGTCAGCCATTATTATTCTATTGACCGCGGAAATCTCAAGATTTATATACATACATACTCCTACCTAAACATAATTACACATGTGTTTGATACGAATCATGTATGAATATGTATAAAACTGATTGCACACGTATGTTATAATACTATATCTGGACCTGCTGCAATTGAACCCGCCAATGCACGATCAATGAATAATTTTACGCTCATTCATTTGTACAATTTTTTTCGCATTTTATTATTTATTGATTTAATCAAGCGCAACGATTCGTTCAAAACCCGCCGCAGACAGGCACTTATATTTATGTATAAGCATATAAACACATGTGTATTAACTTTGAGTGCCAGCTTGTGCGGCAGGACTTGACATGCTGCACCAACCGCCTCGACGATCAACCCACGGCCGGCGGCTGCTTTAAGCTAAACCAGCGATCGGTCAAAAGCACAGCCAAGCATGGCAATTTTAAAATCGCAGCGAAATACTTGTATGCCGCGCCGTGCGAGTATTCGATAGCTTAAATAATGTATTGCCATATTTAATGCAACATTTCTTTTATTAATGGCTGACAATTAGTTTATGTCAAATGCGGAACACATGCGGAAATTACAATCGCATGTATGTGGTGTATAAAGGAAAATATATGAGCATTTACGACAGGGCGGTACCTACAAAGTTGTGAAGATTCCGGTACAGGCATACCCATGTATATATGTACGCCCGTAGATATATACGGATACATAACTTAATTTAGGGCCAAAACGAGTGGTTTACTCGCTCACTCACTTGTGTATCCAGCTTGTGTAAAACTCGATTGATTTGCTTGTCAATTTTTAGTTCAACAACATCAATTTCAATGAAAGGACTGCCTGTAGTTGTGATTTCATTGATGTTTCCAGTGAAAATCGGCTGTTGCATAAATTTATCAGGCGTTTTTGGCAAAGATTTATAGGAAGGCTTTTGATTTTTAATGTTTACGGAAGTCATTGGAGTAAAAGAAAAAAAAGTAAAAGAAATGACTTCAGCAGCTATAAAGTGCAACAGTGCAAACACTGCAACTTTTGCCTCTCATTATTTGCAAGTTCCCCTTAGGTCTTGCTTATGACATTCAGACTAGACAACTGTCGTCGAATAATTTTCTAACACCTGCTTTACCGGCGCTCCAAAACACGTAAAATACTCAATGAATTTTAAATTTCTCAAGATATTGTACTTGATAATCTGAAATTAATCACAACTGCAGTTCACGAAATCATTTCAAAATGAAAAGGAATGCCAAATTTTGTAACAGTGAATTGTGTCGAACAAGCACACGATTCTTGCTCGAACATGGCCCCTTCCTGGTAACTTTCTCTTCAACAAACTACCGAGTTATCGCAACAAAAGTTGGCGTGTGTGAACGCAACCGAATAGTAAATATAGCCGACTGAAGAACGCTTCTCTAACGTATACATTTTTTAATACCACTTTTTATTACTTTGTTGCAAAAATTAATATGTAAAGTATCATTTTTAAGATAGAAAAAACCAATGCAACAATTTCAGGCATATCCTTCTTTACATTTTAAGAAATTAAATTTATATTTGTTATATATGCTATTGCTTTACGGTACTCCTGGCGGGAATACTGGTCGAAGTTGCGTAGATAAATAAGAAGAATAGTTCTTGAGCGACCTGCGAGTGATTGCCTTCTATTAGTCTGTGGTGGGCCGATGTTACGGTTACTCCTGACGATAGAAGGATTGCCGTATTTAATAGGGGTTTATTGAATTTTATGCCTTCTATGACTTTATGGTGGTTTTCATTAAGTGCTTGTAATATGGCGGCGCCTCCGTTGTTGAATTCTTTGTTGCTACACATCCTAAATGCTAAATATTACTACGACACTGTGTTGATGATAAGAGAACGGTACTATTCATCAGAAATCGCTAAATCTGATCTGAGAAATCTTGTAGATCTGAGTGGATTTTTTATTATCGTTGATCGCTGTTAAATTGCCTTGATTTACAGATATTCCTAGTATAGATCGAAATGCCCAATTCTGTCACCTCTAATGTTTAGGAGTATTAGGCTAGGATATAGTATGGTTACTGAAAAACATTAACCTATTATATGGGTTCAACACCAGCACTAGGCGACTTGAATTCTCTAATGAAAATCTGGTGAGAGTAATATCTAGAAATGTGTTTTCCCGGAGCCATCTGTTAAATAATAATGTATACCAGAGATATATGGATCAGAGCAAAGTATTATGTGATAAAATGCTAACATTCGAAGGCAGACTAAACAGAAAATTTACTTGTAATGATTCCGGAGTTGAATGATAATATATATCATGAGATTTTTATGTAGCGTCTACACAAGTCTAGAAACATATACTATATATAATATATGTATATTCTTTGCTAAACTATAGTCTCCCAATTTTCCTGCTAACTCATGAAGTTTTCGTTTAAATGTTATAAAAAAATATAATGATTTTGAGTGATTAAGGAGCGCCCTATATGTGTAGCTGTTGCATAGTGAGAAAGTGAGGGGTATATTTTCATACCTGTAACTTAATAAATATAAACTTTTTGAGTAGCCTACCTTTGCTGTTAGTATCTTTAATATCACCACGGCTTTTGTCATCGAGCTGCGTATCCTTTCTGCCACTGTCTATTTCGTCAGCGACATGTACACCAACATGCTCATCCTCCTCTTCTTCATCTTCGCCAGTTTCGACACCATCATCTTCATCATCATCATCTTCATCTACATCCTCCACATCAACTTCATCGTCCGCAACATTGCGATAGTTACTGGTGCGCGTCGTCGACGACGCCGTTGTTGCCGCTGTCGCCACGGCATTAGCTTTACGCTGCGTAACATTATTGCCGCCACTGCCAATTAGCACGCTGGTCGATTGCACGGACGTCAATGCATCCTTGTGGTATGAATTATGACGATTGCGTGTCGGTATGCCTGCGGCGGCAGCATTGTATGCGTCTGTATTCATTTGCTGCAAAATCGTTGTGGTCGCTTGACCGCCTGGAAATGTGGCATTGCGTTTATGGCGTCCTTTAGATTTCGGGAATGCGGCCAGTATATTGAGCCACCATTTGGATTCCTCGGGGCATGTGCCCTTCACGAATGTGACCCGATCGGGGGCGGTGATGGCAATCGAATTGGTATGGCCCGTCACATCCTCCGCCATGGCCACTTCGAGCACTTTGGTCATATCGATGCATGCTTGTGGCACAGTTTCGGGCTGTGGGAATAATGAGAGAAAACAAGAAAGAGTAAACATTAGTAAAATAGCAAATACGAAGAAATTTATCCATATAAGTTACATAAAAATAATCTGAACCCATATTTATTTCTCAAATATTCCTTGTGTTCTATTGTGTTCTTTAATATTATTAAATAAAATACCGGTCATATTGCTGTCTCTAGCTAACACAATGTAAACTTCTACAGCTTCGGATATTTAGCTTGTTGGATTTAGAAAACAGTGAAGCAAATTTTGATATTTTGAGAAATATGTATAAATGAATGATCTTTTGTAAATGAGGCACCATTTTCTGGTGAAAAAATCTGGACTCTCCACCAGACGAGTTAATAATTCGTAAATAGTTCTCTAAATACCGTTAAGGCCATATAAAAACCGAAGACGACGAACGCAATAGACATTCCCGATTGCTGTTGTAGACGAAAACCTAAAAAAATTCTACAAAATGGTTTAAATTGGCCGAAAAATAAAGTTTATTGAAATTGCTGATGCTGTAAAGAAATCAAGGGAGGCTGTTGAACAATTCCTCCAAGAATATTTGGCTAAGCGAAAACCCTTTGAAAACTAAATACCGCGCGAGTTCACGATCTACCGATTCACCTGTACGCCCGAGTTTTTGTATTGAGATGCCCGAGTTATCGTATATTCGTATGAGAGACTTTGTATTGCTTCCACGTGCACAGTATTCTAAAAACCTGGCCACTTTTTCTGTTCTTAGACCTCCAGATTATTGCCGATTGAAAGAAATCACCTAGACTGTGACCTACTTTCAAACAAAAGACAACTCGTACTAAAAAGATGGTATCGAAAATTAGAAGACCGCTTCAAGCCGTCGTGTATATTAAGATCATTGCTCTTGTGACTGATAAAAATTATACATATTTGTATTGTAGATCTTGATTGAAGATCAACATCAACATATTTAAGCAAAAAGCATAAGGTTTTATATAGTCAAGGCAGAGGACTTCTTAATGCAAGACTATCAAGATTAGGGCAAACCAATGCACATAAATTAAAGACGTTTATAATTATGAATTAAGAACAATTTTAACTAGCTCACACCATCGTGGCCTCCAAAAGTATGCCAATATATACTAGAAATCCAAGGAATAAAATTAAACCACTTTAGTGAGACTATTAACTACACACATTTACATTTAGGTATTTTCTATGATTTTCTATTATTTTCTAGTGACCTTTCCCTTTCTCGCCTCATGTGCAATAAACTAATCGAACGACAGCCCACCGAACCGCTAGTTAATAGGAATTTATGTGGCATGTTCGAATATTATGGTGCACTTTCATACAACGACAATTTGGTAGCACATGTGCAATTTGTGGTAGTGGGTCCTTGCCTTTGGCAAATATGAGTCTGCAAAAAAAATTTTTTAAAATAAACTTTCGTTTGTGTTTGACTATTGTTGGCCTTCATTGTTCGTTTAGAGTTGCCATATATTTGCAAATTAAATAAAAACTCTATTGAAATAATTTTTTTAATTTTTTTTATTAAAATCAGGGCCACCACTTACTATAAAGACGGAATATTATGTATATACGAGTATATATATGTTTTAAAAAATTTGCTGTTTTTTTTTAGCGACAGTGGCAACTTAGTTAACATAACCAGTCACACTGAGTGACGCAGCGGCTGTCAATAAGCGCAAAAAAGTGTTGTAAACCGCCGACGGGCAGCCCAGTTAGCAAGGCAATAAGCAGCAGGCAACACTCACTAGCCACACTGACAAACAAACAAACAAACATATCTACATGTATGTACATAATATACAATTGTGGCACGCAAGCTGTGACAGGTGCTGCAGTGGGGTGCCAATTAGTATACAATTTCACAGTACTCGTGTATATATTTTTGTATAGGCCTCAATACTGTTGTTGTTGTTGTACGTTTATTGGTTGAATAGATTTTTGCCGCGCTGAATTTAGGTAAGCCACACTTTAGAAAACAAAGTGCTGCCTAAAAGTGTGATCGAAGTGCCTGGAAGAATGTAAAGTTGTTGGCAAAAACAAAAAAAAAAAAAAAAAAAAACACACAAGCGCACAACACAGCGCCAACAGCGAATGGTAATGAAATAGGTGGTTCGAATTGGAAATGGTTTCATAGAAAGTGGTTTTAAGGTGTTGAATTTTTTTAGTCTTTATGTTTTTTCTTCTTCGCTTGTGTACTTTCGAAGCACTTCAATGCGCAGGCGCAACTTGAAAGGGCGCTGAAGCCAATGCATATACATATGTGGATACAGATGTGCATGTGTGTATGTATGAAAGTAATGGCAGAGTAATAAAGAAATATTTATTGGTAATGTGTTGTGAAAATGTAATTTAACTTCGAGAAGAATTATTATATTTGCAGCTAATTGCATATTTCTGCGCTGTGACATGCAAACAAAATAAGGGAAAGCGGCAAATAAAGCATATTTGTTATTGGATATTGTTGTGATTTATGGAGATTGAGACAGAAAATGCCAAAAATATCAGTTAATGACATTGGTTTTAATTTTAAACGTCCAAAAAATATACCGAAAATGTTCATATCAAGTGCCCAGAGCTAGTTTATTTACTCAATTTCTATATTTCTCTACGAGAGCCGAACTATCTTAGATTATTTTGGGAGTCTAATCATAAAACTAGCAGTGCGCTGAAAGAGCGGCTCGATACGTCTATGAAATTTTTGAAAAATGTGTATACTTGAAGCTTAAATATTATCTGTTTTGATTTAAGTACATTCTAACTTTGTGCGCTGTATTAAGTAAATGCGATATCCTGATGAAATTTGGTCTACTACACCACTCAAATTTTACGTAGTGCTCATTTAGAAAGCAATACCGTACTCTAATAGGTTCAATATACACACTCGTATTGTATATCAGCAATTATGGAGCTATCTCAACTAAGCTCGGTTAGAGCATTGCTTTTCACTTCTTTAGGTCAAAATCATCCTCGTCAAAACCGACCTCCAATATAGTGGTATAGTTCAAATCCTAAAATCTTGATAGTACTCGAACGAGTATCACCCGAAATGTGAAGTTCTGTGTTATGATTGATGACAGGAAGTGGCGCCTCCTACTATCAGGTGAAATTTTTGATATTACATACCATTTCACCGACTTGAACAAAACTTGGTGAAAATATTCTCCCTCTAATGACAATTTTAAAGCAGATAAAACTTAACTACCTACCTACTACTTTTGCCTACTTTTCATATACTAGACTTGATGTATCTTGATTCATTATTCATTTATGGATTATAGAAAAACAAAACTTAGCATATGCGTGTTGTAACATATATATCAAATATCATATACATATTTAACAACTCTTTTTCCAAATTGGGTCAACTAGTCTTTATCATGCTCCAAGCCCCAAATAACGAATATATACTTTCCAAACCTTCAGATTCTTCTATGGGTTAGTATTTGAGACATCTGAATGTATTTATAAGAGTTTCTCGCTTAGTTTTTTTTATTTGATCGAAGACTAGGTGCTGTTGATGATTTCGTCTAATAATGAATAATATGTATGTAATTTTTGTATGTTCAGACGTCTCGAAACATAGCATTTCTTACATTTTCGTTTTAAAGTTCGCCTGTGACCGGTATTATTCCCTCCTATCTGCTTACAATAATGTTATGGTTTTCATTGGAATTTTACATTCTTCCTTGTAATACTCACCGACTTTATTATTTTATAGTATTGAATGTTTCAGAAAAAAATTTTGTGGTTCGAATGATGGTTTGAATAATGATATCGCTAAGCATGACGAATTGGTACTAACTTTATATTGTACATATAAGACAAAACCAAAAATTCTTAAAAAATTCACTGCTATCGCAAAAAAAAATTTCGAAATTTACAAAAAGTTGTTTGCTTGGTTTTATGAAAATGCTTGTGTAGGAAAAAGCTAAGTAGTCGAAAAACAAATGTATGACAAAATCAATACAAATATTCACAAACTATCTAAACCCCCAGAGACAAATACTTAATTACACATTTGACTAGAGGTATGCACCCCATCATAATATTTTTCAGATGTAAACATTTTCCTACAGAGAAAGCTGTCAAACCAGTTGTCAAAGTAAATACGTGCGTTTGATATTTGTTGAGTTTATTCTAATAAATTGCTATACAGAAGCTTTCATCGGAACAGTTTAAATTTTTTTTAATTTATTGCCGAAATTAGCGTTCTTTGGGTCAAGCAAAGAATCTCAAGAACATTAGCGAAGAATCACTTTTCTCATACTGATTCGGCTTGATAAGCTCTCTGTTGTCTGAAGTTAAATTTAATATCCCGGTTCGCTTATCCAGGCAGATCATGCTGTTAAAATCATATAGATCAAAATTTTAACTGAACGAACCATTCCGCCGCATATGTCACGATCTTAATTCTCATTCCAGCATGTTTGAACAGTACTTAATAAATAAGAACATATAAAATTTATTATAACTCATTCTTAAATCTTAGCTGTTGTAATTTCTGTACTGTAGCTGAGCAGTTTTAGATCTCGACGTTTAAAAAACTCTCTTGCCTTTCAAGACTCGGCTAATTCCGCACCTATGTGGATTACGCCCCTCGCGTCGTTTGGACGGGAGGAGGATCATCGTTGGGTTTATTATTTAAAATTTATGATATCTAAATAAGGAGAGCGATCAGTTCTGAATATGCTCTCCAGTTCCTTTTGAATCTGAAAAAATTAATTCTCTCTGGTGTAATCTATATGCAGAAGTTACGATAGGTCCACATTTTTTTCTATAACTGATCATACATCAATTTGTATGGTCAAGAGTAGGCGATGTAGACAAGTGTTTTGCGAGTTTTGTTTAGATTAATATAAATCGTCTAAGTAATGTTCCCAAAAGCGCGGTGAAACGAGACAGGGTGTGAAAATATTGTTAATGGTCATGTGATTTGACTCAGTTTTACTACTTTTAGTAGAGGAGCGTCAATTCAATAGTCTATGCTAATAAATCTGCTATGCCTGAACATTTAGAGACTAACAATCGACGAGATAAAGCTGGCTATGTTGGAAAAATAGTGCGAAATTGAACCTACAGTGGTGGTCACAGTAGTGATATGACCGAAATTCTGATCAAATAATATTTTAAATATCACAAAAATTTGCAGCCCAAAAATTTATTTCATACACTTTTCTCTACTGTATTTTAATTATATTCCTCTAAAAAGCACCATTTATATAATGAAGTACCTTCCTAATTTTTACTTTATATAAATTGAACTAATTATTACAGGCATTAAGCAACAAGCGTTTAGTTGATTAGTGGATGCCGCTAAACAGCCGAACATCTGAAATGTATCATTTGAATTATAACGCCAATTACGAACATCAAGACGAAGATACATGCATAAACATAATCAAAATGGAGCATAAATTATGCACGTCGCGTAAATTAAAAACGATTAAAAACACGAACAGACTAAAAAGGTGTAGCGCATGAAATGAAAGAGGCTGGACAAAAGGGTAAAGTCTCACAAAGTTGGCTACTGTATATAAAAGCATATAAAAGAGATTCAGCAGTGAGACATCGAATCAAAGAAGTTTACAACTCCGAGTCGAACTAGCCCGAAATGCATCAACTTTACACCAGTTATGCTGGAAGAAAAATATTTTTTTAATATTATAAAACAAAGAGGACCTGAATAGTTTAAACAATAAAAATTGCCATCTACGAAAATAAATTGTCTTGTACTGTTTTGAACTAGTAATAAACTGGTATTGTTCTGATTGAAGTTTGACAACTGACATTTCTTCGGATAGTAACGTATAAGAGTACCAGTTGCTCATACGAAAAAAGATAGTCGGCTGATTAGGTGGTCTTATGAGTCCTACTAGTTGTAAAGTAGTTAATGACTAGTTAATTTGAATGTAGGGTTGCTACATTTTAATGCGCATGTGCATGTGTCCGCGTATCCTTAGGTTATTTGTATGTATGTAAATACGTTTCAAATGCCTATGGAGCGAGTGTCTGTGAAGTGAAGTTGTTAAAAAAATAAAATAAAATAAAATAAAATATTGCAAATCATAAATAATGAAATAAAAGCCATTAAAGCATAAATGTTGGAAAATCGCCAGACGGCGCAAACTGGTTCTTTTTCGTACGCGTACAATTAAATATTTCAGACAGAAAAGTTAAACGCAGGTAACTACTATTAAAGTCAAATTTGCATTTTTAATCGGTATTTGTAGCGCGCACTCAGCTATAAGATATTCAGTGCACAGTGAATTTCTTACACATATATACTAGTATGTGTAGAGCTATATATTATATGCTCTTAGACTTGTTAGCTCTTGTCTAGTCAAAGGTATATTTAGTGCATAACTATTATGTAATTATTGTTTGCAAAAGCATGCAGATATTGTTGAAAAGTGGGCGCGACAGTTTCAACAGCTCTTCATCGTGAATTGCAAATATTTGTACTTTGTTTTAGTACTTAGTAAGCTTTCAATCTTGAAAGTATAATTTTAACGTGTGAAGTAATATTATAATACAAAATAAAAGTAAATATCGAGTTTGCAACTTACATGCTCATCCACCGAATATGTCAGTTCGCCGTCATCATATAAAACGAACCATCGCCGTTGCCATCTCTGTAAGCATAAAAGAAAAGAGATTTGTTCAATAATTTTTACGGCAAAGAAATTTTATTTTTAAATAATGGTAATACATATGTTATATCTGTGCTTCCTGACAGATATTGTTGTTTTTTAGTACAATATCGTACACATTTTTTTACACGAATAACTTCGAGGCATATGTGTGAATGTTCATTACCCCAATGGAAAATCCAGACTGCGTCATTTTAATATCACAATCTTATCGAAATTTTATAAATCAAGATTTAATTAAAAAGTTATATACAAATCTATCACATGCAGTGGTAAAGCGTCACAAATTAGGCGAAAATTAGGTCACAACATAATCACAAAATTAGTTACAAATTAATCACAAATTAGTCACAAAATAGTCAGAAATTAGTCACAAAATAGTCACAATTAAACACAAATTAGTCACAAAATTAGTCATAAATTAATCACAGATTAGTCACAAAATAGTCAGAAATTAGTCACAAAATAATAAAAATTTAGTCAAAAAAAATTCACAAAATAGACACAAAGTAGTCCCAAAGTAGTCCCAAAATAGTCAGAGATTGGTCACAAAGTAGTCAAATTTTGTTAAAAAAATAATCAAAAAATAGTCACAAAATAGACACAAAGTAGTCACGAAATAGTCAGCAATTAGTCAAAAAATATTTGTGACTATTAACTGTGACTAGACAGGAATTAACAGTTTAACAAAAAATTAACAATTAAATCCCAACGGAATGAATTTGTCACCTTTAGGCCATAAGTTAGATCCAAGTGGTTACACTTGAATAATTAAAGACATGTACTTTCTTATGGTCAAACCATTTAAAGATGGACCTAAACGCTTGTGTATCAAAAAAGAGCCTTGAAATCAGCATGAATTCCAAAATTTGAATTACAAAAACGGCATAAACAAGAGTGTAGCACTGAGATGATTCAACCTTATCTTAATCCAAACAAACTTCGTTATTTCATCACTATATTGCACACATCTCTGAAAGCGGCTGAACTCCGGGGCACAGTGTACTGGTCCGGAATCCAGAAACTACAGTTAATGAAGAACTTCCGGCAATACACTCTCTCACAAAGCTTCGCCATGAGCTTTGACCAATTCATACCATCAAACATTTCACTTCAAGTGAAGCTTCAGCTTCTCTCGCCATTACAGCAATGAGCGCAAGGGGCAGAACATTAGGATCTCTTAGTTGTCTAGATCTAGTTGTCTAGCCACCTTCGCTGAGCTTGGTTACTAGCTAATTACTAGTCAACGTGCTTTTTAAGTAGAGTAGCATTGAGTGTCATTGTTAGTGTTGTCCGAAACGCAGCACAAATACTGAACTGGGACTTCATAGAGCCAATAGACTACTTTGGTGAGCGGCTATATCATCTACCACCAGTAGCTCTACAACAACATCAAACAACCGATGCCTTCTTCACTTTCTCTGCGAAGTTTGAACTCCACGAAAGATCTTATCGAGGTGATCGAGGTGGCCTTCAGGTTATCATGCTAGCGGTGATTACCTTCCGGATTATGAATTTCTATGTGACTAACGTCAAATTTATCAAGAACTCTAATGATCGCTTGTTTGTTGAATGCTTCTTCATAATTCAGAAAGATCCCCATCGCGGATTCCTTGTATATAATCACTCTCTCAAACCTCTCCAATTACGCCACATTGGCAAGCGGAACAGTATCCATCGAACTGTCTTTACTTTAGGTAAAGGCTTTGATATATATATGGCTTTGAGAACCGATCTCTTTGAATTCTTGATCTTTTGTACAAATTGAATAGCCTCTCTCTTTTAATAAGAAAGTAGAGAACCTGACTGACTTGGAATAAATGCCACTCTAACCTGGCTTCAAGTCGCCTTTGATAATATATTCAATGTCTCTGCAATGATAGCATTATGGACAAGCTTTTAATTAAGAAAAAAAATTGGATATATACAGCCAACCTTCCACTCTTTTCGGTGAATTGCATGCAACCAGAGCGATTTAAGACAACAGGGTTTGATGACACTGCCAACAATGTTGGTATTTATTTCATAGTGATGTTGTTGCTATTATTATTGCAATTGTTAAAATTTTTTTTTTTACTTCTAAAATGCATGTTTTTGTTGTTATTAGTAGATTTTTGCTTCATTATTATAAAAATTTATTGACGTTGTTGTTTTTTTTTTGTTAGTTACCGCTAATGTTATTTTTGTGCAAAGCAATAATTCAGCTGCAACCGCAAATTGCGAACAACAACAGCAACAAAGAAGGCGGCAATAGAATCATAGCAACAGCATACAAGGCAGTCAACTATTCGATTTTATATGCACGCAGCCACAATTGCGGGGGCACTGAAGGCATACAACTAAATAAACACACACACACACACACATGTGTATGCATGTTTTACACGCCTCATATCATTCAAGTGCAAACGTATGCACATGCAACATGTTGTTGCTTGTACGTATTACTGTTGCTGCTATACACCCATTGTCAATTTACATAAGCGCAGATATGCAAACAATTGCAGCACATGCAACAAATCAAATAAACGCGCTTGCATTCAAAAAGGAAATCACTCGTAATTGTGATTTTTATGCAAATGCCAGTTTAAATCACTCGCGCACATGCGCACCTTAAACAAGCAACTCACACACACACACATACACATACGCAGCAAATAAATGAACAAGCTTAATTGTATGTATATGTGTATGTTTGTGTGTGTATGCGAGTGTGTGTGTATGTGTGTATGTGCAACCCACCAGGCAAACAACAACAAACCGACGTACTGTAACAGCCGGCGAATCACCTAACAACAACAATTTTTGTTATTTTTCTTCGCTGACACTACTAGTGTTGTTGTTGTTAATGTAGTTAATGACGATGTTGTTGTTGACAATGCTGATTACATTTTGTCTGCGCAGGCGTTGACTTGCGTTCAAATTGAATTTTTCTACAACTCTTTCTTTTTTTTTTTTCTTTTTTTCTTTTGCACCACTTCGGCTGCATAAATATTGCTATAAATATGTAGACGCAGGCTTATAAAGTGTTTATTTGCTTACTTTATTTATTTATGGCGATGACTTTTTGCGGGCACGCATTTCATGAATTATTGTAATTGAACTCGAAAAACATTTTTATGTGGCATGATGGCAAGAAATTTTAAGTTATATTTACATATATAAATACATACAAACACACACATAAACACATGTGAGTTCTGCTGTCTGTCTGTCACAATTACAGCGTTTATTTGCCCATATTTAAGCAGCTGTGCGAATTTGCTTATAAACCGCTGACATTTAGCACACAAAAAATGCGTTGAATTTTGGGCTAGGCTGTGCCAGAATAATAAATGATGCGACGGAAAGCCAACAACCACAACAAATTGTAGGCACACAAATTGATGCTATAAAGTATGTTATGGGTAATATATGTATGTATGTGTAATTTTCTGCATAAAAGTGACAGATGCTGTGCTAATTTTGGGTTATACGGTGCGTATGAGTTATTTATTTATGCGGAAAAATTGAGGATGCATTCAAGGTGCAGTACCACCGAAAAATTTATGGCACAATACACACGCAAGTGATAAATATAAATGATAAATGTAGACACATATACTTATGTATGCATACATACATATTAATATAAATATATGTTGGTTGTTTTAGAAAAGTTTTATAACAAGTCTTAACAAGTTACTATTAGTTACCAAGACTATTTTTATTGCTATTTTTTATAATAAAAAAATATAAAAATTTTATATAAAAAAATAAAAAAAAATAGAGTAAAATAGTAAAAAATAGTATGGCTTGATGAGTGTTATCCAGTATGAGCGCTGAGAGAGCATCGAAGGTGTTGGCCACAATGGACTACCAAAAGAGGGGTTTATGGACGAAAATATCAAAAAAGAGTGCACAAAATGATTTTGGATGAACGCAAAATGAAGTTGTTCAAGAAGAATAAAGTGCTGTTTCATCAAAAGGACGTATCGTGGCACAAATCAATAAAAATTATAATAAAATCTCTGGATTCTCTCTGGAATCTGGACTACGAGTTGCTTGCTTCTCAAAAGAATTACCGCTGAAGAGAGATTTAGCGACATTTGAGAAGTAATTGCTGAGAATAAGAACATTTTTTTTTCAAATGCTGTCTCATTATATGGCAACAGTATATAAATGCTGCATTATACCCTGTAAAAATGTTGAATTTTTTATTTACATGATAAAAGAACAAAAAAAAATGTCACCCTATCATGGAGAAGCTGTACTATTTTTTTCGTTAATATAGGAAAATACTTTGTATAGAAAAGACGAGCAAATAATTGCTTGTAAAAATAGAAAACTGTAATTTACGAATATAATGAAAACATGCTTATCATTCAACAATTTTTCTTTTACCTTTGACTCTGAGTAAGAGAGTCCTCTACGAATCTTTCCACTCTAGTTAGATGGGGAATCTCTTCCAATAAATATCATTCCAATTTTACTCCCAGATGAAGATGAAAATGAATCCACCAACTCATTAGCAATTTTCATTATTGAGCTTAAGAAAAATTACCGATTCATTATATTCAGTAGATAAGCTTGATTTAAGAAAATAAGTATCAAAAACGATTAATAAACATCGGCATAGCAACCCTCACTCTTACGTTTTGAGAAGGGTAGAAAATGTTGCACTTCAGGCAACAACACAAATGCAACATTTTGAGCAAAGAACAAACGAACTTGAAAAAATGTTGAGATAAGAACACGCAAATTTTGCAAATTCTTGTGAGAAAAGGACCTAACCTAACCCTAAAACACAACGAAAAAGTGTAACAAAAATGGTAGAAAAACGTAGGTGGACTGTACTGACTATAATCGGTGTATAACCGTTAACGACAAATATGCTGAGTATTAAATTTGATTTTTGATGAAAAAATTTGTTAATTTACTTTAAATTGATGTGAAGTTTTCAGCCCTTCTGATAAAATATATTCCGGTCAATGTTGAGTTTTGAAGTAATCAGATTACCGAGTACAAAAACGAACAACATTTTCAAAAATATTTCAAAAGTAACTTTCTCCAAAATATATATCAGTTTAAAGTTAAAACAGTTTATCTTTGTAATAAGTATACACTAAATATTTCTTGAAAATACTTATTGTTCTGTAAAAAAAAACTGTGATTTTTAATGAGATGCGCGTATCGAGTGCGGAAATCATAAAAATATTACAAAATTCTTACAATTGCAATAAAATGTTTCATTCGATTGATTAGCTAATCTGCCGGTGTAGTATTTAAAAAAAAATCTAAAATTTTTGGTTTAAAATATACATTGTCGTAAAAACGTTTAAAAAGTTATTTCATATTTTAACTAGTAACCTACGCAGCGTTGTTAACAATTTGTTTTTTTTTTTTTTTTTGTGAATATTTTTGGTCAAAATATGTTAAAAACATAGCAAGTCGTATATGGATTAAGATCGCGTTTTTGATTTTATTTCAGATAGCATGCATTCCTAGAATCCCCGTCGCCCGTCCAGGACCTCTTAAAAAGAGGTGATTTCGCACTCAAATACATGTTCAATAAAGCTTGGAAGAAAGAAATTCGGTTCCTCTTTCCGTATTCCCAGGAGAAATTGTCAAAGTTATATCTTTTTCCAGTGTCCTGAACAGGTCTAACCCCTTAAGTGAGATTCTCGTATTTTAATAATATACTTGTTAAACTTAGTATCGGTTGATCGGTTAGTCGATTAATCGGTTAACTTGTGAATGTATTCAAGATACCGCTTTGTTGTCAAAGGAACATAATTGTGGTACTTTGAAATGAACTCTTTCAAATGGAAATTAGTTTGAAAGCAATTTTTAGGATTTCATTATATTCATGTGAAAACGATGGATGCACCAACATAATATATCACCAAAATATTCGGAAAAATTTGGAAAGCCCTAGTTTTAGAAAGTTAATTCTCAAGTTAATAATCAGCCTTTATTTATTTGAAATAGTAAAAGTCTAGAAAATGGTAAATATTTTTAGAGGTTATAATGGCATATTAAACTTATGGTTAATTATTCAAATTATTTTAAATCAATTTAAATTCAGATTTCGATAAATGAAAATCGAGAGTCATGCAATTCAAAATATTCAAGATATTATTTCAATGTTCTTGAATTACAAAAATTAGATAAAACACATAATGCTTTAAATCATTCTAAAATATCTTAACTTGGAGGATTCATAGGAATATTGAACTAAATACATTTTAGTTGGCTAATCAATCACTCCTTGAATAATGTGAAATACTTGTGGGTCCTACATAGAATTTAATGGTTTTACACTTAAAGCTATTTTATGAAGAATCGTATTGACAATGTGCGAAAAGCATAAGATAAATTGAAGAAACTATTTTTGTATTCATTCTAGCCTCATAACATGATATCCAAAACCATGTCTCCATATTAAGATAGTGTACTTTGGAATATACAAGTGAGGTGGATGATAGTTTCAAGATTTCTGAAATCTACACTAAACATTGATTGAAGGCAATTGTAGAGTATACTTGAGTTATAGTAATTTGAAATAAAATTTAGAGCCATCGAGATCAAATATTCCACTTACTTTAATAAGCTCAGTCCTGCTTACGCAGTGTGAGGTTGGGATAAGGGTATGACATCAGCTGAAATATTCATATCTCCTTCATAACTTCTTCATCTAAAAATTCTAAATATATTAGAGCATATATGTATACTATATAAAAGAAGGTATTCGAACATGGGACTTATTTAACAAGATTAAATTTTGAAATGAAACGTTTTGAATTTAATTTCGCAAAGTTCCTCTTTTTTATTTAAATATATTTATTTAGTTTATCTCCTTAGTTCTTTCGCTTTTCAAGTATTTGGTAGATTCCTCATCAAAGCTTATGAAAATAATTTCAAAATTCACTACGTGGTTAATCAAAGTGAAAATAAGACGTGGAAAAACGATAATATGAGAATTTTAAACTCAGAAATACTTTACGACAGTTCTAATTTTAACATTCCTATAGTATCCCTACACATGTAGTAACCGTACATATGATAATCAGCTTAGATCGATTGAATGTAACAAAGTAATCGGGTACAAAAACAGCATAATCTAAACGAAATTGTTGGCAGAATTTTTGTGACTCCACAGTCGTAAATGTATTGAAAGGCGAGCTTTCTTAAAGTTTATTAAATGCTGAGTCTATATTATATCGTAATTAAAAAAAAAAAACCAAGTAAGGAAAGGCCAATTTCAAGTGTAACCGAACATTTTATACTCTCGCAATTTGCTTGGATCAAAGGCGGGGGAAATATTTTCAGGTGCTGCCAAATTTTTATATTAAAAGGTGTAAAAATTCAACATTTATTTTTATTTTTTTTACAAATTTTTGAACGGATTGCTTTCATATTTGGCATCATATTAACTTAAGTTTAGCTCATATACTCATACTCATACTCATGACCAGACTACGACAAGTAATCTATATTCAAGATATTAGTACTGTGGGAAGGTACAACAGCCATAATTTTTATTAACGAATAACATAATACTGACATAAATATTCTCATTTAATTTTGTTGAGACATCTTCTATGGAGATATTTGCCATATAAACTCAACCAAAGGGACAAAATTTTATATATTGGGGCCAAATGCATATACTTTGGGGGTAGGAAAAGTTCTGAGCAGATAAAATTTACTTTTGGTATTAAACTAAAGTATGCGCGAGCACATATAATTTTTTCAGTCACTTTAATTAAGATAACTCAAAATCATGTGGGCTGGGGTAATTCATAGACCGATTGTACTCATTATTCTGAACAAACTATAGTATTTATATTCGAGATTATACTTTCTACTACTACTATTGCTTTCAACCTACTGCTACTGTTTACTGCAAACAACAGTTAGGTGAAAAAAAACGATTGTACTCTTTTGCAACATGTTGCGAGAGTATAAAAATGTTTGCTATTAATTTGAAATCCGTGCCGAATTTCTCCCACGCGATTAAAATCTCAATATAATATATCTCATATTAACAGAAAGATGAGAAATGAGCAATATAAATAAAAATTTAACAGTGTCTGTATGGAGGTGCCGGGGTTTGAACCCGGGACTTCTCACATGCGAAGCGAGCGCTCTACCACTGAGCTACACCCCCCAACAAAATTTTTCTGCCCAATGATTGTTTTGTCATATAGCCACCACTGCTGAAAAGCAACAAGTAACAAAAGGTGAAATCGTATAATTCACCACACTTGTACCAACTGGAGAGCAAATGAAAAGTGTAAGCTAAAAATAGTCATATTGCATTGTTGAAATATATGCATTCAAAGAGAGATTAAAATTGAGAACAAGGGCGAGTGGGCAGGTTAGGCTTTCTAAGTTTCGCGTTGAATTTCTTTTTTCTAACACCTGTGTTGATACACATCCCCTAACACACATTCAAATTGTTGTGTTGGTTTTTACTTTCAGTTATAATTGTTAAGTAACATAAGACGGCAGGGGACGGAAGCAACAGTATTTGCGGTCAATCGTTTATTTAAGTATTAATTATTTTAATGTGATGCACTATAATTATTTAGATAGTAAATTGTTGGTAGTACATTTTATAAATTAAGCGCTGTTAGATAATTGAAAATCTCTGGAAATAAATCACTCGGAAAATAATGACCTAGTTGGTTAATTTGTTTTATTTGAACCCAAATCGCATGGAGGTACTGGAGTTAAACCCTGGACTTCTCACATGAGCAGCGAGCGCTCTACTACTGAGCTACAGCCACATTAGAAGACCGATACGCAATGTATCACTTCATATATTTTGGAGCTAACCTGTGTTGGATACCTGTGTTTGAGAAAGGGGTTTTATTCTCAAATTATACAACTTTATTTGTTTTTAATTTATAACTTTTGTCAACAGCTTTATTTTTAACCTTAAAAATATTTAAAAAATATAATTACGTTATATCACATCGATTTCTTAGCAACAAAAGTAGAATGACTCTGTTAATATTTCGTTTCATCAATTTAACCATACTGTTTAGGTTTATAACAATATAACAGGAATATTTTATAAAATGGACTATTAGATAATATCGAGTTAATGAAAGGCATTTTTGGATAACCCCTTGACGATAAATGTGGAATTCCAGTACTTAATCTAACTAGACTGAAAAAACATCAGACATATCATATCAATCCAAAAGATATTAAGAATGGAATGATTTTTAAATGGTCTTGTTATATAACCCAACTAGAAATTTATCAGCCTACTTTTTGTACTGCTATGAGACTGGTGAGGTGTCTGAAAATTAAATATGACAAATATTTCATCATTTATAAAATTCTTTGCTTTGAATAAAATAATCTTAAAGCTTCAAATTTATAATTTTTACTTTCGTTGTTGTAAAATGTTCCCAATCCTTTATTAACTAGTAAAAACTTCATCTATCTATGGCATGTAATGTTCCCAAGGAATTTTTTTTCGGTCGATATTTTTCCATACACCCGAAGTGAAAACTCCATGTTTCGCTTTGAAATGGCTGATGAAACTTGAATTTGAAATTACAACTCCAATAATTGGTTACAAAGTTTAAATTTTTATAAATACGTGGGGTAAAGTATTATTTTGTGTGTTATACATAGAGATATTATTATATATAGTATTACATATAGAAAGGAAGCAATTTCGATTCAACCTGCAGCTAAAAGGCACTTCATCCTTTACAGTACCAGTGACTTGGTAAATGAAAATTCATAAAATAAAGTAATACTTAATTAGATGAAATATTTTACAATCGAAAATTTGTGTGAGAAATTCATTTCATAGTTGAAAGGTCAACTCATCAACTCATCAAAAGACTGTGTACCCATATATTCTGAGGTAGGTATTATAGTAGGTATATTAGTGTATTATATATACTGCATGAAAAGCTGTATTCGATTCACCAAGCGTTGGAGAGCAACGAAGTGAACAAAATATACAAGATGATCCAACAAAAAGGCAGCACTTGCGGTGCAACCCTGCGCTATATTGTCCTCTGACGCATGCGCATTTGCGTCAAAAAACATTTTAGTAACTCCCTCAGTTTTCTTCTCTATAAATAATTATAATTACTTTTAAGTCTTAAGTTTTTAAAATGAAAAAAAAAGTTTTTTTTTTGACAATAGCTTGTCATTTGAGCCATTCACAATACCAAAAATGGTCTAAAAAGTAATATGCAAAACAAAACTTGATCAGGTATGGCATACTTGGTATACTCTGTTCAATTCAAACTCAACTCGAATTCAACTCGTTAATTTTGCTGCTGCTTGCTTACATGTTATTTTTTTGCCCATAGAGCGAGCGTAAATAGCGAGAGGAGAGAGAAATGGCAAATCGAAAACAGTAATACTTATTGATAAAGTCAAAAGTTTCAACTTTTTGATAGCAAACTATTTTGATAGCTCGCCAAGTAGAATATATGAAATTCTCTAGTTTCTTTAAATCTTGCTAACATATTTTTGTAAAAATATAAAAATGTAGATTGTATTTATATACATTATATGCACCCGCGCTCTTAAAAATAACGACTTATAAGAAAAGATCTTTTAACGCAAGTATTTCAAAAAACGTTTCATTGCGCAATACTTCCGTAATCATGATTGACACCCTGAAGATTAACACTGTGTGATTGATTGGCTGTGTAAAAAAGTATTTGTATATTCTCATAATAAGCGAGTATTAATTTAGCCACAAGTATTGTTATAAATTTTGTAACTGAAATACATAAAAAGTAAACACGTAAGTGAATGTTGCTTGACGATTGACAGCAACGTTTGTTGCAATATTTGACTTTATGAATAACCGAAAAACCATAACAATGTCTAAACCGTTGTCGGCGTGTTTGCTGTCATAAACACTTCAATTCGAATACAATTGTTGCATGCTCGTTGACAAACATGTCACTTTGACAGGTGTAGGACAAAGTGCTGAAATTGTCAATTGCTGACAGTTGCATGACATTCATAATATCCATGTATCCATACGTATTTGCTAATTAATTTGGGTCTGCATATACTCGAGTGTGTTCTTGTGTGAGTCATCGGTGGGAAATAGTACTGTTCACGGGCTCCACGTCTTGAAATGAAGACTGCTTCTCATAGTGTATGTATGTATGCATATGTACAAAATTAGTTAAAGTTAAAGTTACTAAGTCTATATTTTACGCTGCGCATGAAATAATTTTTGGAAAATAGGAAAAACCACAAACAACAACTACTATATAGCTTTATTGAAACATTTGAAGAATGAAATCTCTGAAAAAGTGATTACATTTGAAGAAGAAGAAAACGCAGTTTTAAAAGGGTCACTCAACGTTGCACAAATCAATGAAAACCTTGGTAAAATTGCAAGAATCGGGCTTCAAATTTTTTCCACATTCTTCCTAGCGTTTCTCTTATGACCACAGATTTCAAAAGAATGCTAACTGGAAAAAATTAAGAGGCAATCGCGGAGATTGAGGCCTATTTTGAAGCAAAAGGGAAATCGCACTACGAAAACGGCTAAAGCGGCCGGCGGAAAGGTTGGAAGACCGCTAAAATCAGTATATAATAAAAGCACATTTTCAAAAAAAAATATGATTTTTTTATCAAGAGCACTTTTCAACTTGATTGTCTTCTTATTTTATTGAAGTAGGTATTTCTTAAACTTTTTTTAAAAAGCTTTCATTTCCTTATGACCCAAGAAGGAACTTAATCTTTATCAGTTCATGAGAATTTTTGCATTTTACAATTAATGCAAATAATGACAAATAATAAATGCAAATAATGACCATTAATTTTATCAGTGAAATGCACATTTCGGTCGATAAGAAGGTGCATAGTTACATATTTGAAGCATATGAACTATATTTACTGTCATTTTGTGAGAGTCATTCTTTCGCCATGACAACCCATATATGATGAGGTTGCCCTGCCATTTCCCCTGCCATTTTGACAACTCACTGTCAAATAAAATGCAATTTTTATTCCATCATAAAGGAACCTAGTTTTTAGTAGGTAATTTGACAAATTGTGTGTTGATATGATTGAAATAGTATGATAAATGAATTAGGATCTTTATATCACTCCATAGTCTAAGAACAGAAAACGCTTTATATATGCATATTAGAGAAGTCAAGTCAACCATCATTCAAAAGTGTGTATCCGTAGAAATAAAATTTCAAAATAATTCTAAATTATAAGCATGAGTACTTGTCAAGAGCTATAAATTTATAAAATAGAATTGAAATTTCTCATTTTTTTTTTTTTTGGTTTTGGCTTTTATAAACCAGCATTTTTCCAGAGCAGTGATTTGAACACAAAAACCGTCGAAAAACATTTTAGTAACCCCTTGGTTTCGAGCGGAGTCCATTCCTTACGTCTTCCATAAACAATAACATTTAAGATCAAGTGTGAAGTCTTTAAAATCCATAGAAAGTCTTACAATTTTAATTTTTTAAAACAATTTGTCATTTGAGCGGTTCACAATAGTAAAACGTGTCTACAGTCTGTAAACACTCTCTTAAATAATACTCTCCCACAATACTCTCTCACATTGAATATTGATTTCAACTCGTTTACCTTGTTGTTGTTTGTACAGCGATAGCGAGCAGAGAAATGGCGAATCGATGTCGGCTAATACACCACAGGTGGTAAAAGTTAAACGAAAATTTTCAAGCACATGAACACTTTTACTATGACATAATTGCTATTATCTGACCAATCTAAAGAATGGCGTAAACAAAATTTTCACCACTTGTATGAAATTACCTCACGTGAGATTTTTCAAGTGTCACTCAACTGAAGCTATTTAATAACCATTAATTTTTTTTACTTTAATCATCAAGTTCACAAATATTGGGTTAGATGACTAGATTTATTTGAGTTATCTTTCTTTGTTCACTATTGCAACTCATAGTGACATAGTAACATTTTTTGCTGACTACAAAGTAAACAAAAGAAATCGGTAACCTCCCGTCCACTTTACGAGATAGTTAAATGCTTATCAGAATTACTGAAATAAATGGTTGTTCGATAACGGTAACGTTAAAATCTAAACTGCAATACAGCAAATATGAATTATGAGCATTTTCTTCAGACGTCTTAGTAAAATTCTAAGACAAAGAACTTGGAACTAACAGTTATTTACTCTATATTGATTTGGCAAAGGGAACCTAAAATAGTAGTTGAAGTTTGCACACACTTCAGATTTAATTGCTGTTGATAATTAAAACAAATTTTACTGAAATTGAACAATGGACATCGGAGTTCTCAGTGCACAATTACATTAGCATGGCTTGATTCAAATGTTACCCTCAACATTATACGTGACTATTATATTCCATGGTTAGAATTTTGAAAAATATGAAGCCCAAAAAATTCTTCAGGCAGTTATTACAATTGCGAAAAATCAGATTTTCTTGATCAAAGACGGGGAAATACTTTCACGTGCTGACACAACTTTAAGCGTAAGAATTCGAGGATCATTATTCCACGAAATTACGATTGGATTCTACTCATATTTGTATCGTATTAACTTATATTTAGGGTTGTAGATCCATCCACTTAGTTTCACGACTACATATTGATTCATTGCCGAATGACATGATTTGATTCATGTTAAAATCAACCCATCATATTGTTATCTAAACTCAATCAAATGGGCTATACCGAATATAATATACTAGGTATATTATGAAAACGTCAACCAGGGAATCGGAAATAATTATTTTAGGGATATGGGGTTTAGGCCAAGGTTTAGACCGATTTCATTAAATTTATTCTCATTTCATATTTCATTAAATTCACATCATGTTTACATAAAAAATATCCACTTAAATTCATTAAAATATCGCAAATATTGACCAACAGTTGTTTAAAGTTCAAACAACAATTTGTCGTTGAATCAAAACACAACAAATGTCGGGAATCATTATAGCGTGTATATTTGGGTTAGGGAAAGGTCTGAACTGATTGCGTTAACTTTTGTCATTACTCAAGTACACTAGAGAACATGTTTCCGCTCAATTTTATAAAGATAAGTCACGCACTGTCGACATATTCGGCGAAGAGTATGCTAGAATAAGGAAATGGGAATATGGAACGAATATGAGAGCTGTGATAGTTCGTAGACCGATTTCACACATTTTCGGCATTAACCAATGGAGTATCCAAGATTATACGTTCACTTAATTTTGCTAAGGTATCTTACATATTGACGGATATATACGGTATAAACGGTAAAGACCAACCGGAAATTTTAAATTCTTATTTTAGATATATGGGGTTAAGGGTGGTATTGATATTATCACCGAACACATTTTGACCGATAAATACGGTAAGAAGTTAAATCGAAAAAATTTCCGCTAAATACTTCCACCGGTTTTATTCATTTTTGAGGCAATGCCGCAATATTATCAGACACAGACTTGGTCTGAATTTCGATAATATATCTCACAGACTGACAGGTATCTGGGAGCTTGAAAAGTTATATTCCGATTTCGGATTTTCTTTATACGTTAGACGACATACGCGAAACACACTCTTTGCGCAAAGTTTTGCTTCGATACGTTTATTGGTAATTTGTTTACTGTCAAGTGGAAGAATCAAATAGAATTTAAAATTATGACATTGGGGAAGTAGGCGTTGTTGGTTGGATTCCGGTTGGCCTATTTTCACACTGTAATATAAGGATCCAAATATAATGTCACACCCCAAATTTGGCTGACATTGTTATAGTCGTTCCTGAGATATAAGATTTCACCTAATGGTAAGCGGTGTCACATCCATCGTCCAATTTTTACACGGATTCCTATGCAATCCTTCCGTACTATATTTACTGTAAGATTTAATGTTTCTGACGTGTTCCACTTCCAGCAGGTTTCAATTTAACCTTTGTATAGGCTGTGGGATTGGTTATCTTTCGATTTCACAAATTTTCCCAGTATATGAAGAGATGCTAAAAAGACTTTAGTGGTTTGAGAGATAAACATTAGACATTAAACCTGATAGCGGGCGGAATTATACCCACATTTTAAAAATGAAACAATTTTTTTTTGATTAAAAATATTGGATTAGCATAAATAATTCTACGAAAGTCGTTAGAGCGAAACAATTCCTCGCATATCAAACGTCGATATAGCTTTGTAGTATATAACTTAAAAGTAAAAGTAAGGACAAAGGTAAATAAAAGTAAGGACATTATGTTCGAAAATCGTATTGTTAAGGTTGGATATATACCAGATTTTCTCATAATCGCTCCCATTCACTAAATTTTCGTTGATGTTTTGGGCATCATGCGCACTATCCCCAGATACGAAGTTTTTTCGTTTTTTTTAAAGAAACGCTGAGTAGAAGTTTCGAAAGAGATGCTCGTTAACTTGCCTAGGACTCTATGGTACATTTATCAACTTATCTGAATATCATTGTTTGGAAACAACTGAGTAGTTTTAACATTTTATTGCCAATCAAGCTCAAATTATACCCTAAAGATATTTGTTTGGAACTAATTAATACATGATTGTATTCTAAAGGTATTATATGTGTTAGAGACTAATTCATTCCCAATTGTACCTTATAGAGTGTATTCAGAGTACACTCTCTTTAAAGACACACAATTACACAATTCCGACGCATTCGATCGAGTTTAGTAATGTGACTAAAGAAGTCTCAATTTAAAAATATTAAGCATTAGGTGAATCCATTAGAATGTAGCGTCCATAAACGGAATTTATTTTTCGAAGTCTCTCTTTAATAATTTATCTACATCAAGCCTCTCTTTCTTTCTCTTAAATACACATATATATATATTTTTATACTATATAGGTATATCGTATGTAAACAATAATATTAATTATCATAAATATTTACATACAAAGGAAGCAAAGTTGATTTGATGAGTGATAACAATGACTTAGCAAAATTTTTCGAAAACTAAAAGTTTTGATAAGTTCACGGGACGAATTTCCGGAACTAATGTTTTACACGTACAACCGATACGATTACTTACACTGCCCTAAGGTACATACTAACTTATCTAATTAGCAATTCGGATAACAACAAATATATGTTATATATATGTATATATATAGCCTACGATGACTTGCAAAGTTTTTGAAATATTTTCGTAATACTTGTACAATATGTTATCGCAAACAAGTTTTTAACGCGCTAGCCACTCAGTCAGAGTTGGAGCGTAAAGGCAAGCGGTTGCGTGCGAATGCATATAGTATATGGAACATAATTTAAAATACCTTATATGTATATAACCATATATATGTGGAACATTGTGTAGTGCGAAAGCAAGAAATAGAAACAATAAAAAAAAGTGCATAGCATAAATAAAAACAAATATCAAAGATTTTATACAAAAATTATGGCCAAAAGCATGGAGGAAGTAAAGATGGATTTGAAAGGCAAGAATATTGTTTATATAGGTGGTTTTGGTGGCATCGGTTTAGAAACATGCAAACAATTGGCACAAAAAGGTGTTGCGGTAGGTTGGTGGAACAAATTTCAAATTGACAAAAATTTCAAAGCAAAACCTTGTGTATTAGAAAAGCTAATATTTGTGTCAAAAATTTACAGAATCTAATGATACTGCACAAGACCTGGAATGAAACAGCCTACAAAGAACTCAACATAGTCGACACGCGTTGTGTGTGCCAGTTTACGGAGTTTGACACCACCTGCTGTTTGGAGAAGATGCGTCAAGTATTTAAACAAATAGCGGAGAAAATCGGAAGTATCGATGTGCTAATTAATGGCGCTGGAATATGTGATGAACAAGATTATGATTTAATTATTGCAATAAATTTTACGGGCACCATTAATGCCACACTCGTTGCGTACGATCTGATGGATAAGAGTCGAGGTGGCAAGGGCGGTGTCGTTGTGAATATCTCTTCGGTGGCGGCACTGACACCCTTCCCCGTCTTACCCATATACAGTGCGACCAAGGGAGGCATATTGAATTTTACACGCGCACTAGCGGTAGGTACACCACGATGTTTTGATAAAGGTGTAAATGAGTGTATGAGTGTATGTAGAGTTAGAGATTTACATTGGCTGGCACGTGTTTTGTTGCTACGGCGTTGCTGTTCGAGTAGCACATAAGTGTACGTGACAAATTCTATACGTAATGGTTTACGATGCATGCCGGTTTTTCAATTACTAGATAACAGTTACATATGTGGTGTGTTCAGAAAATAACGGGAATGTTCTTCGACTGTGTTCTTCGACTTTAATGGCATAGTGCATCGTGAATTCTTGCCTCAAGGTCAAAGAGTCAATAAGGAGTACTACCTACAAGTTCAACGCCATTTGCGCGAAGCAATCCGGGAAAAAAGGAACGTCCGGATTTGTGGAAAAACATTTCATGGCTTTCAGCTCTGCTCACTCTTGCTCAATTCTGCTCACATTTCGTGGCTTGTTCGTGAGTTCTTCACCAAAAACAATACTGTAACGATGCCCCACCCTCCATATTCCATTATAATTGACATTAAAAGCGCATCGCTGAAAGAGCTAAAGGCTATCCCAAAAATCGAGTTTGAGAAGTGTTTCGACGTTTGGAAGAAGCGCTAGCATAACTGCATAATATCGAAGGCGACAACATTAATGTAGACGAATGAATAAATTTTTTTTCAAAAAACGAAAATTCCCGTTATGTTTTGAATACACCACGTATTTAACATGCACACACACATATATGCTGGTATAAATTATTTTGTTTAGCGGCCTCTAAACATTGATATAGATAGAATTCAATACATGCATGTATGTGTGCACATATACGTAAGCATTTAAATTGTGCCCCATCATCGTGCGGTAAGCACTATTTCAATTTTTACTGCTCATATATGCTTTTTTGTGCTTGTACTGAATCGTGCAAATTATCGCGCCAAGTGGTCTATAGATTTAAATTTTGTTTCCAAATGTCGGTCAAATACTTGGTGTCAACAATAATAGATCACATATCAATAATCAACAGATAACAGTTTATTCGAATAATAAAAAAAGTTAAATTTTGAGCTTGGTCGAATTTCAAATGCTTGAAGTAGCTGAGAAAATGAACTATAGACTTTCTGTAGACTTAAACTTAAAATCAACAACTAAATAATTTAAACGGAAATTTTGTAAACATATAATCACCCAAATCACCCTGTATAAACGATATACAGTCGTCGACACGAATTCTAATGGAGTCTCACGACCAAAAATTCGTCATTAGAGGCAAGAAATTTCCACATACGTACATTCATCATTATTCTCAACGCTGAAATTCCTACAAACTCGCATGTTTTGAGCGACTAAAGTCTGATTTCTCTGGTAGATATAGATTTCTCAATACAATAAATAAACACAACTATTCCTATACTTCGCTATTTTTTTTACTAATAATATGCCATTTTCTTTTACAGAATTTAGAACCGAAATCCGGCATAACCTTGTATAGTATTTGCCCGGGTATTACCAACACTAAACATTGGGACGATGTGCACCATTTCCAAGGCAGAGAGTTATGCTTCAAAGAGAAAATGCGCGGTAGATCATTTCCAACACAAAAGGCTAACGATTGTGCCAAAAATATCACCAAAGCTATAGAAGCACATAAAAATGGTGCAACTTGGATGTGTGACCTGGGCCAGCTTAAATTGGTGGAAATAAAGAATTTCTGGACACCAGCACAACTCAAACAAAACAAAGAGACCGAACAAAGTTAGAAAACAAGCTGTGCAAAGGCAAAGCTAAATAATATATTATATTTGAAATTCCTTCCACCAACTTAAAAACCTTAAACTTTTGTACTTTCAGTTATAACGGTGTCACCTAGAAAGCGAAAGCTTCAAGCCTCGGCATAGGTAGGAAGCACGCGATATGTGCTGCCGCTGATCCTTCAAGTGAAGAGCACGATACTTGAAAAACACAGTGACAGAGAGAGAAGCAGCCAGTGAGGGACACAGCGCACGGTATTCTACAATTCATAGACTGAATATTTATATATATTGTACATACATATTGTTAGTAGTATATTTTCACAAACTAATTTGTAAAAAAAAAGGCATAAGTGTTAAATAAAATATAATAAGTCTATTGATAGTAGCCTAGTCGCTCTCGTCTCGTATATATGTACCTAGCATAATGTTGAAACCGGTTTGCTCACATACAACAAAGTATGTCGAAAGCGATCAGAGCCCAACCCCCATTCTAATTGATACAAAAAAGCATAATTAAATACTCCTCCACAATGGTTGCTAATACATTAAAGTTTATGAAGTTAACGATTGCTTTATTGTCAGTTGAAGTTAATTCTATTTGAAAACAAGTATTGGGTCTCATAAAGTTCTGCAAACTTTCTGCTCCACTTTCTTAGGACTCAAAAACAGCGAAGTGAGTCTTTCATAAGGGTTATTTTAGTAAAATTCATAACGAAATTTGGAGCTTAATATTTTTTTTTGTAATATTTTAAAGCGCTGAATTATTTAAAACCCAAATTTTAAGTTACAATATCGAAGAGAGAGTATTAAAACTCTCCCAAACTCCAGTTGAGAACGTATTACGAATTTGAAAGCTTTCTCGTAAAATTCCGTCAGGCGTTTTGAGAAGTTTGAAAAGCTTGTAAGAAAAAGTTAGCTTAAAAGTACTTAGAAAAGGAAGACGTAGTTTGGTTAAGTATGCTGTCAAGGTACAAGGTACCAATTATATATAATATATATTAAATATATATGTGTATATTTCGAAACTTAAATTCTAGATTGCCTTTATCACTCAGTTGAATTTTAGTCAACTTGTCATAAATTAAATATTACTTTATAATTAGAAAAAAAATCGAGTGCAAAAAGAAACAGCGTACGTAGCCGCAGGTTCTAACTTTCTTCATTATATATAAAAGTGAAATCGTGCGTAAAAAGCGAAGAGAGTTGTTTGCGCAGAAGAAATACGTTTAAAAAAATTAATTAATTTCCTTTACGAAGAGCGTCAATAAGATTTTATTTTTCGCTGCAGTACTAGAGAGGGCTAAATAAATATTTAAAAGACACAGACAGGATAGACAGGAAGTTGAGTTGCTTATTATATCGTAGAATAAAGCCATATTAATTTGTGTTGCCATGCGCTTTTACATTCAACGGCTTTGCTAGCAAATTAAATTGCGCAAATATTCACATTTAATGAATAAAAATTAATAAAATATAACATGTAGTCAAAACATAGAATAAAACTAAAGCGAACTTTTTCTACAGGGTCGATTTTCACAACACCAATACAAGCATTAATATGCGTATAAAATATCTAGTTTGTTTGATAAGTGATAACGGTGAGTCAGAAAAAGAATTGAGCTAAAATGGTTTAAGCATTGATAATTTTAGAGTCATATTAGAGCGCTCTCGCGTCTTTCAACGTATACAACCACATGTGTACTCTCGCAGTACGTGCTGATCGAAGTTCTCGCTGCTCGTCGAAAGAACTACATGAAAATACCTAAACTATTGACAATAATAAGACAAAAAAAAAATAAAAAAATAAAAAAATAAATAAATACATAATATATACAACTTAAATTGGTTGGGTAAAGAACTACCAAAAATGTTAACACTCATTTTTATCGCGGCCGTAGACAATACACTAAAAGCTCAGTCAAAATTCGAACGCTAATGCAGGCGGTTGTGTTAGCACATATAAAGATAAAAGTGGAACCGAGTATTGTGTAGTGAGCTTAAAAACCGGATAGATAAACATAAGCGTGTATGCGTTGTGGGCATACGTGTGGAAATCCAATAAAATATATATAAATATGGATGAAGTTGTATTGGATTTGAGCGGAAAGAATATTGTTTATATAGGTGGTTTTGGTGGCATCGGTTTAGCAACGTGTAAACAGCTGGTACAAAAAGATGTTGCGGTATGTACACAATTGCCTATTTAAGCAGTTTGAACTGAGAATTTCAATAAAATAATATTTTAAACGCAACATTACGCTTACCTTACAGAATCTTATGATACTCGATCAAGCATGGAATGAGTCAGCCTTCAAAGAGATAACCGTCGCCGATACAAAGAGCGTTTGTCAATTTATGCTGTTTGACGTCACTTGCGGCTTGCAAGAAGCTCGTAAAATATTCGCGCAAATAGTGGAGAAATTTGGCAATATCGATGTGCTAATTAATGGCGCTGGAATATGTGATGAACAAGATTATGATTTAATTATTGCAATAAATTTTACGGGCACCATTAATGCCACACTCGTTGCCTATGATCTGATGGATAAGAGTCGAGGTGGCAAGGGCGGTGTCGTTGTGAATATCTCTTCGGTGGCGGCGCTGACACCCTTCCCCGTCTTACCAATATACAGTGCGACCAAGGGAGGCATATTGAACTTTACACGCGCACTAGCGGTAGGTAAAATAAGCGTAAGCCGTAAGTACACTTTTGTTGTACTATGAACACGGGTAAATATTTATAATGGCATCGGTGAGAAGTGATCGGTAGACTAGCATTTATACAAGTGTATACATAAATATTCTGCAGGGGGAAAAAACAATTTCCGAACACGCTATAGCGATAGCGTTCGCCGAAAAAAAAAACAAATAATTTGTAGTTAAAACTACAGTGTTGCGCAGAATATGTGCATTTCATGAATATTTATTAAATAAAGTGCATATATAATATATTAAATTCAGATACCATGCTATTATATATGACATTGTCGAGAAGCTTTGTAAAAACTTGAGAAAGTTAGCGTGAAATGATAAAAGTAATAACAGTTTTGTGTTTTTTTTTGCGCGCAAATATTTCGCGCAGTTACAATGTTCAGCACGTCACTTAATGAGACAAACCGCCTATTAAAATTATTTAGAGATCAAGTTGAAAGCCCCTGCTAAGTAATAAACAAAGACTTTGTAACTAACTATAGATAACATGAGTGTATACGTATTTGTAGTATAAATAATAATCAATTTATTAATAATATCGATATTGTGTTGAACAATATAGAAAGCTTGCACAAAGTTCTTTGTAATCAAAAGAGAAAAGTAGTATTTGTTTAACAGTAACTTTTTTCGAGTGCAGTTGAATTGTTTTACTAATATCAATATGCTTTTTCGATATTATGTTAAAGGGTCACTATAATCTTACGCTTCTTTCGTGCATAACGTCACGTACTAGTGTATTTTGCTCAAAAACAAGAACGAAACAAAAAACAAATAAAAAAAAAACCTAACGGCACGAAACTGTCACAAAATTTGAGAAAAACTTCGTTGAAAACTTCAACACAACTCAACACAAAGAACTTGTATATATGCTTCTCGAATTTTTGTATTCGCACAGACTACTTGACTACTGCTGTGACTACTCGCTGCTCGTAAATCTAATTTCCGCATGCTATTGCTGGTGTTAATAATTTTGTTTTAATTATTTTCCAGCAATTAGAGCCAAAAACTGGTATAACGCTTTACACGATATGTCCGGGTCTTACCGACACCAAACATTGGGAAAATGTGTACTGCTTTCTGGGTAAGGACCTGCACTTAAGAGAGAGAGCGTGTAGAACAATTCAAAAACAAACGACAGCTGATTGTGCCGTGAATATTATAAAAGCTATTGAGACGCATGCAAATGGTGCAACTTGGATGTGTGACTTGGGGCAATTGAAATTGGTAGAAATAAAGAATTTCTGGATGCCACCGCATAAGCAAAATAAAGACACCGAACAAAGTGCAGAAGCCGCGCAAAAGGAAACATCCGAACAAGCACACGCGAAAGAAACTGTACGAAACCAAGTAAAAGAGACAGGTTAAAGTTAGATAATAAAGGGAGCTGTGAGTTTCATTGTTGAGCTGACGTACGTAATGATTTTGTGCTTTCAGATATAGAACTGCCTATGAGAAAACGAAAGTATCAGGTATCTGATTTGGGAAGAGATATGCAGAACATGAAGACCGCCTTTGAGTACTAAGTATGAGAAAATTTAGTTTTGTGCCAATAATATTACTTTCAAACTGTTATCTAGAAAATTGTAAACAAATTTTAACCGTATTTTAGCGCTTTTAATTTATTTAAATATATACATATATATATATATATTTAAGAGATAGTGTAAATGATTATCGAATGTAACAGCTTAAATGTAAGATTCCCAATAATTAACAAATTTTAAGGACTCATAACATCTTGAACAGAATTTATTTTATATAATACAATATAATTTACAATAGAATACATTTATATTTATTATATAATAGATTATTGTAACACCGTTATATATACATATATCATCATATACAGATATGCTGGGCACCTCTCGCGTAACGGTTATCTTCAAAAGTATGAAAGGTGTGAAAACTGATTCAAAATAATGTCAGAACCTAAGACTCAGGGAGTTTCTAGTGCACATTTTGTGTGTGCACAGACTCAAATTTAACCATTCCGTATTTTTTTACGATAATTCTTTAAGCTATAATGTAAATTCTTTCCTAAAGTCTTTTGTCATATGCTTAGATTAGCTAGGCCGTATAACGGTAATACTTACATCGAAAAAAGGAGAAAACTTATGTGACAAAATGTCTATAGTTTGTTTCTATTATTATTTTGATTCGTTAACCTTGATCCTAACAGTGAAAATTAAACTGATCATTACGGAGTATGTAATATATAATGTGACGCTGGAGCGAAATATGTCCCAGGGAAGTTATGAAACAAGCGTTGTTCACACTGTCTTTTGTCTCAGCAGAAAGTTAGATTTTTTCAAAGGCATTTAAAATTTTATTGAACCACTCTTTGCATTTTTATTGGTAATCTGGACCAAAAGCATATATCCTTTCGAATTTAAGTTCTTGAAGGAAGAAATTAAATGTATATATATATATATATATAAATAATTCACGTATAAGAATAATGTATGCAAATTTGGTCTTACACATTTGTTCTTAGAAATTGCATTTATTGTGTTGTTATATTAAGTGAATTAAAATTTTGACTGCTCATTTGTACAAAGAGCTCATCTTCACTTCTCAAATAAATTTTTTTGACTCTCTACTCTTTGAGATGCTGCCAATTATTCGTCATAATTGTTCCTAGTTTTCCGATAATTTTTACTCCTCATTCTGCACTCATTCTACTCCTAAAATGTAGTACTCGTGTTTAGTCCGTCCTAGGATCTTAACCTAAATCTATCCAGTACTATGGAGTACTGTCGTCAGACCTTTTCGTGCTGTTTATGTTAAGGGAACGTACTTCCATCCGTTCTTTGTAACTTCTTAAGAAAATTTGCTCTGATATACCGACACATATTTTATGAAGCATTGAATTCGTTTTGTAGAACAATTAATATAAAGTTGCAGCAAAATTGAGAATACTTTGAGAAAAGAAATTCTTAGAATTCTGAAACTGTTTCTGAGGCAGGTCTATACATAGGATAGGGTGTGATATCTAAGTAACTAAAATGGTCATATTAGGGAAAAACTATACAATCTCGCTACCAAAAAATTAATATCTTGGGAATCATTAATTTGGACAGATTTTGAAATAGAGTTGCCAGCCATCTTTATAAATAAAAAAATACGAGTTTGAGAACGGCTTCCGGTAGACAAGCAGAAGACCTTCAATCAAGCATACTTTCGAATATATTTAATTGACACCTACGAAAAAAGGTATATATGAGCAAATTAAAATTGGCAAGTTAAAAGTTAAATTGGGCAAAATGTTACGAAGTGGTTGCCAAATGTAAGGAATTTAAGAGGCTTTCGAAAAAGTGTTTGGAAGGCTTTATTTTCAACTAGTTGAAGGTTTTTAAGGAATTGCTCCGAAAAGTATTTCGTAGATGTTATAATAAGGCTTCCAAATTTTAAAGCGTTGCGAATAATACGTTAAAAGTATTATACGGAAGTAAAAAGGAAGCGAATTCGAAGAATGTCCACAGTATGTGAGTGGATGAGACTAATTGATGTACTATTGTAGCTTGCTTCACTTCTTTTTTATTTACTTAAAAAATTTTTTACGTGTTTTCTTTATATTTTTTTAACGTAAGTAATGCTCGATAATGCATTTAAATGTCACTGCACTTTTATTTGTTTACTTTTTATTGACACTTTCCCTTGTAAAACTTCAAAAAATTTAAGTTAAAAAGAAATAAGCATATTTAAAGAAAATTAGTCACGGACGGACATTGAACCTGGTATTTGGTTTTTGGATGGTATTGGAAGTCACTATTGTCCAGGTCACGGCAACAACTATCACTTCGCGTGTTAGTGTTGCAATTAATTGTTGGCAATTTTCGCGCGCGCGCTTGCTCGCTTTGTGGCATGCAGCGTGTGGCCAATTGCTGCCACTAACAAATCTCACAGGGCCCCGGGGTCCATTGAACTTTAACACGAATTCGCTGTGACGCGAAAAATGTTTATTTTTGGGCGCTGCCGCTGTTGCACGGCTAGCACCACGTTGTGGCAGTACAAACGGTTGTGCGGCATTTTAAACAAATGCTTGCAACTTGCAATTGCTTGGCGGAATTTGACGTCGCGGCGGAAACCTGACAAAAGTCATGTGTAAAGTGGATTTCTCCGATAGGGAAAACAGAAATAAAATTTAACAAATAGTAAAAATTGAAATTAAAAATTTTTACAAGCGCAACAAATTGGCAGCGTTTCAAGTTTTCAAATGCAAAAATGCAGGCGTACACATAAATACATGTGGCATGTAGCATCTAGAGGCACTTGCTACTATATGTATGATTCAATAATATAATTTGACAGCTGCTAGCAAAAACTTTCTACAAAAGTCTTCTATGCAAATTAATGCATTCTTTTGCAAATATTTTGCTTCATACTCAGTTGCAAGAGACATTAATTGAATAAAATACCAGTGCGCTTGCTTCTTGCTGCTTGCGAAATGCAAAAAATAAATAATTCGGCGCCCGCTTAGTCACTAGCGCGCTACTTTTCATGCATGCAACCACTCAAGTGTGCGAATGTGTTGCATGAGTGCAATATGTGTGAACGCGGCATAAATTTGGGTTGCGCTAAGTTTAGGCTTAAATCTCATGCTTCGTGGTGAAACCAGTTCAGGTAGTGGAGAAGAGCGAGAGAGGCTTGTGCGAACGGTCCAGTTCGGTTGCTGCAACTTAGTGTGTTTAGCGGTTATTACAGGCTTAGCCGGCACTCATGAATGGCTCTTAACTCACATGCAGGAAGTGTGGCAAGTAAAAGAAGTATGCAAAACAAATAGATTTAAGAATTTCAGCTGCAGCTGGGAATTCTCTGCAGCTGTTAGTCTAAGTGGCTTACTTGTAAGCCTAGATTTGCCCAAATTAGTTTTGAAACGAATTGACAGGTGAATTATGAGTTTCTCAACAGCGAATGAATCACTTGTTAATGAACCAGATTAATAAATGTGGCACTAAGTCAATACTGAAAATTTCAAATAAAATTATAGCAAGAAATTTATGGATATTTTCTAACAGAAATAAACTTTTTAACCTTTATATCTTCAGTTTCGAAATTTGATTTAAAAATATCTTTGGTTCGGTGTTTCTTAATAAATGACAACAACTTCTTAATACATGATCAACTTTAAAATTTAGTCTGTATTTTTCTAGATGTATAGTAGGTTCCTTGGTTTATACAAGTTTAGTTCGAGAAAATTATTTGATTTCAGATTATTGGCATCGAGCTGCTCAGAAATTAGCACAATATAAAGGCTAGGTCCCTTAGCGACAGATTTAAGGTCATCTTTCCTGCGAGAGATAAAGAACTACTTCACAAGGTTTGACGATTAAATCGGGAAAAGACTGTAATTGGAGTTGCTAACGAATCGAATCAAAACCGTCCGAGGCAATAAAATTTATTTAGGTAAAGTGAAGTTTCGGTATTTGAAAATTGGTGACAAATAAACTGCTGCTGAGATTGAAATGATTATGACTTAATCCGAAGCAATACAAAATAGTTTCGGGAAGTCAATCAAGTGGAATACATTTTGCTCTTAAAACTTTACAGAAATAGTGTCCTCAGGATATGCCATCTCCTGCCTAAAAACGGTCGAAATCGAACTATAACTTTTCAAGCCTCAGTTGCCGAGTATGTGGACCTGTATGGACTTGGCTGACCTTTTATTGATATTATCGGCCAACCTGTTAATATATTAATGAAATTCAGCGCACAGCTTTTTCTGATAATAATATTTCTTTATGTCCAAAATTGGTAAAATCGCAATAATATTTTTCCTAGCCTCCATACACCTAATATGAGGATTTTCGAACTTTCGGCTGAATTTCTACCGTATAAATGGATCTCATAGATAGAGACATATTAATGGAATTCGGAGAGCTTCTTTTCCGGACAATAATGTGTCCTGATACGAAAAATAGATGAAATTGGGTAAATTTTACCTTGAGCCCCATATACCTAATATAAGGATTTTCAAACTAGCGGTTGACTTTATATGGCGTATATCAGTCAATATCTAAGATTTCTTAGCAAACTTAAGTGAGCGTATAATATTGGATATGTTATATATAGTTTAATATCGAAAATGTGTGAAATCGGTCAAGGAATTACCTCAGCTCCCATAAACTACGTATACTGTTTATCCTTATTCAAGTGAACTGTATGCCAAAGACATCGGTAAAATTTTGAGTTATCTTAATAAAATTCAGTGGAAACATGTTATCGAGCATCCTTCAGTTTAATGCCAAAAATAAATGTTATCTCAAACCTGCCCCAAGCCCCAATATACCCGATATTGTGATTTCCGACTTTCCAGCTGGCCCTAAACCGTTTTTATAAGTCAATGTGTGTGATATGTCAATGAAATTAAGTGGTTATTCCCCGACTTTGACCCTTGCAAATAGTGAGAGTAAAAATGTTCGGTTGCACCCGAACATAGCACTTCCCTACTAACGCAGTTAGTTATTCTCCGGTCGATAATAAAATTCATTTCATGCTTTTGTTAAAAAATGGGGATATTCTACACTAAATACAAAACGGTCTGGCAACCACAACAATCAAAGCATTTGGTTTATTGGGCTTACAAGATTTGATGGGAATTGTTGTTTTCAAATACCAATACTACTACTGTTGTGCTTCTGCAGCCTTTAATTCTAGTATCTAGCGAACTGCTACGTTGTGGATTTCACCTTCATTGTTTTTGTGTGCGAGTCATTGCAATTGCTTTGTTGTGCTGTTCTCATTGCTGTTGCAACAACATACGGCGAATTTGTTGCTGTTGTTGTGTTGTTGCCTATTATTGTGTAATCAGCAGATAACGGCATTTAATGGCTGAATGGTTTTCTAGCGGCAACCGCAACGGCCAGGCCATACGAATGGCCAACACATGGGCGCACTGACGACTGTCGGTGGGACGGCCGGTGGGACGGCCGTCAAGTCAATGTGCTTGCCTCCACCGAATTCGCGGCTTTTGTTTGCTTTTTTTTTTGTTGTTGTTGTTGTTGTTGTTCTTATGCCGTTACATTTCGTTGGCTGCCTTCACGGTGTTTGTTGCTGTGCGCATTTTTGTTGAAGTAATAGAGCTTAATACAGGTATTATGTATAGTATATATGTATGTATATATCTGCACATATACAATTCAGGTATTTTCACCGACTTTTTCGCTTATTTGTTGTTGGTCTGCTTTTATTTACGCCGTTGTTTTCGGCCTGTTCTAGTCGCTAGTTTATTTCATGGCTCGCTGTTAGTTTTTCTAAATGTTTATTGTTCACATAATACTGCCTATCAGCCGATCCAGCTGTCGGTTATTTTGCTCGTTCGTACATACTTTGCCGGTTGATTCATCTGTCGGCTGGGCTGCCTTGACTTAGTGGCGGCGGGAAATGGTTTTTCTCACGAACAACGAATCTTTCGTATTACGTACTCGTAACAGTGGCATACAAAAACACAAACAACTACTCAAGCGTACGACAACAAAAAAAAAAAAATAAAAATTCCGATATAAAGATATGTATGTATTTGTGTAATTTAACATATCAATTCGACTAAAAAAATACTTGCTGCCGGTTAGATCGGACTTTAGTGATAATAAGTCCAATTGCAGCAATATCTGCGAAGGTGTATCCGATTGATTTCGTCACTGTCGTCACATAAACTTAGCAAACTATTCTACTACTAACTGCAAATGCATATTCAATTCTTATTCGCTGCAATTAATTGCGAATTCGTTACGCTTTTACCACCGACAATGAAAGACAATTTTTTCGATTTCACTAAAAGCGCTCATTAAAATTTTAATTAGAAATTAGTGTTATTGTACATTCTGCAAACGAGGGCAGTCCGGTAAGTTCTTAGCCTCATTTCCCGACAGCACCACTCTCGCTAGAGAAAACTACTAGCATGTAGTACATTCTTGTGGACCATTACTGTAAAAATTTCAACCGAATCGGTCTGGTAGTTTTGTTTTGACCGCGCGTGATAGCTGAGAAAGAGCAGTACAGATCGGTTATTCGTTTCTTGTTTTCGGATGCAAAATTGCACAGTGAAATCAAAGAGTGACTTGGAGCGGTGACTCTTCTCCTTCGATGGCAGCCATGAAAAGTTGGTTTAACGAGTTTCAACATGGTAATGAGTTTGTTGTTGATGACTCGAATTTGACTCGAATTATCGCCGCCACGGAGGCCCATTTTGCAGATCTCCAAAAAACGTATGTCACAGACAGCTTGAAGAAGTTGGAGCATAGCTGGGTCAAGTGTATCGAGCTGAAAGGAGACTATGTTAAGAAACAAATCACCATTTTTCTAAAATTTTCGTTTTTCCTTTGTAAGCGTGTACTTATTTGACCATACTCGTATATATCTTTACAAAAGAGTTGATGCTAAGTTAATTTATTTTCACCTCATTTGACAGCGAAAGGATTGCAAATTTTATTAGAGTATTGCAAAGAACTAATTAACTCGGTAAGTGCTTTGCTTTCTTTAGCCAACTTAGACTAGATTTTGGGGCAATGACCCACTTAATATGTTAATTAAAATTTCTTTCGAATCCAGGTGAGACTGAATAGATGACTTCAAAGTCGCACTTTCAATTTTGTACTCAAACCCTGTTCATTTGCTTAAAAACGAGAAATAATATGTATGAAACTCTTAATCAAAAATGGATGAAAGAAAGCACAAAGAACTGTACTATTAAGGGTCTGTATAAAGGGTCGATCATTCAACTTTTTCATACTTCTTTTTGATATTAATGGATTTTTGACAGGGCGAGGGGCATCTGCGGCTGCGCACTGTTTGAGGGAGGTACTGGAAGTTTTGAAGCAATTCTTGAAACAGATGTAAAAGGATCCTTTTCCCCTATAGAATTATGTTGTTGTCCAACTAGTGAAATCTTTTACACAAGAAAGGTAAAACTATGTGTATGATGCTAGGCCAAGGTCTGCACCAATTTAGGTATTTTTGGATACTAAACTATATCGTAGTCAAGGAAACATGTCTGTTTAACTTCTTTAAAACATTTTACATAGCGATCAAAATATACGGTATAAATCAACCGGAAGTATGACAATCATTTACTTCACACATTAGGTCAGGTGGATGTGGGGAAGTAATCAATAGATTTTATATATTTTTAAGATCAGAAAACATTATTATACAAGAAAGAGGTTATTTCCTTAATTAAATTTCACAAATTAACTGATATTTGCGATATAAGTCAGTTATAGGTAATGAGGTACTCATATTCGAAATCTGGGGCTTTGAAAAGTTATGGTTCGGTTTCAGACATTTTTAGATGAGAGAGATATCTTCACTGACGTCCAATTTCTGCACTATAAATCTGTTGGAATTTAAGATATTGTTATATGCGAAGTAGGAGTGGTATTCAAACTGTAATATAAGAGTGTCAGGAAAAAAATTTGTGTGAGGAGAATAAGAAATTTCACTATATATAACGCTAATAATAACGCAATCTGTTAAAGAATTGAAAGTTGTATTGGTTTTGTGGTTATCGATTTCGGAAGCTTAGATTAAAGAAGATGAAAATTGATAGTTATCTTAATAACATATAATTTTGGTATTGAATACTTTTTACAGACATACCTTGTTATCTCTAACAGTTATAGCACGTAATTTGTTTATTTTGGTAAAAGTGTTACTGAAGGCCTTTTAACTAAATATATTTGGACACCACTGTGGCTCCTGAAGAATATACCTAGACTCCTTGCAAATTTTCGTTTAAAGCTGCTTCGATAATTTTATTTTAATCGATATCAACACAAATGCTTAAAAATTAAATATTTTTCTAAACAACTCAAATGAAAACGATCCATTCCACATATAGAACCTTATCTTACGAGCATGTGTTTTCAACGTAAAAAAGCTGATAGCGGAGCCATTCCTACGGTAAAGATAAAAACCGTAAAAGAAAGAAAGTTCTCTTGAGTTCTGTTTTCGAAAGTAGAAAATAACACAAGGAAATTAAAAGGGGACTAATCTGCGGAACGACCTTTTTTAGAGGGCCGCTATGGGCGACGGCGATTATAGGAAATCGTGTTATTTGAAATAAAATAGAAAACGGGATTCTAATAAACGGAAGTCTGGCTAGTAAAGTGCTTAGGTGTTTAGCGTTACATACATTTTTCACAAAATGGCGGACTCTCCAAAAACAGTTTCAATTTCGATCGTGATCGAAAAAAATTTGCCGTGAAACAAATCTAGTTATGATTTACAAGACAGTGTTACTGTGAAGCTGTAATTAAAAATTCAAGCGGATACGTGTGATAGTCTCCGCATATATCTTTGGCTGATTTCAAAAATGCAGTTTCGAGAAAGACCCGAACTCCTCGACTACAGCGGATTAGACGGGGAAACATTTTTTCAAATATTTCACCAATTGAATAACATTTTTTCGACATTCAACTTGTACCTTAAGCCAAAAAAATTTGTTCTTTTTGAAATACCTAGACTGTTCCTTAAGAAATCGAAATTTAGCGATTCGAATATGTTTGATAGAAGAGGTTAAGTGCCTTATATTTGCAAGTTTTAGTTTACTGGTTCGAACAGTGCTTCTTTCCCATCATTTCGGGTTTGCTCCTGAAGTAGTACTCTGCTTCCACAAAAATTTTTCGAGGAAGTGCAGAGTAAATTTTGTTTGAAGCTTTTTCTATAACTGATCCATGCTGTTTACCACTTTTAAATTAATATTTTTCAAGGATCTTTAATTGGATGTGCAGTTTTTTTGTTAAAATTCGGTGGACCGAACAGTACAGACATTTAAAAGTGGCTCCTACTCATTGTGGAGATCTTTTTAAAATCTTTAAAATTAAACATGTTTGTATCTATATGGTATTTTATAGGTATGTGAGTGCATTTTAATAAGCACTACACCGATTATTCATTGTGAACTTTTACGCTTTCAAAATGATTTCGTTGAATGGTAGGCACGCAGACAGCCATTAAGTATTGTGTAAGGTGGTGAAAGACTGACGTTTGCATGCACCAAACTAAATGCCTACATGTAAGTATGTATATATGTATGTACATAACTGTGTACTGTGTACAGTGCATGTATGGAATAATGTACATGGAATAATTTCCGATAATTTGCTTTGACAAGTTAATCGCAGCAATTTGCATGGAAATTTATCATAATTCCAAGCTACATGCGAATATTCGTTTATATACACAAATTGTTAGTATGCCTGCTATATATATGTATATATGTACATATGTAAAATATATAGGTATGTCATATATATGAAGAAAAGTTGCCAAGCGTTCATAACTAAATGCAACACAAACCTATTGTTGCACAACCGGGCTAACACGTTGCTACTTAACTCCCTTTGCCAAAGGGGTGTGCACCAAGCGCCAGCAACTTGTACTCGCACATATAAGTATGTTAATTTTTATGTATGCACATAAGTATCTACTAGCGCGGTGCGATAATGACTTAGCCTAACCAACCGGTAGTGCTAGGCTAAGTCGACTGTCGCTATTGTCGGCGACTATCAAAATTTGCTTTAACGTGGACGCAACACGCCTAGGTGTCCCGAAAACGGCTACCATGGAGGATAATGTAAAAAAGTCTACGATCTCTTAATGGCAGACCGCTGAATGAAGTTGCGCGAGATAGCTGAGACAATGGGTATTACAAAAGACCACATTGGTCATATCCACCTTGAAAGACTGGGCATATGAAAGTTGTTGGCGTATGGGTGTCGTATTTGTGACCGTGAGATCGCTTCAAAGCTCCGTTTTACGGTGTTTAAGCGCAATCCGAAGCAGGTGCTGCGCCGTTTGGTGAACTTTGTTGAAACATGGATCCACTGGTACACACCAGAGACCAAGGGAGAGTCGAAACAATAGACATCACCGGCGAACCTACTCCGAAGAAGCCGTAGCCTCTCCTTTTCGCCGAAAAGGGAATGGCCATCGTTTTCTGGGATTCACAAGGTGTGGTCAACATCAACTACCTGGAGAAGTTCAAAACGCTCACCGATACATATTGGTCTAACTAGGCTATAAACTAGCGCCGTTTAACTCCTTTTTGCTTCCAGACTTGAAAAAGTCATTCGACGGCCAGAAATACTTGTCGAATTAAAAGGTTATCGCCGCCACGAAGGCCTACTTTGCAGACCTTCAGAAAACGTTCGTGGAATCGCCACTACTCCAAAATTTTGGTTTTTCATTTGTATGCGAAATAATTATGGGACCACCCTCGTACATATGTATGTATGTTTAAGTTTGCACTTGTAGACAGGAAGCGAAAATGTTTCGTTTAGTTGCTCATACTGGCAAATAACTACAACTACGGCAATAAGTTTCAATTTGATCGGCGCTGCCGCTAGTGTACATAATTGTTTTGTGGCGCGGCTGTGTATGCTGTGCGACCGGTGCTACTCGCTCTGGCAGTGCGTTGATGGAAGTGCAAAAATGCGCACAAAACGTCAACGATAAGCTTTTACAACAAGATAAGATACTCGTAGTTTGCATATCTGGCAGCGCGCATCGCGCCAGTCAAGACAGCTATGTATGGTACGAAATGGTGCCTCACAGCAATCAGCAAAGACCATATGTATGTATGTATGTATGTATGTTGGCAACGTAATGATGACTTGTTGCCATGTTGCAAAAGGGGACGTGCCACTGTAACAGCAACTGCTGCACTGGGCGAGCTTGCCACTTGCCCCAATGTGCTTCTTGCATTGCGGAAATGCAGTCAATTCATTTAGTTTTTTTATTATTACTCACTATCTCCCTCATAGCAGAAATGAAAAGCCACTTAATTTTACGTGAAAAGGAAGCGTCTACGCGCCACAAAAAGCGCATAGCAAACAGACTGACCGTGCGCTAGTGGGCCACGCCGCGTGAGGGTAGTCAGCGGCGCTGGTAGCAAAAGTGGTAATACAAGTAGGAAATATAAGCGCTATATATGAGTATGTATGCATATGTTTGTATATTGAAATCTGGTGAAAAAATATTTCCAACAACACTTGCGCGCCTAACAAGGTTGAAAGTTTGTAGGCGCGCGTGCGCTTTGCACTTTTTCTAATGCATTAACTCGCCGGAGCAGAGCGTGAGCGCGGGAGATTTTTTATATTTTTTTTTGTTTTTGCGTGACACTGGCAGAATTATGAATAGATAAAATATGTTGGTTAATGTTGATGATGATGCTATTGATTATGTGTATGATAAAACTGCAAATTGAACGATGGTGATGGAGTGGCAATGCAACAGTGCATTGATTAAAATCTTGTTGGCGTGGTCTTTTAGTTAGTAGCCGCCTAAGCCGGTGCAGTGCACAGGCAGGTGGATCCCATTAATTTCGCAGCACACTTTGGTTAAATTAGCGCACAACCTGGTGTCTATTTACTGTGTATATTAAACTGTTGTGTCTTTTATAGTATTTAGTAAATTTTTAGTGCGAAGGATTTCATAACACTTCCTTATAGCTTTCGAAATTGTATGTCAATGTATAAGACTCATATGGTTTGGCAAATGAAGTGATGGGTTTTGAATAATTTGTGGGTGTTTTTGAAGAAGCTAGAAAGGCCTAATCGCTTATGGTTCATCCAAATATTACTAATTAAAAAATTTGATATTTTTAAAAGCATTATTTGGCTGCAACTGCAAGTAACTCTCAAACCTTGTTAGTTTTTCACCTTTGTAATCTTTATCTACTACTTCGTTTTCTCATAAACTTTATTACCTTACAAATTCGAAACTGGTGGCAACTCTCTTCAAATTTCTCTTCAAAAACGATTTTCAACTGTAAGCTTTCTACAAAGGTTACAAAGTTAAGAATCATTAGTGTGGTATCCTCATATATCGCGCATACTTCTTTCGACTTAAAACTTTCAAACAGTTGGCAACACTGAAAAAATATTCAAATCGGTTTAGTCGTCACTGTGGTAACACTATGTATTTGGCTGTGTTATATAAGTTGTTATCGATTCACTAAGTGTTAGAAAGCAGCGAATCGAACACTTATACCAGTTGCTATGCGTTTACTTCTTTGCTGAAGCAAAACATTTTAGTAACAGCATTTTCTCCAAACAGATACATTTTTTTTTTTTTTAAATTGTTGTGCATTTCTTTTTAATAGTAATTCATTATTTAGTTATTCAAAATAGTAAAACTGAGCTAAAATTTATGAGAAAGCATTTATGCCACTTTAATGATGTATCGGCATACTCTCTTGTATCAAATTTGTATCATTAATTTCGTTGTTGCTTTTACATAAAAATTTTTTGACAAGTGTGCAAAGATAGCGGGCAGAGAAATGGCGAATCGATGACCGCCAATAATGGTGGAGGATGCTATAGGCTTAAGTTTTATCGTCGTACTAGTACAATTTCAACTGAAAGCACATCGAGTCTCTCATTCTGTCATCTTTTCGAAATTATTTACAAATTAAAGATGCTGCTAGTTTTAGTTTCTGTGGCGCCCTTTTATAATTTCCTATTAATTAAGCCAGGAAGCAGTTTGCATTGGAAGCGCAAGGCAGACTAAACAGCCTTCGACGCGACGCGACAGCAGCTCCTACTTAGCACATGCACACCCGCTGTTATTGCTGTCATTGTTTTTGCAAAAGCTGAACAGGATGAGTGACTTGCCGCCTCTTGCCACTTGCCACTTGCCACTTGTCACTTGTTGTTGAAGTGGCACTGGCGAATAGCAGTTGAGCGGCTGTAGCAATATACTTCATGCAACTGTGCTGCTTGCAAAGTTTTTAGTCTCGTACGAGGCATAATTTTGCATAAGGAAATGCTGTGTTATAAAAGTTAATTAATACTAATTTACATACCATATTATGCATAATAATAATGATAATAAATAAATATGAGTGGTATCCAGTTGGTGCAGCGTTGTCGTGGTTTGTATTTGAAGTGTTTTCATGAGGAAGAGTGTGCTTTAGAAGGTCAAATAAGTTTAAATGTCACAGCGTTGTTTTAGTTTTTGTTGTTGGAGGGAATATTTGTAAATACACTCTTGAAATGTTGTGATTTAAGTTGGTGTTATTCCATGCTATGTCGGTTTAAATTTTGAGAAAAGTACGCGAAAATATATTGCTCTCGTTTGCGCTTCAGAAAATTACTCACGACGCTGACGTTGGAACAGTCAGAGAGACTGGTGGTTCGTTGAAAATCGCAAAATTTGTTTACTGGAAGCTTGCAGAAAATTAACTCTCAAATTGAGAGCTCGAAGCGATCAGCTCTCTTCGAACTGTAAGAAATGTAGACAATTGCTGTATTCAATGGCTGTAGAACTTTTGTGGCATAAACAGATCTATAGTGTTAAGGAGCGTGCGACGGTAGTACCCTACGTCTTTGTACTTTCCGCAATTAAGAGTAGTACCTACAAGTTCAAAGCCGTTTGTTTGAAGCAATCCGAAAAAGGGCCCGGATTTGTGGAGAAACAATTTATGGGTCTTGCTCACTTTTGCTCAATTCTGCTCACACTACGTTTCTTGTTCGAGAATTCTTGGCCAAGAATAATACTGTAACGATGCCCCAGCCTCCATATTCACCAGACAAGGCTCCGTGTGACTTTTTCCTATTTCCAAAAATAAAGAGAACCTTGAAGGGCCAGGGCCATCGTTTGACAAATGTATCCCGATTCGAGTTTCGACGATTCGAAGAAGCCATGGCATAAGTGCATAATATCGAATGGAGACTATTTTGAAGGCGCTTAGCATTAGATTGATATTAGATCTACATTAATGTAGACGACTGAATAAATATTTTTTTTTTCAAAAAACCAAATTCCCGTTATTTTTTGAGCACACCACGTACAGGTGCTATAATATCTGAAAATATATACATTTTAGTACTTGCTACTAAAGGCTTGAAAGGTTTACTCTTCCTGGCATCATTTGTGTTCAGAGTCTCTAAAATTTATTTATCTATTTCTAATTTCATACAATAATGCCGCACCGCAAACATTTTTTTTTTTAATCGCGTACTTTTATAAAATGCAATTATTCTCGGCATACACGCCTATTTGTATGTTTTCGGTGTGTTTTTGTGTTTTGAGCTGAAGCTTAAAGCAACGGCATTGAATGTAAATTATGCTACAATATACAAATTTGCCAGACATAGTCATTACATATGCGTCTATGTAGCTATTTATAAACATCTTTTCAAACGAATTTTAAGCTCAATAACAGTTCAGCACAGTGGTAGGCCTTCATAAACCGCTGTGGCATGCAAATGCATATCAACTACATGCAACTTTGCTGTCAATAACACCCATTACACTTGTCACAGGAAATACAGAAGCCGCTGTGATGCATACAAATATACAAATATACATACATATTATATATGTATAGATATTTATATATACATACATACATATTAACATATGCATACATAAATGCCTCAATGACCGTCGCCATTCACACCTGTCACACTTCCTAACGCTATAGGCGTAGAGACAAATTGTTTTAATCGCTATGTCTATTCATCAGCAGTCGTTGCCATGCATTTCATATCGTGTATTTTACAGTTATAAATTATTATAACTTTGTCGACAGTAGAGATTGATATTTGATTAGCAAAATGATTCAGATGCGGAGTTTGTCAGCCTGCCTGTGCTGTTGGCTGGATTAAAATGGTATCCCAACACGAAATATTTTTGAAATTGCAAGTACGATATCTTCAAAAATTTTGATCACATGTTACACCTAGGTGAAATAAAGTTTACAAAGCTGACGGAGACAACTATGCTAGACACGCAGGAAAGTTCGTATCGTGTCCATGAATTCATATGTTTTCTAGTTAGACTTAACCTTATGTACACATTTCGCAACTGGCAAAAAAAAAGGAAAAGTGGATAGTACAAAAGAGATTTCAAGATATAAACATCGAAAGAGATTAAGAATAACGAATGTTAGTAAGAAAGAGCTCTTACGATGTTTTTGTATCAAAAAACCGAGTTTTGATGACCGTAAAATGAAGTTGCTTGATATAGCTGTCCTCTAAAGTTATCAAAAAAATGTGCTGGAGATATTTCTCATGTATATTTGATTACACAAAAGCAATATCTGAAACTATTCTATCATAATAATTCCAAGTTTTCATCGATCGCTTTATATATCATACTACTCTGGGGACTCAATCGACATTCATTCGAGTGGACTGGCGTGTCAGCACCTAATGATATAGAGTTCGAAATTTCAAGAATAGCTTCCGCAGCCACCATATCCTCTGGTGGACTTTTTCCTATTCCTAGTCTCCCTTTTTAATCTGATCTGTGTCTGTCAGATCTTAAGAGAATACTCGTTGGAAAGAAATTTAGCGAAGAAGACCTTTTCATCACGAACGATGCGGCTAATTAATGAAAGAAATAAAAGAAAAATCAAAAGTAATATCGAAAAATTATAGGTCGATGTAATCGGTATATTGCCCTCGAGAACAATTGTGTTTTAATAAGCAAATCGAATTTTATGCTATTAATATGTATCTTCAAATAGATTTCAAGAACTTATATAACGGGCGAGTTAGTTATCTAATATCATATGAACTAACGTCGAATTTGCGTAACGTAGCAATAGGTCTCACGTGTTCCAATTGGTATTGTATTTTATAGTATTTCTGATTCCAACATTGTTCTTATAAACTTCCATCTTATCTTACATAGTCCTGCACCATATCTTCAAGGTAGTTTAGGTAATACTGTGTACTCTTGCTATGGTAGGCCTATTCGAACAAAATGACAGATAATATATCCATAAATTGACTTGTAACTTCATGGTCTTTCTTTTGATTTGCTACTCATTTATATACCTTATATGCCTATTTTAAGAGCTAGAAGTAATCCTTACTTTAATAAAACATTTATACTCTCAGCAATATATTGTGAGCGTATATAAAATCTGCGCTAGTCATACATATTCCTCTATTTTAAATGTGTGCATTCATTTAAATGTTGATGACGTAGACCAAATCCGCTACGAAATGTGTACGGAATGCTAAGTAATCGGGCAATCGGTATTTAAGCTCCAGCGCAGACATCGTGAATGTCAATTAGCTATGAAATAACTATGCTATAAATAACTATTTATTTTGTTTCAGTGTATTTAGTGAGTGAATGCGAGCATTGAAAACAATTTGACTACTTGTCTACAAATTACAACATTCGAGGGACCAGAGAAGAGAGAGAGGACAGCGAAGGAGGGAGAAGAGAGAAGAGAGAGCAGTGGAAATGTAGGATAGAGAAGAGGCGGTGTTGCATATTTTGTTTATTATCATGTTCGCATTTGTACAATTTATTAAAAAAATGTGTGTAGGTGTTGGGCACCACAACAAAAAAGTATCAGTCAGCAGCAAATACGCTTCGTTTGCACTAATAAATCTGGCATTTATCACCTATTGCAAATTATCTATTAACCATATTGGGTCAGCTGACAACACGGCAGCTCGCATTCTTATATTCGTACATTTGTGAATCAAGTCAATGCAACTAATTAGCATTTTTTACCCGCATGAATAGTAAGTAAATAATACAACTCATGAATAATTTATGAAGTACGAAATTTAAATGAGAAATTTATAGGGTGTTGCACAACGCTGATGACTGAAGGATTTTTGTGCGGAGCTTTTTCAATACATGGAAGCTTTTTTTAACTACAATGCGGTTGATTGAAGGTTTTAAAAATTAGCTGCCGCCATGATTCATTGTTTGACAGTCAAGGATGCAGACTGCTTTGTAACGGGACTTGATTATAACGGAAACATCGACGGCAAAAAGCTTTACATTGATGAGTCCTAAGAAAAGCAGCAGAAAAGCTAGGACATATGCAGAGTAACCCCAAATATGAGCTTTCGCATTTAATTATTCAGGGTAAAATCGAAGGAAATCGGGGTATTGATCGAAAACGACTTTTATGACTACGAAACATTCGACAAGGGACAGGCATATAGAATGTTGGCAATCTCACAGATTGGTTGGCAATCTCGCAGAGAAGCAATATGCAGCGATAATTACAATAAAAACCTTTGATTTTACAAAATATTTCTAACTTTTGCCTGCATTATATTATTATTCTTGTAAATAATGTATTGTCATAATAAAAAAATTTATGGAAAAATAAAGAAGAAGACATTCTATCAAATAATTGGAAATATTTTACCATTATGAAAAGTGCTTCAATAAATTAACCATATTAACACAATTATTAGACCTTTCAAAATATGAGCTTTACGCTCCTAAATAAGCACCCTTTATTTGAGTATGCAAGACAATTTTCAGATTTGAACTACACACAAGCAATTTCAAATATTTTTACCACAGCGACTTATGCATACACAAGATTTATATGTATAATATAACATACAATATATAATTTAAATATTTCAAAAATAATATATATATATTTATTTATATATACATATTTATATACATATATAAGTAGCATGCGCGTGTGTTATTTATCCTTATATGTAATAATTGCTGAATAAAAAGCGCTTGCATTGTTTAGGCGTTTCATTTCATTCATGATTTTCTATAGAGCCCAGAGGTGTCTGCATTCTTTGTTCAATGCAGCTCATTAAAATGCATTTTTGGTTGCAGTTTCGTTTTTTATTTAAAATTTTATTTGTATATATAGATATTATTATTTAAATTGTGCTTTTTTTTCATTCATTGAGGCGCAGCAATGATGTGGGAGCTGGAAAACAGACGTGCCATTTAAAGGTGCAGCAAAGTTGTTTTCTTTTGTGTTTATATACATATATTTATGTAGGTATGTATATGATACATTTGCAACATTTGCACATTGGCAAAGAAAATTATGCCACACTGGTGAAGTTTAAATATATCTAAGTGCATAGCTTGGTAAAAAAAAAATACATAAATACAATTAATTTAACTTTTTTTAGTGGGGTGGCAACACCATTTAGAAACAATGTTGTAATTAAAACGCTTTCCAAAGACATTTGATTGACACCTATATTGTAATATTTTGTATGACTAGTTATTTAGAAACTTTTTACTGTAGACTTTGGTCCAATGTTATGCTCAAGGAACCCTTATAGCGTATGAATCATTATTTTTTAAAATTCACAATTTGTTGTCAAAAGCTTCAAATAACTTTGAGTCGTTGCCATATTTTTGCGATTTCGGTATGAAGATTTTTTTATTAAAATACCATAACATTACCTTGTCTAGAACGAATCTAGTCGTGAATCTAACCAGGATTCTAGTATTCACTTTTGAAATTATTATTTTTAACTTAAGGTACACTTCAGGGTTCTAAAAACACTATTCAATTGGTAAAAGAGTGAAGAAAAAATTGCGCTATGCAATCCATTGTTGTAGTGTCGAAGCGTTCGGGTCAGTCAACTTCAGCACGGAAGGTTTCAAACTCGTTTTTCTCGAAAGCGCATTTTGCAAATCGTGCGACGATGGTCACGGAAACTATATGTTGTATCCATTTCAAATTTAAATGTAGCTTTACAGTAACATTATTTACAGTAACATTACTGTAACTATATATATTTAGTGCTTTTGTTAGAAACCATTTACTGATACTTTTTTTTTGGTCAAAAATTTAACAATTTTTTCTACGAGTCCGCCATTTTGAAAGAAAATAAATGGATGGATGGGAATTGATAGAATATAATCCCGTTTTTAATTTCCTTTCAGTTATCACGAGTTCTTAGAATCACCGTCGCCCGTAGAGGCCTTCCGGAAAAGTATTTACGAAGATTGGCCCAGTAACCGCCATTTTGTATCAAAATGAAATCAATATATATGGCATAATATATATATAATAATATATATATATAATAGTTTTTTTATAATCAAATACATAATTAATAACTTGAAAGAGAAAACTTCGATTCTTTTTTCCTAACACCCAGAATCAAATGTCAGAATCAGATCTTTTGACGACCACAGACTGGCCTAACCGATAGGTATCTGATAATCCAGCAGAAACTTAAGTTCTTTGCTTTGTAAATAATGTTATTTTGAATGAAAGAAGATCCAGATGAGAACTGAAACACGCCATTTTCGCGAATTTGTGGAATAATTGCAGACAATTTTTGGAAACAAATTCGTGAATGTTTCATTTAAACAAATTATATATATACACTAAAGCTTGGCACAAAATTTATTGTCGTAGAAATTTTCCAAAAGTAATAATAATAACTAGTTCATATGAAATTTGTCATAAAAAGTTTTAACTGTAAAATTATTTATAAATCAACAATATATATAAACCTTTTATGGAAGTTAACCACCGATGACATTTAGTTGACAGTGTTTTCCTAAAATTTAATATTTTAATAATTCTATTAATATTTAATTTGTTGTAAGCACTATGCGTTTCATCGGAAATAGCTTTGATTACAATTCCACTTACCTTTGTTCTGTACAACGGATTGCTGAAGTCCCAATCGGGCGCTACGAAGAGGTAACCGCACTTCGAAACCTTACGCGAAGCCTTGAAGTCGGGAAAGAAAGCATAAAATGTGATTATTTACTTATAAATACAAATTAGTGCAACAGTATAATAATAAAATATTTATATATTTTTCCTACTAAAAACACAATTTCATTGACATTTCTCGAAACTATATAGGCAATCAATTAAGCGCAACAAAAACTGCTAGCCAGCCGATATAGATGCATATTAATAGCAAATACAAAGAAAACAGTATAAATAAAATAAAACATATTTTTTTTTGTTACGGCTGCCAAGCTATTAAAACGAACGGTAAATATAGCGAAATGAATAAAGAAATAATATTAAGTAATTTCCTACAATAAAGCGCCAATACTTTTCGCGCCTTAGAAACAACAAAAGCGGCGGCTAACTTTTGATTGCTCCAATTTACTTAATTTTCTGTGTATTTTTCTTATTTTTAGGGCCATTACGTGCACTGGCGCAGCGGCTACCGGACAGTCGCTGCGTGTGTAAGTACTTTAACCGCAAAATTCGACGAGAGTATTACGAAGGTCTGCATTTGTATGTGTCGCAAAACCCATTGACATGACGAATAGTGAATGGTAACGGCAATAACGTGAAGACAATCGCTGAATCAGTCGCAACCATCTACAAACAGAGCGACCAAGCGACCGAACGACCGAACGACCAACTAGCGAACAAACACGACGCTCACTAATCAACGACCCAACAACCCCAGCAAACGATCGCCTTATCTTTGGTTTGGAGCCGAGCGGGGTTAGTGAGGATTTCGGGAGCAACAGCAGGCAAACTAGCGAAAAAAATGTCAATTGTTGTATGGTAGCAAAAGCAACGCTCTGAATTTTTCGGAAAGTATCACAACAGTAGTAAATTAAGAAAATAATAGAAATAAGAGAAGAGACAAAAACGCCACACAAATACAACTGAGTAAATGCTGCAAAACAAATTGACGAAAGTGAACAGCAAGTAATAAAATAAATAAATAGTTCGACGTGCCAATTGAGCTCTACAGAAAGTCTGCAGTTTGACTGAAATTAATTGAAAAACTGAAAGCAAGTTTTAAAAAAAGGAAAACTAAACTTTTTCGGTATTTATTTTTGTGTCCCTTGCGGTAGCCAGATCTACTGGCACCACCCTACCAAAATCTATCAAATCGGTATAGAGCGATCTACGGCCTCAACGCCGGAGTACAATGGAAATTATTTATTAAGTGTTGTACTACGAATTGCTATTAGTAGGTTGACACAAGAGTGCTGGATTGGCTACAGTTAAAGAAAAAAATCAAAAAAAAAAAACAAAAAATTATTGCAATTTGATGGTGGGTAAAGTTGGCTGAATGTAATTATCTGGTAATGCGAGTAAAGTAGACTCGCAGAAATGCAACTTGCAACACAATTAAATGTTTTCCTTTTAAATATTTTTCATAATTTTGCACAAAAAAATCATCTGTATGTTGAAAATTTTATTTATTGAAAGAATTATTATATTCTGTGATATGAATATATATGTGAATAGATTTAACGAATGAGCTTATATTTCTGATATCAACGTCAAATAAAATTTACACCACGTAGGCACGCCTACTATTTATTTTTACTTTTTTTTGGAGCTATATCCAGGATCTATAGACCTATAATCAGGTTCTTGAAGAGCCTCGGCAAGCATTTTTGAGGCGTCGTGTACTTTCACGAATACTATCAAACTAAACACTCCAGAAAAACCCGCTTCCAAAAGTTTCCATATAGGTCACTGAATTAAGACTTTCTGCATTAAATATGTTCATAAATAATATTTTTGTATTAATATATAAAGTTTTTTGGTTTATGAACCAAAAATTAAGTTACAGCAAAAGCATTTCCGAAGTTCTGCTAATGTTACGAAATACTATCGTTTGACGTTGACTTCGCTCATGCCGAAAATTTGTGTTGTCGAGAGTCATCCTTTAGAAAACATATGTTATATATTAAGTACTTAAAATGACAAAAATATTTGAAAACAGTGATAAAGGGATGCCCAATCTGTTCGTATCTATGACATTTTGCTTTGCTGCCAGATCAGACAAAATACTAATTTTTGAGTATTTAAATTAAAACAGCCAACATTTATTACGATTAAATATTTATATGTATAGACCTTCTAATATATACCGTAAATATTTAAATATTTTTTTTTGTGATTTTATGGTATATTAAAATAACGGATCTTTAATTTCAATAACAAATAAAGTGATTTAACAAATAAGGAAATTAATACACAGAAGTTGCAGATTAGAAAATAATACTTCATTTACATATAAATTTTAAGATTCCTTTTCTTTTTATTGTTTAACACTCTTATTTCTGAACTTGCACGGTGGTTATAAATGTCTCCGTTGAAACGTTTTTTTGCAGAATTCTAATCTGGCCGTTCCCGTGTTCCTGGTTGCTAAACGTCAAACATATCCGACCCCGTCCACTCTCAACTTCTAGTGACAGGAGAGTTGTACCCCACCTTATCACTTATTCTGGGATAACCTAGAATTCCAGGGTTAAATAATATCTCGACACCATAGGACAATTATTTCTAATACAAGTTAGACTTTATGTATTCTTCTAATTTTTGACTATTGTTGTTGAATTTCCTTAAGATATTTGAGCTAATTCGCTAGTTAAAATTATTCGGTCCGTACTACTCTACTCAGAAATAAAAAGGGCTATAAATTTTCTTAGAGAAATACTATATGGCCTCATTTTAGCCTAACTTTGATTTGAACAACCAATCGATCCAATAACCAACAGTAATATTGTTAATCGGCTGTTTTGTCGTGTTGGAGTTAGTCTACAAACATAATTCCATGTGGATCCCAAAACTGTTGTGTTTCAGGCGCTTTGGACGACTTTCGTCAAGCAACAACGATATAGCGGACAGCCGATTTGAATCAGGTATGTAATGATGTATCCATGTATCATCTATTCTTACAAATCGGTGCGGAAACTCGTTCTTATTGCGTTTTAAGTTACTTTGGAAGTCGTACAAGTTTGCTTTTCTGATCGAAAGCGACACCCATCGCGCGCAAAGTTTTTTCAATTGTAAAAGTTCTTCAATAATATGACCTACGCGTTCTTTTAAAATATCAATAAACGGAAAATTTTCGTGGCTGAAGCGTATCAGCTTAACAATTGACCACTTAGATCACGTGATTTGACTCAGTTAGACTGCTTTTTCGTGGAGGTACGCCAAGTCAATCGACTGACCAATAGGAAACCAATATTCGATATGTTGTTGGTGAGAAAATGTTGTATTGGGAAAAGTGGTGAATTAGAAGTGGTGACTTGTGTAGCAGTTTCCAAAATCTTTCTAATACCTGCTATTCAACAGAATGGTAAGAAATCGGAAATATTTTATCTATTCGACAGATTATATCAGTTCCCGCTGTTATTACTCTCGTCAATAGCAATTCTGGAAAATAATCCCTAAAAATTTTTTATTAAGAAGGAAAACATTCTATGAAAAAAAAAATTTTGAAAATTAATACTCTATGAAAAATATATGTCATACATTAGGCATGAATTCAGGTATATATAGACACACATAATTAATAATAACCTAGTTTTGTACAGATCTTGTTAATATTTTAAAACATATTATTCTGTGTAGCATACTTACAGGCGGTGTTACCGGCTTTTGTTTTAAATTGGAGAAGGAAAGCATGTAGAAATATACAATATAAAGTGAACATTAGTGTTAGAAGTGTCAAAGTGAAATTTTTATGGATTTTCAAACTACAAATGACCGATGAGGCGAATGGATGTTATTTTATGACCTCTGCCACTTTTGATATAAGTGGTGAGAAATGTATTTTGCCGAAAAAGTAAATATTTTGAGAATATGTATATACACAAGTTTATAACCTTAATTTTTGCGTCAGAAGAAAACTCATAGAATAGAAACGATATACTACCTAATCTGAGCTTTACGATCTGTAGAGGATAGTGGTACATATTATTAAAGAAGTGTCTCCATATTTTTCAACTGTATATAACTCCACAAGTCTTTTCCAGGCAATTTTTCGAAGACTTTTCATTCTCTCCTGAGTGATGATAGGCACAATATTATTTCAAATATAGGCTCCTGGCGAGTGGGGAGTCTAGCTACTTTTACGTTTTCGTCATACATTTAAGCATGATGGAAATAGAGGTTTAACCGGTTTAACTGAACTGGTTTAACTGATTTAATTGGTCTTTCTTCCGGTTTAACTGGAAAAAATATTGATTCGTAACATCGTGAAGAAGGAAAACGGGCGGGCTTGGTTCGCAATTACTGTGAAAGTTTGACAGCTCGTATCGTCTTTGACGTTACATGTTGTATTCATGTTTTAGTATTTTTTCATTCATTCATTCACTATCATTTTTAGTGTTACTTGAACTTCCAGGTCAATCCGATTGTCGTCTAAGCAACCTGTTGAACTTGTTCCCTCGAACTTCTTGAACTTCTGCAGCCACTTTTTATTTAATTGTGTTGACGTTGCTTAAGTGTTGTGTCGTAAGTTCCAATGAGTCCACAGTTTTACTTATGCAATAATCAAAATAGTCAAGGTATGGAATTCGCATTAGCTTTTCTGGCATTTCGTTAGAATTTCGCTGAGGCTTCCCTGCGGATCATCGATTGCAATGTGAACGAATTTGAAGATGACTGAGTTGGAAAGTTATAGTTAAGGAGAAAATGGAGAGAAGCAGAGCTGTTAAAGTAAGTTAAGTTCGTATATGTTGCAGATGTCTGTACACCAATATTGTGTTAATAACTATATTCGTGCGGTTTGCCAAGAGTTGGGTTAACTTGATTATTTTTCAATTGTACCAATATTCCGAACATGTCTTGGAAAGCCACTATTCTTGTGGCGAAAATTTATGATGAACATGCTCTAGCTGAGCGAACGTGCCAAAAGTGGTTTGCTTAGTTTAAAAGTGGAGATTTTGGCTTGAAAGATGAAGCGCGTCCTGGGCTACCAAAAAAGCTAAAGAAGTTTGAAGATGAGGAACTAGAAGCATTACTCGATTATTTTATGAAGATTGTTGCCAAACATAAGAAGACCCCGCAAAATCTTTGGGATTCAACGGAGACTAGATGGCTACTCAAGCAGCGATATCAAAACGTTTAAAAGTACCCGAATACATTCCAAAGCAAGGAATTTGGGTGCTATATGAATTGAACCCAAGAGACGTTAGAAGACGAATGTCTCTGTTTTGCATATCAGAAATGCTGCTTGAACGTTACAAAAAGAACTAGTTAGCCATTTTTGCATCGGACTGTGAGTGGCGATAAAAATGCATCCATTACGACAACCCTAAACGGAAAAAATCATATGTTAAACCTGGCCAACCAGGCCAACCAGACCAACTAGCCAAACCAACGGCAAAGCCGAATATCTATGTCACCAAGGTAATGCTCTATATTTGGCGGGTTGGTGGGATCAGAAGGGCGATTGTCGGAAATGTTGAAAAAAGCCCGTATTTGTGACTAGACACGAGGCAATAATTTTTCATCATGATAACCTTCGGCCTCATGCTGCAACACCGGTTAAAAACTAGTTGGAAAAGATCAACTGGGAAGTTTTGCTTTACCACCCTTATAGCCCAGACCCTGTCCCTTTTGACCACCATTTGCAGAACGCCCTCACTGGAATACGGTTCACATCAGAACAGGGTATCAAAATTTAGCTTAAATCGTTCATGGCCGCCAAGCTGGCACAATTCTTTTGGTATCGAATCCACAAATTGCCAGAAAGTTGGGAAAATGTTATAGCTTCAGCTGGGCAAATACTTTGAATAATAATATTGTACATATTTTTCTTAAATAAACATTTAAAGTTGGAAAAATACAAAGAAGTAAGAATATGGTTTTATATCTAATAAATTATTCAACATTTAATGCCAACAAGAAACGGTGCCTAAAGTTGGCAATTCCAGAGTTCTCAGTTGTGTTTCTAATGATTAATGAGCTTTTAATTTCTTTACCGCTACCATGATTAAACACTTTCTGATTATTTCTCAACAACTTGCTTGCTTTCATTCGTTTTCCTCTCGAATAATTGTAATTATTTGCTTAATTTGCCGCAGAAGCCGCAAAGATTAAAAAGTAATTAAATTTTCATTTCGAAGCGCAGCTGCATTTCACTTGCGCTGCCACTTGTTGTTGCACTCGTAAGCGCGCAAGCTTAAGTGTCGACAAACACATGCACATAAACACTTATATGCATATGCATGTATGTGTGATTATGTGCGGGTACAGTGTCGGCCTGTTGGCGGCGTGTGTGTTCCACTTTAATTGAATTTATTTATTTTTATGATCTTCACCATTTTCCCATAAATCAAAATATATATATATATATATATATTGTGCACATACATACATACATACATGCAAGCTAGCATATGGGCAAATGTATATATGTGCACTGTTTGCGCGTTATTGCGTCAGACGCGGCTGCTGTGAACAATAATAACAACAAATAAGTAGAGAGAAGAGAAAATTTCCAGTAAAAAGGTGCGGTTTGAAAGAAATTTAAAACTGTGGCTTAACTGGAAAAATCTTTAAAATAAATCGTATTTAATTGAAAAAAAAAAGCGAAAAACAAATTAAAAAGCAAGAAAGCAAAAGTGGAAAAAAGCAATACCTGACAGTTGCCATAATTGACATGATGACGTATCGCCGCGGTGCATCACTGCCAGCTTTAACAATAAGCCCAAACATGCTGGCGCTGGAAAATCGAAAGCTGCAACACACATCAATGGTGCAACGAATAAATTGTTGAATGACTGAGCGAATGAATGAATGAATGAATGAATGCACTCATTCATTGTGCGTTTGTCTTTGTGTATGTGTGTGTGAGTTAAGGTATTATGATTGCGCGCACCAGCGCGAGCTTAACACGCAAGTGCACCAACCGTCGATCAACAACCGATCGACAGAAAGGGAAAGCCAATGCTTGACGTTGACGCCGCCAGGCAGCAGCTCGTTGCAATACTTTCGTTTTCGATATGAATTCAAATTTTCATTTCTGGCACTTTTCAAAGTTAGGAGAAAAAGTAAAAAAAATAAAAAAAAACGGCGAAAACAAACGCTTTTAAATATGAAATAACATCTTACGAAAAAGCAGGGAAAGACGGCAGCTTAGAAATGAATAGGTTTATTTGCTTGCTTTGCTGTGGCAATACCTAGAGCAAGGCGCGCGAAAACGTCGAAAATGTCGACAAGCTCCATGAGCAACCTGCAGCAGCGGCAATATCAATTTTCAACGAAAGACACAACAACAACAGTTGCAGCAAATAATCCAGAAAAAAAAAACGAGTGCTCACGAACTTGTAATGTAATAACATTTTAGCTAACGGTGAACATATGTAAGCGCATAATAAATTTTGGGCTCATGGGTGCACCACTTACAATCGGACAATGTGTGACTGCAAGGCGTGCAATTCAGCGTGTTTGGCATATATAACATTTTATATTTTCATTTCACAAAATTTTGGATGTTTAACTACTTTGCTGATCTCTAGCTCAGTGTGACAGATGAAGTCAAAAAATCGGGTCGGAAATATAGCTCATTTACTCCGAAGAGCGAACAGTATTTGAACAAAATATATTATTTTCTAGAATTCAAGATTTAAATAGCTTTGCATGGTTGGATAACAACTTGTTTTTCTCAATGCCTGTTATTTGCTTCAAGTAAAGGTTCATTGTACTGGGACTTAATTGAATATACCACCTAAGAACTCCTGGGAAAAAAACATATTTAATTGAACACCATCTATTATTAGTCTTCTAGTACTAATACTATCTTTCTAATATTGGTAAACAATAATAAACCCAGATAAGATTATCTCCAATAGATATCTAACGAATATTTCTGCTTTCATTGCAGCGCCCTTCGGTAAGTATATGCTTTCGTCTCAATTATAGAGAGAGCTGAGCACACGGGCAAGTAAGTGAAATTAAAAGTCTAGGTGTTTTCTTCCACTTTGATTAATCAAAAAGATATTTAATATCTGATTTTCGGATATGTCGCAGAGCTGTGACAATTAGAGTGTGCTTTACGGAAATTTTTTTTTAATTAAAAATTTCGTGCAACGATTTGAGTTTCCTTGAAATTTTGTGCTTCCAATGAAATTGCTTTCACGAAGTCATTCTAAATACTGCAAAAATAGGTGGCATATTTAATTTAGAAAAAAGTTATTTGAGTGTCATAAGCCTTAAGCGAGGTTCCCGATATCGTAGAAAACATTTCTCATACATCTCACAGTTTGTTGGTGGGGCTGCTATGAAGTGCACTGCCATCAGAATTGTACAAAAAACATTGCATTTTTTGCAAAAAAAAATCGAAGACAACACAAAAAAATACCATCTTTTCGGTATAAAACTATGCCGAAGAGTTTAGAAAAAACTTCGTTTCAATTTAGTTTTGTATGCATTATATTTATCAATTGAATATGACTTTTAACTGATCAACAGTGGAGCGATTGATGTATCTAAAATGAACCGAAGCCGAAGAAGCTGTTTAAGTGAACAAAAAGGGTGGTGCTTTACTATGAAATTGTTTCAGAGAAACAAAAGCCAGAGAAAGTAGCCACTCATCTTGAAAATTTTGTTCTAAGAATCTTCTTGAATTTATTGATAATTGCAGATAATTAATTTATTTTTCTCTACGATAATGCACCGTCTCATACCAGCCTGTTTTTTGAGAGAATATTTCGAAAGTTACGAAGTAAGAGTGCTCGCTAAACCATCCTATTCCTACTGTCGGCTATAAGCGATCTTTTTTTGTACTCAAAAATCAATTAATCTCTCCAGGAAGCTTACGTTAGAATATTGAGACCTTGAAAAGGAAATTCACTCATTCTCTAGATTATTCTTTTATAGAGAATCAAATTTGAAATGAAAGAACAGCCATAGTCAATTATTTTTAGAAGCAAGTAGGAAAAGTCTGTCTAACAACCTTTGAAGCAAATTTAGTAATTTTAAGCAGCAGAGTACAGTGTTTAGAGTAGACTCTTAATACTCTTAATGCTATGAGTAAAAATTTATAACTCAAATGGGTAAATTAGATTATTAAAGAAGGCGCACGATGCTTAGGAGTGGCAGTTACAAATCTCCATGGAACTTTGCTTAGTTATTTTCCCATAAAACACATTTCACTTGCTCCGCTCTTCAATTATCGGCATCCAACTGTGGCGGGACAATGCGATTTCTGCCGCCGCTTATGTTTGTTGTTGTATCTCTACCGCTGACTGCTTGCTTCAATTTTTAGGACAGAGTATTACATACATACATACATGGTCGCATATGCGTTCGATGGCTGTGATGGTTGTGATGGTTGTGATGGTTGTGAGTGAAAGTGAATTTGTTGGAAAGAAAGTGTACACCATTGTCTGCCTGCCCATGCGTGTGTGTGTGTGGCTGTGTAACTTGGCTGGAAAAGGGAGCCAGCCGAGCAACAAAACAACCTGTTCGCATGACAAGCGAATTTATGTATTGTATATCTGTATGTATGTGTATGTGTATGTATGTATTTCCAATAGCCAAGCAGTCTGGCCGCCCGACAGCAGTGCATATGGTTTGACGACTTCAAGTTCAATTAGATGAATTCCCATTCGCTGTCTCCGTCCTGTCACTTCACATTCTTCAGCTATTTGTAGTTTTCAAGTTGAATGCAATCTATTGTTGCTTGCGGTTGCCTTTTTATGGGCACAACAAATGCAACAACAATGCTGACATTTATTTATTTGCAATTAAACTGCAATTAAAGTGATGAACGTTGCAGCAAACGAACTGTCGATGACTACTACGAAATACACACTTACACACATACACATATTCAAACATATATACTGTTATAGCGTAAACGTCTGTCTGATTGACTAAATAATCGAACGAATAATTTGCGCTGTGGCACTGCATAGTGCACTGCAGTTGTTATAAATTCACTGACAACAAGTTGAATGTGTCATACGGTTGTCATCATCACAAGTCAAGTACAATTGTCTGTATGTCAGCCTGTGTGGAAGCTAACTTCTTTGTGTATGTATTTAGAGAATCTAAATTGAGCTGACATTTGCGGTTAGTTTTTCATTTCACATTCAGAGTAGGTGGAGCAGGCCTTAAATAAATGACTTATGACATTTTGCGCAGAAATAGAAGAAACTAATAGTAGAAAAACAAAAAAAACCCAAAAATTAAAAAATAAAATTTTTAAAATACTGAATACCAAAAATAATTCCCTTTTTTTAACAGAGAAGTTAAACAGGGGAGAGAGGAACAGAGGTTTAAAGAGAATTAGCAACAGAAATTATAATGAGACAAGTGTAAAATAATTATGGGGCTGGTCACCATTGAGTGGTAAGACTTGTAATAGAAGTGGAATGTTAGTGAAATGGACTTTAATACAAGTAGATTTCAAATGATTTGGAATGTTGATTTTTAATGTACATGTCCGTTATATAATGGATGGCTCGAGTTATCTAAATGAAAATACCCGACACTTTTGATGGTGACACCAGTGGAGGTTTAGATAATTTAGTATACCCTAGATCCAATTCCAAAACTGAAAACAATATCATACCCTTGAAATGCAACTTTGGCTGAGTAGTCGAGTATTTGATATAAAATTTTATGATTATAATGTACGACCACTTCCAAATATACTGTGCAGGAGTGTGGAAGGGACAACATCGGCTGAAATGACTTTTGGGATGTTCAAATACTTCCCGAATGCGTTATGGAATATTACGAGTTGGCAGTGCTGAATATAGCGCAATATGGAACGGTTGCTCTATGAAATATAAACCGATACAAAACAGCGCACAGTAAGCTGTCGGAAAACTAAGTAGACAAAATAAAGCCGGTGACACTAATGCTTGGAAGTGCTCTGGTAAAAGAGAACAATCGCTACCAAGTTGGATGAAAAATATATTGGAATATATATATTTTATACATTCATTAGTTGAAGCGGCATTTTGTGAAATGCGAGAGGCGAAAATTTAGTTGTTTGGAAGACTTAAGTACTATAAAGCAACTAGGGGTATTACTGAGAAACCGATTGCTTCGCAGATCGATATTGTTAATAGTGTCTTAAATCATTAATTCCCTCAATAAAAGCTGTCTTCGATTCGTTAAATGTTAGAGAGTAGCTGTACAAAGAAACTGACACCACTTGGAATGCATCCTTCGCTAGCATGGCCTCTTACTTTTTTTGGAAGAGTGACGCTTCTTTCCGCTTCAAAAAAAAAACATTTTTTAAGCCTCTTCACATCGATAAAATAAATTTTCCTGTTTTCATTTTTGACAGAAATTTTTTATATGTATCGCTTAAAAGTGATCATGATATAGGCTATTCTGATTAATAAAGTGTAACGTGGAAGAAAGCTTTGTTTTGGATCTTAAGGTCTCACTACACTGAGATTTTTTTTTTTTAATTTAAAAAGAAAAATGTTGAAAAATGTTATCCATCAATTAATAATAACTTGCTTAGCAACCGATATGAGTTAAAGTCTAGTTAGTAGTTAGTGTCTGAGGGAATAGTATGAACTGTTGGTATACAGTTCGTATCACCCAAAGCACCTTATTGAAGTGAAATTGATTCGTATATTTCTATGTCGATTATAGATGTGTCGTCTATAGATTGCAAACTATCGGAACCTTGAGTTCTGCTCAAGTGATTCAAAATGGATAGCTTCTGATATGTGCATTATTTCTTCTTGATTACGGTAATCACCCAAGCAATTTTTCCCGATGCCGCAATGGCAACCCGTAGTCGTATCTGTTTTAACAAGTTGTCATTAATTCACGAAAGTACTCTGCCCTCTGTTTCTTCACTACTGCCAGCCCGCATTTAATGCATTACTACCGCCTCGAAGGTCGTGGGTTCAAAACCGGACTGAGATTATTCTGACACTGAATATTATTGTACAAAAAAAGTTGGTTTCATAAGAAATCTTTACTCATCTCATCTTCGTCCACCCATTCTACAACGCTTGTTGGAGCTTGGACCAAACTCGGACCACCACTACTGCCACTAAGTGTATGTATGTATGTAAATATGTATATTGCTTAGCCATATTAACAAACACTTTTACTTATTACTTTCCATTTTTGCTTACTTATGCTTCAGTTATGCGTTTATTGTGTTTGGTTTTTCTAGCTCTCCTATACCTCTTTCATGATTTTTCAATTTGTTCACTTTGCACTTGAAATGTTATGCACGAGCACAAATAAAATACCGTCAATTGTACTGCAATGCCACAAGCATACCGCTAACATACATATTTGGCGCCTACGAGTTAAGAAATACACGCCTTTATTATATATCAGACTAGTATTATATCAAATCTTGAGTATATAACTATATTCATGCGGTTTTTTTTTTTTTTTAATTTAACATTTATTTAACAAAAACATGTACAATAGTATTATTCAAAGTATACTTTGACTTCAGTACTTTCTGTCAATTTGTGGATTCCATCCCGAAAGAACTGCGTCTACTTGGCAACCATGAATGATTCAAGCTAATTTTTGATACCCTGTTCTGATGTGAACCGTATTCCAGTGAGGGCGTTCTGCAAATGGTGGTCAAAAGGGACATGGTATGGGCTATAAGGCGGGTGAGGTAAAACGCCAGAAGAAGAGCACGCTCTTCTTATCTCAAAAACTACGGAGCATTACAAATACGATGACGTTCGGTTGAGGTTTTCTTCATATTAAAGTAATGAAGAAGAACTCCTCGTCAAAACAAATTTTTAGGCACAAAATTCGACATGTTTGAATAAAAAAAAAATATATTGTTGCTTATTATAATATTATGCAAAAGGTTAGTAACTTCCCAACGCATGTTCGGAATATTGGAACAATCGACTAGTAATCAAGTTACGCCATCTCTTGGCAAACAGCACGAATATAGTTATAGACCAACAGATATTGATACCGTAAGGTGTATTCTCCACACAAGCATATATATATATATATACATGCCGGCGGGAACCGTGGCTCATCACAACTCTCTCTTTCCACAGCTTCAAATACAATTCAAACGAGATTTTATGCACTTCGTATTCGTTTTTTCTTGTTTTTTCCAATTTCTTGCCTCCTTTTCATTACAATTTTCTTTCAATAACTTTTTATTTGTTCATTGACATACAAACATTGGAGAAAAAAAATCGTATTTATTATATTACGCGTTGAGGTGAAAAGTGAAACGAATGCTTAGCGCAAGTGCAAAAGAGGAAATATATATATATATATATATATATATATTATGCTCCTCCAGCTGTGCTACATACATATGCGACTTTGCAGCTGCGGCTTCGCCTAAGCTTGGCATTTATTTATGAATGAATGCGAGGTGAACGTAATTGCATATGCGCTGCGTTCAATTTCCAGCGATTAATTCGAATTTTTTTTGATTAATTATTGTGATTATTTTCATTTGCAGCAGCATATTTTTAATGCTCATGCACTTGTGCGGCGACAAGTGGCTTGTAAGTTCGTTGCAAGACAACTAGTGGAGCACAACCGAGTATAAGTTTTTGTATTACATATATATACATATATGTGCGTATTTTCGTAAACACACACGCATACGAACACATATACGCATGTGTGTTCCATGGAAATCACTAATGAACGCATTTAAGCCTGCACACATTCACACATACATACATACATACACGCGCATATACATACAGACATTCACATCTACATACATACATACATTCATACATGCATACGTACAGACATTCACATATCCATACACACATACATACAGACAGGATTTGCTGCTATAACGAATTCGATTACATTTATTGCATTGACTATAAATGATTGCTTAATTCGTGCGTAAATGTTGTTAATGAAAAGCATACTTTTTCTTTCATACCAAAACGCCTGAATAGTTGTAATATTTCATGTACTCGCGAATTTTATACACACACGACTACATACCCACCCAGGCCTATAACGGCTTGGGTGTAAGTAAATATGTAGTTATGTGGTGTTTTTTGCTGGCAATGAACGAACTTCAGCAGTTTGTTTACTGTTGTTGATGCTTGAGTGTTGATTGATTGCATTGCGGTTGCTTACCTGCAAGTGAGAAAGAAAGAAAGAAAGTGTTTAAAATTTTAATTAATTTTAAATTGAAAGGAAATCTGAAATTTTTATAGCAGTTCAATTTTTTTTTTTTTTAATGGGAAAGAGTAGTTTGAAAGATCTTTTATATGGTTACAAAAGCACTCTATATATGTATACTAATTTTATTACGGACATAAACTATTTTAATGTTCATTGGGGAGTAAGTTGTGAAATAGTGTTAAATACTTACAATCTAAACGGGTTTGAAATTTATTTTATTTGAAACTTAATTGAAAAGTCTAATTATTGACTCAAATGTCTTATGAATACATATAAAAAAAGAAAGAAAAAAATATATATATGGTAAAATAAACTGATATTTATTTCAAATACCAATGAGATTAAAATCTATATAGATATAACAATTATCGGTTTGAAGGAATATTCATGCTCTTTTAAATGGCAAGAAAACTTAGAACAAGAATAATCCAAAAAGCTAACTCCTTAATGGGGGTACCATATTTTATGCCTAAATGTAATACGTGTTCGAAAACTAACGGGAATTTTCGTTTTATTTTTTAAAAATATTATTCATTCGTCTACATTAATGTTGTCGCCTTCAAAATAGTCTCCATTCGATTATCCGATTCGATATGGTCTCCATTATGCCCTTATGCCAGCGCTTCTTCCAATCGTCGAAACACTACTCAAACTCGATTTTTGGGATAGCCGTTAGCTCTTTGAGCAAAAGACATGAAATGTTTTTCCACAAATCCGGACGTTCCTTTTTTCCCGGTTTGCTTCACGCAAATGGCGTTGAACTTGTAGCCTGTTGTAGTACTCCTTATTGACCGTTTGACCCTGAGGCAAGAATTCATGATGCATTATGCCATTAAAGTCGAAGAACACAGTCGAAGAATATTCCCGTTATTTTCTGAGCACACCACGTATGTGCATATGAGTAAGTAACGAGATATTTGTTTAAATTATTTAGTGAATAAAACCTAAATAGATATAAAAATTATTGACTTTTAAAAATATATCATATTGTTCTTTCAACAAAATTACAAGAGAACTTAGAACAACAGTCCAAAAATTCAAGTTAATCCCTTAATGGGGGTACCATGTTTCAAGCCGATATGTAATATGTAAGCCAATAAGTTGGTTAGATATAGTTAGACATATTTCGGATATTTCAATTCAGTATAATTCGAACAAAGAATCGTTTCACAGCGAAACAATGCGCTCAAATAGCGACACTTTTCCGTAAAAATTTCGTCGAAAGTGCATTTCACCGAACCCTTAGGGGAATATGAAATCGATGCCAGATCGAAAGTGATTTTTATGGAGTGGAAAGCGATATCTATCTACTGTTCGGTTTCTGCAACAGAAATTCCCTGGATGTCTGTTGTCTAACACAGGTGACATTGGCTGGTTACAGAGAACTCCATATTGGATTCCTTGTGTTTTTTTTTTTGAGAAGTTTTTTGAAAAGTAAATTGTACGCCAGCAATCTTCGGACAATTGACGAGCTTGAGACTATTGAAGGCTGAGCTTACTTTTTGTTGACTTCTCACTTTTTTCATCATAGTTCTTCAATGTTATTTATATATATCTATGCTTCGAAAAAAAAGGTTTTGTCATGATTCATTTAGATTGATTCATTCATTGATTCATAAACCAAGTTGTTTCCATGTTTTGGTTACTCTCTCGACCTAGAGTTTGTTTTGAAAACAGAAGCCAGAGGTCCTATAATCCAAAAAGGTGTTCATTTATCAGAATAGCGATGTTCATAATAAGTAAAATATTTAGTGCGCATTTAGGCCGAAGGCAATACAACTAAAGCCACGCGTTTCAGTAAGACATAGCACACCTTTTGAAGTTTAATAAGTTAACCCTACTTATTTACAATTATACTTCAAAAACATCAAAAGATTATATTAAATATTACATGTAAATTTTTTAGATTTATGGGCAGCTTTCTCTTTTCTCAGTTATACTCTCTCGTAGTCGTAGAACTTTTATTAAGAAAAAAAAGAAGGGAAAATCGGTGAAAGTTCAATATTTTTTCGCTCCATATGATTGGTTGCACATTTCTGCTGGCCCTATCTAAAACTACGACGAGCGTTATTGTTGTTAAGAACGAAAATGCCGAAAATCATTGGTTATAGCGCTCACCACCGATGTTGACATTAGTTCCAGCTTCATTTAACAAAAACATGGACCAATCATGATTTCGGCATGTAAACTAACACACCAACTAACTAACTTTACACAATGAGCCTGAGATATCTCTGCACGAATGTTCATATTTAAACTTGGCTCATTTAAAAATTTTCTTTACCCGTTAAGCCAGAAGCTTCTTCCCTTAAGATAATTCACTTAAGATAATTTTGACATTCCTACTCGAGTTGGACTTCGTAATGACATAGGTATTGCTATAATCGAGAGAACGCCTTCAAAGCGTTAAACTGATGTTCTCACTCACACTTACTACCCCCATAGTGGTGGTGGCGTATTAAGTACTCGAAGTACTTTTGCCAAGGCATACGGAACATTACTGTCAAACACATATTTTTAGTTAGACCTAGCTAACCCTCTAGAAAATTCTGTCCCACTAAAGAAGCACCTTATATATATAATACATACATATATGTGCCCAGAACTACACATTTACTTCAACTAATATAAATATGGTAACTGCAAGCAAAAATGCGGTTAACGAGATCTGCTCTACTACAACATGAGCAGAACCAACTAGGTTAAAAGTGCTCAGCTGCCACGCTGATATACATTTCAGTACATTTTGCGCGTTTGGTTTTATGAATGAAAACAACTTTGCGAATATGGACTCTAGAAGCATTTACTTTTATATATCGAAATATATGTTTGTATATAATCATGTATATAAACATAATAACAGGTCCATTAGGCTGCTGCATAAGCTCTATTTGAATGAGAGCGTAGTCTTGAAGTTGTGTGGCAGTGTGCTGAGTGCCCTCTTCACTTCATGTGGCAACAAGTTGAGACTGTAACACCAGCATTTTAATCGACTGTTTTTAGTCTTTTCACAAAACATGTAATTTTAGCGGCATGGCTTAACTAGTAACTGTCAGAGGCGTGAAAGTTCGTACCCCGATTTTGTCAAAAATCCCTCAAAAAGGAACTCTTCGATATGGTCCTGAAATTTTGTCGAAATTTGCTATATAGTAATAGCACACATTTTAAACTATCGGTCTAAAATTTATCCTAGCAAGTTACTTGTATAGACTACAAAGCTCTACAGCTTAAAACAAAAAGCTTTATTTCTAATTCGTTTAACGGGCTCTTGTGTAAATCTTTAGTGCAACTTATGCACAAAATTACTTAAATACACACATTATACAAAATTTAGTGGCCTTTGCCTATTCTTCCACCAAGCTCTGGCTAAGTTGCCAGAGCTTTCACGAAAAGCTCAAATTTATTGCACACTTTAGCGGTTCAGTAGGAATGCCATTAGCCTACTTGGTTGCTGCATGTCTTAGCAGCACAGAAGAATTTTAAATTGCAGCTAAATCTACTACATATCTACAGATGGCGTAAAGTCATGCATTTTTGTATTTTGTCGACCAAAATTTTTACCCAAACACAGAAAAAAATAAAATTAATAACATAAAAATAAATTTCAATATTGCAACAGTTAACGGTTTCACGTACGGTGTTTAACGAATGCCACTTTTGTTGCCAGCAACAACAAACAATTGCAATTACATAGGAGGAGTACACATAAGGCCAAAGGAAACAGGCGTTACGGCCGAGCGAACTGGACCGATGCAAAAAAAAAAAAGAATCAAAATTGGCGGTTGGCTGCTGTTTACTGCCATTGACTTGCAACAACTTACAGCCAGACTGTGTTGACGCTTCAATGCTGTGGCAACTATACAACTGTTGACGGATCATCTTGTTGGGATTGTAAAGTTGTTTGTTAATATTGTTGTTTTTATTGCAGTTGTCACTGTTTCTTTATACAATGTTGTTGAATTGTGCAAAATTCAGATGCACTTAAATATATATATATATATATATATGCGCATGTTGTCTGTTGCAGCGATACATGGCGAACGAGTGCGCGCGTGCGCATTGCCACGGTCGGCAATAGTGGCTCATATTGTCGCACAGTAGTTGCTGCAATTGTGCGCGAAGACAGTTGTCATTGTATAATGTTTGTAACATACAGTTAGCAACATTGGCAAGGCAGCCACCGAAGTGCATACGAGGACTGGCAGCAGAAAGGCTCGACTTTTATAGCGTACCAATTGCATGCTGTTGCCTTGGAGACAGACATCACCGGCCTACAGAATCATGTTCGCGCACACACACACATAAATATTTTATGTACAAATATACAAATATATGCCAATATGGCAGCAGTAAATTCTGTGCATATCACAAACAAAAATCAACTGTCATGTCGCATGCCGCTAGCATACATACAAACACACATATGCATATGCGTGCATCAATGACGGAAGTCGCATGAATTCGCATATATATTTTTATATAAAACATATCAAGTTGTACTCATATGGATCTTACTATCTATCTCCGACTTTGGCTCTAGCTTTGACGTTGCCTTCCAATGTACACACACACACACACACACAAATGCATAAACATAAGAATGCATGTAGTAAGTATTATTTGTTGCCAATAATGTTGCTATTGCTGTTGTTGTTGTTGTTGTTGTTGTTGTTGCGGTTTATGTTGCTTTTATCCTCATGTTTACCTTTGCTACAATGTCTATTGCTCAAGCGCGTATTTCGCTCGTTCGCGCAGTACAGCGAAAGGTATTTTCATACAAACAAATGCTTGTTGTTGAATGTTCAATTTCACATATGCTTAAGATAAAGCTGAGCTTAGTATAGCATTGCTTGGACTTGTAAATCTTATCGGAGATTTAGTGAGTAATCTCATAAAGAAAGCTCAAGTAAAACAAGCTTGCTATTATTATAAATAAATACTCATATAGATATATATGTACGTCTGTTGCTTTTAATATTGAGGCAAAATATACAAATATATATATGTAGAGAATATGAAGGAAAATTACAAAAATAGTCTATGGTTAAAATTGAACGAAAAAGTGTATAAAATACGATTCGGTTTTCGAACATTTTGTGGGAAAAATATATGTGTAATTTTCCTTTTTTCATAAAAACAATTTTCATTTACAAAAACAAAATCTTAATAAAAAGGACTAATTTAATTAAAATTAAAATACTACTTAATTTACAAAATTATTTATAAGTAAATTAAATTTCAATTCAAATCTGTAATATCCCATAGTATGATCGATGTAGTTGTGGACCTCCGACGCTCAGGTATTTTGAGATTTATCAGGCAAGCCGCCTATGGGAAAGTGCCACTAGCATTTAACAAATATATTTTACAGTTAAACCTAACCTTCAAAAGACACGCATATAAATTTCGCAGCCATCGGGCAATTGGTTCGTGGGATATAACACTTTGTATAATGCAAGTTTTGGTACACTTAGAGAAAAAAGAATAAGAAGTAAGGTGGGATTAGGGTCAGGTGCAACTGAACATTTTATACTCTCACCTATCTTATCTTATCTTATTATAATAATTCACAATTTGGCCGATTTGTTCGGTATAAAGTACACTAGAATAACAGAAATCATTATAGGTGGTATATAAGAGCTGCGGTAATTCGTGGACCGGTTTCAACCGTTTTCGGAAAGAAATTAGAGTATTCAAGATAATATGTTCACTTAGGTTTACTACCACATTTTACATATTGACCGAAATATATAGTATAAAGTCAACCGAATGTTACAAAATCTTTATATTGGTTTTATGGGGGCTAGAGGAAATATTAACCAAATTTTATCCCTATTTGTCACAAGAACACACTATTTTCAGGGAAAGACGCTCCCTAAATTTCATTAAGATATCTCACAGATTGTTCGGTACTTGCGATACTTCCGGCAAAAAGTCAGCTAAAGCTAAATATATTGGATATCTGGGGACTTGAAATCTTGAGGAACTCGTCTCCTCATTCCGATCACTTTTTTTTATTATAACTGTATATCTATTTAGATGCGTTTTAGGTGTTACAAACAATCGTCAGGTGAGTAAAACTGTTGTACTTTGTGGGAACATGTTGTGAGAGTTTAAAAATTAATTTTGTATTCCTTAGCGATTGTCTAAATTCCGTATAGATGATTTAGATGATAGACGTAACACAATGAATGTGGTAGGATTTCGTCAAAATAAGTTGTTAAGAACGAAAACATCCAAAAAAAATCTATAAAACGATTTTGGATCACCGCAAAATGAAATTGATCAATATAACTGAGACACCAGAGACACCAACAGAAGAGTCATGCACATTTGGGTGCGCGAAAGCTCTGTGGAAATGGTTGCGAATTGATAATTCTTAATCATGTTTGGAACCCGAATTTTTGTCTCGCTATGCAACAGTGCATAAAATAATTACTAACATTTCACTTTGGATTCTACTCGACAGATTTCCGAGTGGACTGTACACAATGAAATATATCCAAAGTGCGAAAAGAGGGAATGGAAATAATTTACTTCGACTGCCTTAAAAACTACTACCTCAAATATTTAAAAGCATCTATTATGCAGCATTATTGCGTGTCATAAATCAATGAAGAGGATTTCAAAATTTCATGAATAAGCCTTTAAATTGCATCCCTTATCTCGTAATCTTGACCCCAGCAACCATTTCTCGTACTCAGTCCTTAAAAGAATTTGTCCTGCAAAGAAGTTTAGCGATAGTGAGGAGATAATCATCGAGACTTTAACTTAATTTAAAACAAAGGACACGGACACATTGCACTTCAAAATAGATGGAATGGAAAAGTTGGAAGTTGAGTGTAAACGATGTAACATCCTCACTTTCAACTATGTTTTATAATAAAATCAAGTTTTTTAAAAACTAATTTTCTTTGGAACTAAACGAGTTACTTATTGTAGTTAGTTAAACGCTTGAACGAAAAGTGTTTGGACCGAAATCAATTTCTTCATTAGGGTTCGCTTCTTGGCGTCTATATAATATAAAACAGTTACTCATTACTTGTGATATATATATTATAGGAATTTGTGATGACACACACAATGTTTTTAAGCGGTAGTATATATGTATAATATAAGTGGGTAGCATCTAAAATATGTTATCTCAGGGTTAGCACTAATGGTTTACTTTCCGAAAGTTTCGAGGCTTTTGCTCCATGTTGTGCCTAGACGGAGCTTTCCATTTGCTGTTATTTACTAAATACATATCTCAACACTTCTATGTTCGGACTATGATATCGAGTTGGCTGAATGGTACTTACTTTGGCAGGGTCAACCCTATTACTAAATAATTTCAGAATACTGTATAGACTAGTGTTTCAACGTAGTGCTATCTCTTGCTTTCTTGCTCAAAGTGCCACATATATATTTAACATAAAATATTTGATATGTTAATGAGTCCATAAGTTGTGCAAGACAACTGTTTAAGTAGCATTCTTGAGCCACTTTCCTTCTAAGATTAATCGTGCGGCATTCGACTTTGATTTACTCACATTTGAGAAACCAGTATTTTTTAAAGAAATCTTGGTATTTGCAGTTGTATTATTTTTATCAATACTTAGGGCATATTAGGGTATATTTTTTTTATCAATACAAGGGTGCCTAAGCCATTGATATGTGGAAATTAATTATAAAATATGTAAGAGTGATTTTAAAGTCTGAATAATCGCATGTTGACAAATTTTAATCAGTGTTTTTATAAGTATATATATATATATATTTTGTTTAATATGTTCAATGAAAATTTAAAAGTACTTTTAGTAAAAATAAACAAATAATACAACATATTAAAATATATTTGAGGGCAAGTTAATCTTATCGGAAACATAATAGCAAATGGCTACAACTACTAAGAGACTATACATTATAAAATACTTGTTGATATTGTTTCATGAAATCCAAGTAGCTACTCAAGTTAATGGAAGTGTGCGCCATATTAATATGGACACAAAGGCATGCACATTCGCACAAAAATTTATGTTCTAGAAGTAGACGTCAGCGAAAATGTGTAATACATACTATTATATACATATATGCATACATCTCTACATGAATTTGAATTATATTTACAGTTAATAACTCATTATCATTGACAGCATTATGAAGGTCCTGTTCTTTAATATCAACAATATTTACAGCAACAAACAGCCTTTGTAAGTGTTATTATTGCATGGGGCGTATTTAGGGACCTTGTTGCATACAAATGTGGCACATATGTATTTTGTATAATTAAATTAATTGAGATTATTGATATATTGATATATTGACATATTGTACGATTAATTGAAAAATTAAAAAAAATTAAAGAAAGTCAGTAAGGGTGCCATACATACAAATTTTGCTTAAACAGAAGGGGGTGTTCAATTCTTCCAAAGAGTTTAATTAACAACTGGAGTTTATAGTTGCTCTATTAAAAAATTTTTCAAAATTGCTAAGTCTAATTAAAATGTTCGTATCTCATAAAGTACTGGCGGTCCCACAGTCAACTCGATGAAAATAATACAAATCAACATATCATGCTACCATGGATAAGATCCTATTAAATAAGCGCCGAAATCCTATATAACGGTATTTTTCAAAACTGCTAAAAGAGTTACATGTCCCTCAAATATTATTTCTCAAGGGTATACGTCATCCAGCTATTATATTATATCCATTTTACCACGAGCGCTATATAGAAGGCACTCTAAGGTTAACTTTTTATACTGAAATAACACTCGTTATTGTATGAGCTGACCGTTAGCTCCCGAAAACGACATGACAACGTAACGCAAGAGGATTTTCGAACTAAGCTAGCAATTTTGCATGAGATTTTGAAGCTCTGGTTCTTGGCTACTTTGGCTCTAAACCAGCTTTGTTACAAGAAATACAACCCTGTATACAATTTAAAATTATACCGTTTTATACACCTGTAATACTCAAAGTCCACCTATTTACAATAATAACCAACTAGGCTTACAACTGCTAGCTGTACCCTTAATTGAACAAAAATATTAACACCACATGCAAACAGTTATGCGCGGGTATAAAAACACACAACGGCGCTTTAAGTACAGGAAAAGTCAAGTCAAGAAGTTAAGTAGAGATTTTTTATTGCACGCATAGTTACGCTTAAATTTATTGCCCATAAGCGTACAGCGGTACATGCGTAGGTTTTATAAAACTTCCGCTGTCACTGTCACAGTTTGTGCGTCGGCTCAAAAGCGCATAAATGTTATTTAACAGCAAAAATTTATTTTTTTGACCAATTTGAAATCAACCAGGAGTTATAACATTTAACCGCGCATGCGTCAGCTACCATCGTTGCAACTCAACTGCAACAAAAACGCAGTACAACAACAATAATGTCAACCATAAAAGTGCCATGGGGCATCACACGCTTTGGAGCTGCTCATTGCTTTGGCCTCAAAGCACCTCAGTGATCAAACCTCGGTGATCAAACTTTTGTTTTGTTTGCATTATCGTTTTCAACGAATTTTTTTTGCCGCTGCAACTGGATGTTTACTGTTGGTGTTGTGGAAATATTACGTCGTTGCGCTTTGCAATAAAAACGTGAAGTTGAAAAATGAGGAAGACACACAGCAACTGCAGCAGCAGTCGAAAAAAGGGGGCATCGAAGGTAGTGCTACATGGTGAATCTTATCAGCCGGTAGCAGTCGAGTGAGAAAAATGCCAAAAAAAATAGAGATCAATTTGAACCTTAACCCAGGTAGCGTTGTTGCTAAAATATGTAAACGTAAGGGGCTACGCGAAAATCAAAGTCGATATAATAGACCTTCGTTGCGGCAAAAAATAAAATTCGAAAATGCAACACCCAACATTTGCTCCACGACATTGTTTATATAATTTTATTTGTTGTTTACAATTTAAGTTTTTTATTGCTGTGCCTCGTGTTGAGAGTATTCCGCATATACTAACCATACTATATATATATATACATGGCTGTATGTATGAAGATGCAGCAGCTGCACCGTCTCATACACCTTTGCTGTTTGTTCGACTGTTTCACATAAAGTTCAAAGCGCGGGTCAATAATCTTTCGAAGGAGCTGGCACAGGGCTATGCGTTGACCGCCTGCTACCAGACGAAAGACAGACCGGCAAGCCGTCGGTTATAAAGTATCAAAAAAAGTCGCAGTACTGAAACAGGCAATACTTTGGAACCGATGATGTTGTTTAACTCCAGCCAGCTTTAAGTGGCCCCCAAGGTAAGAAAACTTGTATTACAATAAGTGTGCTTCATTTCTCAGCCTATTACATATATCACGAAAGGGTTTGCGTTGTTAGAATAAGTTTATTATATTAGTATCTGGCATATCCCTTATAAGCTTTGACTATAAAACTCGACTAACTTTCAGCAGTCAGACTGTAGAGTTCAGGTAAACTCCTAAGTACTATGATTTGCAGGAAAATTTAAAAGCTCGTGTTTCCTTGAAGTTTGAAGGTTTTGAACTGGAGTGTATATAGTATTTATCGGAGATTTTAGAACAACCATATTGTTCTACAATTCAGAAGTACAACTTAACACATTCCGCTATCTTTCATGGGTAACTCTTTAGTGCTTTTTAGGAAATGCGATATGAAGGGAAATTTAAGAGGTTATGTTTCCATTAAGTTTGAGGGTATCGCTGGAACAGCAGTTTATATAGTAGTTGTCGGAGACTTTTGAATAAACAATAGACCCAGAAATTAGGCGTACAACTGCGCACTTTGGACTATCTCTCTGACTGTTAAGCACTGTGATATGAAGGAAAATTTGAAAGGTCATGCTTCCATTAAGTTTGAAGGTTTCAGTTGTTAGTTGTTGCAGAGTTTATGAGAGAAATATGGAGAATTGATACTTCCTTCGTAATCCAAAACCACGACTATTAATAAGTTTTTATGCCACTTTCCCAGCCAGTTTTGTTTTTCAGCGAGTAAATGTTCCGGACTGAGACAAAAGACCTTAATGAAATGAATGATAACATAAGGTCAATTTCTAGTTTTCGAGTTTATTTGGATTTTGAAAAAAAAAAAAACAAATCAAGAGTCACATAGACTCACAAGAGTCTTCCGGTTGACTGTAAAAAAAAACTTGGTGGAAGTCCTACCTGGACATTAAAAAACAAACTCAGCCATTTCTGATGTGCAACATGAAAAGCTCGCTCTCAGCAATTTTCATTTTAAATGCCCATAACCTCGTACAATCACCATTTTATTGCGACCCCACACTGCTCCAGCGTCAACCATGAGTTTATATATATCTATGTATGTATGTTGAGACAATGCGGTTTTTACATAGCAGCGACTGTAGTGTATGATAAGTATTTTAACAACTGCAAAATTTATGACTGACTGCAAGCGAGATGGCCATTTTGGTTGATTTAGTATGTGCCGCTGTGCACACTGCCACATAAAAAGTTACCTCACACTAATAAAATTTAAAAAAAAAACAAAACAAAACAAAAAAAAAACAAAAAAAAAACAAAAAAAAAAATGGTTGACGTCATATTACACGTGAGTGTGTCTGTATGTGTCTACCAGTAGTTTGTGATTATCAAGGCATTTTGATGCAGTAAAAAAATTTGCCATTTGTTAAAGGTATATATTGCTTGAGTTTGTCAGAAGATATGGGTTCCCTCTAATGTATATATCACCAAATATCACTGACGAAACCCAAAATTTTGACACGCGGCGTTCAAATATTGATATAATAGTGCCACTGGAGAAATTGGGTATCTGAATTGGGTAGCACTGGCCAGGTTTCTGCACGAAAAACGGCGGAAAAGTTAAATTTAACGATTCACGATTTAACGGTTAAAAATTTCTTCAAAAATTCGACTTGAACGTGGAATTTCTGCTGCTTCCCATAGACACTATTTTGTGTCTTTCAACATATTCTTTCACTCTAAAATCGATAAATTAAGCATGAATGATGTTAGCGGAATAAAGCTTAGCGCACTAATGCCTTAAAGGTATGGCGATTCACATCTAAAAACCGTCAGACTATACCTTCTTAGCACAAAACATCGAATATTAGTGCCTGTAAATGCTGATAAATAATATTAAGGTCTGACATTAGAAATGGATAAAATTGGTTCAGTACTTGGGTTCTCTTTATATCGTGTATTGGTCAGTCCGTGAGATATATTGTTGTAATTAAGTGGATGTATTTTCTTGAGCATTGTTTAATTTAATGCCAAGAGTAAATGAAATCGATCTATAATAGATCATCCCTCAGCTGCAATCGAGTATGCCCAACTCATTTTCAGATTTTCAACCTTCAGGTTGACTCTATCACAAATATATCAGTTAATAAGAGAGATGTTTTAATCCTATTATTTATTGTTAGCTTAGGCATAATTTGGTTTGATGCAAAAAAGTTATAAAATTGGTCCATACGTTCAACTAACCGCCGTATACGTAATATAATCGATTCGCACTTACGTCAAATAATGTATGTTGAATTCATTTGTTATCATTGTCGGCATTTATACTGCCACCCGAGATATATATCGACTTCTTTCAGTTTTCAAATTGCGAAGGTCAATAATATTTGACTGCCCTCGGTTTAGCTCTTCCTTAGATGTTTTAATATAGTGTGTAAATAATAGATTTAAATATTATAGGGATGTCTTGACGACTGCTCCGTGCATCTTTTGTGTGGAAAGGTAAGAGCGGCAGGGTTGACATTGTATGGGTTATTGTAGTCTGAAGTTGTGATAAGGAAAAATCGTAAAACATAGTGAAGTATTGCTACGTGTGACACGACCTGTTACATGTTAGCGCAAGGTTGCTTTGGAAGTGCTGCCAATTTGCTTTAACAACTAGTATAGTTTGTTCGATTCGCTATTACCTATCGCTTAGCGAATGGAAGGCAGCTTATGTTCTGTTCTGTGAAGTACAAAGTTTAACATATCGTTCTCAAGAGGGTAGGTTCTACATTTCCGGCACACATCCGATAGTTATCTGGCCAAGAACTGTCCACTCTGCAGAGCTCTACAAAGTATTTGGAGTATGCATAATATCGAGAGCGCAATGGCAAAGAGCTAAATTGCTCAGATAAATTGCATAAAATATACTTATTTATATATTTTTGTTACACACACATATTTACAGTTATGCAATCTGGCAATTTGCTGATCATGTTTAATATTATACACTTGAATTTTTGTGTAATTTATACAAAATCTTTGCTTTGCGAAGTAAAACACAATTGTTAACAATATAATTTGCATGCATTCACACACACATACTCAGAGCACATGCTTAGAAAACTTCTTCGTGTGCATTCTTTAGTTTATCTGTTTGATTTTGAATTGTAAAATCCATTTGCCTGCCACTTTGTTAAGTTACTATGACTGGTTTTCATTGTCTTTAAACATGTTGGCAGCTGCGTCTGTCTAGATCTTTGATGATTTGTTTAGTTACTTTTTAAGCATATAATTTTTCATAGTTCTTGTATTTTTTTACGATAATTTTATTGCTTCCTTATCGCCACTAATCGCCACAGTGTTAATAAATATATGTTTGTGCGCGCGTGTGCGCGTGTGTGCATGTTTTATTGATTTAGAAAATTATACGCTGTTTTATTATTTTTCACATATTTCATTTAAATGCTCGTATACATGGATTATGTATGCATGTATGGATCTATAAATGTATGTGAAACTTTAATGTCTTGTTTATCAGCCGCGTTTCTGTTGTAAAACACATTGACCTACATAGATATTTTTAACATGAGCGCAATTGTTCTAACAGACAATGCATATAAACGAACGTACAAATATGTTTGTATGTGTGTGCGTATATTTACATATTAAATCACTGTACGTTGCAAGTGTTGTAGCAAGATGTATTTAATTATTTCTATGATAACTATTTTAAAATGAAGTCTTGTGTTGTCTTGAACTACATATTAGGTCTAGTAAAAAGAAATCCATTATTTTTCCATTAATATGAAGCTTTTAATTAGCATAGTTAGAATGACTTGATTACTTGTTGCCATTTCAAAGATAACTTCATAATGCCCCGCTCATAGAAACCCTCGTCCCTATTGACAAAAAGCTGTGACAATCGATTTTCACAGGCTTCTCTTGAGGCGAATTTTTATCAGCAAAATCATTCGCCATAGAAAGGCACAGGTACTAATCACTTGCTGCTAGGTCCGGACTATAAGGTGAATACTTAAAACCGCCCAACCAAGCTTGCGGAGAAGAAAAACTATAAAATATGTTTAACGTATTTTTTCATTACACCGGTCCATCTTTGACGCGTGTTCCAACAATACTGAGTCAAGCAATCACAAAACTGTCTGATAATTTGTTTTAGTACCAAATTTTATCTTTCTAACCCCATACAGTGTAATCCGATCACACTTACACAACGCGAGATATAGTTTACTAAAGCCATCTATTGGTAAAATAATGGATTTCTTTTTACTTGGCCTTATATTAATTCTAACAAATCGTGTTCCAGAATTTTGATATATTTTACCATGAATTATAAGCGTATTCCTTGTAGATACCGCCAATTTCTTGACCTTTTGAGCTCTAATTTCTAATCTATTTTTTAGCTGAAGCGTCTGGTTAAACATTTTCAAAACAGTTACTCTATAGGACAGTCCGTTCTATTCACTGAAGCACCAAACAGTTTTTAAAAATATTTCTTTTTGGTGCAATCCAAACCGTCTATAACGAAATATAAAATACACATTGCTCTTCCCAAATCTCACAACACGATTTCTACTTTTTATGGTGTTTCCTTTATTAATTTTCCCTATTATTATTTTTACTGAATATGTGCATTTCATAATTGTTTTCGAAATGTAATTGCAAAATCTTACTCACAGCTCGCTCGTTTTACCTGCCTTCCAAGTACCCGATTTTCACCAATATTTTAATCACAATATTTTAATCAACTAATAGAAAAGCAATCCTCTTCACCCCCATTGAACGTATATAAATATACCAAACATATCTGCCTAAAACTGTCGATAAGAAAGTGGCAATCTCGAGCAGAAAACGGTAAATAAGTAGTTTATGAAAGCAGATCATGCGTCCAAAAGAATCTTCACAAAATTGATTTGATTATTGATCAACCAAAATCTGATTTTGGGAACACCAACGATAGCGATACTCCCAGGTGTTTTTCCAATATAGCGAGGTGTTAGCGGTAATCATTAAACTTGTAGAAAAAATATTTTATTGACTAGAGCTGTACTGAAACCAAGAAGAAAAAGATTTTATGGGGCTTACTCGAAATTTTGCAGCAAAAATCCGATTGAAATTGCCACAAAGAGACATTGGAAGAGAGTCGAACAGATTGTCGAAGGGAGAGAAAGAATTATGCTCAAAATTCTAGTGAATATGGTTCCGACGAAGAAGATTTTGTACTTTAAAGATATAGAAAATTAGTTTGGAACGTATATATATATATATATATATTTGTTGATATAACTCTGAGAGCACATGTGACAATTAATCTCCATTTTTGACACCATTATACACTTATATTGTCTCTTTTTTACCCTTTCATTTCATATAAATTTCTATAGTCTATATATAGTATAGTGTTAGAACTATACATAAGAAAATATTTTCCCACGAATACTTGAATCTTTTGTTACTTTTCTAACATCTCTGCGGCATGTCATGTGAACTACTTTTTGCACAAAGGGATTTGTTCACAACCACTGAAGGATTTTTTCGCATAGATGTCTCCTTTTGACCTACTCTCGAGAAAACGGGCTGACCAAAAAACGCACGCTTCTCGAATGAATGGAACAATACCTTGAAGAACTAGCAACAACCTGAATAAAAACAACCCTAAACCGATTGTGCTTTTTGGATCTTTGTGCGGAAGAGGACACCCAGCTCTACACGAGCTCTTGAAGCTCTGCTTGGATTTAGAAGGTGTGTTATGTGTGCGATGCTGTCATTGTTGCAGCTTGTTTACGCATTCACCGCTACCGTCCGTTGACTGTGTTGCAACACCACACACAATTAACAACAACGGAACAGGTATGAAAATGCTGCATTCATAGTTGTTGTTTCTTGATTGTTCGCTGGCTAGATATTGTGGCAACTGCTGCTGCTGCTGCTGACTTTATACATAGCAAGCTGCAACAAATCAGGCTAATAACGACAACCTCATTTTCGGTTTGGGATTACAACGACAACAAATACAATGATAATAATAATAATAATAACAGTGGCAGCGACAGTGGCAGCGGCGCGCAGATTGCACAGATTTGAAATAATTGGTAGTGTTGGCGGCGACCAACGTAGTGTTGATGTTTGTGGTAGTAAGTGTACAACCCTGTAGGAAATTTGTTGCAGATTTTTTACTAACGCGAAATTTGTGTTAATAAAAATTTATAAGTCCATCTTCACTGTATATTTACTTGCGGAACATACAGAATTCCGAACTCAAATCCCATAAAACGTATTTAAAATAATCGCGTATGTTCGATTCGAGCAGCACCAAAAGAAAAAAACTGTTAACTGATATCTGGGAGATAGAAACAAGATTCATTTGAGTTCGCATACTGTTATTTGCCTATTAATTAATCCATGAACAATATGTTAGAATGAAATATATGTTTTGGAAATTCGCTATTTTAACGAATGGATAACCTAAAAGAAGTATGGTTCCTCTTTTGTGCCTATAGGCTATCGTTTGTGGTCTGCATCGAGCCCTTCTGCAATCGCAAAAATATGCGAAGAAAATAAAGTTCAGACCTAAATATAAAGACGTATATTTACTCCTAATTTCTTACGTTACCCCAGTGGTTTCGTCCTCAGCATAATGTTATCTTATTTCCTATACATAAAGTTTGAAAGTTGTCAAAACAGTTTTCGAGAATCCCGTAGGCAAATCCCTAACGACTTCTTAGCTATTCAAAACGTTGTCTATAAATTACCTGTGAATGCGATTTGATGCTGGAGCATTTTGATATAACTTGAAAATCGGCTTGAAAAAACTTGGCCTATCGAGACCCTATTTATCTTAACTTAAAATCGGTCCATGTACCGGCGTATATATCTTGGAAGGAAGGAAAAGGCTAAATTTGTCAATGTTGCAAGATCAGTAACTTCTACTTGGAAATGTTTGTCGAAAATATTAAGGTCAGGAACTTCTGCTTCCGACCGTTTGCCAAAAATATTTTTTTATGATTTCTACATTTTCCATATTTTCCATGATTTCCATATTTTTCATAGAATACTTTACTGATGATTGTTGTCATGAATATCAGCGTATATTTACAGCTATAACTCTCCCTAAGCCGCTGTTTCTTCAATAAAAACAATGCACCAAAATGGATTCCACGACTGTTCTCACAGATCATGTGACCGATTTGAGTAATGAAATGGATTTGATATATTTTAGAAAATTATCATTTCTGGGCTGTTTAAAATTTCTCTGAAGTGCGGTCCGCTCCATACTTTTTGCTTAAAATTCTCCCTTCAACTCTCCTTTCCTGCTGGGTGGTTAGTCGCCTAGACGACGATGAGAGTCACTAATCAAACACAAGCGCATACATACCTGTACATTTAAGCACATTCACACAAGCAGGCGGACACATATTTGGAGTGGTTATAGGAGGTGAGTAGTCAGGTATTAGTACCAACTACATACATGTATATATATATATTTGCGAGTACATACTAGTGGGTTGGCCAAGTGCGCCTAGCTGTTTGTCGGCTTGACTGACTGGTTGACTCGTTGACTGCTTGTTTGCCAACGTTGCCTAGTGGATGCTTAAATTGTATAGTAGCTGCCTACAATAACAACAACAACGACAACATAATCGACAACAAGAACAACAACAAGCGCCATCACAATCTGACAATAGTTAAGTAAAAAACCAACGGTAGTAGGCAGTTGTTATAGCGAAAATGCGCACAATGCAAAAAGTATACCAAGCAGCGGCAGTTGGCCAAGCAGAGTGTTGAAAAAACAAAAAAAAAAACAAAAAAATGCACAAAATATTGCTGCGAAAAAATCAATCAATTTGGGTTAACCGACAATAACAAGTCATTGTTTGGCTTGCGACTAAACTACTTAACCGATTTTTGTGTTATTTGTTTAAGGCCTGTAATTGTTGTTGTTACAGTAGTGCCTATTACTACAGCAGCAGCAACTGCTGCTGTGCGCTTGCATTGTATTGCAACGAAAATTACTGTGTGAACTTTACATAGCGACGTACGAAAAAATTTGCTGCTCCATTTTTGGCCAACAATTCATTTTCTTTTTCCTAATTTTTTTATTTTTTTATTTCGAAATTGATTTTTTTTATTATCTGTGCCTAACATTGAACTCGCTAATGAATAGCTTGCTGTTACCAACATATATATGTATAACTGTAAGCCTTAGCTTTTTTCTCAGCAGCAAATTTCAATTTCAAGTGAAATTAGGGCAGCGGAAAATGAAGCAATCATGCGCCAATCAATGGATAACGGTTGCCAATAGATGTTTTTTTTTACCAGGTTCTACGGCGCGCATATAATTTCTTAATATAAAATAATGTTTATTTTCTATTAGTGTAGATTTAATGTTGCTGCGAGTATTACATCCTTCTGCAACATTAGTGCAACTGGGTCACTGTGTAAGTGTTTAGTGACCACCCAGTTGCCTAGATATTATTTATTGCTGTCGATTTGGCAGAAAATTAAGCAACACTATCTGCATGTGTAACGATTTCATCAGTGCAACAACTTCATACTACTTGCTGTTTATTGCCCAACTATGCGTTGCAACATTTAAATATACACACACATACACATATATATGTATATATATATATAATTCGCCTGCCAGGGTCTTTCTAAAACTCCTTTCCAAAAATCGAAGTGCGAAATCGGCCAACTCTTAAATGAGTTCGTGCTAAGTCATTAACAACGCGTCGAAAATGAGTGAACAATTTTTGAAGCGATTAACGTTTGCCACTTTTAATTTGTTGCAATTATAAAATTACCACTTAAATGCACAAAAAAAAGAAAAACAGTGAAATAAAATAAAAGCGGTATTAAGATGTAGAGAAATTAAAGAAACCAATTTCAAACACGAAGAGAAGTTATGTCTGTTAAATCTACATTATGGAAGTATTTAGCGAAATTTACCGTAGTTTAGCGCAGTAGCATTAATTTACCGAAATTATTTTCGAATACTAATCTTCTGAGCATTTAAAACAAATTTTCTTAAGACTATTATAGACAAAGTTTTTCCGTAATATAACTGTATATGCTAAAGTTCATAGATATATCTACATATATATATATATATATATATTAAAAATGTGAAACCAACTTTATAAAAACACAGAAAGTTATTTTGGAGTAAAAAGCAGCACATCACCTCCAGGCATCTTGAGCATTTCTCTTTCTATTTCATTTATAATTTCAAAATTTGGTCATGGCACACGGATTAGAAATCGCACCTTCAGTGAGTTATTCCAAAACAATGCGTTATAAGCTGGGTCGTTTATTTTAAACTAGTATATTAATTTTATGTGGTCTAGGAAATTGACCGATTTCGAAAATATTTTAATACCAAAATTGGTTCTCAAATAATTTTCTGAAGCCATCTCATATGTTGGTCCATTTAAAATTACCGCGAGGATGAAAACGTATGGTCCTATATAATACATTTAATAATTTCCTTTATAATACATTTTTTTTTCATATATATTGGAAACTTACCGCTATGTATGTTAAAAGGTCAACCAGATAGACAGAAATTCCTATATTGGGTTTAAAGGAAGGCATAGGCCAATTTTTATACTCTCGCAACATGTTGCTAGAGAGTATATTAGTTTTGCTCACCTAAGGGTTGTTTGGAAAACCTAAAACTATTCGAGATAGATATAGTGTTATATATATCAAAATGATCCGGATGACGGGGCGCGATGAATTGTTGATATATGTCTGTCCGTCTGTCCAACTGATAATTGGAGCAAAAATTTAGATATCTTAATGAAACTATGCACACGTTTTCCCTGATAATGTAAGAAGATTGGTATTGCCGATGATAATCGGACCTTTGCCACGCCCAGAAAGTGGCGTAATTCGAAATCCTATAAAATGCTATAACTAAGCAGCAAATGAAGATACAAAACTGTAATTACAGTACAGGGCATCAAAGTACGGAGAGGTAACTGTGGTTTAAAAGTTTTTTGAAAATGGATGTGGCACCGCCCCCTAATAGGTTCCCTAATAGGTTTAAAGAACATATCTCACAAACTGCCAACTTGCTGGGAGTAAGTCCTTCTAAAACTTCCTCATAGATTGTGAAAATAGGTGAAATTAGATGATAACCATAAATGAAATCGTTAAACTCTACTTGACATAACAGAACGAAAAAAAAATTAATAAAATTATTGTATAAATAAAGAATAAAAAGTTTCGATAAACAGAATTATCTTAGCGAGCGTACTATTGCCTTGTTCTTACCGCAAGAGACATTCGGCAGACGGCAGTTGCCTAGTTAATGATAAACTTCTTTCTCTTCCTTTCGAATTGTCCAGGTATCCTAAATTTTGGACAAAACTGTATACACATATGCAGGGTTTAGGTTCCTCCGTTGATCCCAAAGATAAGAATCACACTTGTATTGCTAAAAACAAGTACTTAGTGAAGTCAGAGAACTACTGTAGTTGAATCAACTTAGGCGTTTTAATTACTAATACCAGCTGGTGTGAAATCTAAGCCGTTTCGGCCTTGATCTCGCAAATAAGTAGGAAAATTTGAGATGATTCTTCCTCTTGTTCTTTCAAATAATATCTACAATTGGCATCTGGTAAGAACTTCATCTTTACCGGTATGACAATTACCTGTTAAAACCCCAACAACTAGGGAAGGACGAACATAGCTGTGGACGAAGGTAACGAGCTCACTATTCCTACACCCAGAATGATCTTGCGACTATGCAAGTGCTAGTAGTTGACCTGTGCAATATTACTAGACAACCTCATGGAAAACACATTTATTAAATTGATGTGGGTTTAAAAAAAAAAGAAGAGCCTTTTGTCAAAAAACTCGGTTGCATATGAATTTCGCTCAATCTTACTTCTAAATATTTTTTCTACATTTTCTACAATATTTAAAAGAACAAAGAACTAAGCTATATATCATTACATGCATTCACATGCTTGTTATGCGTATGCGTTAGAACGCGTGCGCGAAAGCAATGAGCAGCTTTGTATGGAACAGTACCGGTTCAAAGTCAATGTACATCTTATATATTGTAAAACAAGCAAGAGTGCGTTGGCAACTAGACTAACTAGAGAAGAGTATTGTAGATAAAGACGGAGCGCACGCAGCAACCACAGCATCCATGCGTTCAACAGAGTTGCCAGTTTATACAAAGCCGGCAATTAAATTTTTTTTTGTATCTATTATATTTTTCAAACATATTTTCCTGGGATTCAGGTAATTTAAATATGTATAATTAAACGGTATGAAAAAATATTAAACAGACTATATTTTACAGCAACATTTCTGATTTCAGCTTTTGAATGCCATGGAAATATCGGTGAAAAAAAAAAATTATTATCTTTCAAAATTCGTACCAATAAAGTCTATGAGAGGCCTCTACAACTTAGACTTAAAATCGTATTTCTTCTCGATTAAAGTCGTCTTTTAAAATTTTTTTAACAAATTGAAACCAAATACTTATCCACTTGATTAATTTTAAGTATTTTAATATTTCGCATTTAATCTTAAATTTTTTAAAATCACAGATATAAATCATAATTGCAAAAAGTGAATATAAAAATGTAAAAAATGTGGCAACCATGTATATAAATCCAGCTACTGTTAACGGTATAAACTTCGATTAGATACGAATGAGCGAACGTACAGAGAGTAAAACAAACTTGAAGAACAACGCGTAACCACTACAACAACAAAAGCACGAAAGAACAAAGCTAGTGGGTATGTTTAAAAATAGTGCACAAATAGGAAGCGAATAAGTTGGTTTCCTCTATGCCATCAAGTTTGACTGCAACTGAAGTTGAGGACTGGGAGGCTGTAAAAAAATCTTGACTCTATTTAATAAACGCTAATTGCAAGCAAACGGTCTTGATTACTATTTATTATTATTATTATTGGTAAGTAATATTATATTTCAGGTTAAGAGCAAAGATATAAAAACTTTTTTGGCAATAACAAAAATTTGGAAAAATTATGGGGAATGCATAGAGGGTGCGCCATCTTTCATGTTAGTGCGTAAATATTGTAGAACTTGTTATCGACCGAGTGAGTTGGTTGTTTTGGAAACCTTAATTAAGTATAATTGTAATCATAGATAAAGTTACACTTTTCATCGGAAAAAGTCCTTCAGTTTTATTAACTCGTATTTTCGAAGCTATTACGGTCTTGCATATTGCTAAGGGGCTAGACCAGTGTAAAACCCTCAAAACTAACCTATCTTCAGCAATATGTTCTAGGAGTAATGAAAATATTGATTTTCTCACTTTCAGGCACTAATAATCATGCATAATGTAATTTTGATATTTTGATTCAATTTGGTGGGTTCTAGGCCAATCTTCAGAATCATGTTTTTCAAAAGGGTCTCGATAGGTGACGGTGATTCTAGAAATACGTGTCATCTGAAACTGAATAGAATCTACAAATATTTCTTAGCTTCATAAACATTTTTCGCAAACTGGGCGACGGAAGACTGGAAAACGGGCTTGTAAAAAAATATAATTTTTTACGCGGAAAATTAGCAATACATTGTTAGTAAAAATATATAACAATAACAAAGAATTATCCCTAGTTTACTTATAAGGTTACTGTGTAGCTTAAAATTTTCAAGTGGATACGTGCGATAGCTTCCGAGAATCTTGTCGTCACTCTAGCGGATTAAACAAGGAAAATTTTCTTTTATTATTCTACCAATCCTCGACTTCCCTAAAAAAACTGCATTTTTTGTTTGTCAAAAATTAGAAAGAAACACCTGCGAAATATTCTCGTATGATCAAAAAATTACTGCTTTTGTCGGAATTTGCGTCCAAACCATCATTGAGCAACATTTTTATTTTTATATAAACGACAATATTTTAGTCATGCAATGCTAAAAAATTAAGCAGCCTGTATAGAAATATTTACACACCTGAGTCCAGTCAATCATATCCCATGTCCCAGTCTTCTTGGTTTGCAAACGTAGCTACTATTCACTAACCACATTGCCTTAAGATTGATATAAATTGCATATATATATATATGTATATTTTTAAGCGTGTAACAACAAATTATTAACTACATAAATATAGTATGCATATTTCGGAGCACGGCGTAATTTTCTAAGAACCCCACAACTAAACTGCTTTATTTTAATGCTCCTGCAAGAGTTATCAACAACAACATCATCATCTCTAACATCATCAGCCGTAAAGGTACATCATACAATGTCGCTGCTGCAACGCTTTTCCCGAGAAATTTCCGCCTACCGCGTCACAATTCGCTGACTATTCACGGAACACTTGCGCACAATGCGTTATCATCTACTGCTAACGCACTTCTCACCGTACTCCCTATAGTGGATCTCTGAAGCGACATCAGTACAGGGATTTCTGCAGTATTTGTGCAGACGACCGCAATGGCACAGTGGTTCACTTTGGTACAGTCTGCTTGTTAAATTTAAATATATTGCATTTGGGTAATTTCGATTTGACAACTAAAGTCTGAAGTCAGCTGAGAAGCATATTATGGATTACATGGTCGCTCAATATGAAGCAAGGAATCTGTTCGCCATCATATTGGACACCATTTCAAAGAAGTAATTTTAAACTAATCATATCAAAATCAGGCACTTTGCAATGAAGGGGATTGTAAAATGTGCGCCTGTATTATTTGGCTTATCATTGAGTACAAAGAAAACAGCTGACTCAAAATGCGCATGAGAAAGAAACCAGCTGGCAGCAGCATTCAAACTAATCTCACAAACTATATAAGACATGTGAAGTACTCAGCTGTTGATATGATCATATCATATCTATATATGTATATAAAAGTAAATATGTTCATAAATTGAAGAGCCTTTATATAATATGTACATGAATACCGAAACAGCCCACTTCCAGGCATCTGTAATATTTTTGTTGCCACCACAGCTGACTACATATTCTATTTTATGGTTGTTGATGATGTTGACGTCTGTTTAAAATACTTCATTAAGACCTTGCTCATACACAATAATATCACATGTACAGGTATACTCATATATTTATGTCATACCCTACATGGCAGAGTTGATCGAAAAAAGAATAATAAATAGTTAGTTAATAGTTCCAATATGATAGAATATATCGAAGAGAATAGTAAAACTCCGAAAAAATTCTCGGAAAAAATTTTTTATAAAAAAGTTCTCCGTTTGAAAAATTTAGAGATTTTCGTTGTAAATAAATTAGCTCGTTCTCAAAAGAAAAAAAAACCGGAGTGTTACAAAACTATTCAAAATAAAATAAAATATATGTATATCGATATATCGCGCTTGAAGCAATTATAATTAATATTGGAATATAATTTGAAACAAATTCTATTTTTCGAAAAAAGAATAATAAAACTCAGATGAACTAATCTGAATGTACTCGTATATTCATATATTTATGTCATACCCTATATGACGGAATATATCGAAGAGAATAGAAAAACTTTGAAAAAATTATCGGAAAAAGGTTTTCATAAAAAAGTTTTCACCTTGAAAAATTTAGGGATTTTCGATGTAAATAAATTAGCCCATTCTCAAAAGAAAACAAAAAATCGGAGTGATACTAAACTCTTCAAAATAAAATAAAATAGATGTCGGTATATCGATATATCGATATATCTCGCTTGAAGCAATTATAATTAGAATCGGAATATAATTTTGAAAATAATTTATTTTTCTTTAAAACGTTGCGAACTTCTCAGCATACTTGTTATTTTTAAATTAGACTTGTTCTGCTCAAAATTGTAGCGCTTATATATTTTATCGAAATTAATATCGAAAGAATTAAATAATTTTTTTAAACAGCTAAATTTAAATAATAAGGCGTGCCATAAATAAATTTTTTTTTTTTTTAATTCCTGACCATTATGATGTAAGATGTGCGCATTGAAACTTTGAAAATTGTACAAGTAGGGTATATACTGAGCCTGCTGGCAGGTATAATGAATGTAGATAAGTGAATATGCGCCAGCGGGTTCGCCTTTAAAAGTGGCTTGAATAGCAGAACCAAATGTTTACATTTTTTAGATCCTATTTTTACTGTTGGCGCTTTTGTTGTTGTTGTTGTTTATATTTGTTTTTTGTAGCAGCATTACTACCACAACGCTTGTTATCGCTGTTGTTAAGTTCGCGTGCGTTGCTAACTCTGCGATGAGGTTGTTGACCCAGCAGCATTTCAACAAAATTTCTAATGTCTTTCGTAAGGCGCTTGTTAGCGAGAAAAATTCATTGATCGCTATGAATTACATGAAAAAAAATATTTTTTATAAATTCAGCAAAGCGCCCACTTAATAGATTTCACTGTCCTGCTGCTTTCTAAGCAGCTAATAAAGTATAAAAAAAAACGAAGAATTGAACCCATGTTGGCAATTTTGAAAAGTACTAACCCTTATGTAGGTAGATATGCATGCACGTGGTATGTTCAGAAAATAACGGGAACGTTCTTCGACTTTAATGGCATAGTGCTTCATGAATTCTTGCCTCAAGGTTAAACTGTCAATAAGGAGTACTACAACAACCTACAAATTCAACGCCGTTTGCATGAACCAGTCCGAATAAAACGCTCGGATTTGTAGAGAAACAATTCGTGGCTTTCAGCTCTGCTGACTTTTGCTCAATTCTGCTCACACTTCGTTGCTTGTTCGTGAATTCTTGGCCAAAAACCATACTGTAATGATGCCCCAGCTTCCACATTCGCCAGACACGGCTCCGTGTGACTTATTCCTATAATAAATCCTATAAAATGAAAAGAACCCTAAAGGGTCAGCGCTGTCCCAAGAATCGAGTTTGAGAAGTGTTTCGACGATTGGAAGAAACGCTTGAAGACGACAACACTAATGTAGAAGAATGAATAAAAATTCAAAATTTTTTCCAAAAAACCAAAATTCCCGTTATTTTTTGAACACACCACGTATGTGTATATGTAACTTTTAACTTATTGCAGCGCCACATTTCTATTTTCATTAACCCAGCGCCACCATTTTTGGTATGTAATTGCGCGATTATCATTTATTATGAAAACAAAGTAAAAAAGCATAAAAATATTTCTCTTTTCATTTCAACATTAATAAAGCGTTAAATTTAATTTGTCAATTTAATTTATTTATTTTTACCTTTGAACACTTTTTGCCACTTTCAGACACTTTTATGGCCTTTAACTGTAGAAGTTGTAAGCAAGCCACATTTGTCTGCAACATTGTTGAATTCTTCTTATCTGGCACACGCACATACGCACACACATTTCTATTCTTTTGCCATTTTGGCTGTGCTGCCCGTAAAAGGCACAATTCGAGCGAGCAATTACGCTTGCCAAAAAGGTAGTAGCAGCTTTAACATACCTAAAAATTCCGACATGGCACGCATATATACCAACAGTTATGCACATATACATATATGTATTTATGTGTGTATGTGTATATGTAGCGAAGTTTGTGCTCTTGGTATTTGGGTCATAAACGCAAATTTCTAACATTTTTGGCACGATTTTCAACATGTGCACATCTTGGCCATTTGCCGCATAATTGTGAGTAATTTCGGGCCGCTGCTGGTCAGCTAGAATATTAAAAGCATTTTACAGCTTTTTACAGATTTTTTTATACCGCACATAAAGACATAGCACATGTGTGGTTCGCGAGCGCATGTAAACTTTCGGAAATGTTGAAATTTTGCGCTCAAAATAAAGCAATTAATAATCAGGCTCTGCCATTTTGGCAGTAAAATATGTTTCCATAAAATATGTTATATTTTAAATTTGCGCTGAATATGAAACTAAATTAGTATCATGTAAACATGAGAAAAACTTTATTGTATACAGAGCAGGATTTATGTGATATTCTGTGCTCTCCGAGCGCATTCTAACCTACAATCACTGGCAATTATTAGAACGCGTCTCTAAAGTTCAAAAGGTTCTTAAGCGCGAGGAAGAAAGCCCCAAAATTCTAGATTTGTTCTGAGAAAAATCCAATATTTAATTAATTCTTTAAGGAAATTTTATAAAAGTGTTTACCGGAGATTTAAAACAAAATGGCTTTTTGTCAAAAATAAGTTGGTTGACTGTTAGTTCAGCCGTCATTGTAGCGCTCTGCTAACGGCAAAGACACCTCCTCTTCAGTTTTGGTTTTGAAGCAAAATACCAAAGTTTATATTATATATTTTTATATATATTTTGAAAAAGATGTAGGGATTTCTTTTATAGAACTGTGGAGAAATTGTGGACAGAAAATTTTGTATTTTTTATTATTATTATTTTTTTTTTTTTAAATACAGAATGTTATACAGAAATGTAGATTAAAAAATACGAGCCAAATTTACAAAAAAAAAAAAATAAATTGTTTTCAAGTCATTAGTAAAGGATAAAGATCCGATTTTATAGACTTATATTCCGACTATACCCAGAAGCACAAGACAAAGTTAGTACACACTTCTTTTATATAGTATAAATTCCGGAAGTAACATATGAAATAGAAAACACAACTAGAAGGCTCGGGACTATATGCAAGAAACTCGTATCAATCAGTTCGGATCAGGAAAAAGAGTGAAGTAGTAAAAAAAAAAATTGAAGAGAATGATCAGAAAGGCAAAAGATCTTATCTTGTAATAAGCGATTTCTCCTCAATTGCTTTGTCCATCAAAATCATTATATTCCAGACCTTGATATTCTGATCCTTCTTGAATCATGTTTCTAGTTACAGTGTCCTAACTTGCTCAGTTTCAACTAACCTACATAGGTTTACTTCAAAGAGGAAGAAGAGGAATTTCATAAAGAATCATGGATCTCATATTTAATAAACCTAAATTCTTTTTGAAATCATTTTTAAATTATACGAGAATCTTGGGTGCTGAGTATTGTGGAGATTTCGATAATTTTTAAACAATGCTGAGTAAGTTGCGGAAACATCAAGAAATATTCGCACATTTGCCTGAATTGCATATTGTTTGATTTCATTGATATCTGGTTTTTGTATACCACTTATTTACGAAACTTTCTCTCAAAATTCTCGGTAACAAGCGCAGTTTAATTCCTATCATCTCACATATGAAACTTGACTCAAAATGCTAAACTAATATACAAATATATATAGTAATAAATAATATCGATATTTTGAGTGTATTTGAAGATAAACTTTCACCTGGTATTGGAGGTTTGCTATGTTTAGAAGGTGTTGATTTTATCATATGCTTACCTGAAAGATAAGAAAAATTGTTTCTTTAGTAAATATGTTATAGATTTAAGGAATTAAAAAATATTTTTGGAATTAATAGCGGATATTCAAGGTGTAATACAGGGTGCCTCGTCCTTTATGTCGGTTAGTTAACCTCGAATGACTTTGACATTTACTAACCGATTGAGTTGGCTAGACATATTTTGGAAAACTCACAAGCTGACAAACTTCATTACAATTAAAAAAAAATCACTATAAAAGGCACGCTTTATATAAAAATAGTTTAGAATTTTAACGATGCAACGATAACGATGAACAGCTGCTGAACAGAAAATCGTTGCGAATCCATCGAACGACATCGAACGCCATCGCACCGAAACGGACCGAAACGGACCGAATCCAGTCATCGGTCATTATTTCCAAAATAAAGCGAAACAGTCGACAATTTGGCCAAAAATGCATAAAAAACACCCTGTGCTATTTCGCTCTGCGAATCAAACTAATCAGTCTCCTTGGATGTTTGTTGTAAAAAAGAGGTCACATTGGCTGGTCACGCAGATTTCGCGATTTGACTCCCACTGACTTCTTTTAGTCAAGCTCTTTGAAAGCAAAGTGTTCCCCAGGAAACCTCAGACCATTAACGCGTTCAAACCAAATATTAGTTCTGAAATCATCCCTATACCCTAACGAAAATGTTCGAATGTTCGAAAAAGTAATAGAAAATGCAATAAAATTAGCAGAATAATTTTTGGTGACCAATAAAAGGGTCGGCTTGATCGATATTGTTTAAAAAAGGTAGACCAAAAATAGGCGGTGTTTTTTTTCGAAGTTATTCAATGTCTACATAACGGCATAATAGACGAAACAGCCTGTATAATAAATTAATTAATTTTCAAAAGGAATGAATTAATACTTTGAGAATTATGTTTTATCAAACCTTTAGGAAATGTGCTGGCATATGTAAATTATAGTATTATAGTGGGTAGGAGGGACGAAAAGCAATTTGATTAAAATAGAAATTTTAAATTATTATTCTCGAACATTTTTATGTTTTTTAAACGGGAAGTTTTTGAGCCATAAAGATATTTCGCGTCGTCATTGGCTTACAATTGTCTATACCAATAAGAAAATCAGACAGTCAGCTTGAGATTTTCTTATAGTTTCTTTCATATTGGTGCATATTTATATTAGTAAAAAGAAATCCGTCCGAGAAGTCTGAGTTTGAAAGTAACTTCATAATGCCAATGCCATCTCCTATTCGAAAAAAAACTGGTACAGTCGATTTTCACAGGCTTCTCCAGAGGCGAATCTTTCACCAAAAAAATCATTCGGCATAGACAGAAATCACTTGTAGTAATCACTTGATGCTAGGTCCGAACTATAAGGTGGATGCTTAAGAACTTTCCAACCAAGCTCACGGAGAAGAAAAACTGTGAAATATGGCGTATTTTCTCATGGCTATTGTCGATTTTTAACGCATGCTCAAACAATACTGAGTCCAGCAATTAAAACACTGACTGAGAAAGTTTTTTAGCTCGAAATCCTACCTGTCTAACGCCATATAGTGCAACCGCGCTTATACAACGCGAGATATAGATTACTAAAGCCATCTATTGGAAAAATAATGGATTTATTTTTACTAGACCTTGTACATGTATATATACAATAATATATATTATTATATATATATGTATATATGCAATACCAAATCTAACTATACGCCCGGTAGGATTAGGAAAACATGAGTTAAAAGCATCGCATTGTTATAAAGTTGAAATTACTTAAAGCGCTAATTTTTATTTGTTTACACTTTGCCGATGCTACTATTTCTAAATATGTGTGTTTTCCTTAATGAGCAAAGCAACACGTGTACGAGTGAGTCCATTACTAAATTGTAGCGCCGAGGTGGACTGAAAAAAAAATTCAAAAGAATTTTAAAAAAGTCAAGTCGCTCCAAAATTGGTTTTCACTATTGTTACCCTTTAAATTCTCGTTTTTGTTCTATTTGTTTGTATATACATATGAACAAATGTACAATGCATGTAATTACGATAATGAAAAGGAGCGCTTGAGCAATAAAAAACAGAACATAAGAGAGCAGGCACAGTCGGTTGAGAAAAAAAAAATAAACAAAACAAATAATAAAAGAAATGTGGAGTCAAAAAAATATGTTTTTGAACGGAAACTCGTTTGCAATGCATAAAACCATGCGTAGCCGAAGCCAATACAAGCACCGACCTCAACACCTACACTTTGCGTCCGGTAAAGTAATAAAACAACAACAACAACAACTATATGCATCAAGATTGTAAGTTGTGTATAATGGATTCAACACTAATGTTCAGCAACATATAAAAACCCGGTAAGAAAGGCTTAAAGAATTTTATAAAAGTATTACTGGAGAGAACTAAGTTCTGAGATAGAGTATTGAGCTAATTTAGAGAATTTCAGTTGTGTCATGATTATATCATGGTTATGTCATATGTCACCTATATTAGATTGGTGGTTTGAACTACGGACGAGACAAAATTTAAGAGGACAGAAAAAGTGGAAGATAAAAGATGGAAGAAACAGAAGGATATGTGGAAACATTGAGTATATTTCTGAGAGAAGACGGCTCGGTGCAGAATTATTTGTTGCATAATATTATAGTTCCAATAATATTAGCAAAAATTCACCAAAAATATAGCAAATGTATAAACAACATTTGAGTACAGTTACAAAGGCATACCAAAATTTTTTAAAGCATTTTTTCCTGCTGGGAATCTTATGTTCCACCTACCACACCAAATTCATAAGAGGCGACAGCAATGACTGTGGCATTACCGACTACAGCATCAACAAAGTTTTTAGTTGAATTGTTGCTGTTGTTGGCAATTTATTTTTTCATATTTCCTCATTCGTTTCAGTGCGCTTTTTTGTGTCTTTTTTCACCCACTTTGTTTGGTGGAAATATCGTTCACAGTCGAATAGTTTGAGATCGTATCTCAACACATGTTGTTGCAACAACTTGTCTGTCGCACTCAAACTTGTACTCGATTTGTTCAATGTTCTGCAAATACAGTTATTTTGTGGATTTTTAGGCGTTAGGTGTTGTTTAATCCATATTATTTTTAATATTTTCTCTTTATTTCTTACATTAACATTAAAAAAAAAAATTTATAACAAAAAATTTTATTTTGTTGAATTTTTTGGAATCTGGAATTGTCTCATATTCAAAATACACGGATTTATTCCCCAAGAAGTACGAAAGCAGTGAACACAAACAGCTTTTAAAAAAGACCACTCGTCGAAGACCCGAACTAGAACCCGAACTTTTTACAACCTTCGTTTTTAAAAATTTTTTCTCCAACAAAGTAGACTGAAAAGTATCACAGCATTCTCTTGAAGTCTGAGAATAAATAGAAAAATTCTCTGTGTGTTGCTGTGGCCAGATCCGGATAATATGGTGCATATGAAAGCAATTCGTAGCCCAACTCGTGGAATTTTGCCATCAACGGAATTTTCGTCCTAAAACATAGTGTTACTTTAACACGAAAAATGAAATTTCATAAATTAAAAGACAAAATGTTTCAAATTACTAAAAAAAACCATTCCTAATACTGCATATCGCGAACCAGTTATTCGACGATTGTGAAATTGATACATATGTGTTTTGTAGGTTAGTTCTAACGACAAAACATATAGATTACATTTTAGTAGCGCTCTCATAGCGAAACTTCTCAGCCAATCTGTTGTTATGATGTGCGTCGAGTATATCTCCTACAGGAGATTATGGACCAGAGAGTATATTTGAATACTTTGTTGTGGTTTTCTTAATTTCCTGTGGTCAATGTGATAAAACATTTATAAAAAAATTTAAAAAAGTATTGCTGCCTACTGTAGACTTTCAAATTTAAAAAATTTAATGTATGTAAACCGAGAATGTGCAAAATCCGAAATATATACATATCTTGTGCTTGAAACACCCAAGTCTATAAAAGATATCGCTTAAATGCACGCGTTATATAGTCATATAATTATTTTGTACTTAATTGCACTTAACATAACGAGAGAGCAAAGGTTTATATATACCGCAAAAAATTTGTTTATATGCAGTACATATAATTTATTTCAGACCTGACATATACCATGACATATCGCCATGTTTTACCTAATTCCGCAAATTATTCTTTACGTGCATTGCAGTCAATTTCGTTGTCATAACCGACGCTAAAAATGATTCACTAGCATTATCCAAGTTCTCATGCAATCTCGTCAAATGTAATAGGTCACATAGAAGTCAATTGTAAGAGTACTATATACATACGTTAGGGCTGCACAATATTTTTCTAACAGTATTTCTATTATCAAATTGCATATTTCCACAAAACGTGCTGGAAAAGGCAGCTTAAGTGTTAATATCAGACAAAATTTTCACCCGAATTCCGGAATATTCGACTTTTGAGGTTAGAAACTTGAGAAATAAGTTTGCACTTTTGGTCGAACTAGGTGAGAGAGTGCTGTTATAATACTAAAATAAAATACTTTGCCCTTAATTTCTTGAACATCTATATATTGTTATGTTTACAACAATGGTGCAGGTGGTGCCAGCCTAATGCAAATCGCTCTATTCAAATTCAATGTGTATATGCCAAAGTATCATTTAATTATTGCCAATTATATTGTCTGTTTATTCGTTGAAGGTAGATAAATTTGTTTGCCTGCCTTATATGTACATATATATATATATACAATATATATACACGAATATACTTGGTTGCATGGTAGCCCACGAATATGACCATTATCTTCAAATTACTTCTCATTGTATGTATGTGTGCTTATGTGTGTATAAAGGTGCATATGTGGCCGCTACTTTCAACAAGCCATGATCAAATTGCTTTATTGTTAATGTGTGTATATATACTGTGGAATCTTTCCTTCATGCGTCTTGCGCCCTTTACCCTCTGGTGTACATTTTATTCGGTTATTTGTCGCTGAATATTTATTTGCTGTTTGCTCGCTTAATTGAATTAGTCGGTCACAAGCGAACGTACACAACGGCATCATCTTTTTCCATTAGACAGTTTCAGTCAGTTCACTAGCTCCCCCACTTGTTGTTATTCCTCTTGAATTGCCTTCAACATTGACATCAGCACAGTTGATAGTCTCAGTCACTGTCGCAATCTGCGCTGCCAGCCAGCAGCCAGTCGTTGTTTTCCGACTGTCATCTGCACGAGATCATTGACTCATTAATTGGCGGTTTTTGGGTACAATGTTGTCAAAATTAAAATTTTTTTGTTTGCCATGCAGCCATTGCGCAAATTTAGTAATTTACGTACAAATTTTGAGACGAAACCTCTTTGGAATACCGTAAAATTTAAACAAAATTCTAATTAAATGACAGTTTTGCATAAAGCAATTTGCAATGATTGATTTGAACGGGGCTAAGGTTGACGAAATCAAATTTTGCTGCAATTTGTGTGGGCAAGAAGATTGAAGTCTACCCCAAAACGCCAGATTTATCCTTGAAAATATTAATGACATACGGCAAAAGTAAGTACACATATGCATATAGTAAAAGAAAATAAATTTGAATAAACAAAATTGAAAAGTTGATAAGCGATCTAGTTGAAGCTTTTTATTTTGGTTGAATGAGGAGATTGAAAGGAGGTCGAAATACTGCCTCAACGTCAGCTTCCGGAATTAAGTTTATTATGCTTCCAAGTGAGTCTCAACTAATCGCTATTCAATAACTCACCTGATTTGGCATATTTTGGGAGAGTGGGCGCCATGGAAGATATCTCGTCTTAGGGATCTCAAGATTGAGCAAACACAAAGGTAACGCTGTAACGTTTCAATCAATTCCACAATCAATTCCACAATCAATTCCACAAACCATTTCAGTTCATTAGTTTCAAGCGAGCAAAATTCGCTACAAATTTGTATTATCACTCAGCTCGTTAAAAAAAGTTAGGTTAGTTTAAAAACATATTGTGGAACCCCATTGACGAGAACATCTTTAAGATAATCGTTTGCTTAAGCTCCGTAAACTTCTTACGTACATATGATAGAATGAAAGAGACATTTCAGACGGTTCATACTGACTTTTCGCTATTGTCATTGTTGTTGAATAATGTAGCATGTCCGCTTTCCTTGTCATCTTCTATCATTTATCTCTGGGAACTCTCTTGGGTAGTTTGCTTATGTCGTATTTTAATTTAGTGTAAAGTTATGCATATTGTTAGTTAACATTTTGGCTGATAAGACAATTCCTTCTTTTCATCTTATTAATAGAGAAGATTACTAGCATGTGTATTAAAAAAAATATATATAAGAGTATAGTTGATTTTCAGAAAGCCTATGAAAGTCTGTGAATCATGCAGCAAGTTTAATTTTTGATCTCCTCAAAACGTCAAAGAATTAAGCGGGGCGTATATATATAAAGTTATCGAAATAAAGTTAAAAGCTTTAGAATATAAGTTTGTACAACAGGTCCATATAGCGTGGAACGTTTTTAGTTCACTAGCTTTCGGTTCATTAGCATTCGGTAAAAAAACCGAATTTTCCGCTTTGTTTTAACTGTTCGTAATGTCATCATTTGCTTCGTAGCTATCTTCGTCCCATCTCATACGATATTTACGATACGATACGAAATATTCCCCAGCATTGTAATTTCTAGCGCTTGTGCACTATATATTTGATATGATATACTGATGAGATACTTATATAAGTGGTTCGATAAATTCCTATAAGGAACAAGCTAAGACTTTAACTTGTTAATTAACATCTTTAAAACTCTACGATGTATTTAATGGCAGGTTCGTTCAACACTAATCCCTTTTGCTTCGTCTCTTCATCGCACGATAGAGGGTTACTTCTTAAACCTTATTCAGCCGTTGTTAAAAAGCTACTTGGTTATTTTGCATAGACTGTTAAATTTAAAGGGTACACACTACTGTCATAGGGTGGGTTACTCGTCGATTGTTTTCGTTGCTATTTAAGTAACCCATGAGATTACAAGTAGAAACATGATTTCTCAAGTTCTTTTCCCAGACCTAGAAAGTTCTTTAATCAAACTTCAAAAATATTTATATGGACGTATTTATTAATTTATGCCTATAATTATGGTCCAAAATAAATCTATAACATTTTTTTATCTAAGCAGGTATGAAAGGCAAATAAAACTAATATCTTCACAGTCGGTTTCAAGCTATAGCACAGCGTAATGTATGCACATGAAAAGAAACACCGTAGATATGCCGAAATTGCGCCCAAAGTTCTAAGCCAATTTTATATCTTCTACTTTGGAAGCCTCAGTAAGTATATGCGAATTAAGAACGATTCCGAAGCAATTAACTCATCTGCTCATTCAACCAGTTTACGAGCAATACTAATTCACTTAAATACGTCTAATTAGGGATGCCGGACACAAAACGCAAAAGAACAAAACGAATGTGTTAGAATAAGGCCTATATTTAGGAAAGGAAAAAAAGAAAAAAAAGAAACAAAACACAGAGCTCGACATAACTGGTTTTTTGTAAGGAAAATCGATTACTAGCAGATACTAAAACTAAATGTTCACTAACTTAGGTAGAGTTCATAAAAAGCAGAATATACGTAACTCTAACGAAGGCACAACAAGTAAGCTGAGCCGGTGCTGATGATGAGTGCTGAAGTCAACATTTAATATGCTGCGCACCACATGTATGTAAACAAAAAGCATGATGAAGAGGCGCAAAAAAAAAAAAAACAAACAACAAAACTAACATAATGAGTTGAAGACAATTATTATTAAAAAAAAATAAAAATAAAATAAAATTCACTTGTGAAAAAATGGGCAACGAGCGCGCAAGCCGGAGCATACGATAAAAAGTAGTGAAAAATGCAGAAAATAAATGAAAGCAGTTCAGTGGAACTGAAATGATTATATCATAGGTATGCAAGCAACTTGCTAACAATTGCGCACAACAACAACAACAATAACAATATTAACTAAAACATATGGTATTCATACACCAGCCAGTGCGCAATGAGTGGTGAGTACGCTCTGACGACAGTCCACTGCATGAAGTGTTACCGCTAACTAACTTCACATCAATGTGATTAACACAAAAAAACACAAGAAAAAAAAAACGAAAAAAAAAACTTTCCACCGTGGGGCGCTCAGCGCGCTACAAATGCCCACAATAAAAATGAAAATTACATATAATGAGCAGTTTGGTTGCTTGTTTGTTTGCTTCACCAACAACGAGACTCCCCAACAGCGATATCACATGTACATATGTATCTAAAGTCATATACATATATATGTATATATATATATATTATTTAGTAGAATTGACTCCACCAACTGTTTGTTGGCTGCTGCGCAGCACTGACGGCGCGTATAAAATGAAGTGAAATGAGAACCCCTTGTTGGGTCAGAGCATGCCGACACAGTAAGGAATTAGCTAATACCAGCACATTTGATATCCACACCGTTGCAAATGCCTATAGATATATATACATATATATATGCAATTGTTTACTTATTGACAGGTAAGTAATCAGTTACCCAGTAAATCATTATGTGATCACAAGCAAATAGCGATTTACTTTCCATTTTTCAATTGTTCGTAAATTTTATTTGAAAAAAAAAAAAGTTCTTTAGAACAGCTAAGGTTACTACAGCTAAAATTAGCTTTATCTATATACACATTGCCATATAAATATACATATGTCTATGATGTAGTATGAATGAGCCTTAATCCGACTTGAAAACTAGTTTATTCCACGAAAGACTATTCCAACGTAAACGGTGTCAAACATTAAAGAAACATTGTTATAGAAAATTTCTTTAGTGCGTACTGAAAGCACCTTTCTCCTGGAGAGTATATTATTGCCAAGCGTTAGAGAGTAGCGAATCGAACACATTATACCAGCTATGCGAGCAGTTGGCAGCACTAAAAAAGCTGCGTATATGCTTTACGTTTTTTTTTTATAAAATATTATGCTTTAATGGGAGCCTTTGTTTATAAAAATCGACGAGTAAACACTTATGATTTAACTTCAGCTGCGATTTTAAGATTTAAATAACAAATTTTATATGTCATTTTGACAGTAATTTATCATTTGCACCATTACTGTGAATCTGAAATCGAAAATTGATAGCGTTGGGGAAAGCAGTTATACCATTTCAATAAGGTATATACTCCTCTGTCGAAGTAAACTCACTAGAGGTTGTTTCACCCCTAAAATTTTTGATTAGAGAGCAGCGGCTTGCAGATAGTGAGTAGAGAAATGACGAATTGATGACAGGTACACTAATAAAACCCTATGTGATTTATTTGAACCAGGACTCACTTGAAATACAGATTAGTATTGGAATATTTCTTTACTTCAAGTTGAGAACACATTGACGAGGAGATCCCAAATATAAAAAAAATAACTTCAGTGCTTCAAAGGCTGAAATATAGTCCCCTCAATTATGGGGAATCTATACAAAGCGGCTTGCTGCAGTACTAAACTGTTCTAAGTTATTGGTGACGCATAAACTCTTCATATAATATATAAGCTTTGCTTTCCTACTAACATTCCAACCAAAGGTCATGTTAGACCTTAGCTTTTAACCGGCAGTATTATCTTTCCACAGCACTTAGGTTATACTTGGTGTCACCTTGAAGTTCTCTATGAAGCAATAAGAAATTGTGAGTTCCATAAATCATTTTACATTCATATTCATCTTTTGTTTGAGTAATTATCAATGTGCTAAATCAAGCGAGCTTTTAATACTAACATCTGTATTTAAGTGAACAAACCAAAATAGATTTATCAGCTAAACGAAAACAATTAGACATTTTTATTTAAAGTCACTCTTCGTTAAGTTCCAACTTTAGCTATTAATTGAGCTTAAAAAATGCTAATTCGATATACTGTTTGTTTTAATGCTAGCGAAGTTAATGAGTTGCTAGTGTCGGTAATATTCCATAGATAGAGAGTCGGTTCAGCAGTTTGAAGCGTATTGATTTGTCAAAATGTTCAATGGATCGGAAATAACTAAAATACCATGATGTATACAAAATTTGTTAATGGAAAATTGGTCGAGCCGATTCAAACATGAGCCGATTCGATATGAGATTGGTCGATTCAAACATGTGTGTATAATTTCATTTACATTAATGTGTATAATTTACATTAATGTGTGTAAATTAGGAATTGGTATTGCGGTTTGATTCAAAACACTGGAGCAAATACCAATAAACTTTGCGGATACATTTCAGAGGTGACTAAATACATAGGCTGTCAAACAACTGTCAAACCAGTTGCCAAATGTATTTGACATTTCTGTTCAGCATACTTTGGTAAATTTTAGTATTATTAGGTTAATCATACTATAATTAGATTGGCATAGCCATAGACAGATTGGTTTTAAACCAACAGTCTACGCGTTATTGGCAATATATATAATGTCGACTTTGTTTGAAAAGTGGTGCAAAATTGGGCTGACGGAATGGCTTTCATAAATGTCCAAAAATTTTTTAACCAAATAAAACCGAAATATATACCATTTAATTTAATTGTCTATGGTTTATATTAAACCGCTATTCTAAAGATCTAAAAAGTTTAAATTGAAAGATCCAAAAACTGAACCTTTTTTTCTCATAGTACATAAAAATCCGTATGTTAAAGTTTTGAGACTGAAGATGTTCATTTTTGTTTGGAGAAATTCCACTTTTTACTGATCTTTTCTGGCGTTGTTTCTAGGAAATATATTTCTAAAATATATATTGGTTAAGCATACCCCGTTTTAGCGCTGTGAGCTTCCTCTTTTATTAAATTTGCTTATTTGAAGTATTCATGCTACTTTAAGTTGTAAACCCCAACATTTGGCTGACTAGCCTACGCATTATCACACTATCATAGGCACAATGTGTGAAAGATATATTTCAGATATACTCAAGTATCTGCAACTCTCATCTGTCGCATGTATTTTAAATGTTGCTACATAAGTGCAACTGAATTACGACAAACAAGCAAAAAAGATAAAAAATTAATTGTATTGCAAAAAAGAACTGGAAAAAAAAGGTTGGAAAACAACCTATTGTGCTCCACAATAAAGCAACACAAATGCGCAAATTTGCTTTGTAAGCGCATTTGTTTGCTTAGGACAACAAAATTTTTGCTACTGCAACTGACAGCGTGAATTAATTACAAGCTAACTGCTAACTGCCTTAAAGGTGCATAAAAATGTGTAAATATATAAGCATATAGTTTGCTTGTTTCAATAACATCATAATATACATATATATGTATTTTTTTTTTCTGAATGTTTTTTTTTTAATTTTTTTTCGTGCATTTAGGTAACAGCCACCTATCGCCACCTCGCGCCAGCGCATATAAATATGTTATATTTATGAAACATCTTATTTATTTGTATATACGCATATGTATGTATATATGTTTGTGGCAGTCACATTTGTTAATAGCTGAATATATTTACGTAGCTATATTCATAGCTGATTTTGTTCCTGTTGTGGTCGTGCTTGTGGTTGGCACGGGTGTATAGCTTGGAAAAAAATTAAAAAAAATAAAAAAAATAAAAAAAAAACCAGCAAACTACACACGTAATAGAGTTGCTCGTGGTTACGCTCATTTAATGAAAATCTTTTGTCACTACATTACGAGTCTAACCTTCCGCTGACATAGGGCTGCGCAAAACGACAACAACGACAACAACAACAACACCAACAAGCCACTAACCGCCTGTCGGCCAACTAAGCACTCTGCTTTGTTATTATTATTGCTTAGAATTTGTTAGTCTTTTATGATTATATAAATATAACTATGTGAGCATGTATGCATGCATGTATGTACGAATGTATGTATGTATATTTAGAGAATGTTGGTGCGTGTGCGCTTTTGACATTCCAAACTGGTGTTTGGTATTTAGCGACCAACAAGAATGTCTGGCATGCAAACTGGATTTGCGAGCATTTGTATAAGCCAACGTGCGCCTTCGTTGTACATACACACAAGCACACACACATACATCCTCATACATTTTACATTTACCACTTCGCCGTACTGCCAGCAATATTTTTTACACAAAGCGGATTTAATGTGGTTGTTGTTATTGTTGTAGTTGTTGTTTGTTTTGTTGTAGTTGTTGTTGTTGGTTTTGTTGTAGTTGTTGTTGCTGTTGGTTTTGTTGTTATTATTGTTGTTGTGTTTGTTGATATTGCTGTTGTTATTATTATTGTTCTTTTTGTTGTTGTTGGTGCTTTGTGCCAAGTTCTAGCGTTCTTTCGCCGCAATAAAAGTGAGAACATAAATTGTTAAAGCTGTTTCTTGCCTCCTTACTGCCCCTCATATTGCTGCAACAGCACCACAATTGCATGCAACCAATGCAGTTGTAATATGCACACACGCACACACACACACACACATACTGTTATTGCATGTACTCGCCTGCATGTGTGCGCCGTTTGGTGTTTGTGCGCCGGTGTTTATGTTTGCTTACGATGGGTGCATCACTTGTGTTGCTATTGTTGTTGTTGCTATTGCTGCTGTTCTTATTGTTGTTGGTGAATCATCGGTGCGGTTTCGCGTTTGGGTTCAATGCACAGCATTGATTGGTGCAACTAATTGTTGTTATATTGCAAATGCCACGGCTGTAGTGGCAATACCTACTCGTTAAGTATTGTGTGGAAACCTATGAAGCTTCCACAATTTTTCTTCAATCTTATTTTATTTCTATTGTTTTCCGTTGGCTTGCCACAGCTTGCTTTTTTGTGTTTCATTTTTTGTTTTTTTTATTTCTTTTGTAGTGAAATAACTGTTGTTGAGATCAATGACTTCATCCAGCACTTTCTCAATTACTTGAAGAGATAATCAGTTCATCGCAAGCGCAAGCAAAAAGGGATGGTAGTAGCGGAAATCTTACAGCAGAGAGCTAGCATTTTTTAATAGTTTTCTTTAATTAAAAATCTAATCAAGCGAAAGACGAGCATTTAATGTGTGAATGTTTTAATAGTTGTCCTAACTTGAGGTTAAGAAGTCAAAAAATAAAAAGTAAAATAATTAAGCTGCCATAAAATAATATAAAATTACAGCTTAGGCATAAATAAAGGTGCATACTGCCACTAAGCAGAATCTGGGCTGGATACTTGTACCGATAAGCATCTTATCGTTTTTAGAAATAGCGGTTGCGAATTAACCAGCAGTGGAAAATATGCGAGCGAAATATTTGGAAATTTGGAAATATTTCTCTCATCAAAGAAAATTCTCATGAATCTCCACCAGCCGGCCGAAGTCGACTTCAGACTTATAGATGCCATGTAACGGATAACATGGAAGCAGCAGCTCGACCGAGTAATTAACAGGTCAGTGAGCGCCCATTCGAATGGACACCATTCGAAAGCAAGGGGTTACTAAAATGTTTTTTGAACCGGAAAGAAGCATTTCTCCACCAAACAGAAACGCGCAACAGAATTGCGCACGCGGCAGAGAACACATCAGCGCAAGATTGCACGGGAAGTGTCGCAAATATTTTTGAAAACCTGGCATACTTTGTTCGATTCGCTACTCTTTAACGCTTGGCGAATCGAACACAGTTGAAAAACATTGGTCTCCAATAGAACATGCAAATGGATCTGTTTTGAATTCTTTTTTTATTTTGTAAAAGATAGCGCTATGACGGCGGTGCTCCGATCTAATCCCGAATCTGTTCAGATTTTTTAAGTGTGAGTTGATAATGTAGTTCTCGCTTACACTTGATGGACATTGAAGTCAAGGAGTATTATGAAATATTGAACATAGCGCCTCAAAAGGCATAAATAAGTTGGTGACTACGATTAGAAATTGTGGCTGGTCAAAATAAAAATTACTGACACCTTTCAAGATGTACTCTTTTCAACAAATTTCTGACAGCATTCTTCAGCAAAAAGAAATTGTAAAATCGCATTCCATAGCCTGTTCTGTATGACTTCTGGATAACATGTATGAGATTATTAGTCAAACCAAGCATACAAAATACTGTTAACTTTGGAGGATATATGTAGAAGGGATGTGTAAATTATCGGAAAAGAGCATGTTAAAAAATATGTCTGCAATCTTTCCTGGTTAATTGCAGACAATATTAGGACTGAGTGCTCAAAGAAATGAGATCAAATTGATAGCAGACTTATATTATTTTGAGCGGAACAAAAATTAGAAACTTTTTCCACAGTTTCTCCAACAAATAATCATCTTTGCAGTGCAGAGCTTGAGAATACTTATTTGTGACTCATAAGAAATCTAATTTGTACCAGAGAGATCCATCTAAAGCGCTTGATCTTGATTGAATTTTAGGCAAAGATTTCCATAACAGAAATAAATTCAAACCTTAGCATCTCCTTCTTCTAAGCCAATGTGCTGCTGTAGCCGAAAAGTCTGCTTTAATGGATATTAACATACATACATACTCGTATGTACGTATGCCACTGAATATTTATTGCTGTAACTGGAATTAAAATGGTTTCTTGTATTTAGAGAAGCATTTCAGCTAACTTGTTCGGTCTTTATCGCTCGTCATCTATGTTTCGCCACTTTAGTTTTGACAACTATGCCCCGTAAGCTTGCTGATAATTCTTTTTTTAACACAACGAAGTGGGTGGTTTATTATTTACGTAATTTTTGTAAACTTGTATACTTGTTTTGTACTTGTATTTTTGTATACTTGTAAACCATTTGTGAAACATTTTGTTGCTTGGTTCACTTCCAGCACGAGTACAACTTGTGGCTGATCTATTGCGGTTTTTTAAAATATCCACTGACTTAGTCAAAGGTACTAACTTAGTTAAGGTGACCGCTATTGGGAAAAACTTGTTTATATTGTTCGAAAATATTTAATATCAATTATCAGTCCTGTACCCTCCAACCAAGGCTACTAAAACCACCAGGTGCTCCTAATATCACCAGAGTTTGTTTAACATTCATCAATTGTCATTATAATTAGTCCACCCAACGTAGAGAGTTGGCATTCCAGATGAGGTTTATTTATAAGCGATGGAGAGTATTCCCAAAGTGAGTGGGCTTTGAGTCAACTAGGACCATAAAAGCAATTTTATTGAAAGAACTGAAGGTCGTTCAAGATGAGGCTAGGTAGAAAAGATGGAGAATTAAATACATCATAGTGTAATTGATGGAATAAACTCGGAAGAAACCTATCAGGAGCGCAATATTACTAGTTTTAATGAAAGACACAAAAAATTTTAATGGCTTTTAAGGGTTCGAGACAGTTTTTTTTTTTAATATAGTATATATGTTAGTAGAAGAAGAAACATGTGCACACTTCGAATGAGCTAATCATACATGGCTAACATTCAATACTTTTTAATAGTTGATGCAGTCTTCTGCATAATACTGAGAAGCGATGCTTAAAATTTGGTAAACAAAACCTATAGCTTTCTAGATAAATTTGAAAGAAATAGGAAAAAACCAATAGCTTCAAATTAAAAGCGCAAAGCTGCATACTTAAATATGTACTAATATGTATGTATGTATGTGTATGGAAGAATTAAGTCAAAAGGTAAACAACAAAAGAAAACAAGTAAGAAAGGGCTAAGTTCGGGTGTAACCGAACATTTTATACTCTTGCAATGTGCAAGGATCAGAGGCGGGGAAATGTTTTCAGGTGCTGGCATAACTTTATATTAAAAAATGTTGCGGAAGAATTCAACATGCATTATCCGACGAAATTGTCAATGGATTGCAATCATATTTGGTATCTTATTAACTTATATTACAGGTCATAGACTTTCATTGCTATATTTTGCTTCGTGTCAGAGATATTTACATTAAAATCTACCAAATTAACTCAAAAGTGATATATGCGATATAAACTCAACCAAAGTGGCTTAATTGAAAATATTACATACATGAGGAAAAAGTTAACCAGAAAAAAGGAAATCATCATATTAGGAATATGGGGCTTAGATCCCTGTCTAGACTGGTTTCATTCATATTTAGAGCGAAATCACTTTGTGTTTAATAAAACATGTCCATTGCAATTTCATTAAAATATCACACATATTGACCAAAATAAACGGTTTAAAGTCAGGTGGAAAGTCGGGAATTCTTATATCGAGCATTTTTGGGATAGAGGAAGATCTACACAGATCACAATAACCCTTTTCATTATGCAAATATTTTAGGGAACATGTTTTCACGCAATTTTGTGAAGGTAACTTACCCAGTGACTGACGTGTTCGGTATAAAGTCTGCTCGCATAGCGAAAATAATTATATGTAGTATATGGGAGCTGGAATAATTCGTAGACCAATTTCACAGATTTTCGTCAGTAAACTATTGTATACCCGATATTACATGTTCACTTACTTTTGCTAAGATATCTTACATATTGACTGAAATATACAGTATAAAGTCACCCAGAGGTTCAAAATCCTTATATTAGGTACATGGGGGCTAGGGGAAGTGTTTACCCGATTTTATCCATTTAAAGCGCATGCACACACTCTTATCAGGAAGAGACGCTCTATAAATTTCAAAGAGATAACTCATATCTTCTTTCGTCTATTTTTCCGCATAAGATGACATATCCTGAAGGCACTATTTGTACAAAATTTGATTTTCATATCTTAATTGCTGCTCAATTTATTTACTTTAAAGTGAAATGATCAGATGAAACTTAAAATTGTGTTAAGAGATATGGGATTTCTCCTAAAAGTAGGTGGTGCCACGCCCATCATCAACACTTTACACGGATTCTTATGCAACTCCTCCGTATCATATTTGCTGCAAGATTTAATGTTTCTAACGTGTTCCTTCAGCGAGTTATCGCACTTTTAGTAGTTTTCAACATAACTTTTGTATGGGAGGTGGGCGTGGTTATTACCCGATTTCACTCTATCTGTTTTCGATTAGTGGCATGGTCCAATTACGCCCATCTGCAATACCATCAGTCTTACGGTGACAAAGAACACGTGTACCAAGTTTCATCAAAATATCTTAATTTTTACTCAAGTTATCGCTTGCACGGACGGACGGATGGACGGACAGCCAGTCGATCGGACTTCAACTCGTCTTTTCATCCTGATCATTTATATATATATATATATTTATATATATATATATATATATCTATATCTAACTCGATTAGTTCTAGGTGTTACAAACAACCGTTAGGTGAACAAAACTAATATACTCTGTAGCAATATGTTACGAGAGTATGAAAAAAAATAAAACGGAAAAGCTATCAAGCAGAAATAAAAATGAATATAAAACATTTGATTAGAATAACAAAGCGACAGAATTTCAACTCATTATTTATGCAACGCTGGCATGACAGGTCGGCAAGTTGCACAGTACTGGGCACCGAAGCGATATGTTTGTTTGCTTGATTATATACATATTTATATATGTGTTTGTTTGTGTGCTCTGCTGTGAATTCATATAAAAATTCGAGGCTTTTTTATGTGGTGCATGCCGCTCGCATACGAAAACTTAAAAAAGCATATGGGGCATGAAGTTAATATTGTTTACCGCGCTTAGCCGGCACTTTAAGCAGTTGTATGCCGATGTGTATATACATACATACATAGATGTGTAGATATGTGTATGAAAATTCTATTTATAAAATAGGAGCTGTGATGTATGGCGTTATTCATGCAGGCGTGTCAGGCCCCAAAAACTGTACTATATATTGCAACAGCATGCACACATACAAATATGTAAATATGTAATATACACAACAATATAATTTCGAAATTTTATATACTAGTTATGTGTAATATAAACAAATAATATATGTATTTATATGCTCAACTAAATATTTAAATATAGATATATGGTGTTGCAACTGACATACCCGATTGCATTCCAATGCGGCGGCGCTATGTTCCTCACGCTGACGAAAGCAGTGACTGCATTTGCTTTTGTTGAAGATATTTGGTGAAAATTTACGACAGTCCGAGGTGCGTGTTGTCGACATTTTTGCGCTGTTGTTGTATGTGTAGCTATTTTTATTGTTGATATTTCTTGTTGTTGCAGTTTAGTTTTTATTGCGACATATGCAAGCAATATAAGTATGTGTGTTTACTTTTATGTAATTGTTGCAATGTATATATTATAATAAAATTCTTTTGCTTTTTATTATTTTTTAATTTATGTTACTCAGGTTGTAAGATTTATATCGGCTTTGAATTATATTTTCCGATTTACTGCAACTATTTATTGATGTGGCAATATGTTGCTGAGGTGAAAAAAGTGGAAGAGTTAGAACTTATGCATAATTAATATATAATGTATGGACTAGTAAAAAGAAATCCATTATTTTTGCATTAAATTGAAGGTTTCATTTAGCATAGGTAATATAATATGTCCCTATCAAAATCACTTAAAATCGTTGCTGCTGCTGATCATGTCGTTCTTTAACTATAGGCACGACGAAAGTGAAACTCATTGTCGTTATACCGGCTATCTTCACCCCTATTTGGAGGAAATGTGGATTAATTGTCATCGAAATCAACTAATGGTAGGCCTAGCAAACGAGCTGTTTCAACGGGGTCGCACCTTAGGGAAAAGTGTGTTAGACGAATAGATTTCAGTGGGCATGCAAAGAGGTGGAATTAACGTGGATTTTATCCCTTCCTTTTTGGATCGATAAGTGAAATATTAAGTATATCATTTATTGAATAATTGAATAATTGAAGTTAAGTAAATATTGAAATCAATAGGGAACTCCCACTCAGGTATTATTAGAGGTCTTACACGTTATTTTTTCTAGCTATTAAAAAATTATTTTACTCACTAATTCAATGACCATACACTAAGTATGATATGTTTACTTTGTGTTAACTGAAATCTGAAACATAAAATATTGATTCTCTTGAGTGGCAACCCTTTTCAAAAATATCTCGCACATCGTTCTCACATCTGCTTAGATTAACACATATTGGAATATTTCGTTTATTTTATCAGTTTGATTTATTGAAAAAGGTAAACAGGTGGCAGCACTACTAAAAATAATTTCTACGCTATTGCTTGTTATGTATGTACATATATATTACGGTAATAGTGATATATTTGTTTTGATGATATGTGCTGACAATTCTTCGTTTAAAACCGATAGAAAAAACCGACCGAAAAAACGAGATTCCGATATCTTAATTGAATAAGCAATAACCGAGCTATATGTAAATTATATTAAAAATTTTCGTTGTGTCCTTCCCAATAAATGTTTAACAAATTTCAGTCAGATATCTCAGCTTAGGGTGATTCAGCTTTTCAGTTAAGCCTGGACAAACAGAGGAAAAATCTTCTTCGCTGATGTGAAGACTAGACTGTTGATGACTAGAAACGAGTATTTATGTTATATGAAATTTTTTTTTAGACACCTCATATTACATGCGAATTAACTGTTCTCAGTCAGACTTTTGGTAATGGTACTGATCCATCGCCTCTGAGCGACTTTAAGCTCACCGATTTAAGGAAACAATGAGATATTATTTGATTATATGTGAGTTTTGATTATGTATGGTTTCATTACGCTATATATAAGGTCTTCTTGCAAAAATAGAAGATACCATAAATAAGGAACACTGCTTATTTTGTCGAATGCTTTCATATATGTAGACGAGGGCCGAATACTTTATAGACAAAAATCCTAATTATTTGACAGCAACTTTATAAAATTGGTTGAATTCTTGCAGTTTTATAAGAATAGAAGTGCTGGCACAAAGTAAAGTTTTGAAACTAGTGCAAAATTTGTGAAGCCACTGACAGTTGCTCAGCAAATCTAATGCACCAAAAGGCATAAGGGAGTTGTGGGATCGGTTGAAAGAGCAGCAGTATTTAATATAATTTGATTTTCTGTGCAAATTGTATGCTAGTATGCTGGAGCGATTAGTTGAAATGGTAAAAGCGAAAATTCGTGGGCAAACACTAAGAATATAAAAATTTTCATACTTTCATAAACAAAGCGTCTAAGTTTGACTTCTAAGGATAGATTACATTCAATACAAGATATTGTATATATACTATAAGATAAGATATATACAAAAAAAAACGCTCCAATTTCATATCCAACGAATGACAAACGAAAAACCGACACATATAATTAGCAGCTGTTATATCTTTGCGAACCAATCCAATAATATAAATATTTTTCGGAAATGCAAGTATAAGTTTAATAAGTTTATTATTTTGGCTATGACCTCATTGCCACTGATCTGACCACTAGCTGACCTTCTCAAAAGCCAACCAATTAAAATATGACTTTTATCTTCAAAGTACAATTTCAATGTTATTGTTTTACATTGTTTAATGGTGAATGTTTATATAATTTCTTACAGGTACATTTAACTGCACTCGAGCAAGTGAAGCATGTTACAGTTTTGACAGTTCGATTTGACAGCTGCGCGTACACGTGACACTTGTGTAGTAATGCACATTAAAAAAACACGCAATACGGCATGTACCATATGTATATATATATATGTGTGTGTTAAATTGCGCGAAAAATTAAAGTAGAAAATATATATACATACATAAGCACATAGTGAATCATTGCTTGCTCGACTTTACCTCGCAGTTTTACCGCTTTAGTAGATATACTTATTAATGTGTCTATCACTCGCCAATTACGCTCGAGCCATTTTATGCGCTACGCAAGTAGGCGTAAAGTGCGTTAAATTTGCGAAAAACGCATTGAGGTCAAAGCGAGTAAACAAAAAACAAAAAAAAAGAAATGATAATAATTAAAAGATGTACATTTATCTGTTGCTGAAAATAAAAATACAAATAAAAATAAACTTTAGCGACTTTGAGATAAAACGCCGCAATTAAGGTATACCTAGATAAAGCTAAGCGTAATGCAAAGCGTAGTACAAAAAGCGATAAGAATTCTAAGTTCTAGTGTAGCTGTAAAGCTGATTTTTCCTTTTTCGCACTGCTCTTTCATTTTTTATTTTTTTCAATTATTTATTTTTTACTTCGTCATGGAAAAAGTGGGTGAGTCGCGCTTCAACTTCACTTTTAGTTACGGTTTTTTATTATCTACTGAGCGCTTTACTCATATTTACCTATACGGGTACAACACACCTGTGTGTGACAAGCTAAAAACGGCCTGTACTAAATTATTTTGTGTACTTTATTACTTTTTATTTTGTTTACATTTTGACGTGCACATTTTGTTTATTTTTCATGATTCCATGTTTTTACTTGAATTTCGACGATTGTACTAAATTTTTCGCTTTGTGTATTTTATTTACGTTATTTTTTCATGGTAATCCTAAGCTTTTTATTCTTCTTTTCTTACGGCTGTACCGTTTTTCAACTGTGCTTTTGAGGTTGGTCAACAGGTTGACAGTTTCTGTGCGTTAAATTACAATTCTCGATTTCTATATTCATTAATTAATTTTTATCATTTGTCACCGGCTCGTCTCACTGTCGATTACTACAAAATTCTTATTAATTTTTATTCTAAATTAAATTACTTAACCGCATAACGAAAACCTAATAAATTCAAGTTTATGTGGTGAGGAGTGTCGGAGCTGTTTTCCGGTTTAGAACAGTTATAATTTTATTACGTCATTTTAATTGAAATGTAATCGCATGTATTTAATTGTAATTGTAATTGAAATGTAACTGTAAGTAAGTAATTGTAATTACAGTTGATAAGTAATCGCGTGTAATTAATTGTAAAAATTGTAAAAATGTAATTGTAATTAATTGTAATGTAAGTAAATAATTGTAATTACAGTGGATATGTAATCATAGGTAATTTATTGTGATTGTAATTGAAATGTAATCGTTGGCAATTACTTGTAATTATAATTGAAATGTAATCGTAAGTAATCAATTTTGGTTTAAAGTTCGACTCGTTTTGACTTGAATTATTCCAATTATGTTTAGTATCTAGATGTTAGCATTGACTTTATCTAGCGACTGATCTATGAAACGAGCTGTTTCGACAAGTACGCACCATACGAATAGGAAGGAAAGCCCAAATTACTTTGAAGGTGCATGAAAAAGGACGGTTGCTGCTCTAGAGTAAGCAGTCATTAATTTAAGTACAGTGAGCAAACTTCTTCAATATTCAGAGAACAATTGTGCAAGTGTTATGCGGACATCACTAAACAAATCGATATTTTCGTCTGAATGATACGGTCATGTGACTACTTACAAATCACTCACGGGCTTTGTGAGTGATACAAGGTGTATATATTGCTAACTATTGCTTTGTAAGAGGTCAGAAACGCTTCCTTTTATTTTCGTCAATGTTGACAGCTAACAATTTGAAGATTTTGTTGCAACTTTCTACATTAATCCTGCTACTTTCTGTTTATTTGTTATTCTAAGGAAAAATCATATTTCTACTCTTGAATTCATTGTTTTCTAGATGCGACTGGAATCCATATACTATATTTTCTTCGCAATCAAATATATGGAAATAAGTGCTTTCATGCAACCGTACCAACCTAATTTAAAATTCAATACATAATATAAATATTTTCTCTCATCCGGAATTTTCTCACTAAAACTGTTCCTTTGTTGAGTGGTATTTTTGCGCAAGAAAACTGTAATTTTTTGGTGTCAGCTCCAGGTTTCATGCTTTTGACACACTAGCCTGTGTAGTTCGGGCGTTTATAACGGTAAGAGTGCAACGATGCACGCACACATTTTTTGTTTTCTTAGTCACATTTAATGCACACTCTGACTCAGCTGAGTACATTTCAGATGGCATACCAAATTTTTCAGTGTTGTTGTTTTGTTTCTTCTATTTTTCTATTTTTCTATTTGTTATTACATATTAAAGTTACCGCTTGCTTGTGCCGATTATAAAATCTTAGCAAAGTTGATTATAAAATTCCGCATTGAATGCCTATGCATGAAAAGATATTTTCAACGCTAATAAATGACAATGACAACAACAAAGAAACAACAAAACAATAATACAGGCAAGAGCAGTATCTGCTGGCAGTTATGTGAATCTCAAGTAAAGAACGTCAGCAGCAGCAGCAGCAGCACCAGCAGCAGCAACAACAATAATAACGGCTATCGCTTTAGCCGCAACAAAAGTCAGCCACAGGAGTCAGCGACAACAACAAAAACAAGTTAACAGCACACGCAGCCAGTTAGCAATGCAGTCATTCAGCCACCAAGTCAAACGGCGAGCCACTTTTTGCTGCATGCCACAACTCATTATTTTCGTCCGTCTGTCTGTTGGTCTGTTTGGTTGTCTGTCTGTCTGTCTGTCTGTCTGGTCTACACGTACAGCCAGTTTTTGTTTGCTTTGTGTGTTTTTCTTTATTTGTTTTCGTATTAGCTACGTTTGCACTTAAAAAACAAAAATAATAATTCTTTTTTTTTATTGCATATATTTGGCCGATTATCGTGCATTTTTATTGCACTTTTTCACAATTCCAAAAGCACATACACACAATATAACGTTTTGTTTAATTTAATTATATTTAATTTTTTAGTTTTGCATTGCAAGCACAGCTTTTAACACACACTTTTTTGTTTGTTTTTGTTTTCTGTTTTCTGTTTTTCTTCACTTGTGGCTGCGCGGCTGGCGTTGCTAAACTACCTGCTATTTGATTTTCGTATTCATAATTTTTTAGCATAATGAAAAACGTATACAAAAGCACCAAAAAAAAAAGGGAAAAAACACAGCAAATATTTCATTACTTTTTTCTTACTTTTTTTTTTTTTTTACTTTACACCGTTGCTATTGTTGTTGTACACTACAACATTTATTTCGTGCTCATTTTCGCAGTGGTGTATTTACTTTTCGCTTCACTACTCACTTCACAACAGTTTGCCCATTGCAAATTGGCATTTATTTAGTAATCCGAAAGATACATTTTTAGGCATTGTTGAGGCAGACATGAGAATGCAGTGATTTTCGTTACACTCAAATTTGGCACTGCAATTCTTGTTTTCAATGACCCGTTTTGTATATTTTATTTACAATATATTTATTAAATTTCTTTTATTTAACGTTTGTTGTACATTCGATTTATGCGTGCACGACACGTACACGTACCCATTCAGATACGTGAATACAACTCTACTGGTTTCATTTGCCAGCCGTTCATCGCTTCTTAGCCAATGAATGGCAATGCCCAGGCTGTACGCTGGCAGCATGATGCCTAACCCACAACTCAAACATGTTCGTTCATTATGTTCGATGAGCTCCAATTTGTTGGGGCAGAGTTGCTTTGGCGCTCATGTGTATATTGGTTGCATAGTAAGTGAGGTCAGGGTATCCAACGCCTGTGAATATGGGAAGTTGGTATTTCAATTATTTTTGCACACTGCAATACTGGAAAGCAGCCAATTGACGGCAGTTCGTCGCTAATGGTGGAGGTCAGAAATGCAGAGAAGAATATTTATAACATTTTAAAAAGTTATTTTGTTTTTGATTTTGTGAAGTAGTTTAGTTACTATGCCTTTTTATAATTTTTACATAGAGTTTTCAAAGTTATCATCGACAACAGTTAGTTTTTTCTACCAAACGTTATCAACTAGTTTTAATATATACTATATATATATATTGTGGACCAAATATTTTACATCAAATCCATGAAACTAATAGGCAACATATATCTTTAAAAAAAAAAACAGAAAGGCGAATGTTTATTGAGAATTGAAACATGTCTAGTACTTCCTAACCCCAATTTGTGTTAAGTTTTATAAACCGACTTAATCTTCCAGACACAAATAGTTGTCGTATCAATAAATACGTACTTCTCTGACTGTCACTGTGGGGTTAGTTCTAATACGCCTAACATTTTAAGATGAATTATATCTCGATTCGCACAAAACAGTTTAAATCAAAACTTTGATGTTGAATATTTTTAGAACATCGCCAAAATTTATTAGCGTATTACCTAGTGCTGCTTTGAAGCCTTCATTCGATAAATACTTAATCGAGCTTTCTTTTCACCTTTCTAAACATTCTAAATTATCCTATAAATGGGTTTGCGAGAAAGTTTTTCCCAGCAGAAATATAAATAAATATTTAATATTGTAAACTAAAGGCGTTTACTATTGGATAATCGAAAATTGTTACTGTTAGTTGGGTGCTGTGATACAACCCAGATTCTGCTTAGTGATTGGGCTAGCCTATAACTACGAAGCCGGCAATCTTTTGTAAATTTGTATGCCGAATCATTCTTACATAACATATTCTGCAAATGTCTTAAGGTAACCCTAAAAGAATCCATGAAAAAGGATAGTTACATCCGCAAATGTCGTAAAGGCTACAATAAAGAACTTAAAACAATACGGCTAAACTGGTTAAAACTTAATATATCATTAGAATGGATGTAGACACTTTAGTTCTGAAAATAATCATTATCTGCTTATCATTAAGTCTATCATTTTTGAAGGAGTAAGTCACTATTAGTTTTATTATACCTCATTTATTCACAATCGAATCTCTAAAATCTTTTAGCACTTGTCAATTGGCCACAATGTTGAATTTCTTCGAGAAATACAATACCCCATATACGAAGTAACGGACAAAGAGCTCGCTAGTCAAGAAAGTGAATATTTTGGGACTTGTACACAAACTTTTATGGTGTGCGCCCCATTAATATTTTCTTAACTCTCTCTAGCTTATCTAATTAAAAAGTCTTTCGTCTGACAAGGCGACATTTTTCTACTTGCCATTCCAGAAGATATGGTTTTCAGGAAGCCTATCTAACTTGAGTTTATATATCAATAACGATTTAGATTACTTTTTTTTCCAAAACACACTTATACTCGGTCTTAAAGACCAAAGTTCAAGCACAGGCGTACAAAAAATGCTCTAGCAAACTGGTGGTATTATATTAAAGACGTGTAAAATGTGGCGTATAATTCAAATATTCGTTAATAGGCGAAATTCTAAAGGGATTACACCAGATTAACTTATACTATAGATCACATGATGAGTCCTATAACCTGCTTAATGCACAAAATATTAAATTTAAAGTCAGCATACTAGTGCTAGAAGAAGTTACATTCCGGAAACGCTCTATTTATGCTCAAGTAAATCTGACGGATTTATTAGTCACTATTTAAAATCACTATAAGGGGGTTATAGGTATCAGTATCAGCATTTTAGCACAGCTTTATATTGATATCTTCTTTGCATTATTTATTTTAAAGGTAAGTTACCCAATGTCATTAAAAATAGCGTTATTTTGGAAGTGGGCGTGTTTGTGGTTGGATGTGCTGGATATATCTTTGAACTATATTTGGTTGAAATCTGGTGATAAAAGTGTTATAGTAGATTTATTAAAGAGGTAAAAGTTTCGAACATAAAAGTTGCATGGTAGAAACCTGTATGGAGATCCTTGTAATTGGTATATGAGAACTTACGAAGATATACACCGGTCGAGTATTTGGAAATATAATTCACTGTAATTGTAATTGAAATGTAATCCTAGGTAATTTGTGGTAATTGTAATTGAAATGTAATCTTAGGTAATTAATTGTAATTGTAATTGAAATGTAATCTTATGTAATTAATATTGATCAAAAGTTTGATCCAAAAGGTTTAAACTTCCAGTTGCTGTAACGGTTATTTCAACCATATCTATTGTAGTATGTACGTCTTGATGTTATTATCGACGTTATCTAGCGGCTGATCTACGAAACTTCACCTAAAAGTGGGCAGTGTACAAATTTCAAAATATTCCCCTCATGGGCCTGATATATCAAGCTCCATCATTAAATTTAGCGTTTCTTACATTCATTTTACGGAAATTGGCACACGAACTATCTGCTACTTTATATATATTCTCGGAATAAAAACTGGTTTATGATTTATGTTTCCTAAATTTGTTATTATTATATTTTCGCATATTTCAAGGTTTTCGCCGCTGATTTTCAATCAATCTGTAATAGTTTACGATTTCGTTATTATAATCTCAAGCTGAAGCGATTTCGTAAATATTCAATATTACTCAAACCCCATTCCTTTCCCACAAGTTTGGAGTCATCTTAAAATGCCTGATAGTTTTTATTAGAGAACGTTACCGAACCTCTTGACTTAATGAACACAGAGTTTTTTTTGGGCTTGCATTAACGAATGCAAAGGGACCCCATTCATTTTGATTCTCAGAAGATACAATTATACAGGTGGATCCAAGCTATGCAATGCATATAGAAGTATGTATTTGTAAATAATTGCTGTATACATATATGTCTTTCATCATGCCCATCCTAATCAAATAGCCTGCAGCTAGATCCACACATATGGGCTTATTATTAAACTACTATTGAAATGTTTTCGGAAACTTCTCTTGCCAAATACTCAAACTCAGTTGTCTCCACCCAGCCAGATTGCCGCGCACTCGCATTGCTGACGTACATTCGTTAAGGCAGTTTGTTGTTGTTGTGGCGAATCATTGCGCGCCTACCGGTTGAACCACCTGCATAGCCTTTGGGTGCACGAAACCAGCTAAATTAAAATCAAAATAAGTACTGTCGGAAAAATATACGAAACAGCTGCACAAATATTATATGTGGTGGCTAACAGCCAACGGCTAGTACCAATTCAGTTGCAGTTGCAGTTGCAGTTGCAGTGCCACATATTCATACGAGCGCACGGCGCTAAGCGTTCGCAATCAGGCATTGCATGCGCAAATCGCCGACAATAAGACGTTTTCAACTAACTTGTAAGCAGGAAGCGGGTGTATAAGGTGCTGCGCGGCCGTCTGCGGGCCACCAGACACTTGTTTGCAAAATGCCGCTAACGCCACACGAAATATAAGAGCGCTGCTACCAACACCAAAGCGGCACGCCAATTTCCTATGCCAGCGCAAAGGCAACTCCTACAAATGCACATATGTACATAACCGTTTACGTGCAGACTCACACGCCGATGTATAAGTATCGGCGCAAAATCGTCAGCATGCCATTGCTGCACAATGCGGCGTCGCAGTGTCCCGCATGCCTGGGCGCAAACGTGCAAAGACCTTTTGTGAAAGTGAAATTTCTTGCAGTTCAATTTTTTTTTGTTTTTGTTTTTCTTTTTTTTTGTTTTTTTTGTGTCTTTACTTCGGCTCACCTTTTTATGGTGTGTTGGTGCACTTCCTTTTTTGGACACTTTCAAAATATTTATGAAAATACGGCAGCGCAGGAAACCAGTAAAAAGGTGAAAAAATTATTTCAAACGTTTACACCAATCACCACACATGGCAAGGATGACAAATGCTATTGGTATTTATTTTCATGCCTTGTTTTTGTAAACGCTGTAGCTGAGCGCCATTTACGAAGTTGCGAAAATTTCAAAAAGTCTCAGCGGGCTCTTGGAAAACTATTTCTGCAAAGTATTTATGTGCGGTTTGCTTGGTTCATTGCACCGTTGAGGATATTTTTAAATATTTAACGATCTTACAAACCCTAAGCATATGCATTTATATTAGAATAGGTCAGAATAATGTTGATACGTTTATTGCGTGAGCAGTTCGGGTTTGACGAAGTCTTATATAAATACAGGGTGCTTAATCTCTTATGTTGGTAGCTAAACATTGACAAATTTCGTAAAAAAAATAATAGTAAATAATAAAAATGATAATAGTAAAAAATAATAATAATAAATAATAATAAAAATAATAAAATTTTATTTTTAAAATCACAAAAAAAATAATTTTTCATTACTTTTCCTTTTTCGTTTTTCAATACTTTTGCAACATCTCGCGCGGTATAACAATGATTTCGGCACGAATATTTACCTTAGTTCGTAAAAGATCCGAGGCCTGTTGCCGTACACTTTACTTTCCAAGTAACCCCAAAAAAAGTTTCAGCTAAGTCAAATCTGGTAATCTGGCTAGCAGGTCAAATTCAACCCTTTTTAATCTTAGACTTCAAAGGAATTTTTGTTGCAGAAACTGCATAGTTTGGTTTCCAATAACCATCAATACGCTTTTGCTGGCAGACAGAATGAGTCAACATCTATCACTATCGATTTCCATTGACAGTTTCGATTTGTTTAGAAAAGTTGGGCCTGCAGATGATTTTGGTGGAAATACCATCTTAAGAAGGTCGCTTTTTTCGTCAATCACTTTTTATGGATCTCGAATGAATTTTCTGTTTTCAACTAAGGCAGTTTCGCTTACTAACGCCGCCAGGCAGACTGAAATAGACCCCACCGCTCATAAAAGTATACTTGCAATTTCACCGAAAATATAAAAATTGTTTCAATATAAAACGATTCATGGGTAACATTATCCTCCACTGGGGTTTACAGAAACTCAACTGGGACTTAATGAAAGGTGTTGCACCCTGTTTATATTTGTAACTTGAGTTTTAAACCGCCGCAAGACCGATTTATTTTTATGAAAATCTTTTTCACTTTAAAAATATCTATTCTTGGAACGTTGACTATGTGGTCAATGGTCGTGATTTCGGTCCTGATTTAGTATAGCCAAAGTTATATATAAACTGATGATACCTATGCGTATCAATAATACTATTTAAATTAGAACCAAATGAAGGTAACCGCCGCGGATAAACTTTAAAAACTTTCCCTAATTTTACTTTATTTTCTGTGTGCACTTAAGTGGTCAACCACTTCCACCAACCGAACCACTTAGCTACATTATTGATTGCACTAATTTCGATCGCATTTCCTGGACGTAAACAGCTTCAACTTTTCAATTTCATTAGTAACCAAACTTGGTAGCTGTTTTTACCGCCTTCCCGACCCTGCAATTGAGTACTTATACACTTTGACATAGACGTACCACAGCATTAAATGATTAATTATATCAAATGCGATTTATTAGTTGGCTGCAATATCTGGATGTAAGTCTGAGCAGGTGAGTGAATGCATGTAGGTGGTAGGGTGACCAGCTTGTATTACACATGTGTATTTCATTACTGAAATTTCCAATTAATTCAATAATAATTAGAAATATGGAATGACGCGGCTTCAACATTTATAATCTGTAATCCGTCATAAATAGAAATACTATTTTAATAAAAGCATGCCGAAAATGGGAAAAATTTATTCCTTTTAAGACATTTTTGACGACTTGAAATGTCAAGGTTTTTAAGAGAGTGTAACTTGATTATTAGCACATTGTTCCAACATTTCGAACATGCGCTGGAAAGCTACTGCCCTCTTGCTTCTTCTCCAGTATATGTCATTCATTTGAAGCTTAAACAACAATAATTTTTTTTCACTCAAATACGTCGAACTTTGTGCCTGAAAAAGTGTTTTTTGCGGGGAGTTCTTCTTCATTACTTTAATATGAAGAAAACCTCAACCGAAAATCAACAAGTAGCGACAACAACTCATCAAATTGGAGTGAGCGATTGCCGAAAAACGCCCAGAATTTGCGACTAGACACGAGGAAATAATTTTCCATCATGCAACATTCGGCCTCATGTTGCAAGACCGGTTAAAAACTATTTGGAAGACAGCGGCCGGAAAGTTTTGGCTCACCCGCCTTATAGCCCAGACTTTGCCCCTTCCGACTACAATTTGTTCATTTGTTCAGGTCGTTTCAAAACGCCCTCACTGGAATACGGTTCACATCAGAACAGGGTATCAGAAATTGGGTTAATCCATTCTTGGCTGCTAAGCCGGCGTAGTTCTTTTGGGATGGAATCCACAAATTTTAAGAAAGATGGGAAAATGATTATGCTGTAACATCAAATGGGCAATACTTTGAATGATACTATTGTACATGTCTTCTGAAATAAACGTTCAAATTAAAAAAAAAAAGTACGAATGCAGTTATGGACCCAATATTATTTTTCTAACGTAGGTCAGTAATGAAAAAATTTGTTCACCCCAATTACGTAAGGCGACTAGTGTATATTTTCTGGAATATTAGGTGAATCTACTACAACAATATTATGTATTACTCATGCCTACTGATCTCAGAATACTTGAAAATGCCGGCAACATCACTGAGTTTATCCATCAACTTATAAAAATGCAAAGTATCATAATTATTATAAATATGAATATTAGTTTAGTCTTATTATTATATAAATAGGCATTGTAAATTCATTAAAAGTATTTTAAGTAGTATTTATAAGTAAGTATTTATTAAGTAAGTATTTATGCTCATATATTTATATGGAAATTATACAACCTAATTTGCCGAAATATTGTTGAATTGTCACTGGGCTAATCAAATTTTCAAATATTTCACGACTGCCAAAATAGAAGCGCTAAACAAACATGCATTTTATTTTTGGTTGAATAACTTCAATTTTGTTATCACAAAATCTACAATTTAAATAAATTTCTTCCATTGGCTAAAAATTCATATCCACGCTAGATAACTTTGGTGTGCTTTGCGACCCGTGAATGAATTTTCCTATAAACCTATAAACCTTATATATTTTATTTATTTTTAGTAGCTTATAATTTTTTTATTTGCTAGACATCATTCATTTTCTAAATTAACCTACAATATACATATTATTTCCTTTAACCCCGGTTGGAGCGTAGAGCCAAAATAAATACCAAAAGTGTTGAAGTGGTTCCGATTTTTTGGGATTGGGAGTTGTGATAGACTATTCCAGTTAGTATGAGAGTCTTTCAAGTCGGCATCTAGCATAAATGGCCAGGAAGATCCCGGACGTTAGCAATTTCTGGCACCTTATGGGTTCCAAAAATGAGCAGCTCTGCAAACCTCATCGATATTTGCTATAGCTACAATAGCTTTGAACTTATTTCAAGATTTTCTTGTAAGGGTAATCATAATAAATGTATAATAATTATGGTATTTTTATAAGCTCAATATGAAAACGAAAGCTGGTCACCCTAAAATAATTTAACATTTAGGTGTGTTTAGAGGTTTTGTTTTTGATTTCACACACATGACTACACCCAAACACTCTTACACATATGTAAGCATTGCGTTTATCAACTTTCGCTCGTTAGAAGTGCAGCAGACAACAATAACAACTATACTATACATAACAACAACCAAGATTTGTTATGCGTACGCAATTGCGTTGTTTAACCACAGGCTTAACCGAGCGATCGACGACCGCCCGCCGCCAATTGCACTTGTCGCTACAATTGTGGCTTGTTTTGTTGTTGCCGCAGACTGACGCCTTGCCAGACCAGTTGGTGCGCTTAGCGTTCATAGTACAGGTGCTTTACAATTGGCATGTATGGTGTTGAGGTTGTTGTTGTTATATTGGTGCGTGAAGTTATTTATTTTCACGCTATAACAAGAAATATGATTTTTAAATGCATTAATTGCAAGTGAAAAGCAATAAATCCCCCCAAACGCGATATGCAACATGTTACACTTTTCAGGCTACAGCGAAATGAAAATTAAAAAACAAAATAAAAATGATATAAAACTTTTAAACCATAGCATTATGATTGTAATATGATATGTATGCGTACACATACGTGTAAATATTTATATATGCGCATACATACAAACATGTCTATTTAATTCCATATTTGTGCCGGTTCAACAATTGTCGGCTGGAAAAAAAATCCCTCAACTTTTTTGTTGCTACTCTCATTGCAATGAAGAGAAAGTGATTTCAAAATTAATACTACATAGAAATATAAGTGTTTGAAGGCTTCGGAGTAGCTAATTGCTGAGCTGTTAGAAACCAGCGTATGAATTTGATTTATGAAAGTAATGAATAGTATTTTAGTATGATAACTAATAGTAATGTTTAATTAATCTAAGTACTATTTTAATATTTACATAATATATAGTATATAGCGAACTATGAATTATTTTCAAATACCCGGCGGGCTTAAAAGTTCATAACACAATTACCATCGAGAGCATTGCACCGATCATAGCGATCTTCCAACTTTTCTTTACCAAAATGGATCTGAGTCTCCGAGATAACATTTCGATGTGGCTAACTTTCTCTCCAGCGAGTATTCTCTTGAGGTCTGAGAACAGTAAAATATTGCTGGGATTCAGTTTCGGATAATACGATGAGTACTGAAGTAATTCGAAGACAAATTTATTAAATTTTGCCGTCACCGACTTATTTCTTCTTCTTCGTTAGCGCTATGCAGTAGTCACCGTGGTTGCTTTTCCCTTTTCAACGAAGTCGCTGAAATTTTTTCATTTAGATCCCAAAATGTCTAGCATGATCTAGTTAAGTAAACTTAATTTCACTTAATGTTTTCATTAGGGCCCAACTTACGTAGTGGAGACAACAACTTAGGTGGTCACCATGACAAACTATAATATGAATATGGTCAAGGCTTGTGAACTTGGCAGCATGCCTTAAAATTACTTGGGGAATGTTTTCTGCCACTGCAACAGCGTCAACAATTCAGAATACTATTTATCGATCCAAACAGCGTTAGATGGATAAAATCCGGGACACTTTTGGTAGCGTAGTAACGGTAGTACTTTGCTCGGGATATTGTAACAAATTAAACTTCTACTTATCCTGACTAGATTCTGACATACACAACATATGCCCTAGAGGCCCTGTATGACATTAACCACTGTTTTGTATGCCCAGTGAAACTTACTGATCTAATTCGTTTTCCTTATGATCCGACCCCATTGAGAGAGCTACTTTCCTAGCAATACCATTAGATGACTTCGATGACAATTGGCCTACCTTAACCCCAAAAAGGGTTGTTGGTAACAACAGATTAAAATAAAACAACAACTTCCATTGTGACATGTTCAACTGAGATCGTCGCCATAAGAATAAAGTTGTTGTTTATAAACACTTCTGTTATCGAATTATTTTTAAAAGATATAAATATATTTATTTATAATTACAAACCACATCATTAATCAATATAATGCTTAATGAACAAAGCCTTAATGAACCAAGTTACCATTAAATGGACAAATCAATATTCTAATGCTTCTTGTTTTTTGGTATATCTTTAGCAATAGTCAACTTTATACTTTTTACTGCTGCATTACTGCCGACATCAGAAATCAAAGGCAGGGCAAATAGCAATTGATTGACGGACTTGTACGTAAAGGTATGCAGTGTTCCAAAAAGGGGGTAAAAAAATGGGAGAAAAAAAATCGGTATTGAAAGCGTGTGCCATCCAAATGAAGTCAAAAGAGCTTACGCCAAAACTAAAAGCCAATAAGAGACCCAGAGGTATGTTGAGAAAGACATACGGCGTTGCACGTCGGTCACTCAGTCAGTAATTTTTAGGTGAAACAACAAAAAAAGACACAAAAAAAAAAACACAAAAAAAAAATGCATTGAAACCATCGAAGCAACTAAGAGCAGTAGCCGAACAGAGGCATTAGTTGTTGCTTGTTGTTGTTGTTGCGGCGACACTGTTTCTTATGCGTCGAGTACGCACCTAGCACCAGCAAATGGGCCGCCATTTAAAAATTGGGTGCGTTTCTGAGTGACAAACGGCAAATGTATGAATGACGGGCGGGCGGGGTGATGCGCGGACTGTTGCATAGGCTGTGAGTTATAGGAGGCACTGAAAGGTGCGAGAGACTAGCAGAAAATGTGACGCTTCTAGTCGCGAAGACAATTTGTTATGGTGAAATCGGCTTTGCATTGGCAACAGCACGCCAACATTGTGAGTTAAGAAAACTTGAGTCTCTATTTGAAGGAATACAAAAACACTACACTGATAACTGCAACAACAACACTGTCAGCAACAAAAGCATATGAGAAAAATAAGCAACACCTTCATTGTCGGTGACAACGGTACATATACAACAAAATCCACCGATTAGCCAGTCGGTACCTTCAATACAGAGCTGGTCAATGTAATGGTGTGTATGTGTGTGTATTTACAGTGGCCCCAGCACATATTAAGCCACACACTCTTTCCTATTGACCAAACATGTTTTGAAATTTGAATTTCGAAATTATGATTTTGAACACGTGCAACGCACTTCAGGCGTTACGATGCTTCATACAAGTGCATATTTATATAGTAGTGAGCAGTTGTGTATTTATATGCATATTCTATGTATGCGTATGTATACATGTAAGCACAGTATACTCTTGGACACACAATGCTTTCAATTAAGTTTTCCTCATTTGACTAGACTTCGTTCAGGTTGTTTTTTCACTCGAAGGTATGCTAGTTTTTCTCCTCATTTCACACGCACTTAGATACAGACACAGAAGTACAAATGAATATCTGTAAACTATTAATTTTCGCGTTTACCACAAATAACTTGGTCAAGACTTAATTACTTGGTCAAGTATATTTAATTAAAATTTTTTTCCGAACCACCCACTTAAGCATAGAATAATTAGTTAACAAAACTCACTACTGCTCGACGGTAATCGAGTAATATCTCATGATTGTTCTTCGACTGTTACAAATCCATCTCTGGTGGAAGCATTGCAATCCAGATAGATCTGAATAATGAAACATTATTTTTTATGAAAAACCAAAGGATGAAGGAAGATATTTAATGTTGTTTAATATTTAATTGGATATGTGAGGAAGAAGCCTACCAGTGGAGTAAATCATTATATTAGAGGTGTAGGGTTTATACCGATTTCATTTATATTCAGCGTCAAACGACATTATGTTTAAGAAAACATATCCACTTTATTTCATTAAAATATCACACATATTGACCAACATAAACGGTTTAAAGTCAGATGGAAAGCCGGGAATTCTTGTATCGGGCATTTTTGGAATAGAGGAAGATCTGCACTGATCACATTAACTGTTTTCATTATTCAAGTATATTAGGGAACATGTTTTCGCCCAATTTTGTGAAGGTAACTCAATCAGTGACCGATATATTCGATATAAAGTCTGCTAGAATAACGAAAATCATTATATGTACTATGTGGAGGCTGGGGTAATTCCTGGATCGATTTCACTCCATCAGTCCATCGATTAATCGCTCCACATACTATAGTATATCCAGGATATATTAATTTGATATGAATTTTGCTAAGGTTTGTCACAGTTTGCCTGATATATACAGTATAAAGTCGACCGGAACTTTGAAAATCTTTATATTGTAATAGTGAAAAGGTCAATTATAGGCACTGAGGTCCTCTTATTTGGTATTTAGTGGTCCGAAAAGTTATTGTTCGTTTTTGATACTTTTTAACAGAGAGCTGCCACACCTTGAAGGCACTATTTTTTTGAAGCTTTATTCCGATACCTTGATTGATGTTTATTTTATATATTGTCAAGTAACAGAATCTGTGCGAATATAAATTTTTGTTATATTTTTGAAATAGAGTGGTTGTGATGTCGATTTTCAAGTAATAATATAACAGTATCAATATAATATTATGCACTAAATTTAGTTAAGGTTAAGGGTTAAAAACCTATAAAGGTTTTACTTATAAAACACCGTGAACTGCTATACGAAATTTAGCTTCTGTAGCTTAAATTTTGGCGTGGTTATAGACACAACCGACAAGGGACAACAAAACAAAATAAAACTAATTTTTGAGAACTATAATCCTAACCCTAAGACAACAAGACATTTGTCATGCCCAAAACACATTTAAGGCTAGAAATCTTATGTTTGCTGAAGGAAATATTAAAGTAAATCTTTCTATATAAAATTAACGTTTCGAACTTTATCTAACTAATTTTAGAGCGAAGATTTTTCTACTTTGCGTACTTTAGCTTGCATTCAGTCAATATCAATTTACAATATAACTACAGAGATGTTTTGCTTTGTAATGAGTTGCTTGTTATAAAACGAATTCATATCCCAAAAAAAAAATTCATAAGAAATGACTTATATAACTTAATTGACTTATATATAAATGACCATCAATGAAATTTCGCACAAGACGATATGTTCGAAATACTTGTATAGGACTCATTTTATAAAAAGCATTACGGAAATAATAGGTGATTATGATGATCCTTACAGCTCTTCTAGATGATTGTGCGAGTCTCCTTCCTTCATGGTATACGCCTTGGTTTTAATTTTTTAGGCGAGCTATCATGACTGATAAAGTTTTGAAAAATATTTGCTACCACTTCAAAAATCTTTTTTAAGTTAGTCAGTAGCTGGTATTGACCACAAGTCTTGTTTGTGCACACCTTCTACAACTACACCGGGGCTACTTGCGGTTGGGTTCAGCTGGGCTGGAAAAAAACCAGACCCTAACCACACCTTTGCCTTTCGGAATTGCCTTTCCGAAAATTTAACTCTCTGCGAAGAGCTATTTTTGTAAGTAGTTGATCAAGGATGAGATATAAATACAAAATTATATTCAAAATCGGAGATGTATTGATTAGTATTTAATACTATTTATAACTAAAAATTTTGTAGAATACTTAATTATTTTTTACATTTTAATGTGAATATGGTGTTGCACATTTGCAAAGTCCGACATATCCAAAGTATAGATTTTAAATTGATCTCATTTCGAAGATATTTTAACATTCAAACATTGCGTTTAATCTGAAAAGTTAAAAAAAAAGTGATATTGAATTGGTTTGAATTTATAACCTGACCTTTCTAAATTATTAACCAACAAATTTTTCAATTTCAATTAACAAATTGTAACAATTTATTATGGTAATGGCTCTCCAAAGCCAGGCACACTCTTTTTTTTCTCTTTCAATCAATGCTTGCTCTGCCCACATTTTCCTACTCATAAACACCCGTCTACACACAGTGGGTTGACTACTGTTATGAAAACAGTTGCAGCAGATTTATGTCTGAACTAAAAAATAATGCACTGCAATATGAACAAACGATCGAGCGATCGAGCGATCGTTAGCGAAAACACAACTAAACAGTGCGGATCAGGCAATAACAAAATCACCGAAAAAGAAAAGCACCCAAAGCGCCATAACCCGTGGCGGTAGCGTTTGCACCTATTACATGCTTACTCACTTATTGTGCGCTCGTGAAAGAGTGCCGAACGAGTGGTACTGTTGGTCGATTGACCTTAATCGATTGTCATTCATTTGTTCATTGCATTATTTCGGATTGCAATGCAGCATTGCTTCTTTCTGCATTGTCGTCATGCCATTCCATTCAATACAATGCATTCTCTCATTCTTTCCAGGCATTCTTTGCGCGACGCCGTGAAATTGTGCTGAAAAATGAGCAGGTGACGGAGAGTGCTTGCTGGTTGTTTGGTTGGTAATGAGTTGGGTGAGCAGAAGTCGGCCGAGCGTAGCACATATTATTATTATGCATATCTCTGCTGCGGGCAGCAGAGTGCAAGCAATTTAGGTGAGTTTGTACATCAGGCGGGCGCTTATGAAGGGACGAAAAAGGCGTTAATGAAGCATTGTTAATGCGCTGGACTTTTATTTGCTACTATTCCTTATGACTGCTGTTCAAGTGCTTATTTTTAAATCGTACACCAGCATCGTTCGACTTCACAAACAGTTGCGGCTAACTGTCGCATTGTGACACAGTTAAAGGTAAGAAAAATAGCAACAAACAAAACACAACAACAAAATTTGTGAAGTAAAAATGCATTAAAAGCAACCGAAAGTTCACTTAACTGTTGGGCATTGCTGTTGGTGCATTGTAGTAACATATGAACTTACCCAAGTACAGTGCTTCAAAAAAGTTTTGGTGCGAGCAGCGTTCGTACGAAGTGTTAAATACTTTATTTTTTATTTTTTCAGATATATGTAATTCAAGATATATAAATTGTTTGTTCTATTTTTAGATTAAAATAGTTAAAAAAGGTCTAAATAATAAAAAAAATAATGATAATAAGGTCAAACTTTAACAATTAATTATGGAAGTGAGAAAAAGGTCTCTATTCCCTAAGGTCTCTTCTCTAATAAGTTTCTCTATTTTAGGACATATATTTGAGTATATAAATGGCGGCTACTGGGCCACTTATATACTCACCTTTTTCAGGAGTGCCTCAAAGGGCGACGATGCATCAGGAACTCATGCTATCTGAAGCAAAATGAAGAACGTTGTGTTATATCATATATATATTATGACTTTCCAGTACAACATGTACATTTTCAGCTTTACAATAAAATTGCGGCATTGTAAAAAAATTTTAAAGTTTTACATAAAATATGAGCATTAAATTTTTTAAAATAAAAGGTTGCAATAATAACAAAAAAATCATACGTAGTTTACTATTTAATATTATTGTTATTATTAATATATTATACGAAGCTACAATTAAAATATCAACTGGATAATATCTGAGCATCTTCGTAGCCTTATTCGCAGAATGCAGATAACACTAGGTCGGGAGGCTTCTGAGTTTCAGCCGGTTTTCTCGGCCAGCAGCTTCAATGAGTCTGGAAGCCTCGTCATCGTGAGAGCTGACAATTTTAGCAATTTCCGTTGTCATTGATTCATGTCAAGATCATGGTGAAGATTGAAGATCACGGAGAAGATTGAAGATCAGCAGATCTAACGTACCAAGGAGCATTAATTAGGCTTCTGGTCACCTTATTTTAGAGGCGCTGAATGCAGATAACACTGTTTTGACTTGAGCAACCCCTTAGCAGGGAATCCCAAACTTTATTAAAAGCCTGAAATACGTCTAAGAAGGCTGCCGAGCAGACTATCTTATTCTTATCAATTGTATTTTCAACGAAATTGACAATTCGATGCACCTGGTCAAGTGTTGGTCGGTGGTCACGAAATCCAAATTGATGTGCTGGTATAAGATGTTTTCTATCTATTATTAGTTTAAGCCTATTTATGAATATATTCTCCAAAATTTTTGAAAAATCTGGCAGCAGTGATATTGGTCCATATGATTTGACATTGTGTATTGGTTTACCCGGCTTAGGTATCATAATGACTTCATATACTTTTCAAAGCAATAGAACGTATCTTAAGCATAATGCTCTGTTTACAATGCATACAAATTTCTTTATGCAATTCTTTGGTAAATTTCATAATATTACCCGGTTATTAAAGCGCTTTTTAGGCGTTGAAGATGACGGACTCAAACATTTCGATACTACAGCGGAAGAAGAATCCACTATTCTTTTCTTTTGAATAATTTCCTTAGTACTTTAAAATGTACTTTAAAGTTTTAGATTTTTTAAACACCGATATTGGCCCCTCAACGTTATTGGGAATATCTTAATTAATGAGATAACTGTATAGTTTTGTATAATATAACTATACTTCGAACATTTTCTACTACCATATAAATTTTTTCGAACTAATTAAAAAATTTTTACTTCTATTTTGGAACTTTGGCATCTGTTTTTGACAGATATGATGGATAGTGAGAGCCGTTCCATATTTAGTGGTTGTTGGTATAATAAGCTCATTTTTCTATTACAAATCACAACAGCTACAGTTTCGCTGAATGCATTCCAAAGGTCCAGAGTTCCATGATTGTAAGGTCCATTGTTTTTGCTTTACCATACTTGATTCAATCCTGCTTGGTTGCTTTTCAGATGTTTAGCATAAAATATTAAGAATATTTTGGAGCACAAAATAATATTATTTTACCTTTTTCACTTATGTTGTAATGTTTTGTGAATATCGATCAGCATAATAGTAATAGCGATAACTTTGTCCAAACTATTAGGTCAAACGAAAGATATATATAAATACATACATACGACTATTATTCAAATCGGGTTGAGATTTACTTGACTAACGTTTTTTCAAACATTTTAAAAGTTTATCTTCCAATCACAATTGGTATCAATCTCTTTCAGAAAGTATTTTGCCTTAGACTTATATAACACACTGTATGTACACATGTGCTCACCGTAACTGTTTGGTCATTAAAGCGCACTTTGATGAATGAGAGAGTTTTCTTTGAGCGCTGCAACAATTAACACCAGCATTACTAAAAAGAACCATTAAAGGGTCACTTGACAAACAAAAAATTATAGAAAATAGCAAAGTCATAATGCACTTACGCGTACGTGTAGATGTCGGCATCCACCATATTGACCCATATTGCACATAAACCGGGCCCAACAGTCATGTATGTCAGTACACATATGTATGTATTTTTGTACGTATTCATGCATAGCGGTAAACAATAATGATATTACAAAACTCATTTAAGGGCTTATGCTTACCCAGCGTTTTTGACCTATTTCAAAGAAATATGTATGTCAGTAGAGCCGCTTTCTATCTTGAACAGAAAAATCTAAGTTCGAGGATTAAAAAACGCATACAGCGAAGTGAGCTTATATGAACACGAATATATCGTTACACATGCACATGCACTCATACATTTTCGACTGCGACGGTGAAACCGCTGCTGCTATAGGTACAATATTTATAAAAGTCTTGAAACATAAAAATCGGCTAACATTTTGTAGGTCTACTAATTGTAAAATCTTGTCTCATATGGATTTGTTGAGGTATAGGACTCACTAGTCCATATATTTGCTAACCGAAACGATGGTATTATTATATTATATTAGGTAAGTAGGGATTAGAGTAGCATACAGACCGATTTCATCTATTTGTAGCACCAAAACACATTATGTATAAATTAACATGAATAATGTTATTAAAATATCTTACATACTAGTCCATATGTTCCGCATAAAGTCAACACCAAAGGAACGGAAATCATTACATTGGGTGTATGGAGGCTAAGCCACATTGTGGTTTCTTCACAAGATAGCGGTTACACGGACAGAAATTCGTTGGGAAATCAATTCGTCTCATCATACTGATAATTTTATTATATTGTATGTATAACTACATTCGTGTGGTTTGCTAAGAGATTGCGTAACGTGATAATAAATAACTTGAAAACGTTTAAAAGCAGCCGGATACATTCAAAAGCAAGGAAATTGGATGTCATATGAACTAAAGCCAAGATATGCTGAGAGGTCATTTTGCCTGTCAGAAATGCTGCTGGAAGGCTAAAAAAAGAAGTTGTTTTTGCATCGGCTTGTGACTGGTAATGAAAAATGGATCCATTGCGACAACCCTATTCGAAAAAAATTATATGTGAAATCTGTTCAATCAAACCAACCAGCCAAATTAACGGCAAAGCCAAATATCCATGATGACAAGGTAATGCTCCTCCAATGTATTGAGCTTCTAAAACCGTGTGAAACCATTTATGGAGAACGCTACCAACAGCAACTCATCAAATTGAAGCGAGTGATAGCCGAAAAGCGCTCGGAGTTTGCGACTAGTCACGAGACAATAATTTTCCATCATGACAATCGGTGTCATGTTGCAAGACCGGTTAACAGATATCTGGAAAACAGAGACTTGAAAGATTTACCTCACCCGCCTTATAGCCCAGATCTTGCCCCTTCTGACTGCCATTTGATCATTAGTTCCGGTCGATGCAGAACGCCCACACTGGAATACGGTTCAAACCAAAACATTGTATCAAAAATTGTATCAAAAATAGAAAAAGCGCAGTTCTTTTGTGATGGATGTGTTAAAGCTTCATATGGGTAATAATTTGAATAATACTATTGTGCATGTTTTCCTTAAATAAATGTTCAAACTTTGAGAAACAAACCGCACAAATATTGTTATAGACCCAATATATATAATAGAAGCTGTGAAATGGCTGCTTGAGTGACCCCCAAAGGATTCTAAGAGCTCTTCTTGTGTTTGGCAGCAATCTTCATCGAGTAATCCTTCCAGTTTCTCATCTTCAAATTTTTTTTACTTTTTTGGCCGCCCAGGACGTTCTTCGTCTTCCAAGCTAAATCACCACTTTTAAATAGTGCAAACCACTTTTGGCACATCCACTCAGCTAGAGCATATTGACCATAAAATTCCAGTAAAATACGATGGCTCATATGAGTTTCGGCTGAGGTTTTCTTCATATTAAAGTCGTGAAGAAGAACTCCCCGCAAAAACACTTTTTCAGGCACAAAGTTCGACATATTTGAGTAAAAAAAAATTATTGTTGTTTAAGCTTCGAATGAATGACATATACTGAGGAAGAAGCATAAGGGGTATAGCTTTCCAACGTATGTTTGGAATATTGAAAAAATGGAATAATAATCAATTTCCGCCATCTCTTGGCCAACTGCACGAATATTGTTATAGACCCAACACAACCCTTTGTATAAAACCGTCCACGCAACATGTTGCCAGATTTGGAAAACATAAATACAGAGAAGTTTAAGGTTTAGAAAATGGTTACTCTACCACGAAGTAAAACAAACTTTCTCTAAATATATCATGAAAACGCGATAGAAAAAATCGTTCGGAAAGTATCTAATTCCCATATAGCTAATGGAACTATGGACTAATTGCAAAATTCTTCTTCTTCTACTACTTATAAATTTAAGAAATAGTTATTTTGTAATTGTGATTGAATGTTAAGTTCATTTTCAAATCATACTATATATAAATAAGTAACATGTTAAATTTACTTCAAAGTTAAAGCTAAAGCAGCTTTAAGTACTTTGTTGAGTTCGCAGCGTTATTGATGCATGATATGCCACCCGTAACATCGCTGCCTGAGTAATAATGAAGGCATAAAAGCGTGCAAGTTTGTTTATGTGAGGTTTATGTGAGCGAAAAATTGATGTTGCACATGCGCATACACATGTAAATGTCGATCGAGTACACATGAACGTCTGCTTTGTACCGCACCTGTTGCACAATGAAACTAATGCGCTTCAGCGCCACCGCTGTCACGTTTTGATTGATGCACTGTTCATTTCACCATAACCATGGCAATTAGTCTTGTGTTGGAAATAAGTTGAATAAATAAACAATCGCTGTTAAAAGGCACACTTTACTTAATACGATTATGTTATTTTTTCGGAATTTAACGGAATAAAATTAATCAAGAGTAGAAAATCAAACTAGATTCATGAGGAACTAATGTACACATAGGCAACTGTGTATACAACTTCATTTGTTTATTTAGTAGTTGCAGTTCAGACGGTCTCTTTTTAACACTAAAAGCCTTGTAAATACAAATGTATATATGTGTCCGCATGGCCGATATTTTTGGAACCGTTATCAAAAGGACTACTCTCCGAAAAAGAATATATATAAAAGAATACTCTCCTTTTAGAGAATATGTATGATTCTGGAGTATAAAACTAAAATCAGATTTTATATTTTTTCTGAAAATAATGATGGTGGTAATATTAATGGTTAAAATATTTAAATTATTCGCAGACAGCTGCAACATTGTTGATTAATTTCACGCACGATGTAATAAATTCTTTAATAAAATTAATTAAATTATGTGTGCAGTTTTATAAATTTTGGAGAGGTGCATCCAGCCAAAATTAACCAAACCACACGACCACGTTTATTGTGGATGGATGGATAACCCAACAATGATTCTTTTACAGTTTGCAATGGATAATACAGGGTATCGTGAAAACCCAAATATTGCCGAAATATGTCCATTAGCATATCTGTCTTGCACCCTTATATCGAATATAGTGATTTATGTCCATTCAATTAACTTTACAATGGCTGTTTCTGTGAAGAATTGCACCCTTAGTACATTGGTACTACCAATATACCGAACATATCATTTTCCTTCTGTAGTGAGACTACGTAAGGTTTACTACCTTTACAAAATACAATCCTACTTAAGAGATTAGACCAGTCCAGGATTGTCAAAAAATCTGTTATTTCTTGGCTTAAAATATAGCCTAGTATCCTAAAAGCAGAGTCTATTATACATATCGGCTTGAAAATTTAACTGTGGTTTCACCAGCGAGCATTATCTAGTAAGCTATGTATGATTTTTTTCCACGAGTTCCTAGAATAGCCACCTGCCTTCGAGGGGCTCTTGAAAAGATGATCCCGATAATTGTCCCATTTAGTTGCCATTTTGTATAAATATGCCAATATACAAATTTCTTATATTCCCAAATACATGTTTAATGAAGCAATGAATGAAAATGAAAAGATATCGGATTAGGTTTTCCTTACTTCCCGAATAAATAGTGAAAATTAGGCCTTTTTAGTGTTCTAGACTGTCCTAACCCCTTAAGGAAAACAATTTTTTTTTTTGGAATTTTCGGGCTTTATTTTCGAGGTAACGCCCCTATTATACCGTTATTTTCACTCTCCGATACCATTTTTGTAGTACTATTAATAATTTGCTTTAAAATCGGCCTCAAGTGATTTCTTTTGAACAAGTGATCGCTTAAGGTCTGAGAACAGGAAAATTTTGCTTTGGCCCAATCTGAAGAATATTGTGTAATATTATTGTGTAGTACACAAAAATATTGTGTGCTGCGAAAGTGAGTCGAAGAATCGATTGTGAGCTCGCGCGGTTCACATTTCATTTCAGATATCGAAATTATCGTGAGCGCCAACTTTCGCCAATAACACGTTCCTTTATAATATTTCGAGTGTCAGCGATCTGTGTTCTTTTACGGTCATCCAATAATATTTTGTGGAAATTTTGATGTTTTCTTTCGTAACAGCACCTTTTTGGTTCTTTGTTTTTGGTACTCACATTGACTTTACGGAAATAGCTACCATTTATTAAGGTTACTTCTCTTGGTACAAAGCCCTGATAGCACTAATATTAAGCAATTTTTTCTACAATAATACTAATAATTTACTAATATTAAGCAATTCAGCAATATTACTATTAAGCATCAGCGACATTTTTTGTTCAACAAATGTATTGTTTGAGCACGCGCCAAAGATGGACATCAGCAGTGAGAAAATATGTCATATTCAACAGTTTTTCTTCGATAAAGGCGAAAACGCCAGCCAAGCGGCTGAAAATATGAATAGTGCCCCTGATACTGCAACAGCCAATTACACGCTGTTTTGGTTTAGTTGATTCCATTCCGGTAACTTTGATGCCAAACATGCACCACGCTCTGGAGGGCATATTGTCGAAATGATCGACAAAATAATAAAAATCTTTGGAAATCGTCGAGTCCTATCATCATGTAAACCCATTTCGATTGCCCAGGGGATAAACATTGCACGAAAATCAGTTTAAAACTATTCAAGTAAGACTGGATACAAAAATAAACTCGATGTATGGGTACCATCCGAGTTAAAGTAGAAAAGACTCATTGACCGAGTTTCCGTCTGCGAAACCCTGCTGAATCACAACAAAATCGGTAAATTTCTGAAAAGGATTGTTACTGGTGATGAAAAGTGGTTCGCTTACGACAACTTCAAGCGAAAACGGTATCGGCTGAATAGCGGTGAGCCGGCGCAAATGGTAGACAAGCTAGTATTGGCAAGGAACCATCTACTTCTAGAAGCGGCCAGCCAGCTTTGGCCAATAGGAGAGAATTTGTGTTCTCTCAGGACAACACCAGCTCACACACATCGACAGTGACTCGCCAGAAGCTCCAGGGGCTTGGTTGGGAGGAGTAGACTGTCCCAGTTTTTTGCCAATAGGGACAAGGGTTTCTTTGACAGTGGCCTAGTAAATATTCTTTCAAAATTCAACAATCCAACAATTTGTCCAACAAAATAGTGCATATTTGACCTAAATTAAGTCTTTCTGACTATGCTGATTAAAACCTTCTATTTACTGTAAAAACAATCGATTTCTCTTTACTAGTCCTAATATGTATTATCAGCATTCTGTTTTCCAGAGCAAGAGGGTTACGCTACATAAGAAATTTTACGTACGAAAACATACATACAGTGTTAATCATATAAAAGTAAAACAAAAACTTTTTCCAATCATTTATCTCAGGCACCTGCACTCATGTTTTGACGTATTAACTTTGATTTTCTTAAAATTGCATTTTTCTGTCTTCTTTTGACGGTGAAAATGTTTAACAGAGCGTAGTGCGAATTAGTTTCAGAAAGAAATACATTTATAAGTGCACTCATACGTGCATATAGATATATATATGTATTTATATATGTATAAGTATGTATATAAGTGAACGTACACCTATGCATGTATGTATGTATGTATGTATGTAATAGTAGTTAAGCATAATTATTATTATAATTGCAACTGCTGGTACTGCAACAAATGCATTAAGTACCATGAAATTTCATGCAGTTTTCTTTTTGCTGCAGTTTGTCGAACGGTAAATTTCTAAAAAAGAAAGTTGGATGTCTGAGGGGAGTTATTCATTTTTAAGTTTACTACACTATTAGGTCTGCAGCAGCAGAGGTAAAATTGCAAGCCTTAAAACTTTACAGTTACTTTTGTTATTTTTTCAATAAAAGCGAGGATCTTCTGTAATTATTATATATAATATCAGAGCAGTGGAAATCATTTTATTGTGTAGATGTAGACCTATAAACGGTGTGAACCTGTGTGAACATACGTTTTCGAAACCAAATCCGCATTGTGATTGAGCATACTTTCAACTACAGTTTTTCTATCAAGATATTTCTCATATTAATCGATATACTATAATATGTACGGGTTCAAGTCATCCGAAAAGATTAAAATCATTATATTGGATATTTATGGTAACGCTTCAATCAAAGTCTTTAATTTTTAGCCTCAAAGCACAGTACCCATTTTCCCACTTAGCATTCCCACTTAATTTCACAGTAATACATCTCACATATTCACCGATAAATACGAATTAAAGTAAAGTTCGGAATAAAATCGGAGAGACGGAGATTCTCACGGAGGATTCAAAAAGTATATATTCAAATTTCGACCAATTTTAGTAGTCCAAATTCACAGGCTTTCAAACAAGTAAGAAAACATAATGGAAATTTGGTTGTAATTTTCAACCGAGTAATTTTTGAGATATAAGATTTCGGCAAAACATATTATTAAACCGCTTTGAGGGTGCAACTACTTTTCAAAAATTTAGGCAAGACAAATGTTTCCACCCATTGTGAACCCTTACATCAAATTCGAGTTTGGGTTCTTTTGTAGTCAGACAATCAAACAGACATTCGGCGCTTTGTTGTAAATATTGATCCCGACTAAATTTAGGTATCACAAACAACCGTTAAGTGAACCAACCTATTATACTCAAATATTGCGAAAGTAAAAAATTCCACTGCAAGTATTCGATCTAATTTATGTCTACATTCATTCCAGTTCTCGTATAACAGCCAAAAACCCTGTTTTTCAATAACGGTTTCCACTCAGTAAGTAATAAAAGTTTTTCATATATTTCCGATATGGCGACATCGAATTTGTTGTGCTCTCAATTGTCCAAGCATCGAGCTTGTTTACAATATAATATAATGTACTCTTGGAGAGGTAAACTACATTCTAAAGGGTTAGACGTCAAACCAGCTGTCAATGTAAATATATGTGACAGTTATATATATATATAGTATTATACCAGTTATATATATATATGTGACAGTTATATATATTGACAGTTATGTTCAGTATTCTTTGAACAATCATTTTGGGACGGACCATCAGAAATAATGTTTAAAAGTCTCCCTTTCCTTCAGAAAAAAACCCTGTCTTGTTTTTAAACTGAAAATGTCACTATCACACGCCAAAGTGTTACTAGGGAGGGTCTTTTGGTAACTGAATTTTATAGGAGATGGATCTAACAATTAGTTAAAAGTCTTATGATATGACTCTGTTAAATTACTTTCTCTGGCGGCACGTCAAGTCAATGCTTATAAGTTAAGTTGTAAATCTTTTAAAAATTCTGGAGACATTTTAATAGGGGATTATTGAGAGTGATACGTAGTGTTTTGTGGTGGCAATTGTTAGGAAAAATAAATATGCAAATTCGAAGGTAAAGTTGCCTGGAAGATAAATGCATCTTATTTAAAGTATTATTAGCAATATATGAATTTTAGGGCAATTTGTAGCTTTAATAACCATTTAAAGAAATTAAGACGAGAATTGGTATTTCCTCCTTATACAAAGTATTTTAACGCATCTATTTGATGAAAAAATTAAATTCTGCCTATAACTATATTCGTGCGGTTTACTAAGAGTTGGCTTGATTATTATTCCATTATTCCAATATGGGTTGGAAAGCTACTGTCCTTGTACATCTTTTTCAGTATATGTCATTCATTTGATGCGTAAACAACAAACATTTTTTTTCACTCAAATATGTCGAACCTTGTGCTTGAAAAAGTTTCTTTGCGGAGAGTTCTTCTTCATTACTTTATTATTTAAACTTAATAAGCAGCCGGATATTTTTAAAAGCAAGGGAATCAGGTGCCGTATGTATTGAAGCCAAGAGACGTTGAGAGACGAATTTGCATGTCAGAATATCAGTTATGTTGCTTGAACGCTACAAAAGAAATCGTTTTGCATCGGATTGTGACTGGCGAAGAAAAATGGATTCATGATCCATATGTGAAACCTGTCCAACCAGACCAACCAGTCAAATCAACGGCAAAGCCGAATATCCATGACGACAAGGCAATGCTCCTCCAATGTGTTGAGCTTCTAAAACCGTGTGAAACCATTAATGGAGAACGCTACCAACAACAACTCATCAAATTGCAAAGAGCAATTGCCGAAAAACGCCCGGAATTTGCGACTAGACACGAAGCAATAATGTTCCATCATGACAATCGGTGTCATGTTGTAAGATCGCTTAGAAACTATTTGGAAAACGGCAGCTGGGAAGTTTTGCCTCACCCGCCTTATAGCCCAGACCTTGCCATTTCTGACTACCACAAATTGGCTTGATTCATTCTTGACTACCAAGCCGGTGCAGTCCTTTCGAGATGGAATACACAAATTACCAGAAAGAAGGAAAAATGTTACAACTTTAGATGGGCAATATTTTGAATAATACTATTGTACAGGTTTTTCTTAAACAAACGTTAAATTTTTGAAGAACAAAAGCACGCACGGTTATAGACCCAATATATAAACTATTATTATTTAACACCCAGCGACTTGCTATGCATCGCATCGCATTCGGTGGCATCATCTTTCATGCGCTTTCATGAATTAATCGTAGAAATATGTACCAACTGTTGGAAATAGAAAAATATGATAAAATACAACTATAGTCATATTTTTTTTTTGTAACTGCCTTCCTACCAGCACTCAACTAATCTGCTGGTAATTTCTTGCAAACAGCGGATTGCATGTTCCTGTTGCAAATTCCACAATAATCAATGCTCAGCTGGTCAAGTGGAGTACTGTGCCACTGAGCATTGAACACATGTTTTCCGCAAACTGCCGCCCGCCTTCCGCATAGCGTAAGCTTCTCTCTCGCGCTGCCGGCAACTAACCACCCATTTCCCCGACGTTGTAACTATTCAACATTGTAATATTCAACGTGCTTGTTGTCGCCACAGTTTTCTTCTTAGCATCATCGCTATATTATTTATTTATTTTGTGAAAACTTTATTGTTTATTGTTGTTTGTTTATTACTGGCACAACCGTCACTAGTTTTGCATGCATCATTTGTGTTCTCAATATATTTTGTTAGACACAATTTTTTTACACTGACTACAAGCAAACAACTCAAAGTTGCTTGGCACTTTACAGGTGGTTGCCTTTTCCGTTGCAAAAAATATCTGGTGCATGCAACAAAAAATTTGTGTTTGTGTGTATGTTGGCAGCTATGTACGTGTATGCATGTATAAATTCATTAAATATATGCTTGACATTGGTAGTTGAGAGAGCTTATTAAAAATAGAAAAGTTATCTATGGTTAATCATGCTTTTGTTCATGCATATGTATGTGTGTATGTAAATTTATATTTTAGCCAAAGACAGCTAAACTTCAAGTGTAGACTCCGACTTCGACTCCGACTCCGACGGTGCTGCAGTAGCTAGTCGGGTGTAATTAATTCGGACACTCACTTGTCTGGCTGGACATATACGATTTGTACAATTGGTATTTGTGCGCTGTAGCTTCGCAGATATACTCGTATATATAATATCATACTCATTTATATATGTATATAAAAACTTGTTCGTTTTAAGATAATCGTTAGTTTTGTCTTCCCGTAATTATCCTCACACATCGCATAATTGGGTTAATCGGTGATGTTTCAGGAGTGTCACACTTTTATGGCTCGCTTTCAATATTTGTATATTTTCTACATACATACAGTCAGAGTCAAAAATTAGCTTACAGCTGGTACATGTTTCTAAAACGGTTTATTTTTTATTAAGAAAACAACTTAATGAAATTTAATTCAAATTAAACTTAATTTTTAATTCAATGAAAAATTCGGTTAAAAAAAAATTAGAATTTACAGAATAATCAAGTTCGAGGGAAAAACTGCCTGAAAATGCATTCAAAAGTTAGCATACAAGCGGTAAGTGTACTTTTTTATGCTACCGTAGTCAGAAAAAGTAAAACTAATATTTTGTGGGGCCACCATTAGATTTTATAACGGCTTACATGGAGCCCTTTGCATAACCTCACTTGAAATTTTCGCCCATTCTTCAGTCAATGCGTTCCGCAAAGCATTTTTTGAGGTTATAGGTCTTTTTCTAATTTTTCTGACTAAAACATTCTAAAAGTTCTGGATATGATTGGGAATTAGGGAGGTGAATTTAACTGTTTTGGGGTATTATACAACAGCCATTAAGAGGCCTTTGACAATTCTAGCTGTATGCTTCGGGTCGTTGTCTTGCTGAAAGACTCACGGCGAGGTTAAACACTTACTTTCGAACACTTTGCTTTAAGTTGGCCTTCAATATTTGAACAGAAACTCTGCTATTCATGGTAGACTCAATAAAAACCGGATTTCCGATACCAGAAGCCGACATGCACCCCTAAACCATTACAGAGCCTCCCCATGCTTAACAGTTGAAGCACGATTTTTTGGGAGCAGTTGGCTATTTTGTGTTCTCCAGTTTAAGTTTGTTTTCGTCACTAAACACTACGCTGCTCCAGAAGGCTTGAGGGTCAGTTAAATGAGTTTTAGCGAAGTTAAACATTCAAGTCAACATTCAATATTCCAAACGAAATTGTCAATGGATTGCAATCATATTTGGTATCTTTTTAACTTATATTACAGACTCACGTGCTTTCATTGCTATATATTGCTTTATGTCAGAGATATTTATATTAAAATCTATCAAATTAACTCAAAAGTGATATATGTGATACAAACTCAACCAAAGTGGCTTAATTGAAAATATTAGATACATGAGGAAAAAATCAACCAGAAAAAAGGAAATCATCATATTAGGAATATGGGGCTTAGACCATGGTCTAGACCGATTTATTTCATATTTAGCGCGAAATCACATTAGGTTTATGAACACATATCCTAAATGCATTTCATTAAAATTTCACACATATTGACCAACATCAACGGTTTAAAGTCAGATCTAAAGTCGGAAATTCTTATATCGGGCATTTTTGGGATAGAGGAAGATCTGCACTGATCACATTAACTCTTTTCGTTATTCAAGTATATTAGGGAACATGTTTTCACGCAATTTTGTGAAGGTAACTCACCCAGTGACTGACGTGTTCGGTATAAAGTCTGCTCGCATAGCGAAAATCATTATATGTAGAATATGGGAGCTGCAATAATTCGTAAACCGATTTCACAGATTTTCGTCAGTAAACTATTGTATACCCGATATTACATGTTCACTTACTTTTGCTAAGATATCTTACATATTGACCGAAATATATGGTATAAAGTCCACCCAGAGGTTGAAAATCCTTATATTAGGTAATGGGGGCTAGGGGAAGTGCTTACCCGATTTTATCCATTTTAAGCACATGAACACACTGTTATCAGAAAGAGACGCTCTCTAAATTTCAAAGAGATAACTCATATATTGATCGTTATATGTGGTATAAAATCTACAGGAAGGTTGAACATCCTTATATTAGGTATAAGGGGGCTAGGGATAGTATTTACCCGATTTTCCCATTTTTGACACCAGATCGCATTATTATCATGGAAAGATAATCCTCCAATTTCATTACAATATCTTATAGGCTTCCAGATATTTTCGATAAAAAGTCAGATAGAGTCACTGATGTCCTAATATTGGGTATCTGGTGGCTTGAAAAGTTGTAATCCGATTTCGTCTATTTTTATGCATGAGATGGCATATCTTGAGCGTACTATTCGTGAAAAGCGTTATTCCAATATCTTAATTGATGGTTGGTTTATCTGCTTTAAAGTGAAAGCATCAGATGATATTTAAAATTGTATTATATGGAAAGTATGCGTGGTTTTTATCCGATTTCGTCCATTTGTTCCCTTTATGAAGAGATGCTCGAAAAACTTACTCGGAGAAAGTTTGATTCATATAACATTAACCGAAGTATATATTTTAAACCTATTGGGGGGCGGGGCCATGGCCACTTTTACAAAAAAAAAAACAGATGCCCCACCCTACTAGAATCGTTTGTACCACAAAACACGTTTGTATCTTAATTTACTGCTTAGTTATGCAACTTTATTTGTTTTCGATTAATGGCTTTTTGTGGGCGTGGCAGATGTCCAATTACGCCCATCTGCAATACCAACCATCTTACGGCGACAAAGAACATATGTACCAAGTTTCATATAAATATCTTAATTTTTACTCAAGTTATCGCTTGCACGGACGCACGGACGGACGGACAGACAGTCACTCGGATTTCAACTCGCCTTTTCATCCTGATCATTTTTTATATATATATATATATATATATATATATATATATATCTATATCTATATCTATCTATGTCTATATCTAACTCCTTTAGTTCTAGGTGTACAAACAACCGTTAGGTAAACAAAACTAATATACTCTGTAGCAACATGTTGCGAGAGTATAAAGAAGTAAATATGCTACTGAAGTTTGTCGAAGCATTGGGTTCTTCAGTAGTTCATACTTGGCACTGGGGATACTTTCGGAAAACGGCTGCGATTTCTATTTTCCTTGAGCACTCTTTCTTTTCTGCCAGTAAGCGCCAAAAACTCTGTTAAGGTCGCAAAAGAATTTTGAAGCAAAGTCTAAAAAATCAAAATACAAAAGTTATGCTCAGTTAAAATATACCTATATTAGGCGCGCAAAATTCATTTAAAGTTCAAAAGAAAATTTCTAAAATTTATCTTACTTCTTCTCAGTTCTCAGTACTCTTTCTTACTTTCTTCAGATCTTTTGATCTATTTCTATAATATATATATCAAAATCCAACCGCAATGAAGTGGGCGAAACCAAAACATTTCCATTTCATATAGACACAGCGCCGATCAAAATAATTCCACCAATATTGAGCTCTATTCTCATTTCAACATAAAAGAAAAAAATTAAAATTGAATATAATGTTTCTTATTCTCCGTAAGATAATTTTTTCATACAAAAGAGTTTACGGACCTTTACAAATTATCGAACTTTCAACAAAAAAGGGTTGTTTTTTGCAGCCTGCCGAATACTTTCCAAAATATATTATGAAATATAGTGGGTCTAGCATTATGATAGTTATATATATAATAAGATCGACAAAGATTTACCGATCTTTTTACTCCAGTTGTAGATATTAACTTAACGATATTCACAAGCAAGCAATTTAAATTCGAAGGTATCGTGTGCGAGAGTTGATCTCACTTACTTCACTTCCTGGAAATATAATTTGTTCAGTGTATTTAAGTCGCTTCACTTAGGAAAGCATTAGCGTAGAAAAGTATGCAAAATACATACTAGCGGGAACAAATTGCGAAACTTTTAGATGACTTGGCTTTTCATACAGTTAAAATGTCCTCAATCGTAGTTAAGAACTACACCTGCGCGTTTACAAATCACTTCTCCTATTCCCCTCTAGATGGTGCGGTATGAGTGTCAAATAAAAATTTAATTCTCCATGCAAATTTGCACGCCTAAAATTATGTAGAAGCGTGTCAGTATTGAAGTTGTGGTTGTGGATTTTGTCTGGTTTTAAGAAATTCATTTGAATTTCTTTAGTGAAACATTGAAAGTAGAAAAAAGGTTTCTAAATGAAATAGATACAATAATTCCTAACCGAACATTTTCCAATGAAAAAAAAATATCCTAACATTTATTTCATGCCGACTTCATGACGTTGACATTCTATCAGAATATATAAACGCAGCAATATTCCAAAATGTAAGAAACAGAGAACAGCTCTTTTCCAACCTGTTAGCACCGCACAGGTGCTTTTTGATTTCAAAAGTGCTGAGTTCATATTACCTTATTATATATAACTTGACAAGGGTGTCGAAAATAGTTCGAGATGTTTGCTAAACTTTATTATAAACATGTAAGGAAGGGTTAAGTTCGAGTGCAGCCGACCATGCACTCGCATTTTGCAAGTATTAAATGCGCGGTAATATTTCCAGCTCTCGGCAAAACTTTATATTAAAGTGGGAAGGTACATTACGATATCACTAATTTTTAACATCGAGTAGTATAATGCTAATCGTAATATTCTAGGTTAATTTTATTGTAGTAACACTGATAATAAACTCAACCAATGGAAAGAATTTTAATATATTTCAGTATATGTGGTATAGATTCAACCAAAGCAAATCGAATTAGCAGACTCACTAACCCATATCGAAATCAACCAAAAGAACCGAAATAAAAATAATTCTCATTTTTTTTAGCACAAAACTACATTATATCTGAAATAACATGTACACTCAATTCGATTAAAATATCTTACATTTTAACCGTTATATTTAGAATTAAATCAACCGGAATGGCGGAAATCAATATATAGGTTATATTGGGGATGGGAGAAGGACTGAACTGATTAAACTAAATTTCTCGAGAAAATATTTCGTCCGAATTTTATTAGGCTAACTAATACAAGAACTGATATATTCGTCATATTCAACTATCTACTATACTAACGAAAAATTATATGAAGTTTATGGGAGCTGTCGCAATTCAACGACTGATTTGCGGCACCAAAGTATGTCGAAGATACTATATTCACATTATTTTGTAAAGGAGTCTTATATATTGACCGATTTATGTGGTGTAATGTCAACTGGAAGTTCAAAAAATATTATATATTGCATATAAGGGCTGGGCTAAAAACTCAACCGATTTAATTCATTTTTAAAACTAGAACATTTTGTTATAAGGAAAAGATACCTACTTAATTTTATTAATTAATCTCATAAATTGGCTCATATCGTCGGTACAAAGTAAAGTTGGTACATATTCGTTACCTGGGGACTTGAAAAGGTATAGTACGATTTCGACGATATTTATCGTCATACATCGGAATCGGCATACATTAAATGCGCTTTTTGCGCTAAGTTCTATTTCAATAACTTCATTGTTCATCTAGTGTAATTTCTCAGAATCTGATGGAGTTCAAAATGTTGTCATATATAAGTAGGCGTGGTTATAGCCCCACGACGCTGTAGTATAACTACGTCAATGAACCATTTGTGAACCAAATTTGGTTAGAATTGCTAGAGTAGTTGCTGAGATGTGACATTTCATTCAAAAGTCGGCAGCATTGCGCGCATAGTCCAATTTGCTACCGATTCACATTCAAATCTGCTATATTATCTTTTAACGGTTAAAGCTTCTGAAGTTTTACGTTAGACAGTTAGCCGTTTCGAAGTTTTCAACATAACATTTATGTAAGGGTGGGCGTGGTTAATGTCCGATTTCTCCCATGTTGACACTGTATGTTGAGATACCAGAGTGTGATGAGAGACCAGGTAGAGTGTGAGTAGATTGTGTTATATTTACGGTAAACCTATCAGTGGGGGGAGCAACGCACAGCTTAAAAAATTTTTTTTAACCACAGTTGCAACTCTACTGACCTGCAACGGTGACCCTATTTACGTCATTTCAGTTTTTTTGTTTAAGTTGTGACTTAAAGCGTATTCTTTTCTCACAAATATGTTTATATTTATTCTGCCCTATGCTCGGGATGTGAAATTTGCATGTTCTTTTCTCAAAATTTATTCGGGTTCGTTTTGTTCTTTTCTTAAAATGTCTGACCCAGAAAAAGTGCAACATTTTCTACCCTTTACAAAACATAAGAGTGAGAGTTTCCCTTGCGATTTATTCATCGTTTTTATACTCTCGCAACATGCTGATACAGAATATATTAGTTGTGTCCACTTAACGGTTGTTTGTAATACCTAGAACTAATCGAGTTAGATATGGACATATGTATATATAAATGATCAGGATGAAAAGATGAGTTGAAATCCGAGTGACTGTCTGTCCGTCCGTCCGTCCGTCCGTCCGTGCAAGCGATAACTTGAGTAAAAATTAAGATATTTTGATAAAACTTAGTACACGTGTTCTTTGTCACCGTAAGATGGTTGGTATTGCAGATGGGCGTAATTGGACATCTGACACGCCCACAAAATGCCATTAATCGAAAACAGATAAAGTTACATAACTAAGCAGTAAATTAAGATACAAACGTGTTATGTGGTACAAACGATTCTAGTAGGGTGGGGCATCTGTTTTTTTTTTGTAAAAGTGGCCATGGCCCCGCCCCCCAATAGGTTTAAAATATATACTTCGGTTAATGCTATATGAATCAAACTTTCTCCGAGTAAGTTTTTCGAGCATCTCTTCATAAACGGAACAAATGGACGAAATCGGATAAAAACCACGCATACTTCTCATATAATACAATTTTAAATATCATCTGATGCTTTCACTTTAAAGCAGATAAACCAACCATCAATTAAGATATTGGAATAACGCTTTTCACGAATAGTACGCTCAAGATATGCCATCTCATGCGTAAAAATAGACGAAATCGGATTAGAACTTTTCAAGCCACCAGATACCCAATATAAGGCCCTCAGTGCCTCCGTCTGACCTTTTATCGAAAATATCGGTAAATCTGGAAGATATTGTAATGAAATTGGATCTTTGCATGATAATAGTATGCTCTGGTATCAAAAATAGTGAAAATCGGGTAAATACTATCCCTAGCCCCCATATACCTAATATAAGGATGTTCAACCTTCCTGTAGATTTTATACCACATATAATGGTCAATATATGAGTTATCTCTTTGAAATTTAGAGAGCGTCTCTTTCTGATAACAGTGTGTTCATGTGCTTAAAATGGATAAAATCGGGTAAGCACTTCCCCTAGCCCCATTACCTAATATAAGGATTTTCAACCTCTGGGTGGACTTTATACCATATATTTCGATCAATATGTAAGATATCTTAGCAAAATTAAGCGAACATGTAATATCGGATATGCCATAGTTTACTGCCGAAAATGTGTGAGATCGGTGAATGAATTATCCCATCCTCCCATATATCGCATATAATGATTTTCACTATTCTAGCGGACTCTCGGCATTCTAGTAGAGTCCAGCTATTAGTAAATTTTATATATTTGGAGTAACGGCACTTTGTGGATCAGAGAAGGTCCGATACCAACCACCTCAGAAAAGTTTCATAACGATATCTCAATATTTAGACAGACGGGTTTCAACTATTCTCGCCATACTGATCAATTTGATATATGTATATAACACCATTATCTTTCTCGATTAGCTCTAGATGATGCAAACAACTGTTACTGCTGAACAAAGCTGTTCTAGTCTTTGAAACATGTCGCGGAAGTATAAAAATGTTGCCAATATTCATGCCCCATTCATCAATTAACTGATGGGTTAGCAATTTTTTGCGATAATCCCTTTCAAAAATCGAAGAGAAATTACTTCCTTTCTAACTGCCGGTTGGTGGTCCAGCACTCCCAATCTGCCATATCGGTTTCTCTTCAGCAATATCTCCCCGTTAGCCTTACTTTTACTTAAAAGCATACTTTTGTTGTGCCTATAAATTATTTCTCCGAATTATTTGCATTTCCGTTAAATGTGAAGTATGCGAGGTGTGAGATAATACGTGTAATTAAATATGGTATTTTTGAACTTTCCGCTTGCCATATGCAATATTTGAAGTCATTAAAATCCACACCAACAATTACGGTAGTGCGGGCAGTGTGGGTAGTGCGGGTAATGAGGGAAGTGTGGGGGCAAGAGCAATAAGTAAAACCAGAAAATTCACAATTATACACTTAATTGGGCAGAATAAACGCTTGTTGTTGGTTTAATTGTGAGGAAAAACAAGAGAATTGTTTCAAAAACATAAACGAGCAAGGAAACCATTCGCACAAACATGTATGTATGTATATGTTTGCATGCGTGATAATGCATGTTGGGGCTGGCTTCTTCTGAGGCGTAATTTAAGTCGGTGCGCATTGGTCATGTGGGGCTGTGACGCTGGGCCTAGGGAAATACATATGAATGAATAATGATGCATTGTAAAGATCACATATGTATGCATGTGTGTATGTGTGTATGTATGTGCAAGACAGGCGACCAGTGTCGAGGGGAAATCTCAACAAATAAAACAAATTGCTTGTGGTTGTTTTCACTTGTCTACAAATATGCAATTGCAAAATCGTGTATATATATACACTGGGTTGTATGAAGTATATATATGAAGTACGAATATATATGTGTGTATGCACATATGTTGTATTTTTATATAAATAATCACATGTACAAATGAAATAAAGTGTTTACAAGTATTAAAGCAATTTTATGCATGTATGTGTGCTCCGTGTGTGTCCGTGCTTGTTTGTTTACAAGTGCACTTGTTTTTTGTGGGCAGCATTGCGCACTTTTTGTACCTCCCATACTATATATATATATGTGTATGCATGTATTTATTTTGCTTAACCTCACTTTTAAACAATTAAAAATATTGTGGCAACATGTTGCACAGAGTTTAACGGCTGTTTGTAGGAACTAAAACTAATCGAGATAGATATGGAGTCATTTTGTATACATATATCAAATTGATGAGGATGATGAGCCGATTTAAATTCCGGGTGACTGTCTGTCCATCCGTCCATTTATCTGTCCGTGTAAGCGATAATATAAGTAAATGTTTCTTGGCACTCTGAGTAGGTTGATATTGCAGCTGAGCAAAATCGGACAATTGCCACGCCCACAAAATGTTGTTAAGTGAAAAATTGTAAAGTGCTTTAACAAGGCCATCAATTGAGCTACAAAACATAAATTTGCCACTAAAGATCACCGCAGGGAAGGCAATTTGTAGTTTACAAATTAGTGGGCGTGGCAATACGCTCAAGTAGGTTTAATGTGTATATCTTACAAATTATTGCAGCCATGTCAATCAAACTTGCTCTCAACTCAAATTCTACGGTGAATAAGGTGCGGAAACGGTATAAAAAATTGGGAATGGGAGTGGCACCGCCCACTTTTAGGTGAAGTTCCATATCTCAGGAACTACTGGACGAATTTCAAACAAATTTGGTGGATAACCTTATGTTGACATCTTTATGTTACTGTTTGTAAACGAGCGAAATCGGATTACAACCACGTCTACTTTCTTTATAACAGAATTTTCAAACACACGAAATTTTTTCACTTTACGATACATAAATAAAGCACCAATGAAGATATCGGAATAAAACTTTGTAAAAATAGGGCTTTCAAGTTCTGAGCTAAAATTGGTCGAAATTATACCATACATTTTCAAAGCCCCAGATATCATATAACAGGGTCTAAGTGAATATGGTTGACTTTTTAGCGAAAACATCGGTCAATCTGTGAGATTTATTATTGAAACACAGAGATAAATTTTCTCTGTTAATAATATAACCTTGTGTCTATCCTTGTGTCTATCATTGTGTCAAAAATGGATAAAAACGGGTCAATACCTCTTCTAGTCTCCATATAGTCACCGAATATATCAATCAATATTTAAGGTATATTAGCAAAATTAAGCGAATGTATAAGATTATATATATCGTAGTTTAATGCCGAAAATTTGTGAAATCGGCTCACAAGTTACTCCAGCCTTCAAACACGTGGCGTGTTCAAAAAGTAACGGAAATGTTCTTTGACTGTACTCTTCGACGTTAATGGCATAGTCCATCATGAATTGTTGCCTCACGGTCAATCGGTCTATAAGGAATACTACAACAACCTACAAGTTCAACGCCGTTTACGTGAAGTACTCCGAAAAAAACACCCGCATTTGTGGAGAAACAATTCATGGCTTTCAGCTCTGCTCACTTTTGCTCAATTCTGCTCACACTTCGTTGTTTCTTCGTGAATTCTTGGCCAAAAACAATACTGTAACGATGCCCCCGCCTCGATATTCGCCAGACACGGCTCCGTGTGACTTATTCCTATAATAAATCCTATAAAATGAAGAGAACCCTAAAGGGTCAGGGCTGTCCCAAGAATCGAGTTTGAGAAGTGTTTCGACGATTGGAAGAAACGCTGGCATAAATGCATAATATCGGATATATCGGAATAAAATTTTGACGGCGACGACATTAATGTAGACGAATGAATAAATATCTTGTCAAAAAGCGAAAATTCCTGTTATTTTTTGAACACACCTCCTACTGCATATAATGATTGTAATGTAATGATTCTAGTAGACTTTATACCGAATAAATCGGTCCAATTCTGAGTTATTTTAGTAAAAATGCGTACAAAAAAGTGCTCGAGCATACTTGAGTTTAATGGCAGAAACAGTTCAGACCTTTTGTTAGCCCCGATATACCCGATATACCTAATATAGTGACGTTCGACTTTCCAGCTGACCCTAAGACGTTTATAGAAGTCAATATGTGTAATATTAAAAAAAAAAAATTAAGTGTTTTTTACCACCAAACCATAATATGGTTTAGCGCTGAATATAAATGAAGTCGGTACATACCTTGGTCTAGCCCCCAACCTTTAATATAATGATTTTAGACTCTATGTTTGACTTTTTTCTCATATACCCTTTATATAGAATATCATTTCTTTGGTTAAGTTTATATCACATGTAACTCCATAGATGACGTGTCAATAAAATTATGTGAAAGTGATTCAATCAGCATTATGTCATCCGATAGTAAAAATTAGTGGTATCCGTATGTACCGTTCCACAGCACTAATTCGATGAATATAGGGATTTGTGTTAGTTCATTTGATTTTAGCATAAATACCTCGGGTATGAAGCCAAAATTAATAATAAAACTAAGTGAGGCTCGGACCTATAATCTATGTTAATAACATGCCAAATTTTTTTGTAATCCATTACGATTTCATTGAATAACGCATAATGGATTCATATTATATATATATTCCAATTTTTAATACCACGTCTTGCCAATACCTGAAAGTATTTTCTCAACGCTGAGCCTTCCAATTGTGAGTTTATAGAAGGTTCGGTTACACCCAAAGTTAGCACTTCCTTACTATTTTTCAATTCTTTTTTTGCTATTTGTACTTCTTGCACTTGTTGTCGCTTTCATAATCCCCATTGTTGTTTTCCCGCGCTGATGAATAAGCAAATGGTTGGGCGAGTAAATGCATGATTATTCTGACCAAAAATGTATGAATATGATTTCTTATATGTAAATATGTATATACTTTTTTTTATATAATTTATCCATAAATTAAACGCATTGTTTTCGATGACGTGATTGGTTGTTCTTTTACTTACATTTTTTGAAACATTCAATCCAGGCATGCAAATATAATACATATGTGCATACATATATAGTATAAACATCTAGAATTATGTATGTGAGTGATTATATAACTGTACACACATATATATACATGCATTAGTGAAGTGTAAGAAATTCGTATGCAACATGCAGTCGCACAACAGACTAGTTTGAAACAAGCTCACTATTAGTCGACTAGTCGAACTAGTCAGAAGCATAACTAGTTTAAGTCGGTAAAACAAATTTCTCTAATGTTTGTGAAGAAAGAGTGCTTAAGCTTGTCTTAAATTTTTTTCATTCAAAATACGGCAGACCTGAACTAAAGTCAAAATAAAAATTATTTCCTAACATATGAACTGAACTGTATACTTTTGTATCTATTCTGAACTAGTATAACACTGGAGAATTTTTACCGAAATCGGGCAATTGGCTGTCCTGTTGTTCTTGTGGTTCATACTTGTAGCAAAATAATTGATAACTTGTTGATTTCACTGCAGGTCAGTTAACTTACAAGCAAGCAGGTTGTCTATTGCGCTCGCTTTAGTTTTGTCTCCTGTGCTCCATGTCGTATGAGTAATTCAAATTGCTGATTCAAAGGTAAACAATGGAGCATTTGCAAGCTCACCATTTGGGAATTCTATTCAACTAAATCGTTTGTTTAGAAAATGAAAACTTGTGCATATTAACAAAATATTCAAATGCAATTATAAATTAAGAATTGCAATATAAAAAGATGATTACAGTTAGGGGTGCTCCCATCTAGTACTTACGATATTCAATTACATACTTCACAATAGTTTTTTAGTTCGAAGACTATTTCTGCAATAAATCCAAGTAATGTAACTCTCCGAGTATTATTTGTTGACCGAAATATCTTTCGATAGCTGTTCAGTTTTATAGAAACTTAAAACCGTAAGTCTGGGATATTAACAGTAAAGTGAGCTCTTTTGAGTTTCTAAGTATCTTTTTATATACTTCGTAGCCTGCTATAATGGTCTTACTCAAAACCTTAGCTCGTATAATATATAACCTCTTCTACGAAATTCACAAAGCCGGTATCAACAGAGCTGACTGCGCTCTCTACATTTTCAACTGATGGATTTTGTTCCTTCCGTTAGGGTAGGGAGGGAGGTAGGGAGAAACAAGCAAGGTATATTTGAATATAATATAATAATTCATTAATAATAAAACTAATTTCTTAACAAATAAAAACTTTAGATAAAAAAAGTACTTATGTGGTGTTAACCTGAGAGTTTTTATATTATTATTAGATGTAATCACGGGGGCGGTCTCATAAGTACATAGCCTATAAAGAAAAACGAAAATTTTGAGAAAAAATCCGACTTAATTTTCAACATCATCTCAGTTTAGCTCTATATACTCGAGCCGGCATTGCTTCAATTTCTTTAACCCATTAAAATTAAATTATTACGAAAAATTACGATTCCTCGAGAGTTGCGAGGTCGGCTCCCATTATCGCCGGATGATCACCTTATTCGACTCAAATTCCCGCCTCTTCAGTAATATTTTCGAGTTCAGAAATAAATAGAAGTCTCACGGAACCAAATCTGACGATAGGACAGTCTTCGCTTTCTTCGGAGCTGTTTCGACAGCTCTCTGGTGAGTTTCTGGTGGATTCATGTTTCATTGATGTTCACGAAATGTTATAGAGACTCCTGTGGATTGCCTCAAGCGCTGCTGTGAAGTGGTCTCAGGGCTGTTCTACTATCTCAGCTATCTCGAGCACCTTCAATCGGCGATCTGTCAGTACGAGATCCTGATTTTTGCCACATTATATATATACATAATATATATATATATATAAACGGTGATAGCTGTTTTCATGACATCTCACTGTGACTCGTTCAAAACCAACGTGTGGACGCTTTGAAACTCGTTAAACAAATTTTTGACGTTCGCCATTGAAGGAGAAGAGTCCCGTATATATCCACGTACTCTTTGATTTCAATGCGCAACTTCCCTTCCAAAAACAAGAATGAAATTTTCTAAAATCCGCACTCTTCCACACTCGGTTAAAACAAAACTAAGAGTCCGCTTTGGATGTAACCGTCTGCGAGAATGTAATGCATGATAGCAAATTTGTATTGCGATTGTGGCGCCCTCGAGCGGTGAGACTAAATACTTATCGGTGCGACATCGTATTTTTCTCGTAAGTTTATAAAGGACAGCAAAGCCGGATTGGGTGCACAATTAAACAAGTTTTTGATTTCATGAGAATTAATTGCTTTGCTGAATTTTACTAACGCACTAAACGGAAACGCTTTTAAAACGCATTCTATCACGCAGCTAAGAAATTTACTCAACCAAAATTTATTGTAAATAAAATTTAATATAACCAAACTTTGACAGCTTGTGGATAGTGCTATTTGTACGTTAGCACTTGCGAACTTTTAATGACGATAATCGAATGGCCGTTATTAAAGTCACAAGTTACTAGCATCAACTTAATTATAAATGCATTTAACTACCGTTAGGGGTGTTTAATTTAATGTTGGCGAAGTTTATATTACATTTCATTTATTGGCAAAGTGGGGTAGTGGGGAAGTGAGTATTGTAGCAATTTATGTGGTTCGAGAATGGCATTCGGTATGAATCAATAAAAATATTTTTAATACAAAAATGATTTATTTCAACTCCAATTGTTACGACAGCTCGCAATATTTAAAGGTTTTTGGCTTATAATAAAATATATTAATTCCTTAAAGGTATTAGTTGAAGACGAAGTTGTATATAACCGTTCATTTGTAGTCGCTTAGGAATTAAAGCCATGTCAGTAGTAAATTATTAATGCGACACCGCCCACTACTCATTGATAATAAATGCAAATGGATATTCATATGAAGGAAAACTCGTACGTGGTGCGATCAAAAAATAACGGGAGTTTTCGATTTTTGAAAAAATATTTATTCAGTCGTCTACATTAGTGTTGTCGCCTTCAAAATTCCTTCAAAAGTATCCATTCGATGTTATGTATTTATGCCAGCCAACACTTCTCAAACTCGATTTTTGGGGCGGCGCTGGCCCTTTAAGGTTCTCCTTATTTTCGGAAATAGGAAAAAATCACACGGAGCCATGTCTGGGGAATATGGAAGCTGGGGCATCGTTACAGTATTGTTTTTGGCCAAGAATTAACGAACAAGCAACGAAGTGTGAGCAGAATTGAGCAAAAGCCACGGTTTTTCCACAAATTCGGGTATATTTTTCGGATTGCTTCACGCAAATGGCGTTGAACTTGTAGGTAGTACTCTTTATGGACCTTTTGATCTTGCCATTAAAGTCGAAGAACACAGTCGAAGGACATTCCCGTTATTTTTTGAACACACCACGTATATTACCACATATATTTGAATTGTGTTATGAATTTCAGAGACTCATTATAACCTACAAATAATAGATTTTAGGCTAAATGTGAATCAAGCGGTTCATATTCGTTCGAGGCCAATAAGCTTCATTACACCTTTCTTTAATAAATTACCAACTGGATATGTTCTAACAAAAATCAATCTAAGGTTACAGAAAAATAATAAATAAATTTATTTTGCATGCGTACCGGATAGTTTTGCTTCGACTTTCAGTTGACTATATGGTTGGTCCGTCTGGTCGTCTGTTTTGAGTAAAAATTCAAATAGCTTGATGAAACTTGGTATACGTGTATCTTAGTACTCCGAGGAGGTTGGTATTACATATGGGCGAAATCGGTAATTTCAAGTTCGTACAGTAGATCACAGTGAGTTGTAGCGCGGCATTTTTGCATTTCAAAAGTGTGCGTAGCCCTGTGTTTTAGTAGTGTTAATGTACATATCGCAAGCTACTAAATATTAACTAAAAATTAATTGAAACATATTCTACTAACATTCCTTGATACATACCATGTGAAAATGGGTGAAAACTGATAATAACCACGCCCACTCTTCGTAAGAAGTTTTTATTCAAAACAGCTTCAAGTGAGATAACTGTATAATGCAAAAATTCGAAAACTTTGAATTTAATCGTAAAAAAATCGCTTAAAAATTTTTTTAAAATGCACCCCAGCGCCCACTTTTGGTTCAAGCCTCAGCGAGTGCTCGACCAATTTGGCCCCAATTTTATACATAACATTCCTTTGGCATACCTCTGTCACAGTTTGCCATAAAATGATTGAAATCGGACTATAACTTTTCAAGCCCACGGGTAACGAATATGAGAAACTACGAACCTATATCTTTATGCTGAAAATATCGGCCTATTCGCTAGAAAACTTAATCCAATGAAATGGGCATCTTTTTCTGATAATAACGTCGTCAGCAATTAATAATGCATAAAATCGGTTCTGCGCTTTCCATAGGCCCCATATATCCATTTATACATAATAACATACAATATACTTATAAGTATGATATAATATCTATAATGCTTTAAAGTCAAGCGAACTAATATTTAGTTTCAATGTTATTGTTGGATTTTACTGAGGTAGGAGCAGTGACCATAATAATCGGTATATGATGACTGAGAAGGTGTTTAGATACATTTTTGTTATCTAACATATATAATTTAACCGGGTATATTATGTATAGGCGAAGATAGGCATTAATTTTAACCCTTTTTGGGAGAGTTGTAAGTGAAGAAACATGTTTGTCGTACCATTTTGAGTACTTTCAAGTGGGCAGGTTGGCATTAATATAATATCATTTATAAAATATGGCTCGCTTCGATCAAGCAATTTGTGAATTATGTCCATAAATCACTTTTGGAAATGATTCACATGTAAGAATGCATTATCCACTTTACCAAAAAATTTTTATTTTTCACGCGTTGTTCTTCAGCGATCTTATATGCACTTCAGAAGTCTTAGTACTTTCAAAATATAACATGATTTCTACTATACCGTTATGTAGTATGTGTTCGGGGTTATTAATCAATTTTTGAAAATAATTCACGTTGTAGTATAGATGATATAATTTGGCAGTTCTTGAAATTTTTTTCGAATTCTTATATATTGTAGGCATCTCTTCATATTTAAGCTACTGAGTGTCGAGTAACCCCGTTTGTGGGCGTTTCCAAGGGCCGATTCTACTAAGAAACATGTATGCAAAGCTTCATCAAAATATTATGCAAGGTTGGGTGAATGATTTCAATGAACAATGGCATCGTCATTCAAGCAATTCCAAACAATCTTAAGGTGAATACAAATTTATATACTCTTTGCAACTTCTGACAATAAATGAAATCGAATTGCTCCTCATACTGTGGAGACAATACTATATATAAGGAAACTGTATAAGCTACGCAGACAAGTTTCCATCTATACAATTTGAATGCAACATGGAATAAGTATATATAAAATATGTTTGCATACATTTTGCTAATATATCTTATAGAAATCAAGTGAATTGAATTTCGATTGAAATGCTTCCAACAAGTACATTTTGTTCTCGAATTACTCGCATAAATGCACTAAGATTGATTCGCATCAGCGCATTTATGCCTAGCTATTCCCTACTTCCTATGCCCACATTTCCTCACCGTGCAACATAAATGTTGTCAGCATTGCTATAATTCGTCTACGCGTGCTGTCACCATCATTATTGCAACGTTTGCCGCCCAACCGACGCGAATGGTCTGAGGTTACCGCCCACCAATTTATATCCCATTTATAATTATGTGATCATTCAAAATAGTTGAAGTGGAATATGGAAGAGTCGCTGACACTAATTCAACAGTAATAACCGGAGGTGACAGAATTTATCAACGCCATGTAATTACAAATACATACGCGTCTGTATGTGTGTGTGTGTATGTGTATAAATTGATAACATTCGTTGCAAGTACCCAGTGGGAAATGTTTATTAGTTTGTGCAAAAGAATTGAACAACATATAATTTTTCTACTTATCACACAAATTAGTTTTATGAGAAATAAATTTATCATAAATTATACTTAGTAGAACCAGTTGCATTAGTCTGGAGTGGGCCTGGACAAGTGCTAAACATACTCGAAATTGTCAAATCATTTATTTTCCACAGACAAATACTTTCAACTTGCAATATATGTTAATATTGCTATAAAATCTGCCGTTTAGCAGTTTTTGACTCCGTAGTTAGGACTATGGAATTCCTAAATTAAGGATTTAGCAGAAAGAAACAAGGATCAGGGTAAATAATTATGCATGTGTAATATTATTTGGTAAGTGAAGTATGCCAGTAAAAATTTCAAGGAAAACATTTTCAAAATACTCCTTCTCTCTCTGCAATTCTCCAACTTTCCAATTCTCCAACCTAAGTATTATACTTGTAACATCTTCTGTATGTATGTTTATCATAAATTAGGTCTGCTAATGTAAAATTTATTAATGATTTTCCTACAGGGTCGCGCAATAATCTCTTCAAATGGTATATACAAATATATACTTAAAGCCTTTAATAGTATATAGAAGCGCTGAGAGATAGGTGGGTAGATAATGATAAACATATATACATGCTTACATACATATATAAATACAACCACATACATACATTTATAATCATATGTATATTAGGCGCTTGCTAGCGTTTGTATTTATGTGTGAGCGTTGAAGCAAAACCGAAATCAAATCAGTTTCAGTAACGTGCAAAATCCCTATTCAAGCCTCATTCAATCCCTCACTCACCTCCCCTCTTCGCACAGAAATTTGTGTATTGAGCTGTATGTTAGTTGCAACATTTGTGCGTGTCTAATACATTTAAACATCATTACTGTTCTTCCGGCGCAGTCGCTAATATAAAGCAAATATTTACTAGACTTCAGTACTAATTACTATTCCGACAACTCTCTAGCACTATTTCCCAATAGCATCTTCATTTCTTATATCTTCTTTTCTTATCTATTTCAACTCGTCATCAGTAGAAGATTGTTTTTAGGGAGAAAATTAATTTTGATGTCCTCAAGGGCCGTAGCTTAAGCCACGCTAACACATGCCTCATTGCAAGTTGACTAAGAAATGCAATAATACCAACAAAATTACTATAAAACCATGACGGTTTGCTTTGAGGCTACATAAGCGTTATATACATATATACGCTTTGGTATTAGTACATTAAAAAGTAAATGTTGTCTTAAAATTTAAGTGACTTTCCAACCTTCAGTTGAATCGAAGAAGCTTCATGAGTCGCGCGAGATTTAGTAAATAATCCGCTTCAGTTTTATAGCATTGCCATATAAGGCAATAAGCTACGAATAAATATATTTTGGTGGAATTTTCAGAATGATTTTAATAACATTTTATTTTCTGGATATTTTCAACATTTTGAAGAGAGTTGGCAAGTCTAAAAAAATAAAATAATAAAACAAAATTTACTTCAATATGTGAATAAAGAATATATATGATAGGAGAGTCTCCCAGAAAGTTTTCTAAATTTTTTAAAGGTTGCCACCTGAAAAAGTGAAATTTACTTCAATATCGAAATAAAGAATATATATCATTGGGGGTCCTCCAGTGAGATTTTCATATTTTTGAAAAGTTGCCACCTGTCTGAAAAATTAAATATGAAAATAAGATTTATTTCAATAAGTAAATATAGAATATGTTTTATATGATTAGCGAGCCTCCCAGAGAGTTTTGTTAACTTTTTAAAGGTTGCCACCTGTCTGAAAATAAATTTAATTCAATACGGAAATAAAGAATATATATGATTGTAGTTCCTTCCAGTGAGATTTTCATATTTTTGAAAAGTTGCCACCTGTCTGAAAAATTAAATATTAAAGTAAGGTTTATTTCAGTAAGTAAATAAAGAATATATTTTATATGATGGGAGAGTATCCTACAGAGTTTTATACATTATAAATATTAAACAATAATCAAAGTACGGTTTATTTTAATAAATAAATGGATGAAATATAAGAATGAGGAAACTTCCCATGGCTTTTGTATATTTGTGTCTGAAAAATAAAATAATAAAATAAAATTTACTTCAATATGTGAATAAAGAATATATATGATAGGAGAGTCTCCCAGAAAGTTTTCTAAATTTTTTAAAGGTTGCCACCTGAAAAAGTGAAATTTACTTCAATATCGAAATAAAGAATATATATCATTGGGGGTCCTCCAGTGAGATTTATAAGATTTATTTCAAGAAGTAAATAAAGAATATGTTTTATATGATTAGGTAGCCTCCCAGAGAGTTTTGTAAATTTTTTAAAGATTACCTCTATGAAAATAAATTTACTTCAATACGGAAATAAAGAATATATATTATTGTAGGGCCTTCCAGTGAGATTTTCATATTTTTGAAAAGTTGCCACCTGTCTGAAAAATATTATAACAAAATAAATTTGACTTAAATGTATAAATAAAGAACACGTATCTAGATATTTGAGAAACATTTTTATTAGCATAGATTTACACAAAGAAAAAACGTTCTAACCAGATTTGCAACCCTTTTAAAAAGGTAAACTAACTAAAATCATATTGTTACTACAGCACATGCGGCAAACTAAACGCAAAGGTTTGGAAAAATATCCCTGTAAAGTTTAAATCCGATAGGTGTCGCCAAATTGTCAAGAAAATAGACTGATTTCACTCATATTTTAAACATGAATTAGTAAGAAAATTATTAAACGAATTCCTATTTATCATCGATCCATTTTGATACGCACCAGTTTAGTCGAAGTATGTACAAATGAAGTGAATAACAAGATCGAAGAGAAGGAGCTAAAAAAACCCTATAGAGGGAGCTTTGTTATCAAGGAAAAAAATATTTAAATTTGTTTGGTGAGGAATCTCTATCTAGAGCGAAAACAATTCCACTCAATCTGAATACCCCGATGTTCTATAATAGGATGAAGCATTGTTACAATCCTGCTGAGCAACTTGATTAAAGCGGTTTTGATAGTATACACCACAATGTTTATGACGTGAAAGTTGGAAAATTTAAAGGTGAAGTTGTGTTGCTTCTAAGTAGATTAGACTACTTATAAATCGGTCCTCAAGCCAATCAAAGTCACGGGGAAATGGTGCTGACATTTTTACATGTGTCATAAATATAATATATTTGAGGAGAAATAGTAAATAAGTTCAAGGAAATCACACTCTCAAAACGTTATTTATTCAGGTTTCATACAAACAAATGTTTTTCTAACAAATAATTATATAAAAGATATTTATATTCAATAAGTCAATAAATTATATTCATTTACAAACAAAGTCAAAATCCCAACAAAGTTTTGATTTGATGAAACAAAACCAAACTTTTTTTATCAGTTGTCAAAAACTTTGTGAGATCTATTAAAACATAAGTCATCTTCTTAATATTAAGGGCACATACTGTAAGAGTATAATTTGCGGCACTTGCAAAATGTTCTGCATTTCGATAATTACTTCCGCGAAGTGTTTGTAAAACACTTTGTAAAACTGATGGTTAACGTGTTTCCGTGCATAATTTCATTGGTATAATCACAACTTTCGCACAGTATTCTAAAAGTGATAATATTGGTGTAAACTTGAGATATTCGTGATATAAGAAATATTTCGTAACTTCTCTTTGCTAGGAAAAGTTAATTTTTTAAGTTTTTCGAGGCAATTTTCGAGGTACCTGGCCGTGGTTCATTAAAACCCGACGTGCGAATAGAAAGTCGACTAAAACAATTTTTGACGGTCGCTATCGAAGGAGAAGAGTCTCTGTATACAGTAGCAAAATGCTCTTTGATTTCACTACTTGATTTCACTTGCAAAAACAAGAACTGAAACACCGACCGATATTGCTCTTATTCCATTTGTTTTTAATCCATCAAAAGTCGAATCCGACGGCTAAAGTTTTTTCAGCTTCCGTCTATGAGAATATCTTGAATTATTAGTTTCTCTCGCGATAGTAGCGCCATCGGGCGGTGAGGCTATGTGCTTATCGCATCGTATATGATATATTTTAATTTGGTCTACTATATATAGTACTTTGAAGACTATATTCAGGTTTGGCATGAATATCTTCGTCTTTACGTTTTAAAATGAGACATTTTCGTTGCCAGAAATATATATCCAGCATTTTATAAGATCTATCAGAGATGATAATTAATAATTTATACTCTATTATTTCTTATGTTTGAAGTTGATAGTTGGTAATCGATTGCCGTTATCCATTTGCAGAAACAAGCTGTTTATTTTTCAGCTTTTCAGTTAACTTGTTACACTGTAAAATAATATTCCGGCAATTAAGCGATTATACAAGAGCTGTGCCGCTATTTCCAATTACCTTAATCGAAATTATTAGAGCGGTGTAGTACATATATATGTGATAAGAACAAATGCACAAATAGACTAACACACATGCATACATGCGCATTAGATACTTGGCGGTAGCATACACTTACTTTGTGAAACTATTACAGTTGTTGGCGGTTAGGAAATTGAAAACGTAAATCACGTTAATCTAAGCGGTTTTAATTAAAATTTTGACTTGCAACTAAAAACATTTTGACTAAAGCAATGCGACGCTTGAAACGCATGGTCGGGTGCAATGTATAACTAGCGGTTTTATGATGCATAAAAGAGACAAAGGCGAGATAGACTAAGCGCGGCTTAGGCGCACTAACAAGAAATCGTCGAATACATGTATGCAAACATACATTTTGGAGGAGCTATTGGAGGTGTCAACATTTAATTTAAAAGTTTTCGGCACACTCTTGCAATTTCGGCTTTTGACTGCTCCAAACAGTTATAAATTGAGAGAGTTGGCGAAGAGTTGCATTTGTAGAGCAACAAAGAGGAACAAAAAAAAAGAAGAGGATAACGCATTGCATTTTCATTAAACTCATAAGCCAAGCGATCAGCAGTGTTCCTAAGTTAGCTACTTGCTTACGAAAAAGCCAGCAAATGCAACTGCAATATGATATTAATGTGTGTGTGTGTGTGTTCCTATGTGTGTGGGTGATACTCATGCGCCATGCTGAGCACATATGAATTCACAACATTTCATACATATATGAGCATATGTGTGTGTGTATATGTATGTATGTATGTATGTGTGAGTATGTGTGTGTGTTGCATTGAAAACTTTAAAGGCGTAGGCGACCCGTTGCACACCCGCTAGTGAACTTTCTGTTACTTTATTCATCATACAGGTGTGTATGGCTTGCATAAATATGTTAAATACCGTACATTTTTGGCAAAGTTTTAAGCATGCGTGTCGGCATAGAAACAAAACGCATACTTTTCATTCATATACAGCCACAAAAGGTGGGTGCACCATTAGCTGCCTGCTCCGGTAAGTTCCTCGTATATTTTACTATAAATTTCAAACTTTTGAATCATACGTGTGGTAAGTGCGCGCATATATTATTTATGAAATTGTATACACGCACAAAAGTACTACTCGCACACATACATATATACATACATGCATGCATACATGCATACAAATGCAGTACATCGGAAGTGCACTTATGCATGCAGCTAACCTTATATGAAATGCTTATAAATGCACATGTTTGTATATATATAATATATGTATATGATATGTATATGTGTATATATGTAAGTATGTATATATATGTTATGAATATAAAGCAACAAAAATTTGCATATCAGCTAGCTTGGCACTTACTAAAACTGTGTAGGCATTTAGATGCATAAGTTGGTGCATAGCAATGCGGCGTCAAACTTCCTTTAATTTGAGTTCTAATGAAATGAAATTCGAGGCATATTTGTCGTCTTATGATGTGACATGTATCATACACCTTAGTATATGTGCCATATGTTTCATTTTACAGCGTTCTTCGATTTTGAGTTTAATAAAGACGGTTACAGTGGTTTTCACCTATTATCTGAAATACCTCACAGTTTGTCAGCAATATATATAATATAGATATATATTGTCAATAAAAGCAAATTCTTCAAAAAAAAGATCGATTCAGAAAACAAGATCTTTCAATAGCAGCACATTTTTTCAATAGCTGTCTCAGATTAGAGTAGTGCTAGCGAATAGCGAATAGCGAATCGAACAAACCATGCCAGTAGTTTCAACATTCTGGAAGCACTGGCGCTGAAGCATTCGAAGTTGTATTGCGCTTTTTTTTGGTGGATAAATACTTCTCTTCACACCAAAAAACAATTTAGTAACTCCTTAGTTTAGAGTAGCCTCCATGCTTTACGTTTTCTATAAACAATTGTATTTTATTTCAGGCTTTAGGTTTTTCAAATCGATAAATAAATATATGTAAATCTTTTTTTCATTTCCGTTTTCATGCTCCATTGCAAAAATTATCTAAAATCTGTAAAACAAAACTTTCATAGCTTTGAGGAAAGCGGGTATGCCACTTCTATATTGCAAAGAATTCAACTCGCTAACTTTTTTATTGCTTTTGCATGTCATATTTTTGACAAGAGAGCAGTGCTCGAAAAAAGCGAGCAGAGAAATGGTGCATCGAAGAAGGAAGAAGCTTATTGACAATATACAGTTACAATAACAAAAACACCTATGGTAATAATAATACAAAGAGGTGTGCAATTTAAAATGTATATTGTGAGACTTTTTAAACCTAACAATTTAAAATTTTTCAAAACCGCTTCAAAAACAGCGGCTATCATATGGCCATGCCCATACATTTGAGACACATATATTTGGTAGAATTTTCCAACTTTTTATGGCAAGTGCTATTATGTGTGCGTTAACTTAGTCCGACGAATGAAGGGCTTCTAGTGACTTTTGAGTGGGTTATAGATTTCTATGGTGCCAGTTTTGATATTGAAAACTATCTTTTGGAATATTGAATTTTTGTCAACTTCATATGTTGTGGGGAGACAAAATCTCATTGAAGATTCTAGAAATAACTTTGGTAAAAATTGGGCAAAGATTTTTTGGATTCGATTTAAAAATGTATGAGTAGTAAATGTATGAGTGTAAATGTATGAAGTATGTTCAGATAGAAACTTTAGTTCCTTTAATGCTTGTTTTAGTGCACCTTGGTTCCGATGAAATACTCACTTAAATTTAACGCAACATTTTGACTTTTGATGCATTCATAGTTATTCATAAATTATATAGGTATTATTTTGAAAACCTGAATTTAGGACCACTCAAAAACAACATACCTAAATAGTGGCTCTTCGCATTGAAAGTAACCCCTGAAAAATGTGGAAAATTTTGATATGTCTTGGGGCCATTTTACACAAAAAATGCTCCATATTGTCAAATAAAACTAAGTAGTCGATGGAAATCAATACCAATGGATATTAACTCATTACCTCTGCACGGAATTGCATGAGAAAGGTCTTGAAGGTTATTAGTTTCACACTAGGCTCTCTGCGCGTAAAACTATTAAATTTCTGCAGCAAATATTCTTTGGACCTTGATGGTAGAGTGAGTGGGCATTAATGGCCACTGGGGCAACCCAAACCTTTAGATTTGACATCCGCATACTTCGTTTTGTGGGGTTATTAGAAAAGCTAACTAAGTAAGCAGTGAACTCGCATCAATGACGACTTCAAGGCTAAAAATTTAAGCTGATTTGTGGCGAAGTCCTAGCTATGAAAGAAATTGTTCGTCGGGGGGTCGAAATAAATTATAACTTACCAAACTTAATAAAAATCCTTCAATAATAAAACTGCTTTCTGTTTTCAAATTTATTCAATGTACACCTGCCCACATAAAACACGGTGCATCCTGTATTTGCGCTTACAAATTAACTTACTTTGAGATGCAATTTTCAATTCAAAGAAGCCGCACGTTTGGAAAAGACTTTTGTTTGGAATACAAATGCCAATTAGTAGTCAGCAAGTGCTTGTTCTGTTATTTATTGCATTTTTAAGCTCTTATGTTATACATTAGTATATTATTTGCATCTACAGAAAGATATATACATATATACAGATTTTGACACTTGCTTTTTGCTTCATTGCTTATTCGAAAACTCTTTTCATTTATTAAGGGTATTCATTAAGGATATTTATATGTGGGATTCAAGCAATGAAATGCCAGGGTAAAATACTGTTAAATACTCACAAAAGAAACTTGGTTTAAATTTGTTAAACAACTGTAATTGAAAGTAGCCAATGTCAGTTTTGTATAAATGAAGTGGGTAGAGGTCTTCTTATTCAAAACCTTCCTTAGAATTTTCATAGTGATATCTCAAGTATCCATATTAAATTAATTAATCCGACAAAGAAAACAGGAAATGGGAATTTATTTCTCAACATACTCTAATTTTGGCGTTATACAGTTGACCCAGTATTGCTCCAACATCTGTGTACCTTTCTGCGACAAAGTAGATCTGTGTGGCGAGGATAACCTCTTCATCCGACTCAAATTTCTACCCTGCAAGTGACTTTTCCAAGTTTGGAAACAAATCGAAGTCGCAAGGGGTCACATCTGGAGGAAGCGATGGTAGTTTACAGCCTAATTCGACTAATTTGGAGATGTGAGTCGGTGCGTTGTCCTAGTGGAAGACTATTTTTTTCTTCGCCAATTAGGACCGCTTTTTCTGCAATTCGAAGTCAAATAACGCATTTTTTAAATAATTGATGCAGATCACACCTTATGAGTTTTCAAAAACGGTATCCATCACCTTTCCGGCCGATATTGCATTTAAACAGCGACGAAACATTACTGTTAAGTGGTGTCAAGGTTGCGCTTGTTGTTCGGGGTGAGCAAACCTGGTATACAGCACGCCGACAGCTTTCTCATGCCCACTATTTCAGGCAGGATATGACCCTCGCGGTTTTTTCAGACGCCTGCTGCATCAGCTACCTCTCAAACCTCCCACTGTTGATCGGCCAACACGAGATCGTGGACATTTGTCACAAAAACCGATGTGGGACCACGTTGAAACTCGTTGAACGAATTTGTGACGGTCGCCATCAAAGGACAAGAGTCACAGCATCCAAGCGCTCTTTGATTTCGCTGTTCGATTTTCCTTCCAAAAACCAAACTCGAATCACCGACCGAATTTTCTGAATCGGCAATGGAACCACAAGTCAAATCATAAGCATTAGCAGGAGACTTAGTGTTGACCAGAAAAATGGGGACATTTTAAAACAAAAAGAAAACTTTTAGGTGTACTCTTTTAATTCTGTTAGAATGAGAAGAGCAAATTGGATTCAATATCAAGGAAGTATGTTCAAACTCTAAACCAACCAAATAATTATGCATTACTTTCCTAATGTAAGGCTCTTTAAAGTATAATATCTCGCTTAGCGCTAATGCTAAGAAAAATCTAGAATGATCCTCGATATCATTAGCCAAAACTGAAAAGAGGTTAGGGCATAATATATTGCCTTGTTAAACACCTTAGGTCGGTACAAAAATGTAAGATGTGGATTGGGAAGATATTCAACTTCTACAAAAATCTGGTAAGACCTCATCAAGCCAGTATATTTAGTTGAAGATGCAAGAAAGCAAGTTTTCTCATAAGCATTATATGGGAGAGGCAATATTAAAAACTTTAGAGAAGTCAGTAAAAAGTGTATCAACTTGATAACCATTCTTAAATGGCGAGGTACAGTATTGAGAATATACATCTCAGTTCAATTGTAATGCTAAAGTTCGAAGGTCAATAATGCTTTTATTAGAAAATTAAATATTGTATTTACCTTACCCGTTATGTAACATTTACATTATATATCAAGGATACACATAATTCAAAAAAGTTTTGTTTTTTTTTTGTTTTGGGAAATACCCCTAACCCTTAAAAGAGGATCTTTCCAAAATTTCTGATATGTAGATATGACTAATTTATCATTTCATTATTTCTTAATTTTCGTCTTACAAGATTGCTAATCTTCTTCGGTTTCCAGAAGCCAAAATGCTAAATGGCAATGGAAATAGAACACTTGGAACTTAGGCTAATAGTTGTGAGAAACAAGAAATGCAACTTTTTAAAACTAATGTAGAAATGTGTGCGTGGATATAGACAATAAGAACCGAGAACAATATGCTGTAATTTATATTGTCATCTCGCCGAGACACCAGTGAGTCAGCATTGCCGCATTTCCAAAACTTCACTATCCACTGCACGGCACGAGCCCCCTCTTAAATGCCCAACTATGTATTTTTCTACGCTCAACTTGCTTTGAATTTACTCGACTATAATAAAATCATATTTTGTAAATAATAAAAATAAAAAAAAAAGATTTGTGCTCATGTTGCAATCTGGTGTCATTTCCTTTTCCTAAAAGAATATGCATATATTCCCATATTTTTGTGTGCCGCGACGTTTTCAGTCATTCTCTTACAACTTTTTTATATTGGTTGTAGTTTCGGCAATTATTTTTATTTTTGTCATATTTATTTTTGTGGGTGGTTCGCTACTGTCACGCTGGCAGTAATAGCAATGGTTCGCAGTAGTTGCCTTTTCTTTTCCTGATTGCAATTTGATTCTGTTTGCCATACGGATTTTATACCCCATACATCAACTAACGGCATTACTGCAATTTTAGTTAGAATTCGTTATGTGGTTAGGAGAATTTAGATCCCTACAAAAGGTGTAAGTTTGCCAATTTATTATAGGTGTAAGTAAATGGCAATTGCATTTCTTTCTCTCTCCTTCTCTCTTATCTGTGTTTCATATTATATCTCTGTATCTGGTCTATGTATCTCTCAGATACACTCTCCCAGATAGACTCTCTCAGATGAAATACAGCGAAATTTTATATTAATATATTAATACAAAATGGTGGCTACTAGACCATTTCGGTATCATCTTTTTCAAGAGAGCCTCGGCGGACGACAGTAACATCGTCGCTCGATTTCAAAAATGCAGTTTCGAGAACAATGCGTTCGTAGTGCTATGCGCTAAAGCTGACATACTCGAACGCTTTCGGAACGGATTGGACTAGGAAAACATATTTTTTTACTGCGCTATCAATTGAATACATTTTTCAGGACCCTGAGATGTGCTTTAAGTGAAAAAAAAATTTTTAGAACTTTTAAAAGTTGTAGACTGCTTAGTAGTATTGTGGTACAATAAACTTATTTTATTAAAAAAAAAAACCTGGCTAAAGTTATAAACAAGCAGTAACATAATTTTCTATACTTCCTGCTCGAGCTTACTTGACATTAGACTAGTCCAGGTCGAGGTTAATTTTTCTAGTATCAACCTTGAGGAATAAGGGTATACTATTTTTACATATTTATTTACCATTTTATATTTGTCACATTTCGCCATATAATTTTTTGTATACAAACTTTTATTTGTTTTTTTTGCATTCTTTTTTTATTTCAAATTTAAATTTTATTATTTTTTCCGCTCGCAAAAATTTTTCTCTTTTTTGAATTTCTTCGCTTTCGTATTTCCTATTAAAACGGCAACAGCAGCAGCAACAGCAGCAGCAGCAACAGCGGTGTTGCAAAGTTTATAATATATATTTTCATTCTGCCACACTCCATAGATTTTAATGCAATTTTCTATGGTTTTATGATTTTTCCTCCACCGGCACATTGTTGTCGCTGCATATTCATGGTTCTGTTACATTCTTATATTTTTTTCGAAATTTTTATTGTTTATACTTTGATTTTCATTTCGCATATTTTTGGCTTGACAACGTTGCCTGCCATTAGGAGTGCCATTCATGCACCTATTGCTACTCTCATATTGTTATTATTGTTCTTGTTACTAGTGCTGAAATAACAGAATCTTGTTGGCGTGCATATTTCATTTCCTTCCCCCCCCCCTAAGCACCTCCCCCGCTAAACTTCTACGCCACGCTGTCGCTTTCGCTTTGCGCCGATTTTTTTTATTTTTTTTGTGCCATTATGCAGCTTGTTAGGATTTTTCTTTTATTACAATGCAAGTATGTACGAATATGCAGTTTATTGTTGTTTGCTGCTGTTGTTGTTGTTGTTGTTGCGCCATTGTGTTTGTTGTAAGTGGGTATTATGATGCCATAGAATATAATGTCGCCCATCCTTGCGCTTGCGTTCGTCGCTCATGCAATAATAAAATGGTTGTCTTCAATTTTCCTGGCCAAAACGTTGCTATTTGGTGGATTGGTTAGCTGGTGAACTTGGCGGGCAGCAGTTGGTTGCAGTGGTTGCGTAAGCAGAATATTACAAATTTGTTGCCAAACATTTAAATATGGAGTTTGAATGACGTGCTCTGCTTCTGGTATAAATTGTCATTCAATAAAGATAAATTGAATTTAATTCAAACTAATGGAAGTGTTCACCAAGTATTCGTTGAAAAGTAGCCTTCATAATTTATTAAAAACGTTTATTAAAAATTAAATAATTAAATTATTATATAATTTGCTTACAAAAAGACTCTTGATTACGTTGTTGCCAACCATGTAGATTTTAAAACTCTCCGCTCTACATTACACTCCCATTTAACGGTTTTTTTTTGGAACTTTAAAAACAGCGGTGATTCAGGAACTACTCAATGAGGTCTGTCAAACTAAGTGCAGTTGATAATGTGCTCGCCATCGGTATCTAACGGGTATGGACGATGTAATCGTGAGGCTATCAAAAATCATTGAATCATCATCGGAAATGTTTTTTTTTTATAGAAATTGGCTCCAATTCTTTGAAAAACGTGTACATTGAAAAATGACTTTAGTAAAATATTGCTTTAGTGAACTCCAGCCGAATATAAAGAAACAAAAAACTTCTTCAAGACATAAAATTTGCAGACATAACAAAAAAGTGTGTTGACAAAGCACGGCTACAATTCGACCAAAGAGTCAAAATATTTTAATAACTCCATATCCTTTTCAAAAATTAAGAAAAGAAACCTTATATCAGCCAGAACTGGAATGAAAATAACTCAACCCTACTACTTTTTGCGTTGAAGTTATTTCTACTTCGCAAATTTAGACATGGTTCTTGAAACTATAACATAAAGCTGTTAAAAGAATTTTATGTAGGAAATTCGGTTAAAATTGGTCGAGTAGTTTCTGATGTATAAAGTTTAATTAAAAAGTGGGCGGAGCTACGCCCATTGTCCAAATTATATACTAATTCACATGCAACCCTGCTGTACTCTACTCACAATTAAGTTTAATACTTCGGATGTTTTATGTTAGAAAGTTATCGCTTTTTGGTAGTCTTCAACATAAGTCTTCAACTTTGTATGTATGGGCGTGGTTTACATTCAATTTCATCCAATTTTAGTATATGTGATGAAATGTTGGAAAGAAATGTTTGAAAAATTATACGGGTTTAGTAGTTTAGCAGATATATAATAAACAAGAAGTTTATTATAAGATTATTATACATATGTTTAACTTAATCAATACCAATAGATGGTATTGACGCAGCTGCTTGGAAGACGGCAGTGAGTAAACTGTGAAACACTTTCTCTGTGACTGTCCCGGCTCACGACTGATGCGAATGAAAATGTTCGAATTCGAAGAGTGCTAGATGCCTTTAGAAAATTACTCAGTTAGTCAAAATGGTCTGACCACTAGCCATAGTAGTTTTCATAGGAGGTGTATCAAAATGGCGCTTGTATGCGATAATTTGATCCAGTTTAGTATCAACCAATCAACCAACTCAACTGTTGAATTATTGGATTAAATATTATAACACTTTTTGAATATTTGAATAAGACCGGCTTGTGACTTGCTCTAACTCCAGCTCCAGTAGTGATCAAACGTTTTCGACTTTATAATTTTAAAGTCCATACAGGTGTCTCAAATTGAAGTCTTCCTTTCAATCAATTATTATTCTGATAGCCGATATCATATCGGTGCGATACGAAATGGACCGTTTTAACTTTGAGCAACCTTGTGAATATCTCAAAAATTTCTGTAAAATCAACGTTATGTGGTCCATAAGTGGCCATAATGAAAATATCGATAAACTGTTTTCACGTAAGATACGAATTTTAACTTCATAGACTATGTTGACGCACTACACTTCCACGTGTGGGAATTGGAAAACTGATCAGATCGCCGAAGGCAGCTATGACAACATTGGCATCTTCGAAAATGCTTTTGGAGATACCACTTCCATCAACGGTAAGTGTTAAAAAGTTTAATAGAATGTACGATGAAAGTTTTTAACGATCGATTACATCGATTTTTGGGGATGCTTGGTTTAAGCAGACGTTATATCCCACAGTACATACCAAAATCGATTTTTAGCGCGACACATTCGCTAGTCGTGTTATGAACCGACCAGGGCATGTGAAATAACCAACTCAGTGTTGCGGATTGACGGCACTAGGATTTCATGGCTGCTATGAATTCGAAAGTAATTTGTAATAATTAAAAAAAAAAAGTGCTGCAGAGATTTATTTAAGCGTTTCAACAGTTAAATTTTTCCTAACATATGGAAAATGTAAATTTTGTTTAGCCGAAGGGGAACCTGTCGATAATACTCTTCCCTATGACACTCCTTAAACAATTTTGAATAAGGTGTCATAAATGCAAGGAGAGTTACTTAGATATTAAAATTTTCTACCTGATATTGCCTCCAATAATATGAAAGTGTTACGTGTGCAAGTGTTTTAATAGTTTTCGTGAATATCTGAAACGGCAGCTGTTGCTGTGCAATTTTATCTCAATTTTAAGACACACTAATTGTATACCAAAAAGCATTTAGCTTGTGTGCACTATTCCAATAATTGTATGCAATAGTTGTAGTTGTGGTAACAGTTGTCAGTCGTTGATTGTTAAAGTCGGTTTGTTCAACTGCTGCAACATATTGTCATGTTTTGCATTTGTAAGCAAATAACACAAACACAATTAATGGTAATTTGTCTCTCGCCTTGTAATTAGTAGTGGTACACTAACTATACTTACCACAAGTATCCATAAGTATTTAGATTCTTAGCATGTTTGTACGCATGATGTTGTTGTTTTAAGTTAGTGAATATTTATTTACAAATATTTCATTCATTTCTGAAGAATTCTCGATTAATTTTGAATGTGTTCCAATATCAAAATCAAAGTCGTGTTTCACTACTACTTGCTGTATTTCGCTAGCCGTAAATAAGTGTTTAATTCCTACCGATTTGAAAACTGACATTATTCATTAATTGAGCAATATTTTTTTAATGACAGTCAGCCCTATGTAGACGCTGAACAAAAATCAACTGTTATCGGTGTCAGCGAGATAAGGACGGCTATATTGGATCAAGCAGTGCAAAATCTGGCAAAGAGTGTGCTAGTAATGTTATGTTCGAAGTTATAGTTCCTGGTCTCCATCGGTACCGGTCCATTGTCATTGTCATTAGCTTTAGGTGTAAATGGCATAAAATTTGATTTTGCCATAATTACCACGCCCACTTAGTTTAGCCGATATATATGTCATGTTATCCGTAATATATGCATTAATTTTTGGTGTTAAGGGACAACATGCTAGGCAAAACACTGTTCCAAGTTTCACTGAGACGTATTTCATACTGACCAACACATACAACAAGAAACCAACATTAAACCAATTAAAATGTCTTAATTGATGTATTTGGTATTTTAAAACCAAATAAAAGTATGCGAATTTAATGAATATATCTCACTAACTGATCGATAAATGAACAATGAACTATAAGCAATATGTTACGCATATGAGTTCGTAGGAAAGATATGTATCGATAATATGCCTACATCTATTCATCGTAAGTCGAATAAGACCGCGTTCATACACGGTGACTTTTGTTGCAAAGACTCGTAGTTTCCTGGCAAGGGGGCAACGAGGAAAAACGTAGGGCACAGAGTTGCTTGTGCTCTTGTTCGCAACTGTTCGCTGTTACATAGCATCGGCATTCCTTTTCCTTTTGAAATTCTTTTTCATGAGTGCAATTGCTCTCAGTTTCTACAATATGTGCGGAAATTTGAGTTTTATCCTCTATCCTTTCTTTGTAAATGCAAATATGTATACAAATATTCAATATGTATTAGAAATGATGAATGAGAAATGAGAATGAGAATGAGAAAAAATGGTGAATAAGTATAAAAATTAGCTAATGCAAAATATTTTTGTATAGCGTTTAAATGAGGTTTAAAATGATTTGAGAAAACTCTCCGTGTATGAACGTGGTCCAAGCAAACGAAATATTTCTGGGCTGTCTCATATATTGAACGGTATATATGGTATAAAGTGAAGTGGAGGAACGGAGAACCACATACTCGGCTAGCGGGGCTACTAGAAGTTGTGAACCGATTTCCATAGTTTTCGAATCAGAGTTGCTACATATTGGAAAGAATATTTCAATATCTTTCTTGAAGTTTGAGCTGACTACTGTGGGAGTTGTTTGTTAGGAAAAAAATAAGATTTAATTTAAAAGTGGGCAGTGTGCTGCTCATTGCCACAATTTTTGAAAAGATAAGCAATAAGCAGGTCACCATTTTCTTGCATATCTAACCTAGGTGTCGTTATTATTAGAGACATTAGAGAATTTAGAGAGAGAGATTAGAGAAAAAAATAAAAATAAAAACTTCACTGAATTTTTACAATCACGCAAAATTTTAAAAATTAAATTGTAAGTAGTGCCAAATGACAAATATATATATGCTTTAAATTTGGAAAAGTAAGTACGCAAAAAAGAGGAAAGATAAAAAAAAATAATGTTTTCAAAGTTTTAATACCCACTGCTTTGCAGAACGGCGCAAGCGTGTAATATAATCACAAAGGTTAATTACTTTGGAGCCGATCTTATCTCACTCAGTTATATTCACAGTTTCTCCATGGCAGTTTCACTGCTCCGCTTTGTAGTTTTGCGCCAACTGATTTCTTTTATCAGTGGTAGTTTGCGGTACGAAAATGAGTAACATCCCAGCAGCAAATGTACGATGGCTTGTAATGCGGAAAGACTAAATGAAGCTATACAATTATATATGTTTCAATGGAATTTATGGGAAAATTTCAGTACAAACTTAGTTTGGTCCAGCACAGCTCGCAAAGTTTATATAAATTTTCGGCAATAGGCATTAGTTATGTGCACTTAGCCCACTAGGGTATGTGTAAAATGCGGATACACCCAAAGTTTGACTTCATTTTTATTTTTTCACTATTGTGGAAGATTTTCTTATTACCATTAATGTTATGCTGTCTATTCATACATATATCCATTTGGAATCAGATAAAAAATAAAGCTATAACAAACGATTTTTTGTGTCCAGAAATTGAAGGCATAGTCTCGGATTATCGCTGATTTTAGCCGCTTCGCCCATAGTTCGTGCCGCAAAGCAACTTCAGCGCGCCAAGCTCGGTTACTAAACAAAACTAGTTTCGTTGAAAAGTCTCTCTACGACTGCTGGGTTCAGTTACATACCATTTGCTTGTCAATGTAACCATAGTGCATGGCACTTAGTTTGCTTGTTTGCCAGTCTGACTTTGACTTTGTCGTCCAATTGGTGTTGATACTGTCACCAAGCGTAGCGTTGCTGCCACAACTGTTGCTTTTGTAATTTTATACTATGCATTTGTTATTAGTGCTCACTAGTTTCGTTTTATGCTTGCGGTATTCTCTCAGACTTTATATGTATATATATATACGCATTACGATTGACATTTCCTTCTCAAATCTTTCGCTTCTAGAAATGCTGCATAGTTTTTCGTTTTGCTGACACCATTGGCTTTTGCATCCATGAATGTAATTGCAAAACTTTATCTTTATCCCGCTATAAGTCTTATAGTGTACACATTCGTCCTTGTAACAACCGGCAACTCGATACTGCACCCCCCGCTGGCGCTGGCGCTGCGGGTACTACTTAGCAACACCGCTAGATTCGGTCGTCTGCAAATCCCTCTCACTACCCCTAACACACTCTTCCGAGGTTAGTATTTCTACGAGTGTCCTCAGTTATATAGTTGTTGCTGTAGCGGTTGCTAACTGGGCACATTAAAGTAATTACAGCTGCACACACAAAATAACAACTACAACAACAAAATTGTAAAGCAACAACAATGAAGCTGAAAACTTTTTCGGCTGTACTTTAATTTAAAAGTCCATTTTATGTAATTTCGTTGACTGGCTGCTGCTCTGATTGCATAGCGCATGGTAGTGTGCGCGCTTAGTTTTGCAAATGTTTGCTTGTTTGCTTGTTTGCCTCGAGCTAAAAAGTAGCCAAAGAGCAGTCATCAATTTCAGACTCTTCAACACTTTGTGGCAAGGTAAATGCTATGTGTGGCCATTATGTACTAATCAAACTGGTGAATCTCACTACTGTCTTGCAAAATATACTCACCCACTAAGGCATACTTACAGTAACACACATGTCTCCGAATTCTTCAAGCTCCACTTTTCTTTCAAGCAAACTTTCTCATGTTGCTGGAAAATAATATGGTGCGTTGGAACATTCTCAGCTTTTCTTTCAGTTCACTTCCCAACATAATTTTTATTTGAACCGTTGCTTTAAAATACAAAGTTTACTTAAATTAATATAAAATATTGCATTAACGTTTCAGAAAAATGTTCTGTCGTAGAGGCAAGTTGAGCGTGGTTCCACTCTCCAATAAGTTCAATATATAAAACTCGTAAACTGCTGAAACTACTTCAATCAGACTCATGTTACAATGCGAAAATAAGCAAATCAGCTGATGACCACGCCCACTTTCCATATTACGGTTAAGATCGAAGTTACCAAAAGTGCGACAACTCTTTAAATATTAACATCAGAGGGGTTAAATTAAACGATGATGAGTAGGCGTCTTACACCCATAATGTCGCATAAGTACGGTTGGAAACCTTTCGAAACTTTTTTGGAATTGCATCGAACCATAAACACGCCTATTTCTTATAAAACAAGTTTTGTATTCTTTCAGTTTCTATTACATGAACATATATTATTAAGGCACTAATGAGTGTATAAGAATAAAAATGAAGATAAATAGCGCATCTAATGTGTGGACTCTAATTCAAGATACTTTTTCTAATATATATATATGTAATATGTATAATGTATAATGTATAATATATATATATATATATATGGAGATATATATATATATATATATGTGAGATGGATATATATAATTAGATGGCAATATGTTACACAAAATGCTAAGGTGCCAAAATTGATGGAAGCTGTCAATTAGAGTTCTCAAATATCAAACATTTTCATTGCTTGACTTTTATGCTTCCGCTGGATAACCGACCATTTGAATCACAGAATCCAGAAACACATCATTACATTAATGGGTCGAGAATCAGAGTCTCTCTCTCTCTCTCTGAATATGAAAAAGGCATATCACCAATTTAACTTCAGAACTTTGATGTAAATTTTTTCAATACAAACAAAGTTTTCTATATTTTAGCATTAAATTGTAAATTTCTACTATTATTAACGATTTTTTCGTGAAATAACATTTCACTGCTGTTTTATATGTGCTAATATGATAAAAATTATGCACAAATACCTGAGAGTTATTTTGCATACTAAATCATATTATATTGCAACTAATTTGAAAGTGAATAAATTAAAATTATAAACTGCAGAGCATATAGGAATTTGACATATGCAACTAATGTCTTTGCAATGTGCATAACATGTTTTCAAAGCGGGTAAACAAATTTGCTGTTTTATCAAATATATTGGGCTTTAATTTATTTTTTATGTATTGTTAGTGCGTAAATGTGTACTTATTTATTGCAGGCAGCTGGGCAAGTTAGGTGATCTAGTTTGCTACCAGGAGTACAAGTAGTGAACTAATTTAAAACTGTTTAGATAATGTAAACCTTTTAATAATACGCAGCCTCTACGCCACTGTTAACACCTTTTTAAAGTGATGATAAGTTGAAAGAGCTTTGATAATGCTTTGCTTTCGGAATTGCATATTTGGGAAATACACCTTTAGTGGCCACACTAGGAGGTGTTCACATACTTATACACTTATATCACATTTCCAAAAAAAAAAATAAATGCGAAAGTTAGTAGTTTCGGGATATTCCGGGATTGATGCTGACCTTGAAGTTCAATCATCACCGCGAATGTAACGTAGAAGAATATAGGTGGCGCCGACAAAAAAGTTAAGTCTTACTTCGAACAAGCTTAACTTAAATAAAGTTTGTTCGTAGTGCGCAAAAATAATTCGGGGGCAACTAAAAGAATGGGGTGGACTTTTGTGCTTCTAATAAGTAATGTTTGCGCTATATAAGACTCGATTGAGTTCTCAGTTAGATTGCTTCCCATAGGAAGCTGAAAATGGTACAAGATGACCTTTGACCTTTCATACGCGATTTCATTAATGCCGAGGAGGTTCAGAATCAAAAATCTATAGTACCAGAATGTTTGGCTTCCCTAGCAACATATTACCGCTTAGCGGTTGAAAAGGAGGTCGCAAGAACGCCTGGCCGCACTTAAGTAATCATTAGGTCCATTGCACTTCCGGGCAAGAGCTAACTAAGCAGCAACATTTAATTACTCGTTGGTTATGAAGAAATGTATAAGTTCTTTCCACCACAACAGCCCGATTTTAACATAGGAAGCCATGTCAGATATACAGAAGGCTGTACATTCGCAAAGGTAATGTTCCAATATCTCATCATCCTCAACTTTACTAAGTTTCCGAAGGTGAGAACTTAGTGGTAAGTACCTCTTTCCTAATTTGGTAGCAGCCTTTTGATCTGCCCTATATTCACACTATCCTAAAATGATTTTGTGGTACGCCCTGTGTAGCTGGTCTTACAAGACCTAAGGTGTTCTTCTAACTTGCACTGCTTCCAGTAACCTCTCAAATAGTTGAATAGTCTTGGTCTATCGTTTCCAATATTTATCATATTGTGATTACTACTTGGATTCAAACTTCGGCCGATTAAAGTTTCAATTCACAGAACAGCAGTGGTGTAAAGATAATATTAAAATATCTTCGCCCATATCTTAAATATCCGGGTCCATACTGCAAATAATTGAATAAGCTTATTCAAACTTATATACATATATATAACCGGACTGTATATATTTGGAAATTTTTTTGACATTATACACAACAATCATTCAGCTAGAAACTATCGAAGCCAATTATGTTGACGTCAAGAAATGACTGGGACATATATTACGGCATATATATTTTGCGGCATATGTCTAGTAAAAAGAAATCCATTATTTTTCCAACAGATGGCTTTAGTAATCTGTACCTCGCGTCGTATAAGTGCGATCGGGTTACACTATAAGCATTAGAAACACAAGATTGGATACTAAAAAAAACTACAGACAGTTTTGTGATTGCTTGACTCAGTATTGTTTGAGCACGCCGCAAAGATAGACACCAGCAATAAGAAAATGCGCCATATTTTTTATTTTTTTCTTCGATAAAGGCGAGAACGCAAGTCAGGCGGTTGAAAATTTGAAATGTGTTTTTGGATTGATACTCTATCAGCCAATTACACGAAATCTCGGTTTCGTCTATTCCGTTTCGGTAATTTTGGCATCAAAGATGCACCACGCTCTGGACAGCCAGTTGTTGAAATTAACAAGAAAATAATGGAAATCGTTGAAAATCGTCGAGTCCGACCGTTATGTAAGCACTGTTTCGATTGCCAAGGTTTAGATATTGGATCTAAATCGGACTAAATCGGACTAAAACTAAACTATGTTGAATAAAACGTTCATTTTAATGCAAGAGCAATTGTTTTCTTTTCTGAATATCGGGAATATCATCTCCAATTACATATATATGCATAGAATTTAGCAGAGGTTACCTGTTGTATTGAAACGAAGAAAATAATGAAATTGAAGCAATGTAAAATACATAAGAAGCAATGAAAATCCCCATATAATTGCGTGAGCATGAATGTGAAATTCAAAATTATACACTTGTACATTCAAACAAATAATAAATTTAAGCGCATACATACTCACTTACATGCGCGTATGTGCATTCCGTGAATACGGGTAAGTAAGTGCTCGCCTATATTTATGCTGTATATAAATAAATTGCAGTCGACGTGCAAGATATCCCCCAATTAAAGTTTGCAAAGATATATGGACGGACGGAAATTATATTAGATTTGCTTACGCACCTACATATACATATGTACATGTATGTACAGGTGTACTTCAGTACGTTTATATAATGTTTTTGCGTAAGCATGGCATATATTGGTGCATATAACGGGAAATAAAGCAAGTATGCAAATAAATATACACTCTAAGTGGTATATTGTGAGGAACTACCAAGTAAGGGAGTCGCACGCCAACGGCACAGGAGCTGAACAAAACGTGTGCTGGCAAAAAATGAATAAATTTCATTAGAGAAGGTGGCAAATTTTTGTGCGCCCACACGCTTAAGCAGGTTGTCGTGTGCAAGGGGCGTTTCTCATGCTGTTGCAAGACAACAAAGATGTTGTACGTTCTGCCAGAGCCATTTCTTTAGCTTTTCTGTGTCGCTTTTTATACACACATTTCCCGCCATTTGCTTGCAAGACGTCTTAGTTGCTGCATTTCTTGTATGTGCACTTGAGTTTTTGATAAAAAGTAACAAGCTGACAATTCGTGTATACACATGTGGCCACTGATATAGGTACATGTGTACATTTACAAGAGTGTTGTCTCAACATTAGAAGATATGAAGCTAGCTGAAATAATTTGATTTGATTTTCTATTTAATATTGCACTCAGCACCAGTGTTTGGGCTTTTTGGAAAGCTAGACGTTTATTTGAAACACTATATGTAGGACCGATTTTTTCAGGGAAACAGTCTTAGACACGTATTGCTTTTCTGGACCAACTTTTTTACTTCCTCACAGTTGGCTGTCCAAATCTGTTCTTGTTTATGCCAATATAGATTTTAATTGAATTTATTGGATGGATTGTATTCTCAAGACCCTTCGCAGAAAAATCTATAATTATACATTCATAATAAGGAATGTGAAAGCTCCAAGGAGACACTGAAAGTCTCCGAGGAGACTGAATTCATAGGACAGTTTAGCTTTGGAGATTAGGGTCTTTAATTGAACAGAAGAACATCACAAGTGGTAGAGAAGATGAACCAAACAGCTTTAAGGTAGCAAGCCGCAATGTTTAGTGAAGTTTCTCGTGAAGCTCCAATGGGCGCCAACTTAACTAGCGGCTTAGCTATTTTGCTTCGCACTACTGTCATATAGCATTTGAAGACATAATGTAACTATTTCGTTGACCAAACCTGTTTACGTGCGTATAATGCAACTTATTTATGTACAGGAAAACAGCAAAGCACAGTACATTTGGTGTGATTTCTTGCGCACTTTAATTTTGCAGGAGTTGCCGTAAAAATTTTCATGAAAAACCCCATGCACAAGTATACAAAACACAAGTAGTACGAGTACCTGCCAAAGGTAGGAAGTCTGTGACTGAAATTTGCAAAGTTTTTGCTTTGTTGCATTACAGTGTTGAATAGTTTAGTTGCGGGCGGCAGCAAAAATTTCATTTCATTTAATTTTCATACAGACTCGATGTCAATGAATGCAAAGATTCAGCAACCCACACACTAAATACACATACAAACATATTTATATATATATATAAATATAAATATAAATAAAAAGTTTAAATGAAGCAAAGTCTGCAAAAGCAAAAGCAGTGGCTTTGGTACTTGGTAACTTCTTATGGCAGTACTTTTGTATATTTGACGTATACGGTTAATTCTAGCTGAACGCTTGTTTTCCCCCATATTTTAATGAAATTAGTTATTGGTCATAAATAAAAAACAAAAAGCAAGATAAAGTCTATATTAAGTGTATATCAAGAGTACTACGTTTACATTTAACTAGATTTTGCTTCTTTTAATTCTTCTATGGCCGAATGGTCGAACAAAACACCGACGCGCTGTCGTATCTCGGCTATTTGCAGCTTTAAGTCGGTTCAAGCAAACTAAGTAAAATTGCCACTAGAGTACAATAGAGTACCGAGTACACTAGAGTTCATTCAAAAATATTTCAAGTAATTTGTAATCATTCTCGAAGTCTAGTAGGCAACAAAAGACGACATTTATCCTTAACGAAACAAGAGATGGTCTGAGGAGCATATCTTTATCAATTTATCAGTTTTTTATTTACTAGTTTTCATTTATTTTGTGTTTATGATATAAGTTTTAGATGAAACATTATACGCAATGTTGAACATTGAATTCAGATTTAATAATAAATTGAGAATCTCTCCTAAAGCTATCAGGTTAGGTTAAGCATGAGTATAACACTTAGATAGACAGTTCTTTGTGAAGCGAGAACGAACTCCTATAATTAGATCTAATGAATGGAAAATCGGCTTCAAGCCATCAAAAATCTATTTAGGTGCTTTATTTCTATTTTCGCTAGTCCACCTGCTAGTCTGAAGGTCTTTTAATATTGATTTCAGAAAGGTGTGACTGTCAAGAAGGAATAGTTGAGATATTCCGGTCTCATCTTCTACAAAGCGTATTGATTGGATAACCACTTAAAACTCCTACGGAAACTTGCTGAAGGAGAAGAGCTGACTTAATGTCTTGCGCCAGAAGAATCTTGCAACAAGTAACAAGTAATCTTGCAAGTACAAATAGTTACCCAGCGCCCGCTGAAACTCACGTGAGGCTTACCTATTTAGTAGTAAAACGCAAGAAGACAGCGGAGTTCCTACACGTTCCCATTTTACTGATAGTGAGACTGAAGTGCCTGTCATTGCCAGCTTGACTGCCCATTTACTGTCTTGTGGCATAAAAATTGCAGTCTTTTCCAGCGCTATCCACTACACAAAGACCCCAATAAAATATTTTAGTTTTAACTATGATTTCATAGAGCCAAAGTACTAATTTTGGTGAGAGACCCCATCTTTTACCAATACCTGCTCTAAAGAAGTACAAGCTAACTAACATTTAATTTTTTTTGACCGCATTGTGAACATAAATTTCGATAATACAGCTTTAACTGTTGGGAATGTCTCGTCTTTAGGCAGACGATACATAGAGTAACACCATTCCTACGAGTTCCGGTTCTACATAAATGGCACGAATAACAAATTGAAGGTCTAATGGTTTAAAATTTTAATGATAAAAATTTTTTAAGTAAATTTTATACCGTAAGATTCAAGGTTTGTGGGAGACCTGCCATAATACTCTGATGTTTACGAAAGTCACCTAAGCGCTGCTGTGAATTATCAAACTAGTCCGGAAATATACCAAGTTATAACTAGAAATTCTTGTCTGAAATTCGATTAGATATATTATATCGGACGATCGGAGATCGATATGATTTATATTTCGAAACGAAATCTCACAATTATCATCTCGTAGAACAGTCGGTTGGAAAGTTGTATACAGGGGTATACATGTACAAAGTTGTATATATCTACAGGGTATGTACTATATATGCCTAATAGTTTAATATAAATATGTTTATGTAGCGCTTAGGATAAAATCGTACTATACTTATATATATATTATAGTGAGTAAATAGTTTTACAATATTGTAGGTACTTCCAAGATATGTACCATTGACTTAAAAAGTAAACCCTTCAATTGGGAGTTCTTTCCAGAAATTAAAAAAATTCTGGGTTCCCACGCTCTTAGTTTAGTTATTAATAGGTCTGCCTAGGCTCAAGTTGATTTTTGTTGCTGGAAGACCTTGTCAAAGTATGTAAAGTGCGGAGAACTCATAACACGAAACTAATTATTGAAATCTTATTTTTAAACTTAGGCATTTACATAATCCTCCACCTCTGTTTAGCAAATTTCCTTTTAACACCGGACTTAATGTTCTCTCTTAGATACCGCCTGTTTTCCGCAATTACAAGTCCCCTATGAAAACGTTACGTGCCTTGGCTTTAATTGTTGATTGACTGGCATTGGTAGCAGCGTAAGCTTTATTGTTATCGTCTGCCTTCGCTGCCACAGTTCCGTCCACCGACAACATTTTTCCAATGGGTTTCAACATTTATACTACGCACACGTCGCCAAGTAATCAATCTCGCGAGCAAAGTGTTTTCTATTTATTACCGTCCCTTGTTCCGTTCCTCCTTGCACATTTCTTTTATTTTCAAACATTTATGTATAAAGTCCTTTATTTATTTGTTTTTTTTTTTTGGTTTTTTTTGTTTTTGTTACAGCAAGGTAAGCAATACGTATGCACTTATTCGAACGTATGACAAAGTAGACTGCGATTTGCCAGAACAATCAAGTACGCAGCCGAATGCTCTTTCAATCATGAAGACGTGGGTAAAAGTGAGCGCCGAGTTTCAGCGTGTCTGTATGTTGACACGTTCGATGTGAACGTAAGCGGCGCAATGATTACGCACGATGAATAACAATAGAATTTCCATAGCTGCGATGAATTGAAACCATAAAAATTGGCATAATCATTTGTGAAATTAAATTGAAATTCTATTAAGTGTTTTCAAGAGGTAAGCGAGATTTTCTCCATGCTTATGCAAGGAAATATATTAAGTAGATGTTTGTGGGTGTATGGATATAAATCAGTTGCAACTTATGTTCATACATTGGTTGCAAGATACTGCAAGCAATCAAGTTTACAATAAATTGTACAGGACACAAGAAGAATGATCCATAGACGTCCGTGCTAAACGAGTTGCCTTCAGTTCTGCCTTCATACTGCTTGTAATTTGTCAGCCTACTAAAGTTACGAAAGATTTTCTTGGATTATATTATATAAGAATTTAGATATACCTGTACTATAATGAGTACAGAGGTATGGTTTGGCGATGCTTAGGTACTAAATTTAATAGCAGGTTTGGTCTATCTTGGACTATACTCTCGACTAAGTGTATTAAGTTCTGCCCCACCGACCATATATATGTTACGCAAGTTCTGTCTGCAAGTTCTGCAAGTCCGGGAATATTTTTTTCACTATGGCGCTACCTTCACATTAAAAAAAGGAGAAATATGTTTTAGCTTCTCGTCTTGTTTTGATTTGAAATGAGTTTGAAAGTAAGAAAAAAAAAAGAAAGCTCCACCAGGCTGTTAACGAAGCACAAGAAGTGGTGAAAAGAAATGAAATTTCTCGTTACTTCGTCTCGATTACATTTCACAAAAAGTAGAAGACACTCAGTAAAATATTTAGCAAAGTTAAAAATGTCGAATTATTGGTAGGAGTTCTTTAACATAACTGTTCTTATTATAATTTATTAGTAAGAAAGTTTCTTAACATTTAAATTTATATCCAAATAAAGACTGGAATCATCTAGGTTTGACTTTGTTTTAAAAATATGGTATACATACTGTGTATATGAGCAAAATCGAACAAACTACACCCGTTGTTCAAACAAACTGGCAGCACTCGTTATACAATCTTCCGCTATCATGTGAGAAATACTTCTTTTGGAGTCAATAAGCATTTAACCGACCGGTTATTATAACCATTTGTTTTCGAAAACCTTTGGACTTTCATTTTTATCATTAATTTGTTATTGCAGTCTTTCAAAATAGTAAAACTTGTCTAAGCTCTGTGAACTAAAACTTGCCAGCATTGAGAAATCAGTAATGCCAATTTAATGTGGTTTCCGCATATTCACTTGTATCGAATTCAACTCACTGACCTTGTTGTTGCCTTCACATGTAAACTTTTTACAGGAGAGCAATGCTCAAAGTTAGCGAGCAGAGAAATGGTGAAACGAAGACTGCGAATAGACTTATTACAATTTCTACGAAAAAATTGAAGGAACCGAAAGGACAGTCAAATGCGATCTCTAAAAAGCTCTCTTTACGGAAATACCGTTACTATCTTGATTGATTTCTACATATATTGTATTCTTTGGTTCATTTAATTCAAAGCGAGTTGTAGTGTACCTTATTGGTTAGTGTAGTGTACCATATATCAGTGTCTTTTCTGCAATACCGCCATCCCTTTTTACCAAACGAATTTTTTACCAAATTCATTTCTACTTCTGTTGCTCTATCTGAGTAATTCCTAATTTATTTGGCCAAATTCTATTTTTTCTTCACGAACTATACCAATGCGATATATCTACCTCTCCGTCCGTCATGTCTACATACATGCTTACAGCTTTTTTTGTGTAAACTATAGCAGCGCAACTGTCAGTCAACGTAATCATCAAACTTCCATCCGGCAGATAATGTCGACGTTGGCCCAACTTTAAGCCATTCACCAGAAGTCAAACTGTCAAGTCATTAATTTTAGCCATAAAGTCCAAAAAAAGAAACCAAATCCACACGCTGCGATATACGCAATACTAGCCGCTTTGCCGTCGAGGATGAATACAGTAGCGAGATCCACAAATGTTATCTATTAAATGCAACGCGCTAACTAGAAGAAAAGCGAATACCGAACATCGAATATTGTGGCAGCAGAAAAACAAAAAAGTTGGCAATCGAAAATTGTTTGTTGGTGACACTTCTGTGACAACGAAAAATGAAACAAGTTGACGCGTTGATAGCGTATTCAATACCGCAAGTGATTGGCCATCACCTTGCCACACTTCTTCCCATACTTGCCACACGCGCAAACTTAAATGTACACACAGAAATACTACCGGCAGTGCAAACACTCCGAGACAGACTGCAGGATGTGACATCAGCAGTGTCATTAGTAAGCGAATACGGCTTCAGTGCGGAAGCTAACTGGTTCAACTACCGAAATATGTGTGCTTGTAACTACTAGTTCCAGCAAGAGATAACTTTATGCAGCTAAAGTCCATAAGTCTATGAGCGCCAGCTTAGGTTGATGGGCAACTGCCGTCATATACAAAAAATGATAACTTACAAGTGACCACTGACACACCTCAACATGGCATGAAGTGTACAATATATGTAAATGTGTATATATGTATGCTAAAAATGTAAGCTTATATAGTACACCTAGTACATATATCTGTATATAGCTCCATTAGAAAATTGTGCAATACAATCCGAGTCAAAATTGTAGTCTGCAAGAGAAACAATGGCTTTTATGCGAATTGTGGAAGGAGCAATTTGGTTGGCACTGTTTAAACTTTCAGAAAATTGCAGTTTTTTGCAATACCTGCAAGTCCAAGTTATACATATGCGAAAGAGAGCAGTAAATAGTACAAAAACCGCACATATATCCACATTGTTTAGAAGCTCTTAAGCGCATAGCTTCTCGAACTACCTTGATTGCATATTGATTCATTGGATTCATAGGCTGGCTGCTCTCGTTTTTTCGTGTTTTTGTTGTTTTTATTGTTTTTTTGCTGTTAATGGATTTGCAATTTGAAATTTTTATCAATTGTTTGCAGTTAAATCACAGTGAGTGCTTGCATTTTTGGCATGAATGGAATTGCATGTGAGGTTTTAGTTACAAATTAATCCACTCTACGTGCGCTCTGCATTTAATCTCGAAACTGCCTTTTTGCTTGCGAGATAAAGCTGTAGAGCCAAAGAAATTTAAAAACAATTGAGTGGCCTTAAATCAAAATCTATCAACAGTTTGATTGGGCAGTGTTTGTGCTATTTGATATGTGAGTTAAGTCAAGAGATGAGAATCTGTTAATAAAAGTAGCAGAGAAGATTCACTTGATGAAAGATTTATTTTTAATTTATAACAAAAAATATTTACTGGAATACAATTGCTTTCAGATTAGTGGAATAAATTTGGAAAATGCTATGAATGAACTTTATCTTTATCCAGTCTTTACACACTGACGTAGTTTGTAGTAGTTTCCAGTGACGATTTTTGTTTGTAAGATATGCCTCCCTACCAAAATTGCGGTTATGCACTTTACGAAAGAAGACTACACAAATAAAAAGGTACTACAAAGTTGAGCATATTTTACATAAAATATGACGTCCGATTGACTTTGCGATGTTCTGGCGCAACTTTTGTCAGTGTGGAACTGTAATCTGTACGGAACCTCATACCCTCATATACCGATACCCCGGTTTTCAGTTCAGATTTAGGTTTTATTGCAGTGTCCCTAGATGAGCATCATTTTTGGACTGCTACAGATAGTTCTTTGTGAAGCCAGAAAAAGTTGTAAGTTAGATTTCGTGTACCGGCAAAGCGTTTTGAAGCCATTACAAACTGCTTGGGGTTGCGTTGAAATATATCTGCTTTGGGTTCCTCCAAGTTCCAACAGCTCCGACAACTGGCATTTAGCGAGGTTTTTAACCTTGCCGCATGGACATCGATTCTACAAATATCAGTTCAAGAGGAGGTTCAGGTTCAGGTTAAGAGGGCACAGCGCTCACTACACCTCGCGGGATTTACTTTGGACCAGAAGAGACTGTGCAAGTACTAGTAGGTATCCAGTGTTCGCCAAGTTCGCCCCATCGATAGGTTTGAACGACTCCCAAATTCAGTAACAAGTCGCTTTTACTTCACTCCACCTCTGTTTGGCTCACATATCGCCAATGTTTGTCATCAAAACTTTCATATATTTGTACTTTCATCGCGTCCTAGTTGCTCGTTTCATTTAAGAGTTATTTTCTTCGCTTTGTGATTTGTTGTGAGCTGAAATTTTGAGATTTCGTCATTATGACGATAACTACGCACGTCCATACATATTTTTCTGGTAATTCAAACTGTTCCGTGCAGACTTTAGTTACGTAGAGATCTTCACCACGCTAAATTTTATTTCAAGTACCTTCTTCCAAATTTGAGCGCCCTATAAAATTACAGATTTTAGTATTCCAGCAAGAAGTCGTCCACTAGATACTTTGATACACCGGTAACAAGCATCAATTTGGTTGGAGTTTTTTGTAATTTTTCGCATGTCTAGGTGTTCTTTAAAGTGCATATTGAAAACAAAGCTCAAACATTTTTGGAATCTTCATTTAATTAAATTAATAGCCGAATTAAATTCATATCATATTATCGTTATCATATGCATCTTCACCTTGAAATTCATACTGGAAAACAAATACTACTCTTTTTCATACACTTCCAAACATGTCAGTCGAAGACCAGCAGCGAGCTGGTATAGAAACATGAGTTAATCAAGCATTATATTATAGAATACCATTTATCTGACAAGACGAAATATCCCTTTTACTTATCCGCACAGTTGTCCAGCTTTCATTAGGCTTAGATTAAACTCTATTGTACTTTAATAATGTCTGCCTCTGAAAGGGAACTCTGGTATTTCATAACTTATTAGTATACATTTTCATTTCTTTACTTACCGCTCAACTGCATACCGTTCCTACTCTCCTGTATAACGTTGTTTTCTAGCCAGTGTATAGGAATACCGACACATAGGTGGTAGAAGAAATGCATGCCTAGAAATTAAATTCGAGGAGATGATTCATATTTATTGCCCTCATAGGTGTGGTACAAAAAATCTTGCAATTGCCGTGGTCAGAACCGACGGTAAAGACTCGCTTGTAACATAAAAATATTACCGTATGGTACTTATGCCATCTGTTGCATTTGATATTAGCTTGCGGCAAACATATAAATAACGCTCGTTACGAAATTCCTTGCATAAGAAAATAACATAAAAATGCTATTTTTTAGAATGTGGTCATAACCTTTCATATTATCATTTAATAAGTCAAATCCGACTGAACTTTACTGTGACAACAACAAATGCAATGCGCGCCGTTGCCCACTGAAGTTATTGTTGTAGCTAAATAAATGTCATAAAAACTTTTACACTTAAAAAAATGTGCGTTCGTGACCGTCATTAGCCATATTAAGGCGCTGTCAAAGCGGCTACACGCAAAATATTTAAATACCGTTACATATTTATATAATATATAGCTGCAGTCGGCAAGCTACTCGTCAGCCGATGCATAAATGAAATTCTGGCGCCGTGTATAGAAATAAAAATTTCTGCTTACGTTCATCTCTCACACGTAAAATCGTCGAGTGGCTCTTAGTCTCACGGCCAAACATATTGACCGTGGTGAAATGAATTGCGTTCTTTTTAGCTTCGCTGTAAAATTGACAATGCGCAGCTGCGTTTTATTAGCGCTTTGGGTTGTAACTTTGTTATGATCATATCTGCCACGTTCCACAGGAAGTGCGTGACACAGGAGCTTGCGATGTACTGCAATTCACCCAAATGTATGTATAGATTTGTAAAAAATACTGTATTCACATGAATTTCATTAAATTAAAAAATGATATTCAAATATCAAGTTAATTCGTCATTAATATTAAATAAATATCAATTACTTCACTTGAGTATGTTAAAGTCTATCAAACATTTTAATCACATTCGTAATATAAATACGAATAAGAAAGGTAGCCATATCATATTGGGTCTATAACTGCATTCGTGTGTTTCTTTTTACAAAATTTTAATGTTTATTTAAGAAAAACATGTACAGTAGTATTATTCAAAGTATTGCCCATCTGAAGCTATGACTTTTTCCCATATTTCTGGCAATTTGTGGATTCCATCTCAAAAGAATTGCGCCGGCTTCGTGGCCAAGAATGAATCAAGCCAATTTTCTATACCCTGTTCTGATGTGAACCGTATTCCAGTGAGGGCGTTCTGCATCGACAAGAACAAACGAACAAATGGTAGTCAGAAGGGGCAAGGTCTGGGCCTTATGGCGAGTGAAGAAAACTTCCCAGCCGCTGTTTTCCAAATAGTAGTTTAACCGATCTTGCAACATGAGGCCGAGCGTTGTAATGATGGAAAATTATTGCCTCGTGTCTAGTCGCAAATTCTGGGCAATTTTCAGCAATCGCTCTCTGCAATTTGATGAGTTGTTGTTGGTAGCGCTGCCCCGTTAATGTTTTCACCCAGTTTTGGAAGCTCATAATACAACACGCCCTTCTGATCCCATCAAATACTGAACATTACTTTGGCGGTTTGGATATTCGGCTTTGACGAATTTTCACAGATGACTTTTTGACTTTAGAGTTGTCCTAATGGATCCATTTTTCATCACCAGTCACAATCCGATGCAAAAGGACCTTTCTTTATAGCCTTTAAGCAGCATTTCTTATATGAATGAAAACCACACGTTCGCTCAGCTGGTGCACATTCGCCATGAACTTCCACCAAAATACTATGACTGATACGACTTTCGGCTGAGGATTTCCTCATATTAAAGTAATGAAGAAGAGCTCCCCTCAAAAACACTCTTTAAGGTACAAAGTTCGTCTTATTTGAGTGAAAAAAGATTTATTGTCAAATGAATGACATATACTGAAAAAGATGCACAAGTACTGTAGCTTTCCAACGCATGCTCGTAATATTGGAACAATGGAATAATAATCAAGTTACGCAATCTCTTGGTAAACCGCACCATTATAGGCCTAGTCTAGTACATTACACCGAAATGCTCAGACAATGTGCTGCATAGAGAAAGCTGTGATTTACTGTTAGATCGCAAACTAGTCCGTCGGTTTTTGAGATAGCTGAATGAAATTCACCATACACCAAGATTTTGGACGAATGACTGTATACCTCGATGTGTCGAATTTTATTAATTAATTCTCACTTTACTAGCGATTTCAAAAACCGCATTTAGTTCATTATCTCTTTTACGTACTTTTGTACCCAGAGGGTTTATGTTTGTACGTAACGCAGCTTTAAGAAGAGGAATTTTCTTTTGTTCAAATTTCATCTAAATATTACATAACTCAGCGAGATCGTTGGAAGTATTATAAAAATCTCGTCAAAATCGATAGACATTTACAATTATTTCGAAGACATGTACCCCCAACTGCATGTGGATGGTTACAGAAGAAACTTATCCGTTGAATGATACAGATTTCTCTGCCTGGGAAGCTGGTTCATTTGGATTACTTAGTTGAATAGCGGAAATTAAATATCATGTTGGAGCGTACCCTAAGTGATATGTTAGATAAGCGCAGCCACAAGATTATAAAAAAACCCATATAAACATAGATAATGGATCGAATTTCGCCTATCAACATCCATATTTTGTATAAATTTGTATATCTCTTCTAATTTCCATCAAAAATTCCACTCACTAATCTTATATATTTCAAGTCACACTTTAATACTACATCTTCTGCGCCATTTTTGTGAATCTTTACTGCTCCAGCAAGAATTTTTGACAACACTTTAAATTCCAAGGAACAAACGGAAATGCGTTCAGCTGAAAGAGAGTAAACTTTTAACGCTGATTGTCAACAGCAAATGAATTGTTTGGAATTTTTGTTGAAAAGTGTTGGCCAACAGACGCACAAAACTAGGCAACTGAATGAGGAGTTGAGTGTAATACGAGAAGGGAAGACAGAATCACTGACAGCTGCAGCATATGTTGGTTAATACATTTTACGATTTCACTTTCCCGTCAGTCGCCGCAGTTTTCCACAACGTACTTACTTACTGTAAAGCACACTACATTAGTATGTCGAAAGATATATATACACATATATATAAATATATATATTATATAATGTATAAGTATGTAGTGTATAGCAGTTTGTATGTAGTTGCTATTTCCATGCTATGTTTTCGTATCACTTGACTCAACGATGCCCATAAAAATGGCAAACAAACAAATTGTATCGACATTTTATGTTGTTTGTGTAAAACTCAAGAGTACACTTGACTCAGCAAGTAAGTCAACAGAAAATAGAAAATAAATTTCTTTTCTGCAAAATAATACGCAATTTCTGCACTAAACGGCTAAAATGTTGCCGCTGCTGTTGCTATTGTTGTTGCTGTTGCACTGCTTGCCATTGCTGTTGCAGCAGTAATGCCATCCGGCAGCATTCGGTCTCCAAGTGCAACCGTGTTGGCCAAGTTACGTACTTTGTGAGCAAGCAAACAGCATTTGACCAGCTGCCACTGTTTTCGCAAAAAAAGCAAAAACAATATGATACTAAAGTGTAACTCGAGAAGCTGGTGGGTGTGTTGGCAAACCCCCGGGTAACTCAGCTGCGCAACGTTCTCGTTTTGTTGTTATTAGTCATATGTACCTACATGCTCGAGAACAGTCAAAGTGCACTTGTAGCTTCTCCAGTGACTGCAAGCAGGAAAACAACGGCTGCTAAGAGATAAACATAAACAACAAAAGCAAAAACAAAAACAAGACAGAAAAAAAAAAAACGCTAAGTCAGAAAACAGCCGGAGTTCATTAAGACAAAAACAATGTTATATAAGCAGCAAGTCTACCATGGTTAAAATCAACAGTCGAAACAATAACATGAGCTCCACTTCCAACTAAATTGTTGTATGCAGTGGGAAAATTTTATAACGAGCATTCCAAACGCATCATTATATCGAATCAGTTTCAATATCTCAAAGCGCTATACATTACCTACCGTTACATTACTTACCGTTACGGTTAGTTAGTTCCGAAATATGAGAGTGATTGGTTAATACCTTCAGGCTCTATAGACTACTTACCGTTACGAACTGCGTTACATAGCTAAGATCAAGCATCAAGTTAATCTCATCGTCTGCGCCCTCTCCACATACTACAAATGAGCTGTAATATGTCATAAAAGAACATAGTTGTCATAAACGTAGCCAAAAATAAAAATAAAAATTCACACAACAGCCGATTTTACGATACCGGAATTAGCCCGACTTTTTTTATCCGTCCAAGGTCTGTTATTTCGAGAAGGAATTGTAAGTGAAAAAAGCCAGTAAAAAGAGAATTGTTAGGAATGGGGCTCCCACTGGCTCCCAAAACATATATGAGGAAGTAGAAGTACAAGGAAACCACCTACTGAAAATTATCCAGCATGTTATTGAGATAAATATACTATAACTTTATATATGGACAATTTGAACAAAGGGTGAAAAAAGGGTGCATTTAACTTCCTAAACAAATATTTAGGACAGGTAAAACTAGGTCAAATGACAGTTTTCCCTTCCGAGGCAAACAAGAAAAAAGAATTCACTTTAAATTGAAGGGACCAGCAATGATAGCATTTGAGTTAGATTTCGAGAGAAACACCAAACTTGATATGAGGAGAAGTCCCGGACCTTAACCGCACTAACATAGAGAATGTGACATCCGCATAAAATATTTCAGTTGAGAAAAATATTGTTAGAAACGCCGCGACGTTCGAAGGTTCTTTCACGAATTTGATATTAGCGTCTTTCGAAGTCAGTGAAATGCTTCGAAGAAGGTGTTTCCAGTTGAATTTCGAGTGAAATATCATTCGTGATATTTGGAGAGTGCGCTGACGATAGGTTTAACTTGATGCTGATCTTGGCATCTTCCTCAGTTATTTCTTTGTTCAAGATCGATATAGCATCGATCGATCGAAATTAATCCAAAATGGAAAGAGTCTAAGCTGGAGTATAAAGAAAGTCCGTTTTAAAAGGGCTTCTTGAGCAGTGACCTAAATCCTACCTAAAGATTACCTAAATCGTCTTTAGCAAATCCTGAGCTCTCGCAAAAGAGTCCACTTGTTATTTCCAGTAAAAATATATTAAGTCCAAATTAAACTTACTAAAGCCCTTTCTGTTAGAAATTGCTCTATCACACAATGGCTACGACGCTTTCCTCAAGATGGACAATTTTTTTATTTGTTTAACTGAACCAATAGATCCATATCAGCTTTGATAATCTAACCGCTGTAATAGCACCAAAGAAGGCAAAACTTACATTATTTATTTCCCTTTGTTTTTATTATTATTTTTTATTTATATCATTTAACTACTATGAAAGAGTAATATTTTATCCAGCTGCCCGTACTATTTACCACAATGCCATGAAGGATGTTCTTTGAATCTAAGCTTCAGCTTTATCAAAGAAGAAAGAAATCAAAGAGAGTGAATTAATATTTTCAGTGCAGTACATTTTAAATTACAAGAGGATTATGAAAATTTGCAAAAAGATTACGCTTCGTAAATTAAGTTGCATTTATAGCTGAACCACAACAACATTCGGATATGGTTCCTTCCGCTACTGTAATGCTCATCTTATACTTACGACAGTGGACTTCTTATAAATTCGTTGGCATATTTAGCTTTTGTTGCTTTGAACATTCGACTCAAGAGTTCATATATTTTCTGTATCAAGTGCTCGTTCGAAGCATGCATGTTCGCAGCACTCAACAGTGCGTGCTCAAAGTGCAGCAACAGCAAAAAAATAAAAATAAAATAAAAACACTTTTCAAGTAAAACAAGTAATTTCATATTGTTGGACTGGTCATCTGCTTGAGGTTGGTAAACGACTTGGACTTTCTTATTTCGGTTACATAGCTAAAGCCAGAGTTGAGGTCCTTTTACTTGGAAATGGTTGAATACTCATATAAACATTTGCTATTGTTTTTGTTGTAAATATCTGGTTATAGTATAAGTTTCTTTTCTTTTTGAAAAGATCTTCATTTTGTACTCTTCCGCGTGCAAGTTTGTGCAACATGGAATTTCCTGGTGCTTTTAAGCCTGTCTATTACAGTCAAAAATGTAATAAAGTCGTTTGATAAATTTGCATGTTGGCGGTTTAAATTGCTGAGGAGATTCAAATACACTTTAAGATTGCTTGAAGTTAATATGTGCATTCAGAATGTAATAAAATGGTTTAAAGAGCTGAATATTAAGAGTTTAAAATTGCATTTCATTGAAACTGAATTATTCCGTCTGGTAAAAAGAAATCCATTATTTTTAAAATAGATGGCTTTAGCAGTTTGAGTCACGCGTTGTATAAGTGCGATCGAGTTACGCTATATGGCGCTAGAGAGACAGGGTTATGTACTAAAAAACCTACTTAGATAGATTTGTGATTGCTTGACTCAATATTGTTTGCGCACACGTCAAGAATGAATACCAGCAATGAGAAAATTGGCCATATTTCACAGCTCTTTTTTCGATAAAAGAGAAAACGCCTTTAAAAAAATGTGAATAGTGTTCATGGTCCTGATGCTACAATAGCTTTATATAATAAGTAAAAGAACATCTAGTTCGATATTTCAGTCTTTAAATTCTTATTTTAAGTATAGCGGTTTCACTATTTTCCTCCTTAGAATTCGATATGCCTTCACATGAGATATTAATCATATATATTCTGGTAGAGAATGATAGGGATATTTATACTTGTATCTATAATCACTAGAGAGTTTAATAGCAAGTTTTGAAACATGAATGAATACTATGCTACCTAAAAAGTTTCCTACGCCAAAAACATATACTCCTATAACTGTAATTAGCATTCATTGGAATCAGGAAACTTTCCCATTGAAAAGTAGAACTGCTTTAGATTTGGGGGCTGTTAAAAGAACTAGTTGCAGTGCACTACGAAGTTGACGCTTAGGGTTCTGGAAAGTAAAACGAAATTCATGGACGAAGTCATCAATAATTTAAGCAACAATTGTATTAACAACAATACAATACAATTACAATACAATTGTAATAACGTTTGTAGGACCCTTAATTTCTCGTATAAAAACAAACCAAGAAAGGGAAGCCCTATCAAGCACATATCGAAATGAATTCCAATTCTCTTCAATTCCAATTCAATTCATTCTTCTAGAGGGAACCAATGTCATTAATTATCGAACAATATAACCGCTCCTAAAATGTTAGCACTCTCAAGTTATATTCTTGTAGTAGGTGTAGGTGGACTTATGGTCTGTGGAGTTGGTTAAGTAGTTTTCATATCACGCAATACCCTAATTCCAAACAATTTTCTGTTCCAATTTAAACGTGTCCGATTTCCCTTAAAGACTTGTTTAGCACACCTAAACCACACACACCCACACCACATATTAAAAGACGAACTGTTTCTTGAGCAGGCAACTATTTATTGCTTCCTGGCGGGAAACTAGCTCAGAGGATTTATGTATAAAGAAGAAATACCTTAATCATAGATTCAAAATAGATTATTGTATTCAAAATTCAATGTATTTGAAGTCTCGGATAAAAGCTAGTTGGGTTTGATTTAGATATGGAGGTATACTATATAACATTGACTCAAAATTTATTGTGGTAAAATCATAACTAATTAGCTCATATACCCTATACGTGATTACCAATTCTCATATTCTATAATTAAAGAAAAGTTTGATGAAATATACCCATATTTCATCGTGTCTCAAAACTTGCAGATTCGATATCGATCGATGTACTTTATGCCTGCCGGCAAACTTAGCAATAAGATGGCGCTCTGGTGTCTCTTGACGTCTACTATCAAAATGACGTGATATTGACTGACCACACAGTTCGACAGATTTGACGTCCTCTGACTACTTTTTGAGCAGTTATTTGAGAAGCAAAATAAACGTCAACATTCCTCGGATCATTTACGACTTTGTACCGAAATCATTACTATACCTCCGAAGTTGCGGGAAAGTGTAATGGAAAGTGCTATTTTTTTTACACACAATGTACGGTGGCTGAACTTAGCTTATAGCAAGTTTAAAAACTTCCAGATACAATAAACATTTAAGTTTAAAACACAACTGCTTTAAAAAAGAAAAAGAAGTGTAAAATATATAATAAAAACTTATTATTTTAAAATTCGATTTCAAGATCCACATATATAGAACCCGATATAGAACCACAAATTCAGGCACGCTCAGATGATACTACCATAACAACTTCCCAGAACTTGCATTGAAATTGCGTCGAAACGAGTGCGAGTGAAGTTGAATTTTCTTGTGTGCTATTTTATCGATGCTTCTACTTTAATTACAAACCTTTTTCCTAGACATAACTGAAATTTATAAGCGCCCGCCATGCGTTGCACACACACTTCAATAATGAATTTAGTTGGATTTTTCCATGCCATGCTATCTTTCCGTTGTAACGACTATGCGCTCCTCACCGCTCGACCACTTTTAGTTGGCGATTGCATGAATATTGCAGCACAGTTTATTGCAACGGGTAGAGTCTGTTCGATTTTTTGGATTTTTTTTTTTTGCAGTTGCAGTTGCAACATGTCTCTGCACATACCTACATGCATATGGGAGAGCAGGCGGATGTGATATACCAAACAAAAAGCAGACTCATTATGTACTAGAACAAGACCATGCTAGATTGCAACCAACTCTAGTGAACGAAGTGTTCCAAACATATGCTCTTAAAAAAAAAAATTCGACAACTGAGTAAAGATATTTGATTGGAATTAGGCTGAACCGAAACAAATAGCCGAACAATCACGAAAATAACGATGTTCAACTTTTGACATGGTCCAGTGCAGCATAACTTGTGGTTAGGTATGTAACCAGGTCCACTTCAAAGCATTGTCCATTCAGACCACCTGGTCCCTGGTCCTTTTTGCACGTTATAAAATTGTGTGCATACGCGAGCATGTCGTTCTCCATGTGGCAAATTTGTGCCTCAAACCACATGTCGTCTAATTCGATATTTTCCTGAAAAAGTGTGTTCAAATATGTTCGACGTACGCTTTTTTTGTAATCCAGTTAGTCGATTCGCTAGCGGTAACCTGTCCCCAACCCAAAATATGCAGACTCTTCAACGAAAAGTGTTGAAAATCAATTGGATCCACATGAGCTAGCACATACTCCTAACTGAGTGTGTGTATGTATGTCGACATTTACATGCCAACTCACGCGTGTTCCCACGCCCTTACAAATATGGACGTATGCTCGTACGCGTGTGAATATGAACGAGTTAGTCAATGAAAGATTTTGACAAACATTAACCGTAGTGGCAAACGTAGTGCACCAGATAATGTGAGCACCAGAAAATATATACCGAAAATATGTGTCATACATATGTATAATATATATATTATTTCGCTGGGTTCGTAGAGTTGTTAACCTCTGAGTTGTTTGTAAAAGCATAAAAGCATCCATAAGATATAGACATATATGGACCGACAGATCGAAAATTATTGCAATAATTAATACACAGTGACTATTTTCAAGCTTTACAATTGTCTGATAAATTATTTTTTATCTATTTTATATAGCACAAGGTTACACCAGGTTTTTCACCTAACTGTTCTTTATAACCCTTGGAAACAATCCATATAGATATGGGGTTATGCATATTAAAGTGACCGGAACGACAAGACGAATTGATTTCGCAAAGACAGTCTGCCTGTTCGACCGTCTGTCTGTGCAAATGATAAATCGCGGGAAAATTTGGATACCTTTGCGATACACCTTGAACGATACAACTTGAAGGTATCAAGACTGATTTTGTGATCGGACGCAATTGGATCATAGCTACGCCTATAAATAAATTAACTGCACATAATCAAGTACAACTCAGTTAATAATTGAGCTGCAAATTTCACATATGTCAGTGGGAGATACAGGGGAAGGACCATGTTGGGTTTTAAAATTTTAATAATGTGGACATGACATCGCCCACCAAAAGATACAATATTGATATCTCATAAACGTTGTTAAGAGATATAGTGTTGATATCTCATAAACAATGTTACAGCTTTCTGAACAAAACTTTGTGCAGACACAGAATATAACCACCAGTGAAAAATCTAACTATGGGCCCCCCACAATATAAGGGCATTACACAACACCATTAAAAGTGCAAACACTCGAGAAACAACGACGACAGACCCTTATAGTATGGTAAATTGGGTAAAATTAAATATACAAATTGGTCCAAATTATATTTTGGGACTTCCAACGCACACTATTAGGAAATTTTTCTTATATGGGAAACTACTTGACAAATTGTAGCCAAATTTATTGCTTATACCATGATATCCCATCACTTTCATACGATGGGTAGGGAACACCATTTTGGATCACTTGGACACAAATAATGTATTGGGTTTTTAACGATATTAATGCAGCTTTTGCTATCAAAAGTTGAACGTTTATTTGAGAAAAACCTGTAAATAGTATTATTCAAGTTATTGCCCATCTGAAGCTATAACATTTTCCCATCCTTCTGGAAATTTGTGGATTCCACCCCAAAAGGGGCAGCTGCTGTTTTCCAAATATCTGTTAACCGGCCTTGCGACATGAGACCGAGCATTGTCATAATGGAGAATTATTGCCTCCCGTCTAGATGCCAATTCATTTGCCGAGCGTTTTTCGACAACTGCTCACTCCAATTTGATGAGTTGTTGTCGCTAGCGTTCCGCATTAATGGTTTCACCAAGTTTTAGAAGCTCATAATACAGAACGCCCTTCTGATCCAACCAAATGCAGAGCATTGCCTTTGCGTTACGGATATTCGGCTTGGCCGAGGCTCTTTCCTGGTTGGCCAGGTTTCACATATGATTTTTTGCATTTAGGGTAGTCATAATGGATCCATTTTTCTTCACCAATCACAATCCGATGCAAAAGGACTAACGGCTACTTTTTTTAGCGTTCAAAAGCAGCATTTCTGACATGCAACACAGAGGCATTCGTCTCTCAAGGTCTCTTGGCTTCAATTCATATGGCACCCAATTTCCTTACTTCTGAATATATTTGGCTGCTTTTATACGTTTTGAAATGGTTGCTTGAGTGACTCGGAACGATTGTGAGATATCTTCTTTGGCAACAATCTATATAGAGTAATCGAGTAATGTTTCCAGTTTGTTATCTTCAAAATTACAAAAAGCCAAAATCACCACTTTTAAATCAATTTAAAGCAAACTACTTTTGGCACGTTCTCTCAGGTGGAGCAAGTTCCCCATAAAATTCCGCCACAAAACATGAGTGATGCGACTTTCGGCTGAGGTTTTCTTCATATCAAAGTAATGAAGAAGAATTTCCCTCAAAAACACTCTTTCAGGCACAAATTCGTCTTATTTGAGGGAAACAAATTTGATTGTCAAATGAATAACATATACTGAAAAGGATGCACAAGGATAGTAGCTTTCCAAAGCATGTTCAGAATATTGGAAAAATGGAATAATAATCAAGTTACGCCATCTCTTGGCAAAACACACGAGTATAGTTATATACTCAATAATATTAAGGACGTAGGGCTACTCTCATGCGAAATTGCTTCATAGAATTTTTAGGTTCCACCAAAGAGCAGGGCTTGAAATTACTACATTCTATATTATTTCGAAGTTGGGTGTGAAATAACACATATTCTCTTTGGAGATGTGAGATTGAGTATTACATTTAATTATTATTTGAATTTTTACCGAATTGTCCTCAGGATTTAGTGGCTTCTTTTACTCACTTATCATAAGTTATAACATCTCCGTCTACAGTTTCAGTACACTTTATCACACTGCAGTTAGGTACAACAATTTGTGCTTGTTTTTTATACTCTTCCTTCGCTGCTTTCGGGATCAGTTAGACAGTCAGATTATTGTTTGATTACTGAAAACAGATTACTGTACACCTGATTTACGCTGAATATGCTTTCAATGGGAGTCTAAAAATTGTGTATTATATTTCTTATATATTATATCTACATATATTTCTTATATTTCTTTATTTTTTCCAAAACTCACCCTTTAGTAATGGTATTATATACATATGCTAGTAAAAATGCACCAATGAACCGTCAAGTAGCAAAATTTGTATTTCGCGCATAAATATTCTTCCAAGAGCTGTGAATAATTTCATATTTTGCAGATTTTTTTTTTTTTTTTGTTTTTTTGTATTGGGATATTTTAACACTTGACCTGATTTGTACAACAGTGCCATTCTCTCTGCTTCTTTCCTGATGAGTGCTAAAACTTTTACACCCCATTACAACAAACAAACAATTTTCTTTATTAAGCAAGTAACAACCCCTAATAATTGGTAGTTTTGGGTATAGAAAAACGCAACACAGTTCAGTGAACGCATAGTTTTTGGAAAAAAAAACAAAGGAACATGAAAGCATCCTTATTTAATCAGTTGGCAAATTAAACGCTTTAAACTCATTTCGGACCGGCCGCAGGCAAGGCTTGCTGGTTGGTCGCTTCAGTTATAGTACTTTAGTTCTTTATGGCTTTTTATGCTCTCCAACATGAATTTTATTTTATTTTTATGTTTACATTTTCTGCTACCGTTTGCACTTGCTTTGATGTTCGAACATTGACTGATGCTTTCAAACGAAATTTGGCCAACTAAAACAGTAAAAACGTCGAACATACACAACGGCAAATAAAACGATTTCACACACTCTGCATTTTGAGGCCAATAAGCGCAGACTTTTGGGTTATTTTCCTACTGTACGGGTTTCGGGTTCACGTTGATTGCTAGCCACGGCGTATACGTAATATTATACATAACATAACTGCTTGCTATGCGGAGCTAGTTGTTTACGGTTGCCCGCGTTTTCGAGGTTCGTAAATGTATCTATTATATTCATATACATGTGCATGCATGCATATATACAAGCTATTATTTGCGCACACATACATACATAGAGACATATGTGCCCGGAGAGCTAACGAAAATGCACAATTTCGTTGTTTGTCGGAAGTGGAAATTTTACGCAAACAGGAGGTGGACGACAAGCGCATTGTCAACATGCACATAGCAGTTAAGCACACAAAAGGCAACAACAACCAGCTGTTTTCACTTCATTTTGCCGGCGTACTACAGTCATTTCTCTTAACCAATTCAGTTAAATCTACATGCGCTCACAAGGTGTGCCAACAATAAGCAGTGCCAGCCCAGCCAACCGTGTCTGTCGACCTCCGATCAAGTTGTTTGCCTTGCTGGCTATTGTTCTTTGTCTCTGAACGTTTGTGTTACGCAGCATTAATGATGTCAAATAGAGATTTTATAATTTTGCTCTTCCACATAACAATACAAATATACTCACGTTCACATAAAATATATGGAAGAGCACTAATATATTTTCCATTATTGTCAAGTATAGCTACGTTTGAGGGCGGGCTGATAGCACAGACCTCTCTACAGACTCTACTACAAAAGAAAAAGTAATAAATGTTTTGGAAAGGAGGAGTAAGGAGGTCCGTTATAATATCTTTTTATCGCTAAGGATTCATACGTTATCTCTTCTAGCACCTATCGAATTGAATACTTCTAGCACAGGAGAGTCTACATTCAGATACGATACGATATATTCTAGCCGTAGTAGCCACTGCGCTTTAATATACTAAACAACGAAGATGCCTTGCGATATTCATCAACATCAGAACTTCGACCAAAATTTCTCTTAGCACCTTTTCGAACATGCCGAGAGCTACATATATCAACGGATATTGTCAAAGTCGTTGATTGCTGAACATATACTAGCCTTAAAATCCGAACTCTACTTATTTTCTTTCGTCGGGAAATAAATGTACTTTTCAATTCCTCAGAGCAAAGTAGCAAAGGATTTCTTAACTGGCTATATTTTCGGAGTTGATAGTGAAATATTGGCCACGACACAATTATCAAATTTGGAGTAGTTGTGTTTTTAAACACGAGGTACGCTAACTTTTCACCCGATACGTAAACATTTAATAAATCATATAGTTCGTAAACGATTGAGTTGGATAGACATGTTTTGGAAAACTTAATCCAATTCGCGCCGAAATAGTGATGCTTTATATTGAAAATGGTTGTTCAGTTGTGCTAAAAATTCTCTAAGACTCTGATGGCAAAAAGTGGCATTTTTAGATTTGACTCTTCTTAAAATTTCTTTTAGATTAATTGAAATCGAAGTGCAAATCAGCAATCTCGAATCTCTGCAAGTAATGAAAAATGCAATAAAAAGAGCTAATTTTGCTGGTGGAAAAAGTAGCAGCCACTTTATTTAAATAGTGGAAAAAATTTGCTAAGGGCCCAATTAAATACAAATCCCTCAAATATCTTATATATTGAATCATTTGCAATCCTTAACTCTAAAGGCGCCGGGTTGCAAACAAATGTTTAGAACGTCAAGCAAAGCACATTGGGAAGTTTCTTTTTGAAGACAACTTCACCCCTGGGCCTCTTCAGGCTTACCGGTTCAAGGAAACTATAATATGCATAAACATGGCGGTGACAATTTGATGATACGAGGTTACATTACATAATCTGTTTCGGGTACTTTTGTAAAAAACAGAGTTAGTTTTGGATATAAAGAAGCAACACTAGCTTGAAATATTGTGAAATCAGCTGCTCGCTGCTCTCCAACTGTTCCGTATAGCGGAGAGCTATAAGATGTGAAAATCGAAATTATTGATAAAGAGATACCCAATTTATTCCAGTGTGAATTATTCCAGCGCCTCAATAACAAGCGCGTTTTTTACAACATTTTGCATTGTTACCAGATCTTACAAAATACTAATTTTTAGGCATTTAAATTAAAACTCTCAAGACTTATTACGATTAATTATTATATTATGACTGTTTAATATATAGCGTAACAATTTTAATATTTTTTGTGACTTTACCTTTTCTGTGACCAAACCTTCTTGTAAAAGTGCGTATGGCCCCGTCCCCAATAGGTTTAATACATATATTTCGAAAACGGTTAAAGCTACATCAATCAAACTCACTCCGAGTAAGTTTTTCTAGTATCTCCTCATATACTGAGAAAATGAGTGAAATCGGATAATAACGACGCCCACTTCCCATACAAAGGTTATGTTCAAAACTACCAGAAGTGCGTTAACTCGCTGAAGGAACACGTCGGAAACATTAAATCTTGCAGCAAATATGATACGAAGGAGTGGCATAGGAATCAGTGTAAATTGTTAATGATGGGCGTGGCACCGCCCACTTTTAGGGGAAATCCCATATATCAAGAACGTCTTAACCGATTTTAGCAAAATTTCGTATGTGAGATTATATTTTCATTATTATGTCACATTATGAAAATGGATGAAATCGGATAAAAATACGCCTACTTCACATATAACACAATTTTAAATTTCATCTGATACTTTCACTTTAAAGTAGATAAATCGAGCAACAATTAAGATATTAGAATAACTCTTTTCACGAATAATACGTTCCAGATATGCTATCTCATGGGTAGAAATAGTTGAAATAGGATTATAACTTTTCAAGCCACCAGATACCCAATATTAGGACCTCAGTGCCTCTATCTGACTTTTTATCGAAAATATCGGGAAATCTGTAAGATACTTTAATGAAATTGGGGGATTATCTTTCCGTGATAATAGTGTGCTCTGGTACCAAAAATAGGAAAACTCGGGTAAATATTTCCCCTCGCCGTCATATACCTAATAGACAGATTTTCAAAGTTCTGGTAGACAGGTATGGTAGTTTATACCATATATAACGGTAAGTCTGTTAGATATTGTATTGAAATTGGGGGATTATCTTTCCGTGATAATAGTGTGCTCTGGTACCAAACATTGGAAAACTCGGGCAAATATATCCCCTAGCCCTCACATACCTAATATACGGATTTTCAACATTCCTGTAAACTTTATACCATATTATATTATTACTCTCTCTATTATGTTATTATCATGTTATACCTCTATTCCATCTGACTTTAAACCGTTTATGTTGGTCAATATGTGTGATATTTTAATGAACTTAAGTGGATATGTTTTCTTAAACACAATTTGATTTCACGCTAAATATGAAAGAAATCTATCTAGACCATGGTCTAAGCCGCTTATTCTTAATATAATGATTTCTTTTTCTCTGGTTAACTTTTTCCTCATGTATCTAATATTTTCAATTAAGCCACTTTGGTTGAGTTTATATTGCATATATCACTTTTGAGTTAATTTGGTAGATTTTAATATAAATATCTGTGATACGATGCAAAATATAGCAATGAAAGTCTATGAAGATGAGTCCATGACCTGTAATATAAGTTAATAAGATACCAAATATGATTGCAATCCATTGATAATTTCGTCGGATAATGAATGTGAATTCTTCCGCAACATTTTTTAATATAAAGTTATACTAGCACCTGAAAGTGTATCCCCTCTTCTGATCCTTGCACATTGAGAGAGTATAACATGTTCGGTTACACTCGAACTTAGCCCTTTCTTACTTGTTTTTGTTTAACATGTTTATTTGTGATCTTGCACGGCGGTTAAAAATGTCTCTGTTGAAAAGTTTTGTTGCAGGATTCCAATCTGAATGTTCCAGTCTTTCTAGTTGATAAATGTCAAACCTACCCGATCCAGTCAACTGTCAAAGTCTTATAGGTAATTTACTCTCTCAATTTTAAGTGACAGGAGCGTTGCAGATCTGTTTGTTTATCACCGATCGAAATAGCCAGAAAGCCGTGAGTAATACACCAATTTTTTGAGAAGTTAGGTCTGAGATAATTATCAATTAAAATACGATTAACCTGAACAACCTGAGTATAGGAATTGCACTGGAAGTTATACAGTGGAGAGCAAAATTGAGTACTTGTTTGCATTGCAATAAAAATGTAAAAACAGTGAAACAAATTATATCATTTTTTTCCATGCATTCTTTATGTAATGTGCGACAAATTGGGGAAAAATAAACAATGAAAAGAAAGGTATAGAAGAAGAGAAATATAAAAAGAAAGTAAAAACAACTCAAATATGCTCATTAAAGCACCTTTGGCATTTAAATTTTCTTAACAGTAAAATTATCAAAATATACCGTTAATTGTCATCTAATTGCTTTTGTATTATTTTATTTCGTCAAATTATTAAATGCTTATGGTTAATTGAAGTATCGACGGTGTTACAACAGCGTAGTAGAAACGATTTTTATTATTATTACAAAATTATGAGGGAATTAGAGCGCCAAGTCAAGGATTCTGTTGTAGACTTTACCGATAAAGGTTAATCGTTCCATTTAATTGGTGCTGCACGTAAAATAAGTCAGTCGGTTGTCATACGAATCCAAAACAGGCGTAAAGTTTCGGCTGGAAATCCTTTTAGAGGCTCATTTCGACTTTTAACAGCTGCGGATGCACGAATTATGATGTCCAACATAAGAAAGGACAAGTTACTAACACCTAAGTGTGCTTCTTTCGGCTGTAATAAGGATGTGTTATGATATGTTTTAGCAGTGAAAAAGAGTAAACCTTCCTCGAGTGAGAAAAATGTGAAGGCACGTTTGAATTTCACTAGATAGCACTGATATTGGACCTTGTATTACTGGAAATGGGTAGTTTGGTCAGACGAATCGAAATTTTATAGATACCTGATCTAACTGGAGATAATACGAGACTATGTGAAGCAAGCCATAAAACACGGTAGTGGCAGGCGAATGGTTCGGTTTTGCTATGAGAATCAGTTAGTCGCTTGCCTATTTAGCTGACTAGTTATCTAGTTTATAATCTAGACAAAAGTACAAATGTGTTAATTATTATTTTTTTGCCATTTTGAGAACAATGTTGTTGAAATTTTCATTAGCTCTAAAAAAGTTGACTTTAAATCAACTGATTTGATTCTGATTTTACAACAGCGATAAAGAATAGGTGCAGATTTGTAAATAAGCTCGAGGTATTGTAGCAGTAAATCACCGAATGCCATTTTAAACCAGAATAGTATACAAGCATACTCATATAGAAAACTGTGTCGTATTTATAAAACACATGCGTATACTTTGTATGTAAATGCCACATCAACGTTAATAATAAATCTAATTGTAACAAATTAATTGCAATCTGGAAAATAAGTTGAAATAAATTTTTATTGAAATTCTACCGTAAAAGCGCAACTGGTTCGTATAATTAATTTCAGGCGATATTGCGGTCGAATGCCTTCGTACATATTTATGTATGTATAGTTGCATTTCTGAGTATGTAAAGTGTGTGTATGTGCCTTAACCGACACAAATTCACTGTCAGTTCGCTTGTTCATATAAAAATTAAAGACATAATTCAATTCTGCATTATAGCTGTAAATAAAGATGTGCAATTTGGATAGGAGATGCATTGGACGCGTGTATGTATGTGTCAATGAAAATCCAAAATAATTTGTAGTACACGGACTTATACGTGGACATATATATATATATATATATGTATTTAAATATATAGGGCGCGTGCACATATGTAAATGAACAATTGGAAAAGTGAAGGTGGCAAATATTTACACATGTACAATTATATAATTACAAGTCACTGCCGGGGGAGAAATTTTGTTGAACAAAATTTTTGGTTTATTAGTAACCATTCAACAGGAAGAGGCGACACTCAAGCACATCCTTGTAAAAAAGTACTCAACTAAGAGTATTAAATGCCATCAATTCACAATAGCTCCCTTAATTGACCTACACAATACATTTTTGTGCGTAGTAATTGAATTTCCTACAGGGCATGCAATATAAATATTTTATCTGTCGCATTTCATTAAATAATTTAAATACGCTGACGACAGTTCGGCATCAAATAGTTTGCCAGCCACTTTTGCTGACTGGTGATCTGTCCAACAGGCCCTGTGGTCGGCAAACGGCCACAACCTATGTGTGAAAGTTGGACATGCGGTTAAGTGTGTGTGTGTGTAATGCCGCTGAGCGCGGTTATGGACATGTCAATATTGCGGAATTCAGATAAATACAAGCAAATATCTCTATATACATAACCGTACATTCGTAGATATATATATGTACTAACAAATTACTGATATCAAATCTCATATGATAGAGTTTTCCAGAACTATAACTCATTAAGCAAAACATATAATCAATGGAAAAATGTGCAAAATAAGCGAATATCTCTCAAGACGCAAACAGTTTCAACTGGAAGCGATGCCGTCTGCTTTAAGAATCCCATATTATTACGTCATATCGTTTGGCCGATCGGTAGTCTAATATGATAAAACCTGGTTCTGGTTCCATAATGAAATTATTGTCAAAATATGGTTAATTCAAGCTCTGGCATCAGCACAACCCAAGCGTTATCGTGAGTCGTGTTAGTTCCCGACGGGATCTTTGTAAAATGGAGATTGTTGGAAAAGGCCATACTTATAAAGAAACTTGAGAGTGTTCTAAGGACCCCACGAAAACATGATACTAACTGCAGTAGTCTGCATATAGCACCTGTCAACACAGCCCGAAGGTGTATTGCAACAAAAGTTACTATCAGATTCATTGGAGCTGTGTAACTGAATGAATTAATGCCTGAATACTACGTAGACCTTGCACGGTTTCATTCCACTCCGGATTATTTGAAATATCGAGTCGCTGGACTTAACTCCGATATTCTTTTCTCTATGCTTATACCTATGAGTTGGATAAGGTAAGGAGTCGCTGGACAGCGCGGAGCGAAGATTTGTGGAAAAGTCTACTGTCGGGAACTATCCATAAATATTAGTTTGAAGGCTTCCTGACTGTTTCAGCATTATTCAAGCAGAACTTGTTGCCAGTAAAGTAGCAGTAGATCCATTGTTCCGACGCACAGCCTGCTTTAGAGAAGTGACTATCCATTCCGTTAGTAGAGCGGCGCTATTAGCCTTGAGCTCATTTACTGTGCGTTCGAGGTTAGTTAAGGAATGCATAGCTTCGCTACCAACTGGATTGAGTTATTTTTGGAGAAGACTGGTAAAGATGTCAAGCCACAGCGAAATCGCAGGTACCTGTGAAGCTGATTAGCAGATATATAATGTTTAATTATAGGTGTTTTCTCTGGTTACAGAAAAGACTATATAAAGCCTATTTAAAGGTATAAAGAGCCTAATCTACTCTCCAACGAAAACAACGTCACATCCTTTACTAAAGTTCAGAAGTAGAATTTACCATCAAATACTAAATAAATCTCCTCATATGCTGAAATTATAAATTAGAAAAACATTTTGCAAATTCTCTTAATAATAAAGGTCTCTTTCACCTGTGTAACGATGAATCAAGTCCAAGACATATATGTGGCAAATTAAGCCACTTTAAATTTAAGTATTATGGACTCCACGTTGATTTATTACAAATTTAATTTGCTTACCATCGCTTCGTTGCGAATTTCAATTGTATTGCCATTGACCCTGGCTTAATTGCAGATTAAATTTTCCATACATTTTTCATTCAATTAAACGCAAAATCCAATAAAAAATTCTCTCTTTTGTGGTTAAAATATACATTGTAATTGTTGGCAGTTCAACTGTCAGTGGTATTTCTCGCTTATTAATCTATTTTTTTGACTTGTTTTTTACGCTACTTGTCATTAACATTTAACCAATTCCATTTAAATTTACGAGCCAGCAGACAATCAATTTAATGTTTTAATATGTCAACTTCGGCACCTACCCATTTTCGTTGAAGCCCACACAGCATGCAAACACACACACACACACACACACATCAATTTAAGCAGAGGATTAAACGAACGTTAATCATTACATATAGTGCAAGTGAACTTAAGTAATTGCGAGAGTTAATTAATAACATGCAGATGCAAAAAATGTCCATAAAGTATCAACGATATCTTTATTAATAAAAATACCTGTGCTTTTAAACTAACATTATTTAATAGCCAAAGGTTAGTGAAGCGTTAAAAAAGTAAATTAAGAATTTAATAAACCGTTTTTTGTTGAAAGAAATTTTGAGGAATTTCAGTGGAATTTGCATATTTTTACAAAAATATTTTATGATCGAAAGGGTGAAAGTGAAGGCAATGGTCATCATGGCAACCCATTGAGTTTTTTGTTATTGTATTTGTATTTGTTGAACATATTCGATGTAGACGAAACAATTAGTGTTCTGAAACTGTTTAAGTGTAAATTAGACCAATGAATCCTAACGAATCCCTTCGAATCTAAATTCATAAGTTTATATTAAATAAAGTTCAGTATTCTAACCAATCCAATCAACTTTTGAAGGCAGCTTATCGAGACTTCTTTACCTTTTTTCCAAACAAAAGGAAGTAAGGAAAAGCTAAGTTCGTTAGCAGTCTAATAATTTATACTCTCACAATTCGGTGGTATCACAGGCGGGGAAATATTTTCAGGCGTTGACAAACCTTTAAATAAAAATATGTTACATTTGAATTGGTAACTTAATATCTCATTACATAGGCCATAGACTAACTTAGCTCCTTCATTACAATTTGTCTTATATTCTAAATATTTATATTAAAATCTACAAACTAGCACAAATTACTACATTCGTCAGATTATTGCAATAGGAAAGTATATATTGACACCACTAATGCTAATAGAAAGAGAGAATATAAGTCAAAAAGAGTAGCGAAAAGCATTTTTATTAGGTATATGTGAGTAGACTAAGGTCTGAACCGATTTCATTCATACTTTCCGATAACCACATGTGGTGTATTTGCCGATATATACGGTATGAAGTTAACCAGAAAGTCGAAAATTATTACACGGGGTATGCAGGAGTCAGGGGTAGGTCTGAACTGATTTCATTTACCCTTGTCAGTAAACTAAAGCATACTTGAAAAGATTTTGTCGCGCAATTTTATTAAGATAACTAAAAATTTTACCGACAAAGACAGGGTTAATTTATGACCGAATTTTGCCTCATTTCGGCACTTCAATTCATTTTGTAAAGATATTTTAAATATTTGTCGATATATACTGTATAAAGTTAACCAGAATGTCGAAATTATTATGTTTGGTACATAGGGGCTAGAGGAAGTACTTAACCGATTTTCTCCATTTTTACCACCACTTCACATTATTATCTGAAAAAGATGCTCACTTAATTAAAAAAAGATATCTTATACATTGACCGACACCAAACTTTTCTGGGTGTCGAGAAACACGTGTGCCAAGTTTCATCAGAATATCTTAATTATTATTCAAGTTATCGCTTGCATGGACAGATGGATGGATGGATGGATGGATGGACAAACAGACACACGGAATTCAATTCGTCTTATCTAGAGCTCATTAGAACTATTCTAAAACAGCTGATAGATTTTTACTGATACTATCCGCTAGAGCCGAGATATCGCTCTTTAAAATAACTTTTTTACATACACTTAGATAATACAGCGTCAAAGGTTCAAGCTCGTGTTCATGATTCCATACTCATCATGGAAAAATCCCGCCCTCAACCCAGTGATCTGCGTTGTGCGTCAAACATGAATTTTGCATGCAATATGTTTTACCACATCGTGCGATTGGCATTTTGATGTGATTGATTTTTTTGCTACCAAAGCGAGGCCATTGAGGATTCCTACTGATTATCCCACATCTATTGGTACCCAGCCATTGCATGTTGTTGTCAATAATGGTACATGGTACATGTAAATAGAGTTGTGTGTGCGCAAGCAAAGTGTAATTGTAATTCTGAATGCACAATTTGTTATAAATGTATGCATGTTTACAGAATACAAACGGCTTCCTTGCCCGCACATAGATGGATCGCACGAATTTCACCCCAGTGCTTGACATGCTTTCATATGCACACACTGGTTTCAGCTGTGTCATATATGCATATATTTTATAAAAAACTGTTAAGTCGAGATTGCAAATTTTACTCATTAAGTTAATTTATTTAGTTCTGAATGGAAATTGAAGACACAACAACTTTGATCATGGATAATATACTTAGCTTCTCCCACAACCTACACCAATATAACTTTGAAGCTCTGGACAATTTCGATTTGAACCAGAGGCAGACCCACGTCAAGCAAATGCCGAACCTTCGTTTTTGAGTTGAATACCTTCGGACGTTATCACGTAAGTTCCCGTAATCTTTTAAGAGCAATCCTTACGACTAAAAACGGATATAAATATCACAGTAGTATTATATGGGGACTGGTGTGGTCTATTGTTTTTTCTAGAGCATCGAATTGCCACTAAGTTGCATTAAGCGGAATTCTAAAAAAGCCTTTACTACAGTTAAGAAGTTTGAAATGGTATATTCTCCTTTTAATTTTTATTTAATAAAGCATTTAATAAAAGTATTTGTGAAGCATTTATTAAATAAAAATTTAAATATTAAATATAATATAATATTAATATATTAAATATAATTAAATATTAATTTTAAATTTAATTTTTAATTTAATTAAATATAATTAAATATTAATTAAATATAATATTAATATATTAAATATTTGAATTTTATTTAATAAATGCTTCACAAATACACAGAATTTTTCTGTTCGTTTGAAAAATGAAAAGTTGAGTTCGGCGTTTCTCTCAAACAAATAAACACAATCGCATCACTGCGATTGTTATTTTATATTTACATTTATAAATTTATATTGCCAACTGCAGAGGATAATACATTGGTATGGTAACTATTAAGATTGCTGTCATAACGTTTCCTTCTGCAAATAAATGTTATGTTAAAAATTTCCACACGTTGCTTATTGTAGCTGCCGCGTGAATAAATATTGCATAGAACGCGTTTGTTACCTAGCAGGACGGAAGCGTACCATATACAAACGCCCACAGAGTTGCTCATATGAAACGATTTTTCATATAAAATCTTAATTTGCATTAGAAAATTGGAAATGATGTGAAGTAAAAAAAGATTTGTGCAAGAGAGTGACAAATTCTTTATATGTATGAAGCAGGGATAATTGGTACTCCGCGTGTAGAATAATCATTTACTGTTTATTCAGCTGAATATTAGTTTATTGAAGTCGTATGCTCTTATTGTTGTTATTTTAGCGGCAGCAAACAGTTCCATCTGCAATTTGACGTACTTGTCTAGACACAATACCGGGTCCGTTCCGGTTACGTAAATCCGACCTTCGTGGGTACGGTATTATATGTGCTAACTGCTTCAATTCTATAACTAATTTTGTAATGTCTTGAAATCGTGATATCTTATGTTTCTGATATAACTCACATTTCATTTCAAAGCGTTCGCTTAATTTACTTCTTTAAGATTTCGCTTCATCCTCTCTTTTTTCCGAAAAGTGTACTTCATAATATGGAATGGTCAGGCATAAAAACGATAATATCGAGAAATTCTGTTATATTCAATATAGTTGAATTGAGTTATCTGATTAAGCAAAAAATTATACAGAGTAATATTCATTCGCAGATAGTTTCCTGAAAATTCATAGACAATTTTGGACGAATATCTTTTTCAGGCTCTACCAATTTTTCGTAACCTTACCTGTTTCGGAGCTTTTGGGGTATAATCACATAATCAACTTTAGCAGTAGGTCTCGTTGGATCAATGTCTCCTACTCAACTTATTATTTCAGATAGCAATACACCCATGAAATATTACTGTTTGGAAATTTGTGTCAATGGCACTACTAAAATTTGCAACAAACAAGTCAATGTCAGCAAGAAGTACTATGAAATGCTGATAACTGATTTGAGGGCGATTTGTAAGTCCATAATAATATTATGAAAAGTGCAGCGATGATATAGCAATTTCTCGTAGATATATAATACTAAGTTTTAATTTTGCTAAGTCTTATCTTAAGTTACGACTTAGTCTAGAGTACGGTCCTACTGTCATTTGGCTATATATAAGAAGAACTTATTGCATCATATCTACTTCCTAACATCTGTCACAATAGATATTTATCGATTACATAATTATCGGACTAAAATATATTCCATACTTCCATGTTGGAACGTTTATGTTAGCTCTAGTAAAAAGTAATCCATTATTTTACCATTAAATTGAATATTTTATTTAGCGTAGTTAAAATGACTTGATTTAGGCCGAGTATGTATCGTTTTGTGCGATTACATGTTGCCATTTCAAAGATATTTTCATAGTGCCACTCTCATATAAACCCCAGTCCCTATGGACAAATGACTGGGACAGTCGACTTTCGCAAGCTTCTCTTGAGGCGAATTTTTCACCAGCAAAATCATTCACCATAGACAGAAACAGGTAGTAGTAACTTAGCCTCAGGTTCAGACTATAAGGTAGATGGAGCTCTTGAAGCTTCTAGTGAGCTGTTATTGATGTGTGTAGCCTGGCGTTGTCCGGGTGGAACACAATTCCTTTCCTATTAGCCAAAGCTGGCCGCTTCTGGGCGATTGCATCCTTTAGATCGTCCAATTGTTGACAGTACAGGTCCGAATTAAAAGTTTGGCTGTAATGGAGCAGTTCATAGTAGAGGATTCCCTGCTAATCCCACCAAAAAGCATGTAACAAAACCTTTCTAGCCTTCAATCCAGGCTTAGCCACCCTTTGCGCCAACTGACAGCAATTCGACTACAACCGTCTTCGCTTGACGTTCCCAAAGTGACCCCATCACCAGTAACCATCCGCCTTAGAAGTGAGTCGACTTGTTGCGATTCAGCAGCGATTCGTTGATGGAAATTCGGTCCGTTTGGTTTTTTTCCATTAACTTGTGCGTTACCCATACTTAGAGCTTCTTTTTGTGTCCAGCCTTATTTAAATGGTTCGAAACGGTTTTTTGCGCAATGCTTAGCTCTTGGGCAATCGAAGCGGTGCTTACATGACAGTCGGACTGAACGATTTCCATTACTTTGTCGATTTTTCCGACAAAATTCCTTCCAGAGCGTGGTGCACTTTTAACATCAAAATTAACTGAACGGAATCAATGAAACCAAAATTGCGAGTGATTCGCTGTCATAGTAACACGATCCTAAAACACTATTCACATTTTCATATTTTCTTTTACTATACCTAAATTTGGTCTAATTCTGACTTAAGCTTCGATTGTGTTGGGCTTTGCAGATGACCTGAAAAGTTTTTGCAAGTTTCTGTTGGTGATCACTTTATAGTGGCTTAAATCCAGTATTGCTCCTATATTTCTGCAAAATAAATTTTGTTTTTCCACCTCTTGAGCACAGCACCGCCACAACGTTTCGCTCAATTGAAAAAAAAAAAAACAAAAACATACCCATCCTGTAAGGCCAACCAAGCGGTCGTTGGTTAACTTGTCAGCAGATCATAACAATTGGGAGTTGAGTTCCGCTCAAATGCAAACATAAACTTGTATCAAATCATTGGAAATCACGTAAATTCTTTAGCACCACATCCCCGACTACGCGAAATGCATCAATACGGATGTAAACCCGAACGCGGTTGAAATTGCAACGCGTACAAGTTAACAATTCCGCTGGGTGCTCTAGCCATTATTGCTGCCATCGCAGTTGTTGTTAGATTTGTCATTGAAACATTTTGTTGTTGCATAATCATGCTTTATTGTTGCCCATTGCAAACGACTGTGTGTGTGACTCTCTGTCTGTGTATGCACGTGTATGTATGTATGTTCATACCTGTATAGATATGACAGAGTTTGTTGTTGTTGCAATTGCTTTTATTATTATTGCAACAGTTGCATTGCAGTAGCTGTTGTTGTGTAAATATCAAACGATGTTGCATGGTACTTCCGTTATAGTCAGGGTTCGTCAAACGGTTTCAAATTAGAACTTGCTTCAAAGTAATAATTTTTAACTGGAGTGGTCTTCATGGAAAAATTAATCCATCGGTGGAAGATCGTTACACAAGTGGATGATATATACAAGGCCGTCGTGAGTGAGACTTAGGTTTCTCTACACGAGATATTTATATACATATATATATGTATATCCCCTTAAGATTCCGAATCCGTTATAAGTTAAACAGTTTCATATCGGACTTGTAAAATAATTACAGACCAAACTAAAAGGTTGAAATTATGTCCCGAATCTGTGAATAAATATATTAACCTTGAAAATTGCCCATAAAACAATACTTCTTGCTTGGCATAACCTATGGATATTTATGCTAATTTTCACCTCTAGATATTGTGGCACAATTAAAAAAAATCAAATTGGTCTTTATACTAATTCTTAAATAATTTGCGGATGGAGAATCGTAAACGTGTAGAAAACAGAACACTGGGACGGTGTTGCGGGGCTTCAATGCCGTTGACACGCTATAACACGTTCGTTTTTGTTTGAGCGCCTTCATACACGAAGACTTTTGTTGCCCACACTCTTAGCTTGTCGACGAGGGTGCGAGTAGGAAAAAGTTAAGAACTATTGTTCTGTTACTGTTGTTCGTGGTTACAATACATACATATGTATTGTCGGTAATTTTAATTCTGTCATCTATTTTTTGTATGTAATATGTATAAAAATATGCAAAATATAAAGGAAATATTTTAGAAAATTGTGCATAGGGATTAAAATTAGCTAATGGGAAAGATTTTTGTGTACCGCTTAAATGAAGTGTACAAGAATTTGCGAATGTGATATGAGGGGGAATGTAGAAAATTGTCCGAGAACTCGAGTCGCCGTGTGACTGTGATGGGAAACACCTAGAGAGTATTTCCCGATAATGAGCAACAAAATTTTTCGCGTATAAACCCAGACTATAATGTATAATTTCACACCGAGTGTGTCACCCGACCTCTGAACGAATTGTTTAAAAGTATATGCCGTTAACTATGCACATTCTCGAACTATATTAGTTAGGTTCGATAATCAAACGTGGAAATATAATAATATCAAATAAGTTTTTTTTGGACCTTATAATTCAAAGTTTGAATAAATATCAATATTATTTTCAGGATTGTTTGTTCAGATCAGTTATTTGTTTTTCCTTTTTTAAACTTTTTGAAAAATTTCCCACTGCCGTGTTTCTGACCAACCCGGCCTTGGGGCAATTCCCCCACTTGGCTAGCCTGGATATATATAAAAGCTCGATATTCATATATATAACCTCTTAAGATTCCGAATCTGTTGAAAGTAATCAGCTTAACGAAGGTCTTTGTAGGTGAAGGCCGAAGATATTATTGTGTATAACTAAATAAGAAACAGATAGCGCTATGAGCCCAATAATGGCTTAAGTGCGGCCGCTTGCGGTCAGACGTTCTTACGACCTCACTTTTGAACCATTTATTGTACTAGATAATTGACACCTTTTGCCGAGGTTAGCTACCTATCAATGTCTCCGTGTCTCTCTTAATGATAGATATTTTGTATTGTGACGAACACGAATGCCAGAACAAAACAGAACCGACGATAACTTGCCAGAATCAACCAGACAGCGAAAATCGTAGTTGCCAGAATGTTCGCGTGGCGAAGTATTGGCAACGGTCTTCTATATAAGGGCTGACGGAATGGTGCTTATTAGATTATTACCTAGTAAAGTGCTAAGTTAGTTGAATTAGAAATAGAGACAAGTATATAGCCCTTAAACGGTGACTTTTATTTAACAGTCCAGTGATCGAACTCCTAGTAGAGTTTCAACGTAGGCGATTATTTAGTAAATACGTTATAATATAGCACTTTTAATAGTATTGGAGAGCATTGAGCTGACCTCCCTAGTGCGAAAAGGAGCATGCCTCATTAAATTGTGCTTATGTTAACTGTAGTGTGGGCGGACTAATCGTGCATGGATATAAATTGCGATATGAATTAGTGGTATTGAAGTTTTCGATTTAAGAAACTTGGACTTAACTCGATTATTCTGCGAAATACCGTTAGGTGATCCACTTTATTATATTCAGTGTAATTTAAGAGGAAGTAGCTTCCACAATGGTTGACACTATGGGTGTCTTCCAGAAACTACTATAAAGTGGGATTTTCTTCCAGCAATAAAATGTCTAAGATACTCCGTAAGGGCAAGGGCTAACGCTTGCTTGCTAACGAAACTCGAAAGTGAATTTGAAATATGGAACAAATGCTTTCAACACTTCCGGATAGCAAAAGTATAATCATGTATGAGACAGTTGCCGACCGCTGACTTAAACCCACGTTCCCCTTATGGCAATGCGCGTCGTGTGTGTGTGAGAACAGTGAATGTGCAGCAACCTTGGGAGAGGGAGCAACAAGGGTGCAGGACATATGGCAAGGGGGATTCTGGGTATGTTGCGGCGAAGGATTGAAATGTTTTTGAATGTTGCTTACAGCAAACAAATTGCTTGCACGTTGAGGCAGTTGCAATTGTTGCTGCTGTTGTTGTTGTTGTTGCTGGTGATGCCACCGGAAATCGATGCAACTAACAATTGAACAACACATTTGGTTTGGTAGTTGTGCAAGCGCACACACACACCAATACAATTTTACTCATCTTTGCATGAAGCATGCCTGTCTAAATATGTTATGTAGGTGTGTCGGCAAATGCATATATTATATATTTGTGTATGTATGTTTGCATTAACACATTGCATGTTCACAGTGGAGTTTAGTGGACTTTTGAATTTGTTTACTGGTGCGTACATTCCCATTTAAAAGCTGTTTTATTCGTTGACAGCAATCCTCCCATCATAAATTATAATGCGGAACCATGTGTACATATGGTATATTATATATGCGGGCTTGATAAATTCAAATATCAATAAAATGATTTTCGGCCAACTGCATGAAATTTAAGTAAATATGTATATACATCCATTTCCATTTATTGCAATTCGAAGCGATTGAATTGTATGTGCATCGCCTAAGTGGCAAGGTATGACAAGCCTTTTTCAAGTCCTATTTCTAACGCTAATTAATTGAAAAAGTGAGCGAAGTGAAAATGTGTCCTCCGTCAAATAACGAAAATATTAAAATGATTTTGAAAATATTTGATTTTTAATCGAGCTTTACACATTTTAGTGGAGCGCTGTTTGACATTTGTTAGTAACCCTAGGCGGACAATTTCACAAACTGGTTCCAAAAAGCCGTTTGTTAATATTCGCTTTTACTTGACAACCTTAGCAGCGAGGTTATCTTTAACTATCTGGTTGATGTGTTTAAATAAAGACCAGAATCACTGTTTGTTAAGGAATCGGGCTTGATACAGTTACAGATACCGAACCAAATATTTTCTCCACGAATACTTGATACTCTCATATATGATGTTAATCAATTTCGCAAAGTCCTAAAACTTTGTAGTGTATAGAATCGGCTTCTAGCGAATACTATGATATAAAGAAGGTATGTCTCCAGTGTTCTAGACTCTGGAATCGTGCATTTCGAGTAGCCTACATCGACTCGGCTTATTAAGTTGCTGTGGGTGTCTATGACCATAAGGAAAACTTCAGATCGAGATAGACAGATCAATGTCAATCGCAATAGACAGAGAAAAGATTCGCTACTCTACTCTCACTTCTGCTATCTGGAATTTCCAAATCCAGACACACTACATCTATAGCATATTCTATGAGAATGGCATTATGAAGTTACCTTGAAAGTGGCAACAAGTTATCGAACAAAACGCTGTATATTTGATATAAGTCGGATTATTCTAACTATGCTAAGTAAAACTGTCAATTTAATGCAAAAATGGATTTCTCTTTACTAGACCTAATTTAAGGGAATGTTATCAAGAACTTAAAGATGATATTCAAAGAGCTTGGTGCGCTAAGATAGAGAAAGAGTCTCATACAATTCTTTTCTAGAGTGCGAAGTTTTATAGATGAATTCAAGAGTGAACAAACTGAACCAATGTTTGAGCATATTTAAGCAATATAGAGAAAGGTCGCTTTCGATCTGCTTAATCAAGTTAGTAGTAAATTACTCAGAGAGCATGTCGTTTGTGGAATGTTGGATAAATTGTATTGAATAATCAGAATATTTTCTAAAAGAGGTGAACTGCTGGCCTATGCTGATCTTTAGTGCGGATAGGGTAGAAGATAATAATTTGATAATAAGATGTGGGTAGGCAAGATGAAAAGTTCGATGATGTAGAAGATCTCAACACTCTTAAAACCAGCGTATGTATAATAATTTGAGGTATGCCGGTCAAAGTTAATTTATGTTTTGTAGCCAATTCAAATTGAAAGCTATCTCCAGACGAAGTAATACTATTTAAGTATCAAAATCACTTTTAGAGTGTTAAAAGCAGGATTGTAAGATATTTTAATGAATTTATGAGAGAAGATATATCGATTTAAACATAGATCAGCGAGTTAAGACACATACGCTCGAGCTCGGTTATTTACTATGCTGCAACTGGTGGTTCGTAGTACAAATTCAGGGCTGCTGGTTTGTGTTGAAAAGGTTGAGTGCAGAAGACTTAGTTTCAAGAACCACAACAAAAACAAACATTCTAAATGATCAAGTAGCACTTGAAGCAATGTCTGATTATTGTATTGAATATTGTTCTCAAAGGGTTGAGTGGAACTTAAAGTACACTTGAGAAGCGTGGGTTGTGAATATAAGAGCGAACTCATTTCAATTTGAGGCATATTAGTGTAGCAAGAGATCTTATGTAGTTTAAAAAAAATTTGAAACAAAATTTTGTTTTGCTTGTTACGACTTTTTCTAATATTGTAATTTCGCTCTCTATACATTCTAGATTTGCATATTTACAGTACAAATGAAAGAGTGTGTGGTTGAAATGTCAAGTTTATAGTAAAATAAGCAATGAATATGAGATTGTCTTTAATATCCCGACAAGCTCATTTACCTTTTCCATGCAGTTAATCAAATGTACATGCGCCACATAACAGTAAAAGAGTAGACAAGAACAGTGCAACTGCCGCAAAAATTCATGCCCCCCTAACGCGACTCGAATGTATGCGAAATGAAAAATATTTCTAAGCCCGCAAAATGTGGTCTTAAATAATTTTCAGCTTATTTATTAAAAAATATGCATGCCCGTGTGTGTGTGTGTGTGTGTGAGTGTGGTAATGTGGGTGGGCATTAAAAAAGATCATCAACCACACAACAGATAAAACAAATGAAAATGTGTATGTGTATGTGTATGGTTGTAAGGGGGAGAGAAAAAAAATTAGGAATGTTAAGATTAGGTTTATGCAAAATATGAGTTTATTTGAAAGTAGATGAGTTTTGGTGAATGGTGTTGGTGCTTATTGTCACAACTTTTAAAGCAAACACAATGTTGTTGTTGTTGTTGTTGTTTTTTTTATGTTTGTTGTTATTATAATTTAGATTTGCTGCTTGTTGTTGTTCTTGTTGTTGTCTTTTTCATTTGCTTGTTACGGCGACATTGGAATTATGTATGACTCGTGCAGCATGGTGTTTCCCACACACACACGCACAGCTATGAAATTCATACATTTTTTTAGCACGTGTATGTTTGAGTGTTTGTGGGTGTATATGCATAAATGCATGCATACACATACATATCCATATAGCTGACTAACTATATCACATTCCAGACACGTAGCACAACCATAAAACATTTCACATATCTGAAGTGTAGAACGACAAACAGCTCTAGCGCTAGCTCGCGTTCTGCGCAGCAGCTAAAGGACAATCAAGTCGAGAGACAAGTAGACAACATGAGACAAAGATACATGGCACATGGCATCCGGCATGGCTTCCTCGCCCAACACAAGGCCACAAGTGCTGGTTACTTGGTTGACTGGCTCGGCTCGGCTCGGCTGGCTCTGTTCGGTTACTTGCGCTCGCCTTGACTGCAGTGGTCGCCTGCCTGCCCGTTTTCACTTCCTGTCTGCCATACAATGAGGCTGGCTGACGCGCCTGCTTGACTGCGTGTCGCCAACAACAATAGGTTGCAATCATAAACTGTTATTCAGGAACGTAAATGAGAATATCTCGCATTTATATTGTCGCATAATTTGCAGCTATGAATGAAATTACCTACAAGCATGTGCACAAATACACATATATATTTGGATTTTCAAATGTATATTTGCATGTGTATGTATGTGTGTGTGTGTGCTTTATGCAAGTGTGTGATTTTGAATTTCTAGGACACGTTACGCGCACATTATATTTGTATAATAAACACACACACACTGCTTTCTCCTGTTTTCATATGTGTTGTTGGCTTGTGTGTGTGTGTCCAACCCCACCAACCACCACTACCATAGTGTTTGTGCTTAGTTATTGTTCTGTGTGCTTGTGTGCCTCTGACCGACAAATTTATGCATATGACTTAACTCCTATCTATTCAGTTATTTTAATATTCTACAGTTATGTGTGTGTGTGTTTGTGTCTTAATCTTGATAGTGTGACGGCGCTTTAATAAACGCCGTCGCTGCCTATGATGAATTTCGCATCCTAGACTAATTTATAAAACAAATAATTTGAAAAGGTGGTTGTATGCCAAAAATTAAACAGCTTTTGGAGTAATCTATAAAATATGCGGAATAAATAGTCGTTGAAAATCTCTATTTTTCAAACAAATGCGTCACATGCTGTCCCCACTAAGGATATCCGATATTAGCTGCGATCGATTCGCCACTTTATTTCGCGGAAAGTAGCATTTCTCCACAAAAGAAAGGCAAGCAACTCAATTGTGCATACATCAGAGGACTTGTTGGGTCAAGGCTGCACCACAAGAGCTGTCAGTATGCTTGAGCAACTGGTATGGTTTGTTCGATTCGGTACTCTCTAACACTTGACGAATCAAAGACAGCTATTATATATTAAAAATATCTGGGTTTATACTTATATTTCTTGCTTTAGGCATTTTTACAAACCAGACTACAATATGCAGAGATCATCAAAAGTATGCTTTACCAAAAGAGCTCAAAATGTTTAGTAAATATATTTCAAAAACAAATATTTTCGAGAGACTATTTTCAGAATTTCCGACCGTAATTAAAAGGACATACACCATCATTGAGCTAAAATCACTATAAGGTAAGCCAATATCATGATTCACCAACTATTAAACGTGGTCACTGTTCGATGACGAACTTTATGAATGTTGGCTTTGTGCGAGAGATTATCATTACTGGTTGAAAAATGATTTGAACCAACTCGTGACGTCATGAAATGTGAGGTTATACTTGACGCATGAAGCAATAAAGTTTATAATGGTCATTTAAAAATGGTTTGATATTGCTATATACATATGTTCTATATATTTGAGGATATAATTTCGAAGAGTACCATCCGAAACTAAAAAACAGTGACCGGTTGAGTGTTCCAAGATGTGCGACATCCAATAATAGTTGCCAGCTATCGAAACTAATTCTAGCCGACTCCTTCAGGGCTAAAAAGGCCATTGGACCAAAGAAAAACGCAAAAACATCTGGCCTCAAGCGGTTGAATTAAGCCATCATTAAGGTCTATATTTTGAACAACTCGGTGGATTTGATTAAATGCCTACGGTTTTTTCACGCGAGCTATTGGAACATTGAAAACCGTGATGGAAGTGCCGCATATCAACTGGTTGAAGGCTAGCCATTTGCAAAGAAAATGTCCTAACGTTTCGCTATCCTCTTGCTGATTTCACTTAATCAAGTTTCAGAAGGTGTGATCAGTATGCGATGCTCAAGCGCATAAATGAATAACTGCCTTAAGACACTGTAGTTTAGAAAAATTATGTAGCACGTATACATTTCTAGAAAGATAGGTCTAGAAGAAACAAAGTGGAATTTAGTTCGAATTTAACATTTAGAATTTCCTGACACTGTTTATGCTCCCATATACCACGCGTAACATCGATTTGAAAGTGGTTATTCCAATTGTGTTACCTCGAAATATAATCCCTCTAAAGTTATATAAAGGAACCTGCCATAAAGTGGTGTCATTTCGAAATAATAATAACATTTTTATATATCTTCAAATCTATGTCTGCCTACTTCTTATGAAAAATCCACATAGAAGGTTTTGTGTTAAGTTTAAATAGATTATAAACCCTGGTCAAAATAGGTGCTATCGACGGTATGTATTATTTAGTCGAGTTAGAACAGAACTACCGATGAAAATCTGATATTAAAACTTAGAAACGCCATTATTTCCGATAAAAATTTAATTTAATTCCATTTAATTTATTTAATATTAAGTTTTAAAATTTAATTTAAGATAAAATTTTAATAATTTAAAATTTTTGACAGGCTTTGGAGCTGGTTACGGAATTTTAATATGGTATTCATGTATGCCAAAAATTTTATCATTTATATATATATATATGTATATATTTATATATATGTCTATATCTAACTCGATTAGTTCTAGATGTTACAAACAACCGTTAGGTAAACAAAATTAATGTACTCTGTAGCGACATGTTGCGAGAGTATAATATGTGCAACGAATCTTTTCTGAATACAAATAAGTAGATTAGTATTACTTCTTAAAATAATGCCCTTGTGCCGACAAGATTTTAATCCTGAAGGTGCTAGTTAAAAACTTATAATATTCGCTTATTTATAAATCACTTTTAATTATTCTGTTTATGATATCTTAGAATACATATTTGAGATGCATTAATCATTCCTACTACAGCGCACCCTACGGTACTTATTTCACAACGTTCGAAGTAAAATTTACAAACATTAGTCATGAAGTGTAACATTACAATTTAATGTAAATAATAAAGAAAAAACTTTCCTAGCATAACTAAAAATAATTAAAATAAAAAAAAAAGAAAACCGACCAACTTATTAACTGGAGGTGCCGGGGTTTGAACCCGGGACTTCTCACATGCGAAGCGAGCACTCTACCACTGAGCTACACCCCCTTGATATATTTATTAGTCCAATGTGCCAATTCACTCAGTAATATTGTGCTTTGCTTTTGTGCGCAAAAGCAAGTTTCGCTTGCAATTGATGCGTTCATTAGAGCAAACAATTATACCTGATGTTTAAATACATATAACTGTACATATTGACATGCGGAATGCATTATATATAATCGAGGTACATGTAGGCAGCAGCGATTCATGTAATAGAATAGATACGTTAGTTAGCAGGCAGACGCGTGTACTCGCTTAATTAAATGAATGAATTGGGAATTTATTATAATATTTATTTATATACGGTATAAATACCTGGAGGCATTACCTATGTACGTATATATTTGAACTTGACGAAATGAGAACAGGTCTTCTAAACCATAAAATTTATATTGGAACGCTTGACTAACCGTAAGTTATTATGAAAATAGTAAATATGAAAAATATCTAGCACCATTTTTACAAAAAATATAAACAATAAAATTTTTTCTAAAGTTGGGTCCAAAAGTTATTGAAATCAAAATTCATTCACTTTCGTCTGCTTCAAATGGATCAATTTCTCAATGATTTTATTCTGTGATTTTATTCATATTTACAGATATTTGTTTATATGTATGGTTTTTGTCCTCCGAGTATTGACACTGATAACTCTGATGGATGCTCTGTCGTACTTTTCTTTACTTTTTTTGGTATCTTACTGATATTTTCCAGCAATATGAGAGACATTACCCATTACACTGATAGAAGATTTGCCATCGCCTGCCATGAATCGACAGTTTTCAGAAAAACTTATTGATATTTGTAAGAAGTTGTTATCGAACCTAGTACCTACGTACTTTTAATCACTACAACAGGGTGGTCCACTTATATACTCTTCGAATATTTCCAAGCTGTTGTATGTATATGTATGCATGTATGTATATGCATAAAATGTTTAAATTCTAAATAGCAAAAAGTGAAAAATGAAGAACAAAACAAGAGAATCTGAAATAATCGAGAAAGTGTTGGCATGAAACTAACTTTGTTCAAACTCCAAAGCAAAATTACCAATTATAAGCTATTAAGCTGCGAACTTACTTATAGAGTCATCAGAGTAAACTGCCATTAAACTTACCGCAAACCCACCAATGAGACAAGATAGTATTAAATGAAGCAGGAAAGCGCAGGATATGCAAAGACTTCACACCTACCTGTACCAGCTGTTGATTGACAAAAGCTTGAGGTAATGCCTGGAGCGTCCTATTCGACGGGAGTACATATTTTATTACAAAAGGCAAATAAAGTATACTAAAAGTAGACATAGAATCCTACAAAAATGGTGAATGCGACCCTACTGCTCATGGTCCAAGGTACATACTAAAAATTCTACAAAAAATGTTCCAAGTATCACTATGCCAAAGAAAAATGCTTCATATTTCAATTCTGCCTAAAAACAGAGAACGCCATAGCATTTCAATGATATGTCAAGTCCAGTCAAAATTGGTGTATCTTTGACGACAAAATTACCGAAACAGAATAGACGAAACCAAAATTGCCCGTGATTGAGTGTTGCAGTATCAGGACCCCAGACACTTTCCATATTTTTAGCCGCTTGGCCTGCATTTTCGCCTTTATCGAAGAAAAACTGTATTTTCTCATTGCTGGTGTCCATTTTTGACACGTACTCAAACAATACTGAGTCAAGCAATCACAGAACTGTCCAAAAAGTTTTTTTCTTAAATCTTATCTTTCCGACGCCATATAGCGCATCTTATATAACGCTAGATACAGGTTACGAAAGCCATCTATTTTAAAAATAATGGATTTCTTTTTTCTAGACCTATTATTTGTAACTATTATTATTATTTTATACTTTTATTATTATTTTGCTTAAAGTTATTCTTAGATAATTACTCAGCGTAGAACCTTCCTATATGATAACCTTAGCGGTAGCTTTTGCTTTTCCAATTTTTTTAATATTATTACTTTTCTTATTAAAAAATCTAAATTGATTGGTTTGTAAAGGAGAACCGTACACAAACCTATACATTAAGAGTGGTTACTATTGTGTCAAATTTAATGACATAAAAGTCAACTAAATTGATAATAGTATAATTTCGAGACAAATTTGTTTTCAATGCTTCCGTAAAATGTATTCAAATGTCAATCAAACCGTCAATAATATACACAGTTTGACTTCCTTGACTATATTAGCAGTTCCGCTAGCTCCGCTATCATTTTCATTGGTTTAGTCATTGTCATTGAATTTGAATTTAAGATATAGGTGAACAGCTGGCATATAGAGTGAATATAGAGAGAAATAGTGTGGAGTTCGTTTTCAAACTTCCTACACTAGATAAAATAATATAAACCTTTTAGGCTTTTGACAGATGAAACTCCTTACTACTGACGCAAGAAATATGGTCTTTCGACAAACTAGTAAAGCAGCACCTTTTCGCTTCAAGGCTTTTTTTTAAGGCTTAATTACATTGTATATTAAAGATGATAGTGAGTGTGTAGGAATTCTAGTATAGTAACCGATGGTAATCGAAGCTCATTCCCCTTAAAAAAGCGGTTGGTCTTCACACCGAGGAAGTTGTTGTCAGTGGGATAAGTTTTAGAGTGATCTGTGGTTACTTCGTTTTAGACTTTTGCAAACAAATTCTCCATGTTGTACTCTAAAGTCTTTGTTCACAAACTAAAATTGGTTTTACAAATTGTTAAATTTTTTATAATCTAATTTATTTTTCTTTCTGTATATATACATACGAAGTACATGACGAAAGTGAAAATTGTGGATTCCACTTGAAAGTAGAAAAAAATGTTGCTGTTTCAAATTAATGTTGTCTTTGAACATTTTCTTCTTTAGTGGATTGCCTTCAAAGGCTGTTACCAAAGCAACAAAGGGGAAATAAGAAATGTTTGATACTGATTTTGTGTAAATTTTTTCAAATCATCTTCTATTCGTCGACCAAAAAGGTCGATAGTCGCTATAGTTGGAAGTAATAGAGGAGGAGAAATGGCTTCTTGAAGCAATGATGTTGGTAAAGTTGGCATTGCATTTGAAACACTAGTCCAAAACTTTAGCTAAACTGCAATACTTTGCAGTTTCTTACTTCGTCCCGCTATATTTCTTCACCCAGTTTTTTTTTTTTTTTTTTGTTTTTGGCGCTCATACAGTATTGCTGAGCAGACCATTTGACCAACTTTCTTAATAAGTTTTTGAACTAAATCGGAAATTGCAATTAAAATTTGACGGTGACCAAGCATTCGCTGCAGCGTCAATGCTTCGTTTCATTTGGATGGCAAGCGATACCATGGTTTTCGATTCTCTTCAATTTGTTTTATTTGTTTTGCCTTTCGAATGTCAGTTTCACTTTGATTCTCTTGAGAGTTTAAATACTATTAATTTATATGCAATTGATAGAGTGAAAGTGAGAGAAAATTAATGTGCTGCGTCAATGAGTTTAACTTTATTGGATAGAAGTATTTGGCTTTTAAAGCGTGTTTAATTTTCTTTCTACCACTGCTAAAGTGAATGATAAAAAGGCCACCAAATAAGAAATTAAAACTTTTTGACTTATTAAATATAATCACGTAAAAGGAAAATATATTTGAAGATGTGAGCGCAATTTAAATAGTAGTAATGAATATTATAAAGTAGGGTTTCTTTAATTAATTAATTTTTTCTAAAACTCAAATGTCTGTAGGTCTATATTCCCATTGTGAGAAATGAAGTGAGTAAAACCGTTATGTTCATTATGGATGCTCTCCCGAACACTATAAAAAAGCCGATAGATTTATGAACCCTAAAACGTCGATTGTGATAGAATTCGTAAAACTCGAAACCAATGACATTTTGAATGAAAATTTTGCGTACTCTTCACGAATCCAGATTTTAGTATTGCTTTCAAACCCAAGATATTTTCGGTGAGCTAAAAAGTCCACCCAAAAACCTATTTTGGAATGGCTGTATATTCCATGAGTAGGTGATCGAAACGTAATTTTCTTAGAAGATGTGATCTCTGCTTATTTATACGTGGCCGGAGGCCTAAGCCTAGAGAAAAATACGTAGGAATAAATGGCTAGCAAAACAGACTGTTTCGAACTTTTACTTGTCAGGATAATCTCTCTTTAAGAAAAGCAATCATTTTAGGTTAACGGTTCAAGTTATAGTATATTCGTCTCTATGTATCATTTCGGTTCGCCTAGTTATTTATACCTCATATAGCTGTCTCCTATAGCTATAGCTATAGCTATCTTCGAGTAACTAAACGTTAAAGTGTAGCGAATCGAACATACTATGTCAGCTGCTCGAACATATACAAAGCATTTAGAGCGCAACCTTGCGCTAACAAGTCCGCTGACACATGCTCAACTGATTAGCTCATCTTTCCTTCGTGGAGAAATGGTTCGTTCAGCGCCAAAAAACCTTTTAGTAAACTCTTAGTTTTGGAGCAGCGTACACCTTTTATATTTTATTTATATTATATAGCGTGCAGCTATATTTTATTTCAAATTTTAAGGTTTTAAAATCAAGCAAAAAATATTTGTGTTTTGAGCGCAATTTGTCATTCGAGGCATTCACAGCAGCGAAACTTGTCTAAAATCATTAGAAAAAAACTTGGTAGCACTGAAGAAAACTTTAATGACATAGCCGTATACTCTCTTGTATTTAACTCGCTGACATTGTTGTTGCTTTTACACGTACATTTTTCGCACAAAGACAAGACAAGAGAGCAGGCTCCAAAGTTAGCAAGCAAATAAATGGCGAAATGGCAAAGAAAAAGCAACAATATGAAATTTTTCTCAGGAAATTTCCCAATATTTTTTTTATGAAGATAGTTCGATAATATAAGTAGCTGATATAGGATCAGAACCAATTTAAATGCAAGTTCCACTCTAAAATTTCAATATATATTTAAATATTTAATTAAATTAATTTATATATATAGATAATATTTCAAAAAGAAAGGCATTTTTCTTTAGGCATTAATATTTGTTACCAAAAATTAGTGAAACCCGATCTTAACAACACCTATCTCCATATGATATTATTACTATTGTCGTCCGTACGGTTTACCTTACACAACTTAGTACCGTTAATAAGTTGTTAATCTTATAAATACCGACGAATATATTACTTTAAATATTTTATATTTGCAGCTGGGCGAATATCTAACATAAGGCTTATGTGTAGAAAAATATGTGTGCAGAAAATAAAAGGGTCGCCTATAAATTTAAAACATTGTAGATATACCCGAGGCGTCAGTTGAATGTTATAAACAGCCTGGAATAGTTCAAATTGCCTCATATTTTATATCCTAAATGCCATCAAGCAGTCCAATCATATTCACTTGCCGTTTATACCAAGGTCACGCTTACAGAGAAGTGTATATATAAAAGTAAGATAAACATCTGAGCTTACATATAGACATCTTTATATAATGCCATACATTCATAATACCATGAGTACACATGAAAACCATGTGGGCGCATGTTTGTTTGTTTGCCTCATGACAAGTATTTGTGTGCAGTTAATTTATTGTTCCCAACTGAATTCTCACATTCCACTGGGAATTTTATTATAATCGCTTTGGTTTTCCTCTTTGCGCAAAATTTTCAGCTTCTTGCCTGCAATGTCCGGTTATTAGGTAAAACTAGCGATGTGTGTAGTGGGAAATAAATCATTTTACTGCTCAATTTCGCCATCCACGCTCAGATCCACGGGCATACACTACAGCTAGGGAGCGCCATTTGGTGGCTTTTGATTTACTTATCACTCTATTATTTCTTCCTCTGAATATTTATTTTCTTTAATTAACCATGAAATGTGTAAATGATTACTTATTGCATGCTGAGCGTTTGGCTTAAGAAATCTAAAAGGTGCTGAGAGAACGGAACATTATACCACTAGACCGATGTTTACAGCCGAATGAAAAACTTATAGATCGCTCTAGGTTTATACCACCGACTGCAAACATTAGCTTAAAATAATATTCTATCACTTGTATGCATATCAAAATTTTCGATCAATAAACCATCCTCTCTAAGTATAAATTCTGTTTTGTTCATCCGATTTTTTCACTTTAAAATATATAAACCAGGCACCAACTAAGATATTCTAATAAAACTTTGCACAAATAGGTGGCACCTCACATCAAAAAATGGTCGAAATCGGAGTATAAGTTTTCGAGTTCCTAGATCAGTGGTCGGCATTTCATACCACAATTGAGCCAGCTAACATCACACCTACACTTATGCTTTATCGTTTAGTCGTTGTCGAGACAGCGACGAAACAACATTTTGTTTTGCCGTGCTGCTAAGGCAAATGTGCTCTATGCAAAATTATTTATGATGCTTTTGATGCTTTGATTTATGCATGCTTTTTGATGTTATGAATTATATTTTGTGTCTTAGGTAAATTAAAGGCAAAAAAGTTAAGCTTTTCTCGGAGGGTGAGGAGGCTCTGAGGCTCGGGTATATACAGGCTCCAATATATTGGGTTGTTCGGAAAGTCATTTCGTTTTTTTTGGGGAACATGAAAGACAGTTTTCGTATAATGCCTTTCAAATGGCCATAAACAGTTGAATTTGACAAATTTAACCTCTCACCGATCTCTCGTGTGGTGATTCGCCGATTTGCATCAACTAATGCCTTTATCGCATCGACCGGCCTTCCAGACCGTGGTGCATCTTCGACATCAAAAATGCCGGATCGAAATTTTGCAAACCAGTTCTGGCACTGGCGTACTGTTAACACGCCTTCTCCATACACATCCGTCAATTTTTTTCTCGCTTGGACAGCATTTTTACCTTTTCTGAAGTTAAAAAGTAAAATATGACGAAAATGCTGCTTATTGCTCTCCATATTTAAAAAGGCACCAACCAAAAACTACTGGGTAGAATTAATAGAACTTTTTCACACACAAGCCTTGCAATATCAGCTCTCATGACATATAATGGTTATGGGGCTTAAGTGTGAAGTTAGTTTCGAAAAAACGTAATTAAGTCCTCTGGCGGGAAAAAACGAAATGACTTTCCGAACAACCCAATATTTATTTCAATCGTAAAATCAATAAGATGCATAAAGAAGCACGAAGCTTATTTCACGAGAGAACGAAAAACATTCTCAAAATGCAAGGTTACATTCTTCCCATTGGGGGTCTTTACTTTCGTGCTCACTCACACAGTAGCAGTTCCTCTCATGCCGACCACTGTCCTAGATGCTGACTATATAGACTTCAGTGCATATGACAGAATTTTTACCGGAAATATCGATCAATCTATCTCGATATAATAATGAAATTCAGAGTATATTTTCCTGATAATAGTGTGTCCTTGCACAATAATTGGATAAAATCGGGTCGAATCGGCATATATCGGTCAACCTGTGGGATATCTTAGCAAAATAAATTTAACGATAATGTTTGTATACTATAGTCAAATGCCGAAAATGGGCGGAATCCATCTTCGAATCACCCTAACCCCCATATATTACATTTGATGATCTTCGTACTTCTAGTGGACTCTATGCCAAATATACAGTCGGTCAAAATTTTAGTTATCTTTGTAATAATGTTTGTAATCTATTCAATGTATCGTCGTGTAATCAATTTTGAAAGCCTTTGTAAAATGTTTTTAACATGAAGTATTGTCAACACCTGAAAATATTTCATCATCTTTTAGCCTTACACATTGCTATAGTATAAGATATTCGGTTACACCTGAACTTAACCATTTCTTATTTATCTTTTCATCATTTTAATTCCCTAATCATAAGTTATATACATATATTATATTATTATATATATATTATATATTATAAAATTATATTTTATATAAAATAACCATATAGAAAATAAAAAATAAAATTATATAAATATATTATATATATATATATAGATATATAGTACAGTATTGGATAAAGACAATTTTTGGTATAAATATTGAATAACTTGGGCATTTATTATGGATTCAGTTGGTTAGATATATTTTAGAAACCAAAATTCACTCCAATTCTGAAATAATACCGCAAAATAGTGACGTTTTAAATTGAGAGTGTTTGTTCAATTGTGTAAACCCAACGAGCATATTAACGATTAAACGAAACAGTCGACAGAAATCAATTTCAATGGATGTTGTCTCAATATATTTCTGAGCGAATTTCTATAAAAAAAATTCCAGATGTATAAGATATCAAAAAATTTCACTCGCTCAGTCTTTTCCTTTTGGGATTACCTGAAAAGCAAAGTATACATCAGCATTCCTTGGACCATTGATGAGCCCAAGGGAAATATTTAGACCGAAATCACTGATGTATTGGCAAATACGTCACCAAATATATATCATATCACCATATATCACCAAATTTAAATTCCGTTTGAAATGTTAGCTAAAAATGAGTTCATATCGGAATCGGCCACTAAGCCGGACTTATCTACAACGGATTTTCTAGGAGATACATTAAAAAAACAGTAGAAGAATGCAAGGAGTATATTCTCACCAGCTCTCATTTCCCTTTCGGGTTGACAAACAATTTCGCGACAGTTATGCACGAGTTCATTTTATGAGAATTTATGATTAATAAAACTATTACTATTATTATTATGAATAAGTACTCTTTATCTCAGTATTTTCAAAGTATGAGTAAAGTGTTTCCCGGTAATCGAATAGCATTGAAAGATACTCGCACTATATCTTTATAAAACAACGCAGAATAACCTCAAATCGTGGGTTGAGGGTTTCACAACTAGGCCACAACGTAGTGCTGTGTTCTATTTATAGATCGTGGTCACATAGATTTTTTGAAGGAACCAAATTATCGTTTCAAAATTTGTTCACTTTCTACACTCGGAATCGACTTATAAAACCTTTAATTTCGAAAGAGTGTGTGTGTTGAGTGTAATGTAACATAATGAGTGCTCACGATTACAAAATTGAATTTTGTATCGACATTATTTTATTATTGCGATACGATAATCGAGACATCAGATGCCTTAGTGTATTTGTGTTAGTCATTAAGTATCGGCTAAAGCACTGGTATGGGGCTTAGCGGTCAAACGGCTATATATCTCTCTTGCAAAGCTTCCGGAGTGATTATTTGTGGCGAATCAACAGCATAGTTATATCGCCTTCTGTCGCCATTTTATCGGTTAAAATTACTCAGACGATTATACCGGCTAGCCAGCAAATGTAGTCTCATATGAATTTGAAGGCTTACCCTCTGTGCAGCAAGTCAAATTATTGTTGCAATTATTGTAAGCATTTGAATTTATTTGCACTCTGCACACATTCTCACAAGTACCTACTGGTAAATGCACTAGTAGTGCTTACTTGACTGCTGGGGATTGTGTAAACAAAATGCCCAAACATGCGACTGATGCAAACTGCCCAGCCAGCAAATGTGAATCGAGTGAAGGACGAACTCGTAGTGAATGGCATAGAGTCCTGTATATACATATGTATGTATTAGCGAACTAACCAAAGCAGCTTAAGAAAATACTTACTCAATTCAAAGGAAGTGAGAGCAATACGAATAGGTGAAGAGCAGTAAGGTACTTGTGAAACCTAGTGAGTGTAGAATTTTTATACCAGTTGTAGTAAGAGCGAAGAGAGTCATCGTTGCAATGATACATATTTTAAATATCTCGCATTATTATATACATGTAATATGGAGCGGAATGTAAATAATAATAGTAAATATGCAACTTAAACTAAATTAGTAATGAAGTTATGCTGAAAGTTGCTTTCAAAAATTATGAGAGCGCAAAATCTGTTCGCATATGAAACCATATTTTTCGAAGAGTATTCGGAAAAGCCGGCATAGTTCTCATTCAAAGCTTCTCGATGAGTGAGCACTTCATTCTCTCGTGAGAGTGAGACTGAGTGTAAAGCACCACGTTGGGCTTCGGACAAATATCTAAACGAAATTCTCACAATTTTGCTAATTTAATCTCTCCTGAGACTCGTTCTATCGTACTCTTTCAGCGAAAGTTGCAACGAAAGAAACACAACAACAAAATAAGAAGCGAATAATTGCAACAACGGGTATACACGCACCACCAAAACAGGCACAGCTCAGCTCAGCGCCGACAGACAAACAAACTCCTCAAATTAAACTCAAATTGAACATGACAAGTCGGTCAAAGCCGAACATGACAAAGCAGAAAACAGCAGATTTTGTGTGGACATAGAAAGTGTGCGAATGAAAAAAAAAGTGCTCGAGAAAGTGCTGACAGAAGGGGCTGGGGAAAGTAAGTGGCCACTCGCAATCGCTAAGGGATACGTTTAGTATGAAGATAAGTTTTAATTTGACAGTTTATCAGGAAGTAGGCGTGTTTGGGGCTGCGTTTTGTTGAACACAAATTATAAATGTTATTTAATGATTTGTATGTTTTGCAAGAAAGCTTGAAGTATGTGGACTTATGGGGAAATATTTAATTTGTGTAATTTGAATATTATATACATAATAATATAATAGTAAGATTTTTACAGTGTTTGAATTGCAATTTGTGACAACCGACACCCGATTTTCGACACACCGAAAAATTTTTTGGATAATAAATATCTAGCTTTTAAGATATGTTATAATATAAAATTTCTCATGGAAGTTTTAATTAAGTACTTAGTATGAAGACTAATGTTAAATCAAAGCAAACAAGCACGAGCTAAGTTCGGGTATAACCGAACATATTATACTCTTGCAACTTGCAAGGTTCAAAGGCGACGAAATATTTTCAGATCTTGGCAAAACTTTGAATTATGTTACCATAAATATGTTTCAATACAATTTTATTAAGATTACACACAAACTTATTGATATATTCAACATAAAGTCCTCTAGAATAACGAAACTCATTAGATATAGTTAATGGGGCTGGAGTAATTCATTGACCGATTTCACCCATTTCCGACACGAAACTACAGTATATAAAAATTACACGTTCGTTTAATTTTGATAAGATATCTTACCTTTTGACCCATATGTACAGTATAAAGCGAAATGGAAGTTTAAAATTCTTATCTCAGCTATATATGGGGCTATGCGAAGTATTGGCCCGAACATATCCATTTTTGGGACCAGAGTAAATGATTTTTAGGAGAAGATGCCTTACAAATTCTCACATATCTCACATATTGAGCGATATTTTCGGTAAAAAGTCAACCAAAACACTGAGGTCCCCATATTCGGTATATGACGCCTCTCAGCACTGAGGTGCTACACCTTGAAGGTACTATTTGTTGGAAGTTTTATTCCGATAACTTCATTGGTGCTTGATTTATATGTTGCAAAGTGATAGAATCAGATGGAATTTAAAATTGAGTTTTATGGAAAGTAGGTGTGACTGAAATCCGATTACGCCCATTTTTACACTGTAAGAGATATTAAGGTAATATTATGCAGCAAATTTCGTTAGAATTGGTTAGGTCGTTCCTGAGATATGGTACATATTTCGCTTAAAAATAGACGGTGCCACATTTTACCAACCAACATTTGCGCATCCGCATGATCCTTCTGACTCAAGATGAAGCTTAAGAAATCTAGTTACCTACTCACCCTCTGTAAGTAAGCTTTTGCTTAGTGCCACTTATAGAAGTTATTTGTATGAAAACAAGGTAGATTCATGTCAACACTTTCTCTCTGACTTTTATAAGTTGGTGATATTAAGTCTGAATTATCCTGGATTCCATACTCTCAGCCAAACAGGGAAACTATGCTTCGTCGATGCATAAGACCCAACTCCAGGAGTTTTCTGGCTCCACAAAAAACTCGCCGATAAGTGTAATTCTCATCTCAAAGATCAGCCATAGAACATAACCTAATTTGATACATGTGACCTCTAAAATGGGCTTTAATATAACAGAGATGTATCATCTATGTTGAGTTTGGTGAAAGAGAAATACGAAAATATGTATATCAGAAATTTACTGCCTTGTGACACATACAAATTTTTAAAATAGCTTATTTCCCCTGTTATATGCATGCATTCCATATATATTCAGAGTAGTTTATATGTTTCGAAAAATCGGATATATGGCGTTATATGAGGGAAGGATATTATTTTCTTATACATTAAGCGAAATCCTCTTAACAACACTTTGAATATACTAGAGACCACGTATAAAAAGAAAATTGTCACATGTGTGGACATTAACTCTTCCAGAAAGTCTCATGAACATATATTTTTAACGATTAGATCTAACTCAAAAAAATTGGCGGAGAAATTATATACAATATGATCACCGAAGGGTGAAGAAAATCGGGCTGTAACTACGATCAACTCCCATATAACAATTATGTTTAAAAATACTAAAGTACAAAAATACCCCAGGAAAAAATATCAGGAATATGAAATGATTTATTAGTATTTTATGCGAATATTTATATTAGCACCACCTATTTTTTAATGGAATATAATATTATACAGACTAACGGATCACTTTTAACCAATTTTACCATACAGCATTCCCAAGGATGAGATCCGCCCTTGAGTGTTTCTAGCCCTTAAACAAAATTTCAGGAATTCGAATATCATGTACTGATACATGTCTGGAGAAGGTCTGAACCTATTTGAATTATGTTTAGACAGGATTCCCGCTTACTCTCACGAAGATATTTCACGAATTCGTTTATATTTTCGGTACGGAGTCAACCGTAGGTTCCGTGGCCCTCATGTTTGCTAATATTGTGGCGTGAAATGATAAAAAAAACATACCAGTATATACAAAGTTTTACCAAGATACGTAAATTTCGCTCAAGTTAGAGATAGATATCGAGAAGTCAACTGGTTTTCTTACTATTTTCCATGTCTAATTCTTACTTCGAGTACTACAGCAATTGCTTAAGCTTCAGTTCTCTTATAGTTCCTCTTTAACGATCCTCTTACTTTGCACGAAAATTTTCGGGTGAAAATTAAATAAAAATCTCCGGGTTCCGCTTAATCGCTCAAAGTTACGTTAACAATTTCGTTAACAATCTCTTCCAACAACTCGGATGGCCATTTCCCACTACTTGTAATCAGATGATGCTTAAATTTAAGCCATGGCCTAAACTCATTGATAAATAATCAATCAATTGGCAACACTTTGGACCATCAGCAGATACATATCTCTCTTTCTATTTCAACCATCCGCTTGTATACCAAAATTTGCTGCACGCAAAATTTAAAAACGTGTTGAAACAGCTAACATTTGACATGGGCAATCGGGTTTTGAAGCGGAGCAAAATGTAGCCACCCACAGAAGCTACACACCAAATGACAAATGTATGTGCGAAAGAGACGTCAACCAAAGAACCACAAAATGCCACCAACTATGCCACACATACTACATACAAATATTTATCTGTCTGTGTGTTTGTTTGTTTGTTTGAGTGTTGGCAGTAATGTGTGTGCACAAAACCCACCAAAAGGCATAAATCATCGCTGATGACACGCGTTGCTTGCGCTGACGGTGTTGATAATAGCGACTTTGTTGTTGGAGTCTTGGAGGACTGGGAGAAGGAGTTAAGCACGCGAGCGTATTTAACGTTCCTTTCCACTTATCCACTCTCATTTTTTTTCGCTTTTTTCGCTTTTTCAATTTAAATATCAAACTGTTTGTCAATGAAAATCACAATTTTTGAGGGTTAACAAAAAAGGGAGCAACTCGGCATTCTTCCCATACTTTCTCAGACACAGCAATAAATATGTACGTAGACAGCAACATTTTGTGTACACGTATGTACATACATGTGATTGGGTTAAGGCGTTTGGCATACTTTAACACCGCCACCTTATCTCCTGACATTTTATCGATGTGTTTATTTTTGGTCGCAGCAGCAGCAGCAGCTGTCACCGCTTCTTGCTGTTTTTAGTTCCTTTCCTGCTGCAGCCAATCTCGCTGTGAACTCGACTACAAATATACAAAAAAAAAAAAAAACTTTTGAAATGTGTGTGTGTGTGTGTGTGTGTGTGCTATATTGAGACAAAAAAGTTAAACAAAGTCATCAACAAGCATTTAGGATTAGGCGACAACAATCGATTGTTGTCGTATGAGTTGCGTGTGTGATGTCTTGACATTTTGGTAAGTTTGCGTGCTATTTGAAATCAATTATATGATGGCACTAGAAGGCAGCGAAGGGTCCATGTACCGTTATGATTTTGTGTGCGTATTATTTTAAAGATGAATTTTTCCTACCCCAATCTGGAGCAGGCATATTAGGGGTGTCCTTATTTTTTCCGACTAAATATAATAGGGATGTAAATGTAAACTTAGCTTTCACCTCTTCTAGATATTGAGCGGACTTATCTTATTGCACGTTATCTGTTTGTATTCGATGAGTTTTAAGACTTTTTCATTTTGCGTCAAATGGACCTCAGAATTTCTAAATTTGTTCCATGCGATAGTAGATGCTCATTAAACCTATAACTAATCAAACATGACATAGAAATTTATTAGATAAGGAGATGAATCGAAATTTCCGAATGTCTAACTGTCCGTTCGTCTATTTGTCTGCTCAAATAAGCAGGAATTAGCGTTGTGAGAAGAAATTTTAGTTCTATAGTAATTAAAATTTGGCATGCAGCCCAGAGTAGGGATCATTTTAGGTTTTTGGAAATTGGGTCCGGCTCCATACTCTAATATGTCACTTGTAACACGTAAATTACTAAAGCTTTGTCAAACAAAACTCGGTGAAAATATTGCATTTCGCTAAATTAAGAAAACGAAAGTAATGACCAGGTAAATGCCCACCTTTCATATAACGGATATGGGTGGAAGGAAAAAAATAGCAAATTTTCTCAGAACAATTGCTTTAGAAAAGTCAATTTTAATTATAGTTTACCGTACCATGTGGATTAAAAGAAACGGTATAGTGGGCATGCCACCGACCAATTTTAGGGGAAATGTTGTACCTTATTTGATCAACTTGAACACAAAATGTCCAATAAATCCTTTTATCTAGTTTAGATAACATAAGTTTTAAAGAGGGTATCAAAACAAAAGTTAGCAGAACCGGTGTGCCTGATATGCCTGAAAGTTCATACCTTCCCATATCCAACATACGAGGTGTGTTCAGAAAATAATGGGAATGTCCTTCGACTTTAATGGCATAGTGCATCATGAATTCTTGCCTCAAAGTCAAACGGTCAATAAGGAGACAAGTTCAATACCGTTTGCGTGAAGCAATCGGCAAAAAAAGACCCAGATTTGTGGGAAAACATTTCATGGCTTTTGCTCATTTTTGTTTCATTCTGCTCACACTTCGTTGCTTGTTCGTGAATTTTTGGCCAAAAAAAAGACTGTAACGATAGCTGCCCCAGCTTCCATATTCGCCAGACATGGCTCCGTGTGACTTCTTCCTATTTCCGAAAATAAAGAGAACCTTCAAAGGTCAGGACCTTCGTTTTACAAGTATAGGTGACATTAAAAGCGCATCGCTGAAAGAGCTAAAGGCTTTGCCAAAAATGGAGTATGAGAAGTATTTCGACGATTGGGGCATAATGTCGAATGGAGACTATTTTGAAGGCGACAACATTAATGTAGACAAATGAATAAATCTTTTTTTCAAAAAATGAAAATTCCCGTTATTTTTTGAACACACCACGTATATCGAATATAATGATCTCCGTTCGGTTGACTTAATACGAAATATACAAGTTAATATGTGGCATATTTAAAATAAATTGAGTAAAAATGGTGCTAAAATTGTCTGACATCGGTCAATACTAGCATAATTAGAATAATACTATTGTGTGATGAACATTTAAGTATAACAAAACAACATTATCGAGTTTCGGATAAATTCAAGAAAGGGTATTCCTATTTGAGTATATGTGTGTTGTTGGATTGGTCGTTAACCTATATGCAGCACCAATTAGCAAATATACCGACATTGTAGACTTAAAATATAGTAAATATTTTAGTAGCTATTGTGAATAAAGAAACATTGGTATTTGGACTCTGTTGTATAGTAGCATATTAGTTGAACACACTTTCAAAATCAAGGTTGAAGTGCCTGGAAATTGTGTGGCTAATTAACTAGGCATTTCTATGAAAATTTTCTCTATTAACTATGATATTCTACATCTCTCTATCAAAAATTTCCAATTTCAGCTCAATTGGTATAAAGTCATTTAGAATCACTCAATACCTCCGATTTTAGCCTCTCCATGTAGGACTTCAAAATATTTCCCAAGCAAAGTTGGGAAAGATACTGTGAGGGAGGATAGAACAGTTGCAATAAATATCGATGAGTTCAAGCCAAAATAATATCACCGCAGTGTGTGTGCTGTAGTATTTTTGAACGAGATCAATACATCTCACTCTTTTTGTCTACTAAGCTCTGAATGTATCTTTCAACCAGAAGCCAAAGCAAGTGCTTCTAAGGCACTAATAAACTTCTGCGGAAGTATACAGAAAGCTATCTCACTATCCCCTATTCCCGGTTCGCTTGTCGAGGCAGTTGGGACCCTTATTCTTCAAATCATGTAAATCAAAATTTGAACTGAACTAATTCCGCCGCATTTGCCATGATTTTCATTCTCGTTCCAGCACGTTTGATTTATAAGTCTCACTTTTCAGCATTAAAAAATATATATTTCTCTTAACTTTCTCTTAATAAATAAGATCATATGGAATTTATTATAACTTAATAACTTAGCAGTTTCAGACAAACTTAGAGTTAGTTATAAACCCTCTTGCCTTTCTGGACTCGGCTAATTCCGCACGGATGCGGATTGCGACCCGTGCTTCGGTTGCGCGGGAGGAGGGTAATCGTTGGGTCTATTATTATTAAACACTGCTGGTGTAGTGATGACAGAAACCACCATTAACGTCGCATGGCCGGTAATTACAAGAACCTTAAATGCCAATTCGGTCCGAGGATGAAGAATCTGGCGACCAAACAAAGCGACCAACGAACTTCATATTACAGAATCATATAATGTATGCGGTATTTCTATCTGACCAGAAATCTTCGTAATTACCGAAAACAGCATTAACAGAAATATAAAATTCATCTATGTCGATTATACAGGGAAGATACTTAAAAATTGTCCAGGAATATTTCTACAGTGATAAAATCGAAATTTCAACTATGCACTCTCTCCGCACAAACACACATTTGACTTTTGGGTTTATAAAGGCTAATACAGATGTTGGTGATGCTCCGCATGGCAATTACACACAATATCAGACAAAATTCCAAAAATCCTTTTCCTTTTGTGCTCCTATGCATTTATGCGTGTGTAAAATAAGTAGTGTAAAAATACGATGACACTTGCAATGGTATTTGTGCACATACACATACCTATATCCTTATGTCCTTGCTGCATACACATTGAGTTAACATTACACATACATACATACAGGACGACATGTTTAGTGCAAGATTTATATGCAATTTCCAGTTATAATCCAAGTCAATTAAATTCCTGATTATTTTCTCTGACGATTATTGACTTTTTTCACATTCCTTTCCTAAATTGGTACTAAAAGCTAAGCTTCTAACAGCTAACTGCTGAAAAATTCAACGACTGTAAAAACAGAATTCGAAAATAAATATATGGCACATATGTGTGTATGTGCGCATATAAGTGCGTTTATTTATAGCATATGCTTTTAGTTTATTTTGAAAGCCAGCACAGCTTCCAATGAACATATACAAACTAATTCCACTTGCCTGCATATAAATAAATATTTTTATCCGGCTAAGTAAACGTAAATATTGACGTCATCATTACTGAGAATTCGTAAAAATATTTGTACAAAAATAAGTTCGTCTAAAAATATAAATATCGGAGATGTATTCTGCTGCTGAAATTTTGAATGCGTCAATGAATACAAATCAAATTGTGCCATCAAATCAAAAAATATAAATGAAAAATGTCTTCATAAAAGTTAAAGCTTTTCAAGTCAAAAGTTTCTTTTATAAAAATTTGTGAATTAAAGATTTAAAATATTTATAAAAGTGCTTACCTAATGGCTAAAATCAAGTACTTCAAATATGTTCTCAATTATTATCTATATTAAAAGATTTAAGTGAAGGAAGAAGAATTTAAGTGAAGAAACGTTTGGGTCAGCAAGGCAAAACTTTTAACTAGTGTTTCTTAGAATCGCATTTTTCTAATTGGGTGATGATATCGCTCAGAGGTTATCGTAGGTATTCACTGTAGCTTCAAAGTAATATTATCTAGTAAGCTACGTACGATTTTTTGTTGTTATTCCAACTTTTATTTTATGAAGAATTTATTGCTCGTTTCTTCGGTGAAAAATTTAATTTCTTATGTAGATTATTATCCCGTTTTTTGTTTTATTTCAGATAACGCGAGTTCCCAAAATGACCGTCGCTCATTGAGATATTCTGTGCAAAACGAGATTTTGAAGTACAAGAACAATAGCAGTCATTTTGTATCAAAATATCAATATGCAACCCTTTTTGAACTTGGATATTTTTTTAATAAGGCTTGAAAGTTAGTAATCCGATTTCTTTTTCCATATTCCCAAAATAAATTCTTAAAGTTATGCCTTTTTTAGGACTCTAGACTGACCTAACCTCTCAAGTTCAAATAAGACGGACCTCCAAATTGTCAGATGGCCAATAGAATTGGCCAGCAATCTGGATTTATTTATGATACTATTGAATATTTAATAAAATGAGCTCTAGTGAGTCCCAGAAATCCAAAAAAAAGACGCTGGACCAACTGCAGCGTGCTTTTGCGGCTAGGTGGCAAAAAAATATAGTCGAAAATTTTTCAAATACTGCAGAAGAGGGGATGAGTAGGCAGGAGTAGAGTTGAGTTTAGGCAGTGATAATCATGGAGCATAGCAGCTTTCTACTCTTTCTGCCATTAAACTTAGTCGCCAAGTCGCTTAGTTCCAAGCGGAAATGTCCTTAATGGTCATAGAAATTGATACGACACTTAACACTTCAGTGAGTAATAGTTTTACTGGTGAGTCTAAAAGTTGTAGAAGCTGGAATGGATTTGGTTGGGTAAAATTTTTCTGAGAATCTGCTACTCGAAAGAAACGCTACATATATCTATACACTTAAACAGATCGAATCATTGTCCTCCATTCCATTGTTCCTCCATAAGAAACATAGTCAACTGAGAATTTTTGCATATCAAAGAACAAGTCCATACACTCAACTCTCGCATTAATTGCATTTGCTAGTCCTTAAGTCTATTGCAATACTTATGGCAGCCACTGTTTAAGATATATGTGAATGCAAAATTAAAATTGAATTGCTTAGCTTAGAAGGAATTTCCGTCTTATGCTCATCCAGTTGCAAAATTAAGTTGCTTGTCTTATAATTGCTCACACACAAAGGAGTCTTTTTGATAAAATTTTTTACTGCTACTTTTACTTACTTTTCCCCTCATGTAAATACATTGTCAAAGCACTCACTAGACATTTTTCATGCTGTATGACTTTTATTTCGGTTTTGATGTTAGTTCATTCTTCTATCTCCCCCAAGTGGATCTCAAAGCAGCTCATGAATGAAAGGGTTACTTCCATCTAGACTAAAGCTGAGTTTAATTCGTGTTTGTAAATATGAGTGTGTAACTTATGCAATGATGATTAAATTCTATAGTATTGGTGAAGGGTTTCACATATGTTCACGTTTGTTACTAGTAATTGAAATGGCTTTGAGCAGCATTGTAAGCTTAGTTAAAATGGGCAAATTCGTCGCCAACCCTTTCAATACTAAACTAAATTTCAGAGAGTGTCTTTTTTTATAGCGATTTCTTTAATCTAATATTTTCGGTTTTGAAAACAATGAACAATTTTGTCAACAACTGCTACGTCACCATAAAGTTACGTACACGATTTTGTTCATATTTGTCAAATAGTTTCTGCGTATTTTTCTAAATAATTAAATTTTTTTAATGTTAAATGCAGAGATAACGCTATAAGGTGTGATAAATAAAGTCGAAGGAGAGCCAAGTTATTTGAATTTCCTCAATGGGGTTTATGCTCGGCATCCGCTTCACCAGGTATGCTGTTTAGATTAGGTTAGGTTCCATGGTTGATCTCCAAGATAGAGAGGATCGCACATCCAGTGCTATGTACAGCCCTTTGTAGATCCAGAAAAAGAGTTATGAGTTAGAGTTTATGTATCAGCAAAGCGCCTTCAACCCATCGCAATTCCGCTTAAGCATTTATTTTCTATAGCCGCCCGCTCAACTAAATGCCTACAGGTAATAGGTCCGAGATGTTTTAGCCTTGATCTCACAAAGACGGAATGGTCACAAAGGAACTATTGAAATGTTTCTACCTCACCTTCTTCCAAACAGCTTCCACTACTTTGAAACGATAAGATATTTTGTCCAACCGCGTGGACACTAATAGGCAATGACCAGTTAGAACCCTAAAATTAGGGAAATCATAACCCTGTTGAGAGCGAAAAGTTCGCTGGTTCTCTTGCAATTTCCATTGTCTCAGAAAGATCTTGCGACCGCGTCTAACCGAAGTACTGACGGTTGCACGCACCAAGCTCCCGCCAGACCCAGCTATCCAGAAGTAAAAGACAGGAAGAGAGCGGAACTCGCACTCGTTTTATTTTACTATTTTTATATATTATATATTTTATATATTACTCCTCAGCCTTATAGTTGCTTGTGATATCGCTGTGGCCTGGTACTCAAACTAGTCTTATCACAAGTAACTCGATGCCGTTAATAGTGTGATTAGGCAATCATTAACTAACGTCGAGCGTACAGTCGGTGAGTTCAAGGCTTTTATTACCGCTCTACTATCGGTTTGGATAGTCATCTCTCTAAGGGAGGCTACGCTCCAGAGCACTAGATCTACTGCTACCTTAATGACAGCAACATCTGTTTGAAATACGGTATAACAGTCAAGAAACCGACGGTAGACTCCTCAACCAAACCGCAAAGACGAAGAAAGAAGAAGAAATCGTTTCGAAGTGTAGTCCCTTCTAACGTTCACCACCATATAAGCAACTTGTACACGAAAACTTCTTCAAGATAAGTAAATTTCTACCTAACTTTTTTGTTGCACAGATGATCTGCGATTATCGTGGAATAATTTCATCTCGAATTTGGAAATAATATTTTTAGTGTAATTTGAATAATTTTACTTATGAAATTTGAAGCTGTATTTATTAGGATTTGTTTAATCATAAATGAAATTGAGGATCTTGATGAGTTTTCGAATTGTGCTTACTTACTTCGTAGGTTCAATTCGGTGAAATAATCATTCTTAACTACGTTAACTTTTTGTGAAGTCTTCTTGCTTTTTCCAAAAAGTTGGACCAATACATGTTACATATGCAAACAAATTATTAACGTTCCAAAGCCATCTTAACATAAAGAATAAGAGAAGCAACTACTGTTAATAGGATCGATGCCATGTTTAAAGCTAGAAGAGGAAAACTCGAAACTTTCTGAAAGTAGGCAATTTGCTTTCACTAAGTAAGTGCTGCCACTAGAAGCTACCTGCCACTTTAGCCGTCGCACAAAAATATGTATGTAAATCAGAGTATGAAACTGCTGCCACCAAATGTGTGTAGATGAATGCAATTAGCCGGAGCCATAGGTTGAGCAATGGAAATTACCATATGCTCCATCCAACACTCTAGGCACACACACTAACAGGCTCCCAAACCTGGCAAGTAAGGCAAACGTATTTCAAATTATTGACACACGTGCACAGCATAGTCCACCAGGCAACTGCCTTTAGCGCTCAACTAAGATGTTAAGTGGAACTTAAATTGTGACTGTCTATCTCGGGCACTTTCCGCACTTCTGTTGCTTGTTGTTTTTATTGTTGTTCGTATCGCTTAAAGTGCCTCTTATTGGAATAAATTAAAAAACGCACGGTATTTCACAGTTAGTCAGCCTGTGCAGCAAGACTTCGCAGTGTCTGCGTACATACAACTTACCCATTAATTGTATATCGGGAAACAAGAGGGTAAAGCGTTGCCGTTATTCTTATGAGGTACATGAATGTAATAGATGTGGATTTAAAAAATGGCCCTCTATACCGAAATATTTACACCTGCGCTCACCGTACATATATGTGTGTGTGTATATATGTCATACATTAGTTAATATAATAGTTTTGACCAGGGAGTATAAGAATTGTGAAACAAAACCTATGAACACGGTAAAAATTTATAGAAGACAAAATATTTAGAGACAGACATTGGACGTACTCGTACAGAGGAAAATGTCAAAGACACGACACCAAATACATTATAATGAGGATTAGGAGAACTAATATACGGTTTGTGGATCAAAACTCACAAGAAGATGACTTATTATCATAGAAATCCTAAACTTTACAAAATCTTCGAAAAATTGTATATTAGTCATTCGGAATGATGCGAAATGCAGGTGTTTGTGTCGTAGGGCTCGAGGGGTTAGGACCTCTCAAAAAAGCCCTCACTTTGACGATTTGTTTTGGCAGTAAGTAAAATGGGAGCCTCTACTGGGTCAATATGCGTAATCACCTTTTCCACAAGGGCGTCTTTAGCCGGCGGTGATTCTAGGAACTCATGTTATCAGTAACAGAAGTAAAGCAGGATCTTAATCTATATAATAGGAGTAGCAAGGAAGGATGTTAGCCTTACATCAATTTACAGTAATTTTAAAATTTTGTCCGAAAATATTGGGGTTACTGTTATTATAAAGCACGTGCATTATAACCTCTGAGTACCTTCGTCGACCAATTTGAAAAGTGCAGTTTCAAGAAAAAAAGTTCGTGTAACTTTCCTATGATTTTAAACTCCTAATGCTTTTAGGACCCTAAATTGTGCTTTAAGCCAAAAAAAATTAATCTATGCTTTGAAAATCATAAACTGGTCTAAATCATATCCTCTTATCCTCTTAATGAAAATCATACCCTCTCATTGTGTTCAACTCTTCTTAAAAAATCGGAGTTGTGTTTAAATGTCTACCACTCTGTTGCAAGTAATATTTTTACTCAGAAATAACACCCACATCTCAGAATGTCTCAAATATTTACTTCCGTCACGATGCAAATTGTACTCCTACAATTCCTCATAAATAATTTACTAACCTGATGTCTATATAAATCTTGCCAAACTACTTTAATTTTCATTGCAAAATAAATATTAATTCCAAAATCATCGTGATTGAGTTACTTAAATGCACTTGTATTCCGATAGACTTCTCAATCAATTCAATAGAAAACTTGGAGTGTAGAATTTCATTAACAAATCGCATGAATTTTAAATATCAATTTCTTTTACTCACATTGAGTTCCTTTACTCAGAAGCAAGGCACTGTGTCCGTAGCATTCCACGGCATCGACAATAGTGCCAATGCTGCCACAACTACGAATACAATGCCATTCGTTCATGTGGGAAACAAGTGTGAAAATTTGAACTCTTGTGTTGCGACTCTAAATATGCCGCTAGCTACAGTAGCTGGTCAATTTATTGAGTTTATATATTTTTACTATATCAATATTACACATTTTTCAAAAAGGAAGGTTGTAAATTATGTCCAGCTATGTATATATCCAGCTATTGTGATTATCTTTCCGATTTCTCCCATGTACTCGAGAGCGCGCAGTAAGATCTATTCTTTCATAGGTATAAATAGTCTCTTCATCTGACACGCTCGAACATAAGGTTTTTTTGGACCACGGTTCCATGGAAAACAAACGATTTGTCGAAGTTTTTTCTTCCAAAAAAAATTTTTTTTTGCAGAATTTTACTAGAAAAAAATAGTTTGCTTGTTGTTTTGGTTGAATTTTGGTGAGAATAACCTAGACTAGAGTTTGCAAATGAAGCGCACGCTAACGAAATACTGGATAAAATTAATTGGGATTTAGTGTTTCTAATAAACTGTCCAACCACTGTATGTAGTGGCCGTAAAGTTGTTGGAGTAAACGACTGTTCAGATGAAGTGGGGTTGTTGAGCTCTTCTAGTTGGTTGACTGCGCTACTATTGTTTTTACCAATGTCGATGGCTTGGGCCAGAAGCAGTAATGCAAAACCACTTCCTCTACATATGTAAATATGTGAGGTTAACATATATGCCCATACGTTTCTATATGTCAATGTACATATGTGTTTTGGAAATGAAAATATACACACATACATATTTATGGTACGTTCACATATATACCCACACTCGTTAGCCAGGCGTACCCGAGTGTAGTGTGCCTGCCAAAAATTGTAAACAAAAACATATGTATGAGAAAAAAAAACAGAGAAAAAACTTGTTGCCGAAAAGATGTTAAAAAATTGGCTTGAGGGCCCTCGAAAAAATCCATTTGAATGTGCATTTGAAAGTTACAAATTATAAGAGTCGTCGTCGCTCAGTGCTCAGGTGAAAGTTTTCATTTTCAATTTTGCGTACACAGTCCCAGGCAATTCCAATGCGGCCTACAAATTTCGCTCACACACTCGCACACACACATTTTCATATCCGCAATATATATGTAGTTAGTCGATTTCTAGTACCCACCTCCATGTTTTGCGCTTATTCGCCTTTTTCTCTTCGACCATAGTTCGTGAAAAATTTGCTTAATTGTTGTTGCCTAGGCCAAAGGAATTAAATTACATATGCTCATATGTAGCTCGCATATGCTGGGAGTTAAGTGCAAGTGCAGGTGCTCGGTGAAATTACACCTGTTATGAATTTAAGAGGATAAAAGGACATGCAGACGCTTGCAGCCTATTGAAATCTAAAAAACAGTATTAAGAGTTCTATGAAAGGCTAATAAAAGCCCTTCTGCTCGCACGATTACATGCTTCTTGCTCATATGCATATGTCCCTCTGGAATGTTGTATCTTAGAGAGGATTAGTTGATGTCTTTTTGATTATGCTGCAAGTTTTTTTTGACCTTACTGTATACAAAGTAACGCTTTACCATTTGCCCGATGATTATAATCTACTATAAAGAAATTATTCAAGACTCTTCAAGACTATTCAGTTGCCTGAGATTTATGAGCATGTAGCGGACACTATAATGGTTAAAGGATTAGCGAAATGAGAATTTAGAGTACACTCTGAGCAGATAATGATGCTATGAGCTTTCTTGCACAAGTTGGCGACGTTCCATGAATATTGATACGTCTGAATGTTCTGTAATGAAGGATTAAGCAATTACTCGGTACTGCAAGAGAGAGTGTACTGCTAGAGTATCGCTCTACTGTTTCCTAAAGTGATTTTTAAGGAGTCACCTATTGGCTGTTGGAGGAAAAAAATGTCTGCCGAAGCATTACTCGTAAAATTCTAGCCTGGTTGCCTAAAGACATGACCCAACCTTTCCGAACCTTACTATTTGAAATAAAGTTTATTTATCTACTAAAATTTGGGTATGTATCGAAAAAATCGCACGGTTTTTCTCCATTTTTGCAGATATGATTTATTCAAAAAACAGAATATGACATTGCAGTAAAAATACGCTCAAATCTTCAGGGCACACAAACTATGACGCTTTATTTGCATTACCAGATTGGATTATGTTCTTATAAATCAATACTTTAGTGAAGTTGCAAGTATATTTTAGTTCAGATATTTACACCAAATTTATGAGAAATATGAATCCATCGGAATCACAAAAATATCTAGACCTTCTAAAAGTCGGGGAATTTTCAGATCATACATATGCATGGGGTTTCTTTAAAAATATTATAATATTGGCACTAGTTTCTCGAATTCTTCAAAAACATTTTGACTTAAGACGGTGTTTTAAAAATATATATTTTTTTGGGGCAACGCTTTCTGAGTTGCACGCTTGTGATCGGTTAATCATATCCAGAATTAAGATTTATGTTGTACGAATGTTTTACTAGATGATTAGCAGACAATTGTGAGCAGTAAATTTTCGCGAAAATATCAACTTTTCCTTCGAATATTCCAGAAACTGCAGTGAAAATGTATCGGAGAAAGATCCGTTTTGTATAAGGGGACACGCATATTTGTAACTAATTGCAGCATTTGTACTTGTAGTCGCGACGTTAGTTGTGTAAACTTTCATGTCAGCAATGTTAATGCTTTCCCAAACGGTTAATTGTTGTCGCGTAAAACTTGCAACAACCAATCAAGAGCATCGGATCAATTTCCTGGAGACATCGTGTGTGCATTCAAATGAGCAAGAGCTAAAAGTAAGACCCTTTAGAATAGTAGCCAAAACTTGCAGAAAGTTCATCTCGGCTCGGAAGGAAAAGAAACCGCAAAATTGAACATGCATAGTTTGTGCCATTTGATTATAAGAAATTCTATGCTATAGTAAAGATTGTCGGTAATTCTGCTCATGGTGCAACCCCACATCGAGCGAAGAAAACCAATTGATCGAGCACTTTGTTTGCAATTACTACACAATTTCTCTTATTTATTATGAGCTGTCTGCTATGAAACCCTAGTCGATATTATAATTCCTTCCCTTCGTCAAAGCAGGTCTCTCTAATAGTTCTATTGGAGATGAAGGGGAATAAGCTAATCAAATTTCAACTGGATATGCAGGGTTATGCAAGTGAGTTTGCTTTTGTAACTGTGTAGTATTAGCTCAGCGGTCGGCATGAGAGGAACAGTGACTGTGTAGTGAGAACATGAAAGTAAAGATACCTAGTGAGAACTCTGTAACCTTAAGTTTTGAGAATTGTTTTCATTCTTTCATTAAACAGGCATTTTCGTGCTTCTTTATTCATTTCATTTATTTTACTACTAAGAGAAATATGTTGAACCCAAAAATACTTAACTTTATTGTCTTTTAATAAGCTACAACACAGATTTATTATATGCCAAAAAAAACGTACTTGTAATCATAAATCATTTCGCACAGGCCACATTTGCCTTAACGTCACGACTACACGCGACGTTATTTCGTCGCTTTGTTGACAACGACTGCACGGTAGAGGGAAAGTATATGCGTGAAGACTATGACGTGTGTTGTGCTATGAAATGCCGACCACTGCGTTAGATTCTCTTTAACGAGCCCGACTATTAACTTGAAAGTTCGAGATTTCCTGCTATCAGCAACAAATGCTTATGTAATTTTAGATTTTGCTTTTCCAGGCTTTTAGTACGATTCGAGGAGCGATTTTCGTTTAGGAACACACATTCTGCTAACTCAAGGACCCGGTTCTACTATTTTTGGCAGTGGCTTGTTTTTCGCTATATACATTTATTAACAGAATAAATCGAGTTAGGGTTAATTGATTTCGTCTAAATGGGGATTATTTTTGGAAAAAAATATGTTGTCACGCTTCCTTTACGTCACTGTGCTGTTCTTAGTTCAGCAGCTGGAAAATCACTATTTGTTGTTTCATTCAATAAATAATGGCACAAATTTAATAAAAACCTTTGAAAATCACTTAGCGTAATTACTTAATGTATTGGGAAATGCTGAACGTACTGCAAAGTATTTTTTATCACTTCTCATTGTGACCATCCGCTGCTACTCTGCTGCGAATCCTTTATTCGGTTGGGCGCCATTTTATTGGTGTTGACGTTTGCAAGCGTACATTTCAATTAAGTTTTCAACTGTAATTAAATCTAATAAAAGATTTCAACTTAGCACCTTCGCAATGAGACAAGGCGAGAATTAAATATTGCAGTAACGGTGTATATATATATATATATATGCGCGTGTGTGTGTGTCTGTTTGTATGTATTAGTGAATGGCCGAATGCGCCATTAACGGGTTGCCTAAATGAATGGAGCGGCTAGCAAGAATGACGGTGCGCCAAATTAGTGCTGACGTGCAACAAAAGCTTGCAACAGCGTCACAGTAGCAACAAATCTGTACGTTAATAAACTCTTCAACATCTATTTTCATTTACAAGAAGTACAATGATGAAGGAAAATAAGCGAAACTCTATTATTAAAGGACAAACAGCATTTATCAATGATTGCAAAAACGCTGACAGGCCTTAGATAAAAGTGTCATTCGGTCATACGGTCATTCATTTATTCAAGGATTCATGCGGTACATGCTAAATCTTTTCGCTTCAATACGTGCATGTTGTTGCTGTTGTTGTGCTAATTTACATAAATGACGAAAGGACCGCTGGTTGGAGTTTGTTTTTTTCCCTTTTGCTACCCATTAAATTTAATTATCGAAATTGTAGTAAAAGGTGAATGCAGATAGACTAAGAATTATACTCCGAAAGCGAAATATAATACCGACCGAAATATATATAAATATATATATAAAAGAAAAGGCTGTATGAGCTTTAGCTTAATTGGATAACGCATCAAATATCCTTTCTAACACCTTTGCTGTTAGTTACATATTTCACATTCTGCCTTTCGTCGAATCACAACACTTCACTGCGGATTCGCACCGCCAAACCATGCCATGACCCTGCAACATTGAAGAATTCTCAAGTTGTGCTACAGGTTTTTTGTTTTATTTGATTTCCCTTCACTCCGCTTTTACTCTGAACTTGTAATGACATTTCGACCTTTTCGCGCTTTTGGAGTGCACGTCTCGCTTAACAAGTTTCTTCAATACAAATTTCTAAACCCAAATCATTTTTTCTGTCGCTAGTCCCGCTGTCCGCCAAGCATTGGTTGACGTGTAAGTCATCCTCTTGTCTCGCACACACACGCTGTACCATAAGTATTCATACCGTACAACTCAATTCTTTGTTTGCGCATATTTGCAATTTTCACAAATAAATTAACCTTAACTTTTTGATATATATAAAAAGATATCTGTCGTAAATCAGTTTGAGATTACTCGATTGCGTATGCTGCTACGATGATTGTGTTTTGTGTGAAAAGTTGAAAAGTTTTAAGTAAATACAAAAATAAGTGGAGTGGGGGAACAAAGTACGAAATGCACCGGAAGTTAGAGATTCGTTGTGGATTAGAGCTATATATGTTTGTTATACAGAGTCTTTTACTCCTCAAATTGCTTGCCTCTTTTTTAGTGATTTTTATTTGGTGCTGGTTTACTGATGTCAAAGATCTATTCAGTAGCATAATAAAAGGGCGGACCGAGAAGTACTTAGCTTATCAAAGTAAGATAAGAATTTGGGAAAAGTGGCATTTCTCATTTCAATTTCTTTAACTCAACCGAAAAACATGCTTTCGGAAGTCTGCAAAGTAGGAAATTCGAACAATTTGGCCGTGGCCACGGCAGAGGTGTGAGCCGGTACCTTGTCATTGTAGTAGAGGGACCGTTTAATTTTTTTTAGCTGACTACTTTCCCGTGCAAGATATGACCCAATCCCGGTCTATTGAGACACCTCCTATCGCAGCTAGCTCGCGCACCCACAAACGGCGGCGGTCTGTCAATATAAGATCGTGGAATTTTGTCACGTTATCCTCCCTGGTAGCCGTTTTCTTTACACCTGGACGTGGCTCATTAAAAACCGAATTACGACTGCGTCGAAAGTCGTTGAAGCAGTTTTTGATGGACGGTATCGAAGGAGAAGAATCACAGCATATAGCATACAAGTGCACTTCAATTTCACTGTGCGATTTCCCTTCCAAAAACAAGAATCGAATCAACGACCAAAGACGATCAACGACGATAGTTTAAGTTCGATTATGCTGAAATTTTGACAATGAACCTCTGTTAGAATGTTAGAATGTTTCTGATAGAATGTTTTCAGTTAAGTTTTTAGTTTCCCTCGCCATAGTGGCGCCATCTATCGATGAGGCTAAGTATTTATCGGCAAATTATCAATTTTATTTTAATAACGACAATAACTAGGACAGAGGTCAGGTTATTTCAGGAGGCCCAAAATAACATAATATTATTTGAAATGTATTCTCTAAGACGATGTAAGTTCAATCTTAATCTTAATCTTATCTTATATCAAATCTTATACTGGCATTAAACTTCATGCATGTCTCCAAGCAACTTTAATTAAACTAGACTTCAAAGATTTGTTTTTCTTTACATGAATGGGTGATACTTATAACTGTGGGAGTTCTAATTATACGAAAAGTAAGTGAGTGATTCGTAAATTTCTCTGTTTTTTGTTTTGCTTAACCTCTTTTTACTGCGAAGCTTCATTGAGGCAGTCTGAGGAACCAACAGAAGCACTGACTAACAAGTACAAATATATACACGCACATGTGCATAATATATTCCTAGTGTATTGGTTACGTGGGTACAAATTACATCCACCGTTGTTGCGTAAGAATATATACATACTCAATTAGAAAAAAAAAGCTCCAGCTGCAATTGCTGCAAGTACTTACGCCAACAACGGTTACAAAAATCGCTTCCCTACTTCTTATTACTTTAACGTTAGTTTTTTTCACACATCCTGGCACGCTTCATTGTTTTTGCTTTCCGTTACAGCAGTTGCATTGTTTCATTACATTGCTGGTGAAAATTTTTGTACACAGTCATTCAAGATTACTTTTCCCTACTTCCATCTCATTGATGGCGCTCCACTGGGTTTGTTGTTGTTGTTTTTCCTTTGTGCAAAATGCATTTAGTGGCGTCTGTCAGAATCGTTTCATATTTTCCCCAAAGGGGCCACTTGTGCAAACAATAGCGCCCACACAACTACACATACATATGCGTGTGTGTACGCACACATATACATATATATAATTCCGGTTTTTTAATTTAGCATTAAGGATTCGCTTTATTGCTAATTACAGTGCGTAAAATGTTGCTAATTGCCTGTACTTTCCGGTTTTTCTTGAAACAGCGGCTTGATAGCGCGTTCTTTGCACGAAATTGCTTGAATACAAGTGTTGAGCTTGTGCTGTTATGCGAATAATCGACTGCGTGTGCATATGTATGCGTAGCCACTTGAGAGAATCAACAGATTTTTTCCCATCATACTATAAATATAATCCGTTGATTTCTGCTTCGAAAGAGTCTGCAGCGCTTATTCAAGCGGGATCAATTTTAAACTACTGCAAAATAGATAGTGCTAGATATAATTTAAATTTTTTTTTAAGTAGGCACACCAAACATTGAATTTACATGCCTTCAGAAATCAACGAGTTGTTCATATAAATTTGAGTTAGGCAAAGCTTAAGGAGTTACATCGCACTAGTACCCCTGAAACTGCATTTTGTTTCAAGAGTATTTTTCAGGAAAGCAATGACGAAATGAAAGTTAGGTTTAAGGCCTTCTATTATATAATTTATTGTTTATAAAACTTTTTCCGAGATTTAAAACAAAATTGCAGGAATTATAGGGATCCGTAGTCAGAAGAGACGCTCATCCAATTTTGACTCTGTAGCAATTATATATATATATATATATATATTTTTATTTTATATACAAAAAGCAGAGAAATTCGTTTGTATTTCTACATTTTTTTTAAGTTCTAGATATTCGAAATTTTGTTTAATATGCAAAAAAAATGTGTATAAGAATCTAGATATTCTTGTTTGAAAAATATTGTTCAAATTTCAGATCAATTAGCGAGTATTGAGCGAGTTATGTTTCTAGACATATCGATTAAAGCAGGTTTGAGAAAAATTTGACTAAATTTTATAACTATTGGCTGTTATATAAATTAGTCACATTCGTCATCGTGCAGCAGTTTTCTACGGATAAGATTGAAATGCAAACTCTTTGTATTCTATTTTTGGGAATTTCTGGTAGATTTTAGTGGAAAATAATTGAGCACTTTTCTACAGATAAGATTGAAATTTTTTCTTTGTATTCTATTTTTGGGAATTTCTAGTAGATTTTAAGGGAAAATAATTGAGCACTTTTCTACGGATAAGATTGAAATTTTTTCTTTGTATTCTATTTTTGGGAATTTCTGGTAGATTTTAAGGGAAAATAACTGAGCACTTTTCTACGGATAAGATTGAAATGCAAACTCTTTGTATTCTATTTTTGGGAATTTCTGGTAGATTTTAGTGGAAAATAATTGAGTTTTTAAAAATTCAATATTGAGCAATTCTATAGAGCATAAAGTTGAGGTCTGCACTGAGAACTTGAAAACTGAATGAACCACATTGTCTCTTAGGATGAGGGAGCACAGGAGAGAACAGGAGAGCATGTGAGACATTTATTAACACACTTCGGAATTTATGTTCATAGAAAACTCCAACTTATACACAATTTATCCAGCGTTGAAAAACGTACAACAATGGTAAATCCATGTTGTTTCATTTTGAGAAATTTCGGATACTACGTTAGCGTCATTAGTCAGTTTAGTCAACTCATTGCCTCAACTTATGTCATATTGAACCATACCAAAACTAAAGTAAATCTTTTACACATTCAAAGGTACTTCTGAGCGAACATTATCAGTACCATCAGGACCTGTAAGGTTTTACTTTATAGCAATTGTTAGTTGGAGTTGTACTCTGTTGGACTTCAAAGCAGGTGTACCTTTTGGTGTCAATATGGGTTCCGAGATGTGTGAATTTTTCAAAAACGGCAAATTCTTTTAACAAGTGAGCTGAGGATTGAGAATAAGATACCTCATCTTGCCCTTGTATACCACCAGACTCATTAGTTGGTAAAAAAAATAATGTTTTATATATAGGTCTATACTTCAGTGCCAGAAATTTTACTAATACGTGAAACTAATGACCCCAATTTTAATAATATTTCTGATATTTCAGAGAATTGGAGCGTATTGCGTTTATTTTTAGTATTCAACAATTGATTGAACTCTCGCGTATGTATACTGTCTAAATACTTGGTTATTACGAACTGATTTTTATTTAAGGCAAGGTTGAATCTACCTCTAACGGTTGTAGGGAACGCGGCGCAATAGCCGCATTCGTAGCATACGTCAACCGCAATGCCTTGTGGCTTTGTCAGATGTCAGGCCGACTAATATATAAGCATGTATGGGAAAAAGGAGTAGAACAATGCTAGCGATTGGAGCGCTGAAGTTTCAACACAAAAAGTGCGAAAATAGAAGCAAGATGTAAAGGAAGAAAAGGGATTTCACACAGTTGAAGAACTGGAACTAGCGCAAAAAAAATTATTACAACACCCGCGTATATGTGGCTATATGCAAAAAAGTGAAAAAATGAAAAAACGAAACGTTTGAAATGCGAACGGACGTAAAATTTGCAATGAAATATGAGCGAAAGGCGCAACAACAGCCGGGCGCAATGGCTAAGGACCAAAGAAACCATCGACCATCAACGGACTTGCGGTGGTCTCGGAGAGTGCAGCCTGACAGAACAGGCGGGCGAATATGAACGCTACGCAAACGCACCAGCTTAATGTAAGGCTGTTTACTATTTTGTACAAATGTGCCCATCGAATTTATGTCTTTGTACACACACATGCACGCACACACACACACGCACATACCCATTCGCTAAGGTGGAGACGGGGCCTTTCAATGCATATGTAGATGAAAATGTACGACCATTGGTACGTTGCGAAACGTTTATGGCTTAAAAAGTTAAGGAAGTGCGCCGTGAAGTATGCCAGGCTTATGCAAGACAAATGTGCTGACAATGCCGGCTGCCAGGCAAAAATGAATGCCCATTATATGAATATGTGTGCGCATTTGCGTATGCCCATTCGGGTATAGGACTGTCGCTTGCATTTCGCCTACCACATGCATTTGTACACACACAGCTACACATATGACTAGAGTGCGCCTATGTTGGGCAATATGAATGATGTTGCTGCCACAAGTGCCAAGTGTCAGGTGGTTCTTAGATAGCCGTATGGCATTTTCGGAGTAACTGCAGCGCAATAGTATGAAGCCACAAATTTCTCAGCTGAGCTTGTCAAATTTAACGGCCATCAAAATCAGCCACACCTTAGGTGGGTATTAAAAGGTGGGTAAAAGAAACGTCTTTTTTTAGTACCGAAAAGGTGTCCGAAAAAAAAATACGTCACAAATCTAAAGATAAGCATTCAGAAAAGCATTAATATGTTTGTAATAACCTCTTAAATATTTATAATATAAATGTAAAATATGTACAAAAAAAAAAAAAATAAAAATTATTTCTCCACAATTAGTACAACGGGCTTAAATTAAGAACGCGTACTGAGAAGACTGTGCAAGTTGAAAGCGACTATGTCAGATTATATAGGCCAACCAGTTCGATATTCCTCTTAACAAAATTTTTTGAAACAACTCTTTCGACTGTCAATTGAAGGATCCATCGATGGGCGTTTATAACAGGCAAACTGAAATCTTTGAAGCGTTTCTATGAGAAGAGCCCACCAGTATTGAATGCATATGGTTTTCAGTTATTGCAGACATAACTTTGAAGCGATGCGATGATAAGAAGCGTACGAGAAAATAAAACAAAACGACAAAATGATTCCGGATAACCGTAAAATGAAGTTGTTCAAAATAGCTGACACCCATAAGATGTCACGGAAATGTCGGACATATCATATATATCATTCATGAAACTTTGGGTATACGAAAGCTCTGTGCTAAGTGGGTGCCGCGCGATTTCATAACCGAGAAAATAAACAGTATCTCAAATCGGCGAAAACGACGATAAAATCCTTTGAATTATTTCTGCAACCACCATTTTGTCCAGATCTAAACTCCGGCTACAATTTCCTACTATCAGACTTCGGGAATGATCTCGTTGGAAAGAAATTTAGGTATCAAGAGGCAAGTGCTGATATTGATGGCTGTATTGGAGCAAATATATCTTTTACTACAAAAAGAAAATTGAAGTTAGAAGACCGATATGTAATATGTGTTCGGCTTATGTGCGGTTGAAATATTGTTACGTGTTTATTGTTGGTAGTGGTAATATATATATTTATTCGCAAATAAGGGGCGTAATTTTCAAATTTCCGTCCGGTCAATAATTATTTTGCTGCTCTGATATGCATCGCCAAAGATATGAGCATAAGTCTGGACAAACTAATATCTGGGGTCCGTTGTGGCTTATTCCTGGAACTACACTGCAGCTTTGAGTTAAACACTATAGAGATGCACAGCCGTCTTTCGGCGTATATATGTGTATAAGCTCAAAATTACTTTAGAAGGTAGCGGCAAATCAAGAAATTGCTACAACTGGTTAAAATCAAACCTACCTACTGTAGTAGTAGTCATCAGGGTTATAACTCTTGAGGTTTCATATACAAAGGCTTTGTAGAGCTACCAAAAACGAATTGAACTCACATGATGATCCTAGCGACCGAAGTGGTCACGGCCACCATTTGCTACGATTCATAATGTGTGATCTAGATCGACTACCTGGAATTCTACACTGAATTGCGGGAAAAACCGTCCCGTTAGAGTTAAATAAGTAGATTATGATAGCCACCGAGTCTCACTTTACAGACCTTCAGTTATAAATTGTGATTTTTGCAAAATTTTCGTTTTCTTTTTGTGGGCCAAGTACTTATCGGACTGCGCTCATCTTTAATGAATATCTGCAGATTAGAAAATATTACATAGTGTATCGTATTTCGTACTTAATCATATAAAGAATATAATGAGAATGTTGCTTTTTTACTTTCCCTTCAACTCACTTTCGTCATATGCTAGCCTTGGTATAGGGTAAGGGGTTACCAAAGCTAGAGGTTTACGTGAATAACTTACTTTTGAGTTGACATTATTTGGAATGCGGTAGCTTTATGCTTCAAAAGCAGGAGCACCATTAGAAGATAATATTGTCGATTTTTGGTATATACATAAATGAGTCCATCAGCTATCTTTTTAATCGGCTTTTCCCATATTAAAACCAAATAAAATACATGAAACCAAATTTGAAAACACCGCAAATCCCTAGGGCTTACGACTATGTGTAAAGTCCGGTTCCATTCTAATTTGGTTTTTCCTTATATTTTAAAACTTTATGTACCTAAAGCTTTTTGGACAATGTTATTTACCGTAACTTTTAGCTTGATTATGAAAATCATCGCATTATATTTTCAATTAATTTTAGCCAAGTTAGCACACAAAAAGTTAATTTCGAACGGCCAAACGACACCGACAAATGTTTACTACGCCGAAATAACGCACAGATTAATCGAAATAATGCTAATTTCCACCTGCCACAACGGCTGTCACGACAACCAACCAAAACTGGAAACAGCACATCTGACATTGACGAACAGCATTGATGCCATTAAAAGCGTCCAATGACAGCGGCATAAAATAATCAGTATGCCGCAGCAACAGCAGCAGCAACAGTGCTATAATCCTTTTATTAGCACAACAAAAATATCACTGTCATTTGCACTCTCTCACAAGCGGCATAAAACCAATCCGGCTTTGCCAACTGCTTTGTGACACCAAAAAGCAAAGTTGGAGTAAAATGTAGCCACTCGACTTGCTGTTAATCAAGAGCAAACGCAGCAAGTTTGCTAAAAACTTTAACAATCAGCGTATAAGGTATGCTATTTGAAAGCGGCGAGGATTGTGAATTCCGAATTATACCGAAGCGCATTGCGAAAGCGTATTGCAGGTGGAGCAGAGAGCCGAGAAAAACAAAACCTATGCGGAAATGTACTAATTATTTCGGTGCCATTCACACTCATTACGGCGGATTAACTTTGGTCTATTATTGTATGCTCCTGCTGCCAAATTGATTCGGCCCGCAATGGAGCAATGTCCCAAATGGACCCACGCCAACAGCCAGCCGACTATACCGTTATGCAAAACGCTCTTGTAATTGCTTGCTTACTTAGCAACGCAATAAGGCAACAAGTACAGATTAAATAGCAGCGACAAGTCGGCTAGCGTGGTGTAAACGAATCGGCAGTAAAATGAGGCGAATAAATGGTCAACCGAGCAGCTGTTTACGTGGAATATAACAGGCGTGCAGTTAGTCAAATTCGGCAAGCCACCGATATACATGCTGTTGGAGCGGTACTTAAGTGTGTGGCGGAAAGGCGAATTCGCCGCAGTTGAAATGGCTGCCAGTACAAAAGTTTATGAAGTACTCTTGCAGCCAAAAGAAAGTCCCCACCAAAAATGCTAACGTTTCTGGTATCTACGAGTACATGGAACTGGTGGGTCTGCCCACCACTAGCCGAATCAGTTGGTTGCAACTTTACAGCTACTTTATCAGCACTCGCAAATGACTGGCCTGGCCGAACACACCACGCTGTTTAACAGGTAAGAGTTAATGGCAACAAAATCCAATAAGAAAAGCATGCCGCGCGGCACTTGTACATTCCAACTTGTTTACAGTCATCAACGAGGTAATAATATTATAATTTTTTTGTTTTGGCATGCTAAGTGGCCATAAGTTGTGTTGCAGAGTTTGCGTTGAACTACCCCCACTTTGAGTCGAGTGCTTGTTGGGAAATTGGCTTCCATACAACTGGGGAAAGCACCGTTGCGGGCAAGTGCAACTCATAGCTGGATGGATCAACGTTTACCACACAGTTGACAGCTGCTGAAATTGTTATACTAATATGTTAATCTGTCGTTAAAATTAAATGTGAATAAATGTTGGGCGGACTTAATTTTGTACTCGATTTAAATATCACTCGAAAGAGTTGGTTTTGCAACAGCAAGCACAATTCTAAAATTAAAAAAAAAAGAAAGAATATCTCTTAGTATAATACTTTAAAATGCCGCTTTTCTGTCCAAGCAAATAAGTCTCTGGAAACCAGTATGCTACATAGGCAAGCTACGAACCTCTTACAAGGCTTCAGTCACAGCTTTTACAACGACATTATTCTTTATAAGAGAAATAGTGAAATTAAAATCACTAAGGCATACAATGCGGCAAGCCGACCTGTCAGCCAGCATACACGCTGCCTTAGCTGTTTATCTCCCGTGTATTAGCATTAAGTTTGAGTTTTTGCCACGACACTACTACCTCCAGTAATGAGGGTGCTACAATAAGTCCATAAAATGCATGCAACTATTAAATTAACAGTTAAAATAACAGTCTATAGAATATCTTTTATAAATATCATATAGTTGGTCTTTGAGCTGAGGTAAGCGAAAGAAGATATTTTAATAACCGAGCTAATGAGTGAGCAAAGTGATTTATGCCAGTTGCTTGTTCTATTCGCTTAATTCCAAGTTTTGTTGAATTGAAGGGAGCCAGTGCCTGAGAACTTCTTTTGTTTTTGAATTACAATTGTGATGTCATTCCGTTAATTTCTTTTTGTTTTGTACGAATTTCACCTAATATTTATTGATATAATAAGCTAGCCCTGTTAACTTGCCTTAATATCGTTGCAGTCTTGATATAAAGTGTATAATTTCATTGTCTCTTTAGCGAGTTCGCCTACAAGAGGGATTAATGTTTGTGTAGGAACGTTGTAGATCCCCAAGCAAACCAAACTTTGACCAAGGCTGTTTCGCATATATGTTGTCCCTGAACAACAGAAAAGATTGTAAGCATGGTAGCAGCCTTAGGAAAATTTAAAATTGATTTTAATTGCTTAATTTGTGATTTTGATTGATTTACGCATCAAACTTTCGATCAAAACAGAATGAAAGCGTCAGCGGTAATTAATTATAAGGGTTTTACTTCGCTATCCAAAATATTAAAAGGCGCTACTCAAAATATTTATTAAAATAAAATTTAAGCATGAGGAACATTTTATTAGGAAAATGTAGTAATATAAACTATTATAGCAGGATATGGAAAATGTTCATAAAACATATAGAAGATGCATTCAAATACTTGCTCCAAAAATTCCATATAATTTAGACATCTTTAGTAATCCTCTGCGTTACCCCAGTGTTGTCTCGCTTTCTTCTCCGAAGAATTCGGACTTGTGTCATCGTCAAATGGGAAGCATATCAGTACTCCCCGCTCACAGAAACAAAATTTCCCGAAAGAAACAAACGGTTGTTCGGCAGCTTGAAACTAATATGGACCTTCATTGCCGTGATAATGTTCAGACGCACTCGACAAAAAGTGGCTTAAGCTAGACTCCTCACTTCTTAAAATGTTAAAGGCTTCTTAAATGTTAAAATGTTAAATAAATAAGTTATATGTGTATCCATCACTTTCAAAATCTTGTAGATCCATAATACCAAAAATAAAAGTGTTCATTTTGAATAATCAATAAATATTCAATAAAATTCTTCAAATTACCCACCTTTATTTTCTTTCCGACCAAAGTGCTTATCGCGCGTACCTCAAAACGGCGCAGTTACTCACAGCCTGCTACCTTCTCTACCCATTTACGCTCCTGTATGGTTACTCAGCCGTCTATCCCTGAGTTAAGTGTATGCTTATGTATTTGTCTATTGCTCTAGTCTCTACTCCTTAGCAGCTCGATAGCTTGTACTCTTATTCGCCTTGATGACGCTGCGGTTGTCGTCCATTACATTTGCCACGTGGCGTCTCTACCCATTTACTTGTCATTACCGCAAGTCTAACTCTTTCCACAACAGACCTTCCGGCATGCCAGCCACATGTATTCTCACACATGTCAGAGAGCCTGTAGATATATTATGGTTCACAAAGCGTGTGAGTGTTGTTGATTGCTGCTTCTCGCTGTGACACCATTGTCGCAGTTCGAGTATTTAGCAAAGCCTGACAACCAAACCAACTATCCATCTTTCTCAGCAATCCAACGGCGAACTGGAAAGTAAGACAACCTGGTGATCTATCTATCTACCATTTATTTAAGCGCACAAAACCGTACGGTTAGTCAAGCAGTACGATGGCGATGGGCGAGTTTAACGGAGAACCTGTAAGTCAACCGTTCGTCTCACTTGTGATGATTCGCACAGCGTCTAACCGGCTGTGACTTTTACTCATCGCAAGTAGTCGCCAGTTTGCTTTAAGTAATTACAAATGATGAGCGGATGTGGTATAATAAATTAAGCATCGTATATATCGTGTTGCAATATATAAAACTATATGTATATTTTATCGTGCGGTTGTTCTTTTTCCGCAAGCAATGTTCATTTTGCTTTTAAGCTCCAGCACGGGTGTCTACGCCACGCGCAAAACTTACGCTCTCTATTTAATCAACGGCTAAGGTGTGCGCAAGTGTTTTACTTCAATTTAAAACTTGCATTATCACCTTCATTTAGTTTTTTATTTGCTTTTCATTACTTCGCCTGTACTTAAATTAACTCTTTCGATTATCTTGCGTTCTTCAAATATGTAGACGTGGGTTAAAAAGAACATCACAGGCGCAATGTAAAAGCACTACTGAGTATTGTGGGTAAAATTAGAAGGATTGCTTTATAAAAAATAGTGACACCGCAAAAATTATTTTAATAGGTGCCTAGTACCTAGTACCTTCCGAAAAAAAATTTTATGTGTCTTTCGACTCAAGGAAAAATATTATGAAAATTTATATTTTATTTAAGATCTAGGTCATATAAGGTCTAGCTCTTAAACTGTCATTTCCTGGGTACAATGATTTTACAGTTACAAATCCTTTGCAGCACATCGGATAGATAAAATTTTGCACAACACTGAGATCAACGAATGGAGATTAACGCCCAGTAGTCTAAACACCTCGAACTTTTCAGTATGCTCAAGCGATAGTCAGGTCGAGTGGTTCTCGATAGCAGGAACAGAGACCATAAAAGATAAAAAGATATAACTTCCACCGCGATTCGCAACGTGTGTAGTTACTAATCTTGAAATAAATGTTCTATAATTTTGACTAATACTAATCCTTTTTCAGAAACTCTAATATATCTGGTCTAGTAAAAAGAAATCCATTATTTTTGATTAAATTGTAGGTTTTATTTAATATAGTTAGAATGGTTCGACCTAGGTCAAATATATACCATTTTGTTTGATAATTTGATATCTCTTTGAAAGAAATTTCATGATGTCACCCTCATGGAAACCCTCGTTCCTATTGACAAAAACTGAGACAGTCGATTTTCATTGTCTTCATTGCTTGTCTTGCATAACTGATTGGTATCATGCGTGATAAATACCCGACTGTACCTCTGTTACGAAAACAAGCTTCCTATAAAAACCTTTAGCCTATGGAAACTGTGTTCAAACTTGTAGGCCCATCAAGAAATACACCGCAAACGGAAAAGGAGTCCTGGGCAAGGAACAAATAGTAAAACCAATTTAACAGTTTCATGTCCTTTTCTGGAGGTAAATAAATGACGGATGCTTGAATCTGCTCATCCGAAACATTAAATAGTATCAAGCGTTCGATTATTTAGTCATCACCTGCGTGCTAACATGCTATGATTTGCTTCAATCGAGGGCGCCTAACGGACGAATATTCTTGTAAACATGCGAGATCTGTTTAAATTTACACGAATTTGGGTAGTATGAATTGCTACGGCTGCATGGGGTTAGATTTGCACAGAGGGCATGTTGGCGCAACTGCTTAAGAGTTCATGTAGTTTACAGATTTTTGTCTTCCTCTTCATTATACATATTTCAAATTTATTTTCAAATTCAGAGCATATTTCAAAACATTTTCCAAAGTTTTCATAATCATGTATGCATGCTAGTGCACCGTGCTTATTGACCCTTTCAAGTAAAGAAACCGTGGCCTATTTTATTATTTGAATTATTATGAGAGAGTAGTATTTGATTTGTAAATGGATCCACAAACACCATTACGGCAATTTATAGCGCTTTTTCCGTCAAGTTTTGGCATGTCTTTAAGTCATCAAATTCATCAAAATCGATGCAGTGTTTTATCTACATCAGGCCTTCGCTAAAAATAGTTAACTTAAATCTTAGAGTAAATATGGTACGAAAGGGCGGTATAGCAGCCCATTTGAAGCTTTTAGAGGAAATCACACACCTCAAGAACGTCTTAACCACTTTCAACTATATTTCGGACATGACATTATATTTCCATCTTTATGTCACTTTGTGAAAATGGACGTATTTGGATAAAAACCACGCCTACTCTTCATATAACATAATTTTAAATTTAATCTGATTCTTTCACTTTGAAGTATATAAATGAAGCAACAACTCAGATATTGGAATAAACTTTTGTACAAATAGTGCTTTCAAACTATGCCTATGGCTGACTTTATATCGAATATCGAAAATATCGCAAAATCTGTAAGATATCGTTATGAAATTCGAGAACTATCTTCCTATGATAATAATGTGCTCTTATGTCAAAAATGGGGAAAATCGGGTAATATTTCTCCTACCCCCAAATACCTGATATAAGGATTTTCAAACTTCTTGTAGACTTTATGCCATATATAACGGTCAATATATGAGTTATCTCTTTGAAATTTATGAAGTCCCTAATATACTTGAATAATGAAAAGAGTTAATGTGATCAGTGCAGATCTTCCTCTATTCCAAAAATGCGCGATATAAGAATTCCCGACATTCCACCTGACTTTAAACCGTTTAAGTTGATCAATACGTATGATGTTTTAATGAAATTAAGTGGATATGTTTTCTTAAACACAATGTGACTTCGCGCGAAATATGAAAGAAATCGGTCTAGACCATGGCCTAAGCCGCTTATTCCTAATATAATGATTTAATTTTCTCTGGTTGACTTTTTCCTCATAATCTAATATTTTCAATTAAGCCACTTTGGTTGAGTTTATATCGCATATATAACTTTTGAGTTAATTTGGTAAATTTTAATATAACAATAATTCTTTTAATAAAATATATATATATATATACGACAATATATATACTTTTTGAATAATAATTATCTTTTACCTTTGATCCCTGCGTATTGCATGAGTATAAAATGTTCGGTTACATCCGAAATTAGCCATTCCTGTCACCTGTCACAAAGCTCTACTACTATTATTTGTATAAAGATTATTACGTAATTTCTCTCCATTAATATCTGCCACATGGAACTGGACATTACCTTCATTATTATAGATATTTCATCAAGGGCCATAATTTTAAATCTCAATTTTAATATTATTTCATATTTGAATAAATAATGACAATACAACTAATGATCCATTTTGAATATTAACCACCCTGTCTAGTCTTGTATGGTATGAACTTCAGAGATTTACGCGCATTTTTCTCCGGCATTAATTAAGGGTTATTAAAAGTGTGTGGAAACATTTGGTTAAATCGAAGGCATCTGTTCAACGTCGCTTACGCCGTACGTATCTGCAAAAAAAATGTGCGAGTAATTCTTAAGTACAATAGAAAGCACCCGGACTTACTTTTTAAAAAGAGAAATTTGGAATGAATTAGTATGCCTAACATATGCCTTTAGGATACAATTAGGTATTAATTAGTGTAAAATTATATTTTTAGTGTATATGTGGAGATCGATTAGTTGTAACATGTTAGACTACTTCCACAAGAAAAGTTGACCAGTCCGTAAAAGCTTGAATTTTGGGATTTGTCTCTTTTTGTAGCACTTCGGTTACAAAAGCGCACATTAGTCGCTTTCTAGTGCAAGCTCGAACTAAAGGAACATTTCGTTCCATATAAAAAGATCAAAAGTAGTTCCTTTGCACCTAATCGAGAACCCTTGCCAGATTTGTCGCATTTCTGGCTGGGTATGTACATATATGTTTATTTATGCATTTGTGGTGGCTTAGCTTCAGTTCAGTCTATATATCACCAATCAAAGAGTTTTTGCAACCTCCTTCACTAGAAGGCATACCACCATCAATATTGAAAGCAATTTACTTATTAATGTGCATGAATTAACTTATTACTGGATTTCAACAAAATTTTAACGACTATAAACTGATTAATATGATATTAATAAACTACCATTACGAAGGTGTATAGATCAATGAGTGTAAGTGCTTAGGTGTATTAATAACACTTGCGAAAATGCCTGTGGATTAGCGATTATAAAGTTCAGTCTATAAACTTACACCTACATATTTCATGTACATGTATCCAATATGGGTACAGAAATCTATTTGTAATGCAGAAATGTAGGCAATATATATACCCCACATATTCATATTCATTAATTACAAATTATGCAATTGTCGTGCTTTCATATCGCATAAAAGTATGCATACTTAATGCAAATATATATGTACATAAATTATTGGAGATGTATCAAATATTTTATCCCGGAATTAATCGCTTCACACGTCATTAGTACAAAGTAATTCAAATAGCGGCTTATCGGACATCATAATGTCAAACAAATACCACAATGCAAATAACGGCATAATTTTTAATTTGCTCTGGAATGTCATAAGAAAATATGTTCTCATGAAGTTATTGATTGTGATATGATATGACAGATAACGGCACATGAAACAGAATTCATAAGTGCGAAACAGTTTCACTCGACGAAATTAAAAAATTTTTAATTTAATTTTTCTACTCGAGCTTATATAGTATGCGTGGTGTGTTCGAAAAATAACGGGAATGTTCTCCGACTGTGTTCTTCGACTTTAATGGCATAGTGAAAAAAACGCCCGGATTTGTGGAAAAACAAATCATGGCTTTTGCTCACTTTTGCTCAACTCAGCTCACACTTCGTTCACGGGCTTCTTCGTGAATTCTTGGCCAAAAACATTAATGTAACGACGCTCCAGCCTCCATATCCGCCAGACATGGCTCCGAGTGACTTTTTCCTATTTCCAAAAATAAAGAGAACCTTAAAGGGCTAGGGCCGTCGTTTTACAAGTATAGATGGTATTAAAAGCGCATCTCTGAAAGAGCTAAAGGCTATACCAAAAATGGAGTTTAGGAATTGCTTAGACGATTGGAAGACGACGCGATGAATGAATAAATATTTTTTTCAAAAAATGAGAATTATCGTTATTTTTTGAACACACCTCATATGTAAAGTTGTGCGAAATGTATGTCTGTGAGGAGTGTGAAATGCTGATAAAGAGGACGAGAGTTGAAAATCAGAAAGTTCGACTACCCACCGTAGTCTTTATGACCGAATGCTTGTAAGAATGTAATTAGTAATAATGTAAGAATGTAAAAAATAACAGTTGGTGACAGACGTTTTAATTCAAGGTGGAACCACCTCTCACTGTTTAAAAAACTTCTGAGTTTCATCAGAAATAATTGGTATATTCTCTCATCATTTTAAGTTATATAGTGAGTGATGACGTCGGTGTGCTAAGTTATTGAAATCGCACATGCATAAAGCAAAGTTTCCTGAAACCATTCGAAGGGGTTACCCAATTCAGTTCCATGTCATAATTCATACGGAGCACAAAACCCATTCTACTTATTCGAGTATAAATGATCATGTGATGTAATTCTTGAATAGAACCACGATCTGAACAACCTAAACCTCAAATGACCGAATATGTCAGAGCGTGAACAACCTGGACCATCTACTTAGGCGCAGTTTAACACCTAAATGTTCACATAATCTTTTTAAATGCCATTATTCAAAAAGACTGTCACTTATACAATATATGAAACGAGTAAGAAAGAGCTAAGTTCGGATGTAGCTGAAATATGCTTGAAAAAGTATGTCCACCCAACTTTATTAAGATAACTCACGCACCGACCGACATATTGGGCATAAAGTCAACTAGGATAACGAAAATCAAATTCGTCAACCGGAAGTTCAAAAACACTATTTAATATTCGGTACATATATAGAGACGAATACTAGACTTGGTGTGCTGAACCTATTTTATGAATTTTTAGTAACAGGCCATACTATTATCAGGAAGACAGAGGAGAACGAAAAATTAAAATACCTTACAAATTAAATTTGCTTCAAATTTAACGAGCAGTGCTGCGATAGAAGATTTCATTTAAAAGTGGGCGGTGCCACGCCTTTTGTAAAACATTTATGCCGATTTACATGCAACCCTTTAATACTTTAGATATTTTACTTAGACAGTTATCGTGCTTTCAGTAGCTTTGCAAGAAGCCTTTGAAGGGAGTGGCGTGGTTGGCCTGGTTATTATCTGATTTTTTTCAAAAATAGGTCAATGTTTTGTTAGCCATGGATATCTAATATGTGGATATGGAGCCTGTCATTCACTTAATATAACGATATTTTCCTTTCTACTTAACTCTATATGGTATATATAAGCAGTTCTATGTATGAGATATCTCAATAATATGTATGAGCTTATTTCTCTTAACAAATTTGCATAAAATCGGTCCATATTTCAAAAGGCGAACGTCGTCAAGCAACGCGCCTATCTTGACTTTACAACGTATTTGTCGGCCAGTATGTAAGATATATTGATAAAGTGAGGTAAATATGTCAAAATTAATATTATTTGAAATAGTACCAACGGGTCAAGAAATGGAAAAAAGAAATGGGAACATCAAGTACAACAACAAGTAAACCGAAAATACTGACTTCTAAGGCTTTCCTTGATTTGTAATGTATGTATAGGTAATTGTGGGAGATATATTGATAAAATTAGGTATATATGTTACAATGAACAATAATTTGGTATTGGGAACAAAGTCAAATTATTCTTTAAAATACTCTGCAATGTGGATCCACTGGCGCCAAAACTCCAATGGCTGATTTTTGTACAATTTTCCTCACTTTGTTTGACAGTTCCTACTTTGACATCAAAACGAAGCAAACATAGGGTATGTCAGAATGAACGCTTTGCTATCCGTGCTTTCTCTAATATTTAATATTTCGTGTTTTATTATTTTCAACTTAACAGATTCGGTAAACTAAACTTACATACATATTGCAAAAATTAATTTCGATCCAATTGAAAATTAATAGAAATGAAAGAAATTAGGATTATAAATGGCGGTAGCTGCTTGTCAAAGCATAAATAAATGAGACTTGCCCAACATTATGGTTCGCTTTGTTTTGCTACGCCTCGAAAACTTTTTATGTGAACATACTCTTACAAAAGCATACACCGAACTTACCTGTCAAAACAAAAGTCTGAAGCAAGGCGAAGCCAAAGTTGTATGTGAAGCAGCCATGAGTACGGGGACGATGCGACACTCTCTGTGATTATTGTAATTTGTTTAGTTCCAGGAAAAGCGATTTCGCTGAGTTTTCGATGTTTTTCTTTAAATCCACCACTTTTTGGCACACCTTAGATGGATTGTAGCCGATTATTATTGAAGCAAATTTCTTTGGAGAAGAAGAACGATATAAGAAAGTACAGGAAGAAGAAGAAATCCTCGCCCGTTCTCACATTTTGATCCACCTAGCGGACGCACTCGGATAGCTGGGTAGCGATAATATCGAAATTTTTCAACTGCAAATCTGTGTCTGTGGAGGGATTAAGGGATGCATGCGCGAAGTAATCTATAAAAATTTACGCATTTGACCTCTGAAGTTTTATGTATTTAAAATGGTTTCGAGTGAAACAGTTGATGTCAGCTGCTGAAATACCTGCCAAAAAGAGAACGCTTTTAAAAGTTAATTAATTTTCATAAGATGCGGTCATTGTTTCCACTTATGTGCTATGTGCAAAACCATATAAGTTTATGTGTATGAACAACAGAATTTTGTGGTTACTTCAGTTTCTATAAGTACAGATACTAGTGTGTTGTGCATTCCAGTAAGTGCTCTCCTCCTTCATTACGCTTGCCGAGTTTATTTGTTTGCGCACATCTATTGTAAATATAAATATAACAAATAAGCAGAAAAGTACTCGCCAAGAATGCGTTTTGTGATACTCGACTACCAACTGCAACCAAAAGTTATTGCTTAAAACCAACAAGACCGCAACAACAATTACAACAATTACAAGAGCAACCAACGAAAGGAGCGAAACTACAAGCCAAGCCAACATTTACACTTGTGTTTGTATGTACGGTTACATCACGGATCGTTTTAGTTAGTGGAATGCACGGCAGATACCATAGTTTGTTGGGGAAGTGTCCTCCGACGATTGGGACGGACGTCGTATATTACAGTAAAACGTGCACAAAAGTACAAATGGCAATTGTCCTGGAACAATAAACTTTAATGAAAGTGAAGTAGTAAAAAACAAAAAAAAACAAGGAAAGAAAAAGAAAGAAACGAAAAAACAATGGTACGCTAACACAACAAGAAAGAAGTAAAGTACAAATCACAACAGTAACAACAACATCGAATAAAAGAATGCACGAATAAGCGCATAGAAGCAATAGTTGTCAGCATCAGATGGTAACCCAGTTAACAGTATAAGTTTATATAATTGTAGACGGAAATGTAACTAAAGTGAAAGTGGGAATTTTAGGCCTATAGAAAATATATAATAAATATAAATAAATATCAAATCAGCACTTGTGTCACAACGGTTGAAATTTTACTGCCGCATGTGTACAGTTGCGAAGCCTCAGTCGAAAAGAGTAATAAGCATATTTTCCGTAAGATCTTGAAATTCCTTATATAAAAGCATCGAATGTGTCTAAAGTGGTTTACTATCCAACATCACTTTCTCATCAACGTCAGGATATGCACCATATATTTTTAGTCAATTAGTCTACCCAGAAGTTTCAGTATTGTAAGAACACCGGCTTATATCTATGTATAAACTACTAAAGAGTTTTGCTTGTGGCTGCAATATTATATCGGTTCCCTCTAGCATATATTGCGTTCCAACCATTAACAGTTTTACTTTTCCTCGTATATCTTCGGCTTGTCGTACGAGTATGTTCGACAGACTTGCCTTCAGTGCACCGTTTTAGAGGCCCTTAAAGAAGATATTACTTTGCATAGCTCTCTGGGGTTATAATTAGAAAAGCTGGCTGCTTTTCAGGAAACCTTTTAACTAGATTCCAGTGCTTTTCTAATGTTTGTTCAACTTTCATGTTTGCTTTTCTTATGTTTCTTGTATTTGGGTTCACCAAGCATTAAGCCATTTTCTTTTGTAAACAGCTCTCCTTGAGCCGAAGTAGCGTTCCAGAGCCGAAGTATACTAGTGTTCTTTAGCGACTTTACTAGCGTTCAACGATCCTGGTTTTGAAAAGGTGCGATTTCATTTAAGTGACTTAAATATGGGCTCCTCTTTTCTAAATTTCGCCTGTTTAACAAATGAAATATTCAAAATAATTATTCCATGTATACTTTTAGGCGATCTTCACTCAGTGTATCAATACTTGGATCAACAACTCACTACATATCTATCCTGTAGTGCAGCATTTAACTAGTCAGGAGAAATACTACCTTACTACTAGAATTTCTTAACTCAAATCGAACTAGTCAAAAAAATATTGCATTTGTACTGATTGTATATTAATTAGATATTATTATATTATTATATTAGGATATTGATTGGATTGGATAATAATTGATTTAATTTGATTTCAACGAATCACATTAAATTAGATATACTAAGCTAGTTTAATTAATGTTTTTATATTGGAAGTAAGATGAGAATTAAAAAATCTGAGGCTGTAAAATAAAAATGTGCGACCTGTGACTGGTCCAGATTGTACTAGTTACTTTTTTTTGTTACATGGAACTGGAATGATGCTGTTAGCCCGAGCGGAACATCCAAAGGAACAAAATTGCTGCTGTTTGTATGGAAAAAAGCGAGTAGGCTGACTAATTAGGCTTATGGTTCTTACTACAACTAGTGTACAACTAGGGAACATATATAAAAAACTCCTTTCAAGGAATTTAAAATGCCAACAAATATTTTTGTGATCAAAGTCTCAGTATGGAAATATAGCAAAATAATATGTTTGGATCAGTATTATATTAACAAAATTAATAAAATACTCGAACAAATTGGCGTATTTTAATATTTTGTCTGAGACTTGGAAATTTTCATATTTGGTATATTCCTGTACTCCTGTATATGTATTTTATATGTACATAATGTAAATCAATGTTACCATATTGGTGTATTTGCCCAACAAATTTTCATTTATGGTAAGTGGTTTGGCACTTATGCTTTCCTATTTTATTTCTTTCTCCTTATATTACTCCATTTTATTTCTCGCACTTTATTTGCGTTCTCATATTTGCTCGTATTTACAGAATTTCTGGCAAACACAAAGCAATTGTTTAGTATTTATTTCGTCATTTTAATGCACTATAATTTGTTGTGATTTGTTGTGGTTATGGTTGAAGTTGTTGTTGGAATTTTGCTGGTGTATCAAATTTAACAGCGAACGTGCGTGTGTAAATAAGAGCTAGATCACTAAATCACTAAAGAATAAGAAGGACAGTGTAAATTTCGACAGTTAGGTGTATGGTCGAGAGCGTGCTTTTCGTGACCACTTACCGAGAAAGCATTAAAGTTATGGAAAACTTTTGTGCTAATTTTGATCGAATTTAGTAAAGTGTGACTTAATAGCATTTCCTTTAAAAGGCGTCTCTGAAATTGTTACTCTAAAATACACTTAAAAGCCGAGAAAGATTGGTTGAAAACCTACGGGGTGGTTCAGTAATTATCTACCTATAAAAGAAAAATGCAAATATTAGAAAATTTGTGATTTTTTTTCTCAACATAGTCTCTTTTAAGCTCGATAAACTTAACCCGGCGATGATCCAACTTCTTTAACATGGCTGAGAAATACGTCTTCTAGAGGTTTTCAAAAATTGGTGGTCTCAGTGCGACAATAACATACCCATTTGACTCAAATTCTGCCTGGCGAATGATTTTTTCACGTTTAGAAACAAGAAGAAGTCGGACTTGGCCAAATCTGGAGGGTACGGTGGATGGGACAGAAGTTCGTAGCCTAATGCAAGCAATTTGGCTTGGCGGCGGCGCAGGTATGGGCCAATGCGTTCTCATGGTGGAAGAGTAGTTATTTTTTCGCGAAACGATTCACACAATAATTCGGTACTGTAAAGCCCTGTGAGTGAGTGTGTTAGCTGATGTAGATCATAAAATCCATTCCGGCCGATAGAATAGTCGTCGTCTTCTTCAGAGCAAGTTCGCCGGTGAAATTCACTGTTTCGAATGTTCCGTGGTATCTCGTGTGGACTAGTGGATCCATTCTTCGTCGTCGGTCGCGAAACGAAGCAGAAACCCCTTCGGATTGCGCTTAAACAGACAGGTTAGAGTTACACACTGCTGTGATCTCACGATTGCGCTGGTTGTTAGAGCGTCCAATTCCTCTTTGGATATCTTTAGAGAAGACAGCTATTCCGATAAACTTCATTTTATGACCACCCAAAGTTATTTGCAACTTCAGATAGGTCTAATTTCAAAATGTGTAAATATAGAATGGATAAAAACTGCTCTACCTGTATTATCAGAACAGGTTGATTTGGACTAGGTTTTTCAACAGGTAGTCAAACTGAATCTACTAAATCAGAGTTAGGTGACTCCTCACGTTTACTCATTTCATATAACCTAATTTAAATTTTTTCTTTGTTATCTCAAAAAATACTCTTGACCTTGAAAAATTAAACTTTTTATTAGAACACAAGAGATTTTTATCGACAAACAATTCATGCCGTGCTCTTGAATATCAATAAGAAATTATTCAAGTGAAATGCTTTGCAATTGTGTCAGCTGCATACAAATTTCGCACACAAATTACACCCGTGTTTAATTATGCAAACAAACATTTGCTGCGTGATGAAAAAGCAACTTGCGATATATACGATTCTATGTATATGGTAGGCATACTTACTTATAATTTGTGCAGCTATTTTTTTACTCTTACCACATGTTGCATATGGCATAAAAGTTTTGTTTACCTAACGGTTGCTCCTAATATCCAAAACTAATCGATATAGGTGTACTGCGTGACTGTCTGTCTGTCTATCCGTACAAGGGATAACTTGAGTCTGTTCATATTTGCGAAATCCTATATCTCAGGAACATAATATTATATTATGTTTACATCTTTATCTTAAAGTGTGTAAATAGATGAAATCAAATTATAACTACGCCAACTTGCCTTTTATTACAATTTTAAATTCAACTTGATCCTTTCACTTTACATTGTATAACTCAAGCACCAGTTGAGATATTGGAATAGAAATTTACACAAATAGTTGCCTGAAGTATGTCATTTCCTGCCTAAAAATGGTGGACATCAGAATATATCTTTTCAAGCTCCCAGATATCGAATATGTGGGACTCGGTGCTTAGGGCTGACCTTTTACCGAAAATATCGGTAAAAATCAGAAAATAATAAAATTCATTGAGCATCTTTCTCGGGTAAATAATAATGCGCCCTTTTGTCGAAAATGGATAAAATCGGGTAAATACTTCCCTTAGCTTCCATATATATATATCTGTCAATCTCAGAGATATTTTAATGAAATGCAGTGAACACTGTTTTTCTAGTAATAATATGTCCTGAAGCCAAAATTTTATGAAATCGGGCCAATACTTACCTTACCGATACTTAACCCTATCTAACTAATATGAGAATTTTCAAAAATTCGCGTATAGCGGTGAATATGTAAGACATCTTAGAAAAATTAAATTAGTTAACGAATAATCTTGGATATACGGCGACCAAAAGACGTGAAACCGACATACGGATTCCTCAGCCCATATTGTACATATAGCCGAATATGACTGTCTAATTTTGAGTTAATCAATACTGACTGGAAATTTGTTCTCGAGCATACTGTAATTTAGTGCCAACAGTAAATGTTATCTGTTCAGATCTTTCCAAACCCCAATATACCTGATACAGTGATTTTCGACTCTCCAGCTGACCTTAAATCGTTTATATAATTCAGTATGTAGAGGAATGAAGGGTATGTTGAATATGAATGAAATCGGTAAGTGCTTGGTCTAAACATTATACCTGTAATATTATGATTTACCCCACTCTTGTTTACTTTTCCTTCATATACACAGTACATTAAATTTCATTCCTTTCGTTGAGTTTATATCGCATGATTACCAATGACCAAAGAAGATGTCTCAACAAAATTAAAAGAGAATATTTCGAATAATATTGTATCATTCGGTAATAAAAATTATTATTGCTGTATCTTCCCACAGCACTAATATCATGAATTTAGATGATTAGTTAGATCGACTATATGAATATATAGCCTAAGTTAATACGCTGCCAAATACGAATCAATCCATTAAAAATTTCGTTAGGTTACACTCACAAAAAATGTCGCGTTAGAACAGAACTTGGCCATTCCTTACTTGCGGGGACAAATTTTTCTTTATATTCGGTGGCCGTTTAAAGGCACTGAAGCGTGAAACCTCTCTGCCAAAGTTATTGTGTCATGAGTACATCAGCGAAATGACACAAATCATTTACCGCCAGTTTTTTCAGACCATTAAGCAGGATCTCGAGGTAACCGCTGTCAGCGTAGCTAACTGTTGACCAATGTACGCGGAGAGCAAGCATGCCTCTAACGCAATATTTACCTACCAAAAAGCGTTCATGTCGACCTGTTCATGTTGTAAGCAATCAAACGTTCTTTTATATCTTTACATAATATACAATAGAAACAGTTAGCGTATAGGCACATCTTCATTCTAATGAAGCCCTTTTTCGAAGTAGGAAGTGCTTTTCTGTACTCGAAATTTTAAATTTTTCTGTACTCGTATAGTATGTACGCATGTGTAAATGAGTATGTATATGAGTGAGTCAGAGCTGACGGTTGTTGACATTTGTTTTCATTTCATTTATGTTGAAATTTTACACGTCGCAATTAAGCGACATCACTCGACATTTGTGCTGATAATCAAGTAAGATACAAAAATAAAGCACACAATTATATGCTCTGCTTTTTCATTGAGCCTCCTCTTCAAAGTTCTTCAATGAACAACTGATAACCGGCTTAATGTGTTCCACTTTTGAATTTCACTTATTAAAATTTTGTTGTTTACTAAATATATAGAAAGCGTTTATGGCCTTGCAAGCGTTATTGAATGTGCTTGATTCCAGTTTGGTTATTTTATTTCTCTCTTTGGAAAAATTAAATGCAATCAACATATATAACAATTATATTTTTGAAAGACTTGGCCAGTGTTCCTATATAAGAGAGTAATACAGTAGCGAGCAAAAAAAACTCCTTTGTTCATCTTTTAGGAAAGCATTTATTGCTTAACCTTATTTTTTATGTAACTTATGATATAAATACAATATATTAACTTTCTTGTTTTGCTTGCAGTTATTTTCTTTTAAAAAAATATGTTAAAAATTTTTTTTTTTACTAAAAAGGAAAACTTTATGGTAAAAAGAACATAATCAATACTTAAATGTTGTAATTAAAAAATTACAATTTACTGGATAATAAAAATTTTAAAAATTAGCTTTCCGTATTAAGGTTTTTTTTTTTACTACATCATCTCAGAACTTATTTGATATTAAGCTGTTTCAATAGTTATAGCGCACATTTTGCAGAATATCATGTAGTTTTTGGGTTTTGGGTTTCTTTTTCGTTACGTTTACCTTAAATATATACCAAAGTTTCTCGTTTGGATTCAGATCGGAGTTAATGCTTTTCAAGTCGAATTATGCCGAAATCGATATTTTGCAAAATATTTGGTATCTCAAAAAAAAAAAATAAAGCTTAGTTATCTTTTATATAACAATTAAAATGGAAGTCAATAAAAATATGACTTACCATTTTTGCACATTGAGACGATGATGTTCTGAAAAATATGTCAGCATCCATGACCAATGTCAGACCCATAAGATCCAATAAGCGTCTAAAGTTTTTGGTATCTTCAGATTTTGCGGATCCTCCTAAGCACTAACGTACGAATCGTTTTACGTTTGGCGAACACTTACACGTGGTGAAAAAAAAATTTATTAAAAGAGGCTTACTTTGGAATTGTCAGAAATTATAACGTTTCTCCAATCATTTAAGATTCAAAATTCGTATACGTAAACACATGGCAGTCTTTGTTGAAGCATTCCACATTGATTTTTTTGTTGGCGACGTCCAATAAGTTCCGGATTTTGAAAGCGTCTTCGTACAATCCAAGTGCTAATTTCGGTTCTTCCAAGTTTACAATCATCTAATACCTTCTGCAGTTTTAAATCGATTTGTTACGCTTAAATTTTCAGGATATGGTTCCGCTGGTTGTTAGTGTTTCTCTTACAAGAGTGCCATTTGTTTTTAATTAAAAAAATTCCCCGATAAAAGATGTTCCAAATCCAACATAAGCGCTTATATCTTGGAGATTTAGTTTCTCTGATAGCAAAGCCAATATGGCATCTTTGCCTGCTACCGGAATATAAAGCTCAACGGTAAGAGAAAATAGAATAGTCAACACATAAGAATAAGAAAATTCTAAACTAATTTATTCGTTCATTGGTACCCTGATGTCTCTATCCGTTAGTGTAGGTCTATGTATGTATTGTAGGTACTTATACAACTTAATGTTCTCATCAGGTACATAGTAGAGGATTTAATTTATGTTTTCCTTTTGCATATAACAACAATATTATTTTGTAAGTCTCTGACATTCTCGATAAATTCGAAATGGGCTTATGAACGATGATAAGAATTACATAGATAACAACGATCGTGCCCAGTTTTTTTACCTAGGAAACTGAAATTACAATATTTAAAGTTCCTTGCTTAAAATAAAGGATCTTTGACCACCTTCAAAGCAGAATGGAGTGGACAGCCCAAAAATATATGATTTTTATTTGAAATGCCTTCAAAGAGCGTTCGCAAAAGAGACAATAAAAAAAGAGAAAAAGAAAAGTGAATCGGTTAGTCACTTCATTAATCCGACTTGTCTTCTTCTGTTCTTTCTGCTTCCCGTAACTTGTCAATTGAGTTCAAAAAAAGAAATTTTATGCTGAAGTTAAAATCCGAGGCCTAGAAGAATTGTATGAAAGTTTTGATTAATGTCTGATATGCTTCCGCTGAACGAAAGTAAGCTTAAGTAATTAAATAAGTACGAAAACTCATGAAAAAGATACATCAACTCAACATTTCCTCATTAAATTTTAAATTGTATTAGCTGTGTCGTGTACTTCAAAACTTTGAGAGCACCGGTTCAAATAAATAACCAGCAAAAAGAGAGAGAATAGAGAGAGGCTCTTCCACTTTGATGCGGTATACTTTTTCAGGTTGATTTGCTCTCTTACGTTCATTTCTGCTGCCTAATTTCGTTGTCGTCTCCATTTCGATTAAGCAAAGTGATCGGTATGCGCCCCAATTTCCTTCCATTTATATGCGTTCTGGTGTATAAGGTTCGAAAGATATTCTGATCACCAAAAATGTGCATTTTAGTTAGTCATGAAAAGTCCAGAAATTAATTCTTATTCTTTTCTTGTTTTTGTAGAGCGTAATAAGAGCGTACTTTTTTGTTGTTAAGTGTTCTTTTGTCGGAAGAGCAAGTGCATTATCTGAATTAAGTAGCATTTTGAATCAAGTGAAGTTTGTTAAATATAATCGCTCGTTAAAAATAGTAATTGGTTAGATTTGGTTGGATAATTTTGTTACATAACAAACTTTCAATTCCAAAAAATCGATTAGAGACACAAAAAACTTTTCGAATAAAAAAATATAATTTCATCGTTTCAAAATTTTTTATACAGGTATAGGTACTTTAACAATTCTTTTTTTTTTACTTTACTGTTAACTAACTGTTCATGTCACTTTTGGGAAAAGTAAAAAGAACGACAAAAATTTTAATAACTGAATGATTTTAAAAGAGATTTTCACAGTTGAAATATGCTCAGTGCACTCCAGTAACAACTGGAGCTTTCCCCACACAAGAAGTACCATTGAGAATTGTGCGCTGAGCACTAACAAATACAAATTTGTCACGAATTTCTGGTGAATATGAATATGCATAATTTGTGGCATTTTTCGTTACAAACACATAGTTTTGTCTTTTTTGTAAATATTTCATTCGAGCATCAAAATAAACATCAACACTTCAAAATAAACTCAAATATATAAGTGGGCACCTTTGTATGTGCATTAGTGCTGAAAGAGCATCATTTTGGTGTCAGCATCATTACGAGAGATGAGTCTCTTCCAGAGAAAAAGTAAAAAGCGTCGTCGCTTAAGTTTGCGGTCACGCGTGATTTCGGTATTTCCATATGCCCATTAGTTGCACATGAATTTTTATGGGAGTTGCATGAGCGAAAAATTATGTTACCCTGCAGGGAAAACCGTCGTCTGGGAGATGCCCATGTTGTTCCAACTGTTTAGTAAGCTCATTACTAGAAATTTGCAATGACATATATTTTTTATTGCCTGAATTTTTAACTGTTACTTATGCCGTATATTTATTGTTTTGCACTTGTAGTATTACAATTTCACTCACAGATATAAGCGTTTATTGTTTCAGGTTTTTATGACCAGCAAGTTAGACATTTTTCACATAAGTAATTGTAGTAATTATTGTTCTCAGTAATACTAACTTTTTTACACAAATGTTTGATATTATATAATTAAAAAAATTTAAATTCAGTTATTAATGGAGAACCAAATTAAATTTTATTTGGCATTATATTATAATTACTTAAAACAAAAAATTTAAATTACCACAAAAACTTCATTAATTGCCAGTTTTATTCTGTCGTATATATAAAAAAATTTATAAAAAATATAGCGTTTCAAAGAATAACTCGAAGTACACTTTGGGATCCCAAAACCATAACTCAATTGGTACAATAGTAAAAAAAAATTATTTCCCTGTTCAATTGGCTGTAGTGTCGAGGCGTTTTGGTCAGACAGCTCGGCATGTAAAATTCTAAATACGTTTTTCTCGAAAATGGATTTTTCAATTTAGGCAAGAATACAACTTGGAGGCGACCACAAGTATGCACTAGAAATTTTAACAGTAGCTCCACTGTAACATTATCTACTAAACTATATTTTCTACTATATAAATAATTTACTGCAAATTTTTTCTGAAAAAAAATTTAAAACTTTTACTTTTTTTACAACTTTTCCATTTTAAAAAAAACTTGATGAAAACCTAAAATCATGTTTATTTTATAAGCAAGGCTTGTGAAGATTAAGATCCCATTTCTGTTTTGTTCAGATAGCAAGTGTTCCTATAATAATCGTCGCCTTTAGTGGTTTTGTTAAAAGGGGTAATTCCGAAGATCTAGAATATTAATGCACAAATTCTTTTCTGCACTGAAATATATTTTTAAGAAAATCTGATAAATAAACATTCAATTCCATTTTACTTACTCTAAGAATAAGTTCTCAAAAGAAAATATTTTGAAAGTTCTAGACTGGTTCTAGACCACTTAATGCATATTTCTCGTACGCCAAATTCAATAAATTCGCAAATAAATCATGCCTAAATATCTATAATGATCCATAATGATCTTCTACACACAGGCTCACTAAATCGATGAGTTTTCGATCGTTATTTTGAACATCTATTTTATAAACTTTGAAATTTTGAAGGTTTATCACAAATGCATGATCATTAATAATATTTTGACTCTGGAACAACCTGAACAATGAACCGAAAAGTATAGTATATACTATTGTATTTTATATATCTAATAAGATATAGAACTTTTATCTCAAATTTAATACAGAAAAAAGAAAGAAATGTCCAATATTTCACCTTTCGAAAATTTATGTTATTAAAACTTGTACAGAATATCATATATATATAGATACTGCGGGTGCAACTGATGATGACCACCCTGTCAGTTTAATTTTCCATAACTTTTTTGTGCACATCCCGGCTTATCTCGCCAATTATGGTTTCCAAATAGCCTTTCACACATTACACTAACAAAAAGTAGTCTAACGGTCATAAACATGTGACCAAAATACCCCATTAACAGATCCAAAAGTTTGTCGCAATCAAGTATATATAAAAAATAAAAAATAAATAAATTCGAGTTTTATGAAAAAATTTTCTGTGATTTTTAAAAGTGATTCCGCTGTTCTAGTAATTCTAAATTAGCCACAATATATTGAACATAAATGTCAAACACACTTTAGTAGCTATCCATCTAGGAAATTTTTTATCTTCAAGAAAATATCGGATATAAGTAAGATATTGTAACCATATGGAAAATATTCGCCATTTGGTAAACGAACAACTTTACAAACAAACACTTCATTGTCCCGGGGTATAAAAAGTAAGATATAATGTAATATGATAAGTTCGGAGAGATGTGACACTTAAGGAGAATAGTGGTGCATGCAATAACTTTATTATGTTACTGATATCAAATAGATATATAGTCTGCCTAAATATTACGAATGTGTAATACGGACCAGATGTTTATATTTAGTGTAAGCCGAACAGGTACTCGTTTTCAGCCAATTCACTCTGTAATTTAGCATCACTCATCCTGTCTAGACTGCTTAGACTGGGTTTATATGCAGAAGCTTTTGTTGCCCATTATAGGGAAATTCTATTTTGGTGTTGTCCATTGCATTCGCAGGGGCAACTCGAATTGCCGGGAAATTGTCTACATTCCCTTTCATATCATATACTCAAATTCTTGTACACTTCATTTAAGCTTTACACAAAAATATTTTTCATTTGCTAATTTTTACCTTTATTCAACATTTTCCAAAGTACTTCTATTAGATTATGCATATTTGTACACATATTTGCATATTACATAGAAAAGATACATGATTAAATTGAAATTTCCCAACATATTGTTAGTAATCCTTTGAAACCGAGCGCAATTGCAACCATGAAAAGAGATTCAAAATGAAAACTAATGCCGAACTATGTAGCAGCGAACTATTACTAACAAGAACACAACACGCCAACAAACTACAATACAAGTCTGTGCTATAAAAGTCTTCGTGTATGAACGCGGTCGAACTTTTGATTGTTTTGCAAAATCTTTTGGGAAAATTTCTGAGAAAAAATTATACGATCAACACTTTCATGTAATACGTTGGAACTTCCAAGTTGTTTATTATCTCGTTTATTATAAACTTATCACACATTTATAATTGCGTAAAAAATATTTTAAAAATATGAAATTTTCAAAACTACACGGCTCACTTAAGAGTAAGTGTTTGCACACATGATTTAAAAGTACATATATGCATATATATTTTTAATGCAAAATTAAATATAATTCCTTAATAATATGGCTCGTTGTATGCATATTAATTTTTTGTTCATTATATGACACTCACGTTTTGTGACTGCTAAATTATTTCTTTATAATATGCGTTATATACTACACACTTATATAAATATCACCCTTTTCAAACTATCGGCTCCAGTACTTTACCGGCGAAAATTATATTTCCAGTGGTTTCTTCCTCAATGAAGAAAATAAACGGCTGATTGACGTTGAACTCCTCGATGAGCGGTGTGCCGCCGAACTTGTTGTCAATCTCCACGACCGTTGAAGCGTACGCTTCGGTGCCCCGCTCGTGCACTTCAATGCCGCTCTTCTGGAATATATTTGATACTTTTAATACCTCAGCAACAGCTGCGCCACGCGCCAAACCCGGCAACGAAGCTTCACTCGTGAAAATGTCGTGTATGCCCAGATATTGTAAGGTCGGTTTCAAGTTCTTGTCGAAATCGAACTTGAATTTTGGCATTGTTACCTTCACCTTGACGGACTCCATAGCCCATTGCATACGTTTCAATTGGTCATTGACCAAATTCTGTGTGAGCACCTCAATATTACCCATTGTCTTAGGCAACAAAATAAACATGGAGAACTTCTTACCTTTATAAGGTAAGCGCAAGATCTTCGCATCTAATGCGGCATCATTGTAGTAATAGAAGAAATCGGTTACCTCCATAAAATCGGCACGTAGCTGTCTCTTTGGCGTATTGAAGAAGACACCTTCGTAAGTGTTATTGAATGGCGTACGCCATAGGCCATTAAAGTACAACACATTTGCCATGAGTAAAACATTATTCTGTACATTTTCTTCGTTGACCAGTTGTGTTAAGCGTCCATGCGTAACATTGTTGCACCAGCTATTGATCACATACGCCGAAGCGCTACCCTTCGTAAAATCCAAACGCTCGATATCGGTTTGATAGTAGCTATGCAGTAGGGCAGCGTAACGTTGCTGTGGCTCAACAGCAATGTCTGTGAACAGTTTTGACTCCAAATTCAATGTAAAATATGGATTTTCTTTCTTAAGCACATTCAATGTTTTTCGGTAAAACCCGCGCAAGTTATCCGGCTGCCTGATGTCCGTTAGTGTGCTATAGAGTTCGCATTGCGTTTGCGAGCCATTTCCTGCAGCTTCTGCTAACAGCGCCAATGACAGTTTGACTGAGAAGGGTGATATGATGACGTTGCCGGGCTCCTCGCTCAGCACCAGCTTCAGCAGCGACCACGAAAAGTGATCTAATGTATCACTGCGATATGGCACATAATCGTCGAAATCATCGTAACCACCGGGTGATGCTGCCGCGTAGACCTGCGATTCCGGTAAGAAGATGCCGCTTGGAATAGTTGGCAATACGGTTGGTTGAGGCGTTGCTGGTCGCACAAGCCTGGTTATTACCGTTGCTTGGGTAAGTGCAATACCACAGAGGAGCACTATGAAGCTATGTCTTATCATATTTGAATAATTAAAAACAACAGTCACAACAACCGAATATTTGTCTCCGTCTTTTCAGCCTTGACGTATTGCTTATGAACTCGTTTTATATTGTTTACTTTGACGGTACAGCATACGTGCATATATTATATGAACATATATGTTACAGCTTTTTGTGTCTCTTTTGGTTTAATACCGTATAAAATCAGCAGCGCGTTGTGCCGTACGAATCGATCGTTTTGAAGAGATGACTTGGAATGACACGATCACATCACAGAACCCAGCTTTAAAAACCAGTTTGCTGCTGACGCAGTAGCGTATGAAAAGCCAGCGATATGCAAGCTGGAAAGAACGAAAACGATCGAGAGAGAGTGCGCTCAGTTCAACTCAGGCATATTCGTATAGAATAAATCACAGCAAACATGATCGATGGTATTGGTGTAGGGCAAGTAAGAGGCATGTGTATAAGAGAGGCATAAGTATATTTATAGTATAGTTTAGGGTTACCAAGTTTGGGTATTCATTAGCAAATTGTACAAGTCTTTTTTGTTAGAATTTGGAACTATTAATAGGTAAAAAATATTTTAAATTTATATGTACATAATTGAATTTTATGCATACACATAACTAAGGGTTTCCTTATAATTATTATTTATAAAGTGTTTAAAAGAATCTGAAAGAAATATATGGGTCCTAAAAACATTATTCAAATGACGGAGTATCGACAAAAATTTCCCTGTACAATTATTTCTTATGTAGATCAATGTTAGATTATGTTACAAATTAATTAATAGATTGTTAATAGTTTTATATTTTGTTTCAGATGGCACGAGTTCCGTCACCTCTAAAACACTTCTTGGAAGGAGTGATTCCGAAGATGGGTTCAGTAGAAAAATGTCAAATACATATTTAAAAAAACCTTAAAGCAAAAAACTCGATCCTATTTTCTTTACTCCCTGAATAAATTATCAAAGTTAAAATCTTAACGCTATAGACTGTTCTCACCTCACAAGATTTAAATAAGGTGTTAATTCATTAAATTCAGACCACGTAATAACTTTTTTAACAAACCAACCAAAGTAAATATGTGATATTCACATCAACTGGAAGGTGAGATCAGAAAACATTTTTATTTTAGGTTCAAGTTTGGTAAAAATTCCAAAAATTTCTTCTGAGTAAAAGACGGAATAAATTTTGAAATAAAAGAAAGACAATTGTGTTGTCAATGGAATGACAACCAGTTGTCTATACTGCCTTTTGTCTTCACTCTATCCATTTCTAATTAAACGTTACTTATATAATATAGTATATTAGTCTCTAAAAATATATAATTCACATAATATTATATGCTAGAATTAGCTATGATATATTACACAAAACGTGAATGTTTTTTTAAATAATAAAATATTATGAGGATGTTAATCCCAGATGTTTAACTTCCTTTATATAATTATTATATTATTATATTATATTATATTATATATATATATATAGTTATAATATAATTTTGAAAGCTTTGAAACTGAACTTATAATTATAACAATTTGTTGGAAGGTAACACTGGCTTCGTATATAATTATGTCCCATCGTATTTCTCTAAAAGCTCTTATAACTTTCTCTCTCTCTCTTTCTTTTTATCTCTTTCTGCTTCTCCTTCAAGATTTTTAACATTCAATATTGCTTCAGAAAATACTTAAACATACTTCAATACTTGAACAGATACTTTTATTGTGTCTCTTTTACGACTGCTAAAATACCTATGTTATGGTTGACCTCTTCGCTGATACGTAATGAAGCTCAGTTAGTTTACCTGAAATCGGAAGAGATAGAGATGCAGCATATTGCGATGATCAGCCTTTCACGATTGGAAATGGTTACTTATTATCATATGTATATATTCCCCGGGAGAGATAAACATTAACAAAGGAAATAATCACACATTTTCCACTTTTTGTAGATATTCAGTTCCTAAATATCAAGTCAGTGGGTTTAACCCATATTTTAACCATCTTAATTTGAAAAGCTTTATATTTTGAATTTATGTTTTTCCTGGTAACATGTGACTAAATGTATCCTATGCGGTAGAATCAAAATATATATGGGATATCCATTGATAACCATTAAGAGTTCTTGGAACATAAAACAAAAGCCGAATAATTGTGGCACACAATGAATATTATGAGGAAAAGTGTAAGTGTGCAAATCTCCAAATATGAAATATTCTCGTTTCATTACGGCGGAAATCAGTAAGCTTGCTAATGTGCTATGAGTTTATTGAACTCATTATTAGTATAAAATCACTTTATGAAAAATGTGACAAATTTTATTTGGAGATAAGAGCTCCAAGATAATTTCCAAAAAATTTGCGATAAATTAGTGCAAATAACAATAGACCGATTCCGTTTGTCTAGTTAGATTGAGAAATCTTAAGACTTTCTCGAGTTATTGTATACGTAGGCGGGCGGATAAAAGGAAGGTTACTGATAAAACAGACAGCGGACATTAGCCGAGCTTTGCTACCAAAAAATGATGCAGTCGATACCTAATCGTGCTTTGCTCTTATTCATTATACTAAATTATTTCCAAATGGTTGTGTACAGCGACAGACAAAAGGATTACATGAAAAGGAGCAATATCGTTCTGTGATTCCATTATTATTTTAGGAAGAGAAATCGTTCGGTGAATCAAAGAGAAGACTGAAATCTGAAGCGGAAGACTGTTCTTTCGGTGGGAAGGGTGAAAGCCATCGTTTTCCGTAATTCATAAGGTATGATCTAACTTGGGTATACGGAAATGGTGCTCTTCCCCCATACATCAATTTTTCCAGATTTGACCCAGTCTTCATTCACCACGTCATTCGACTTCCTTTTGTTCCCAAAGTCATTCACCGGACAAAATTTTGACTCAGGTGAGAATGAATGAAAAGGTTTTCGTGGCCACACAGGTCTATTTTGAAGACCTTGAAGGCTCGGAATTTATAGGGTAACTTTCGTATACTTTTTAATATACTATATTGGCTGAAAAATATTTAGCTTTGGCTTTGTTTGATCGGACAATAACCGTAACTAGAATACTGTCAACACAAGGTATTGGTCTCAGAGTGTCGCTTCCTGTACTATTTCTGTTCACAATGGAAATAAGTGTATCTTGTGCTGTGATATAACACTGTTTCTTGATGTGAAAAAACCGTTGGCACAAAGTAAGAGTCAGAACGGCAAATCAGCGGCAAAATATTCAACGATTATGTATTCGTTCGCCGAATTTCGTCGTAACCATAGCAAGAAAAATTATGCGCCTCATTTAGGAAGGTCACGTGAAGAGGGAATGCCGAAAACATAGCGAAAAATTCTAACATTTTATTGGGTGACTGTAAAATAAACTTGATCGAGCTAGCTAACGTCATTGGTATCGCAAAGGAAATCGTAGGTCATTCACGCATTTTTTCAAATGAAAAAGCTTTACGTTCTCGGAAGCGTTATTTTTGGTTCCAAAAAAATATAAACTTTTCTGCCTTTGTTTTTTTGTTTTCGAGCATTGGCTTCATGGAGAGAACTAAAATTCACTTCATATCATTATTTATTCGGGTGTAATACAATTTCCTGAAAGTATATTAAAATGTTCCTATGTATGTATGTACATATATATGTATTTAACACTTCTTTTAACGCGTTCAAGAAACTTTTATCTGATCTCGTGAAATTCCTTTGCTCCAGATATTATAAAAAAGCCCCAGTGCCAATCAGTTGTTTTCATTGTTAAACGGTTATGAAAAGGTTTCTGAGTTGGCATTCATAATTTGTATTAATAAATATGTCTTTGACACTTATTACGCACCGAGTATACATATGTATTTATTTACGAACCTTGTTTAGCAAAACGTGATACTTTACAGTGCTCGGTTGGCGTCGGAATGCGTCATTGACTAACGTACGTATTGACGTACATACATATATGTTATATCTTAATGATAAGATACAATTTCGGGGAATTGCTCGGAATTCCCTTAAGTTGAAACTTATTTTTTCGTTATCATAGCTGTTGCTTAATTTCATTTTGTTATTGGAACTGGGTACTTAACAATGAAGTGGTCAATAATGAGGTCTGAAATATAAAACGATAGTTAAATGCATGATTTATTTACACGAAAACAAATTAAGTTTAAAATTAGTAAAATTCTTCGAGTAGAATGCAATATATTATTATGAATATATCTTGTATTTGTTTTCGGGAATATTTGTATGGGAAATAGCTTATTACGTCACTGGTTTATTCTTCTCTGACTTTTAGCATTTCAGTGCAGCTTCTATGACAACAACAAAACTAACGTATGGATTCACTTCATGTGAGCTATTGAGCTTAATGGTCAGACTTCGGTAAGTAATCAGATTTTGATTAGCTGAGTTTTAAAAACCCTCTTCTAAACGATAGTGGGCATTTATGAGTGGATTTTCCTTGCTAGTAATACATTAATATAAAAATAAGCCATAATTTGTGAGACACTAAAGTTCGTGATAGAGGTCAACTTTCACCATAAATCGAGGTTTTGATTAGGCACACACTAATTTCGTATGAATTTTATAACATTTGAAAGGAATGATCTTATGTTCTATAACTAATGGTATCGTCTAGTTTGTTATAGATTCATTTGTAATCTAGACTAGTTGCTTGTTTTATAAGAATTTTTAGTATTTACAATCAAAGTGTTTATTAAAACTATTTAAGAATATGTAATAGAAATAGTTGTAAGACACAGTGTCTTCGAGAGCCACTCCAGGCCCCGGTACATGAGTTTCTCACGGGTTCTTTTTGGACTCTCACTTGAACTACGTGAAAGTGTTGTTCATTAAAAGCTTATCGAAGTTAGTCGCAGTTCAAAAGTCGTGCGATCAGATATAGATAAATATATTATTGGTAGATTGTGTTACTAATGAGATATATATAGTACGATTATTTTCATATCAGAACATACTTGGTACATATCGTTTTGTTGGCTATCTTCCAACTCTCAACTAGACTTTCTCTACGGCGAATATCGAAATAGTTGTGTTGAAAACGAGATTACAGTGGTAATGCACCACGGCGTGTCAAGTGGAAGAAATAAGAGAGATAATGGATTGAGTGAACGTACACTTCAGCTACAATACGGGAATAGCATAGATTATTCTGAGTAGCTACAAATTTTGTCGTCTAAATTATTGAAAAATCTTTACTTTTGCAGGTCCACTGACAAATAAGGGCCCCGAAGTAATTATCTTAAGGATTTTTTTATTGAATTCTATGAACAACCACTAACTTAAAGCAATTAAATCCTTGGGTCTGCATATTTTGATATGTATGAACTCTTATCTACATTAACCCACAGGCTAATAACCGTTAGGTAAGGAATTTACTATTCACAGTGGCTATACTTGGCATGCGCAAGTTGCAAGAATGTCTATCCCTCGTATGTATACGTGTGTTTTGTAAAGCTGATCGTGCCTCTGAAGTAACTGTCAAACTTCAGTGTGTATGTGATAAAAGTTCTCGTAAAGTATATAGTCATTTAGAGTTGAATTTGAACTAATAGAAGCCTGCGTTCTAAATTTTTCTATCTTCAACTTTAAAATTCCAATACATGATATTAAACATACTCCCGCATTTATTTTTGTGTTTTACGACTAGTAAAATCACTCTCCTTAAAGTATCCACAAGGAACCTTGGTCGAGCCATATTCACTTACATTTGGCCACATTAAACGGAATGACGCTGCTTATTCTGATATTCAAATATCGATGGGAAAACCTTGAATGATTTTACGATCCGTAAAACTGTAACCGGCCACTTTAAAATGCAATTTTCATTCAACATTTGGCTATTATCCCACACACCTTTCCACGGCTACGTAGCAAATTACACCAATCGCATTCTTTTTTCGACAAGTTCTATTACATTCAGTTGATTGCCGATTTTTCTGCTTGCTCACAAGCCATTAGTTTTTATGCATTCACGAATCTGTCATTAGTTTTTTCCATTTTACATTTCAGCAGAAAAAGAAGTTATGTATGTTTGTATATGCAATGCAGGGCCAAAGCGCAGACATAGTACTTAGAGCTGCTGCTGGAATCCATGAAATGAAACGAATGAGTCCAGCAGAGAGAAAGGCGTCGGCAAACCGCAGTGCGGCGTGTAAGTGCTGCGAATAAAGTAAAAAAATTGCGAGAGAAAAAAAAAAACAACCAACACATCAAGATTATGGTAATTTAATGGAAAAAGCATGCAATGTTTGTCATCAATTTTGTTCGAAATGCATATCTTGCCGCTAACAATTTCCGCTTAACTTTTTTCTCCCGAATATTGTATTTTTCACTCTCTTTGATTTCCACTATTCCGCTAACGATTTGCCAAAGCATCAAAGCATTTTTCTCTCGCCATGTAAATGGACTCCAAGGACTTCATTTAAATTCAACGGTAAATATAAATGGAAGTAAAGCATAAAATAAAATAACTTATAAAAGTAAGAATAAATTGAGTGCTGGCAAAAGCGTTTGGCCAACGCCGCGTTGTGTAAGGCGCTATGTGGTGTTCGATTGGTTTGCTATGCCAGCTAGTTGCGGCATGAAAAAGTCATTAGTTGTGTGAAAAATTTGCTTCCGCACTATATTTTATCACTGTCAACATCCACGCTGTCATGGTGGTGTCTGTAGAAAAGCAAAAAAAAAAAACTGAAGTTTAAAAATAAGCACACTTGTTCTCACCAGTAACGCAGTTGGATGTTCTTTTCACCCGACAATACTTAGTTAATTTTCAATAAAGTAATTTGCTTATTCTTAGAGCTCACAAACAATAGCTTGAAAGCTCCAATTTTAACGATAACGAAACAGATTACTGAAACCGTCGGACCGATGACCAATCGTGTTTTCCTGACAATCAAGAACGTCCTCGGGCTATACGATATTTACGTGGCAACTTAGTTTTCTCTTTATCATTATTAGCCTTGCCGATTTCCAGATACCCAATATAAAACGGTTTCAACTTATTGCTTGTTGAATTTTCTACGACTTTATCAGTGACTATCGATCTGGCCTATGACACATCTCTCGTAATTCAAGATTTTTTGTAACATATTGACCTTATATACAGCTATATTTAATTCAGAGTTTTTAAAATTTACAGTGGTAAGTGATTAGTAGTGACTTAAATAACACCAAATTACTCTCAATTACTTACTTCTCTCGCACATTTAAATTTGTGGTTGTCCCATTTTGCTTCTCATTGACCTTAACTGGAACTATATGTCATAATTGTAATAACACATTTTCCAAATATTATTAAGAAATTCTCTCAAGTTGACAGTCCTACACCAGATATAAACTCGGCTCCATTCCGGCTAAGTAGATCCGACTGTCTTGGTCCCGGCGGTGTTTGGAAATGGGAATTAAATTACAATAGTTTAGCAAAGTAATGGTTCCAATGACTAGTGCTTGGTAGCGGAATACTTGTTACTGTTGATCTTCTACTCCCCCTGCGGGTCGGGGGATAAGAATAACCCGCGGTAGGCATGCCTGTCGTACGAGGCGACTAAAATCCAAAAAGTGCACTGCATTTGAAATAGACTTTGCTCAATCTATAGGCTCAGCCATGTCAGAAACAGTGCTATATTACTTAGCTTGAACTAAGTTTATATCACTTTAAATGCATGCACTTAAAGCGGCATTGTAGTTCAAGCTACAAATGCCACCAGTCGAGATGAATGGGTAACTCAACTGGAAGTAGCCTTCGGGCTACAAGGTCTGACCGGAGACTATAATCTGGTGCCACGGGGAGCAGGGGCCCGGTGGAGTTGCGGGTTGGACTTGCAGCTCCATCCTGCTCATTGCGGTAGGCCTTTCGGGGAGTATCGTGGTGGCTGTGGTTTAAAACCTGAATGCGGGTAGAACTGTCTGGGGTGGTACGGTTCAGTGTGGAGTTGCATTGCAACCGGGTGCCAGACCCATAGGAAGGCAGAGGTTTTGGGTAGGCCTCGAACCCCACCAAGGTGGTTATTGTGCCATTCCACAATGCCGATCGGTACCGTTGGTTTTAGCGAAAGCTATTATTAACGGGGCGCTGATCGACGCATTGTATTGATCCGTTGTGTTTTTGAATACCGTGGAGTCGAGCAGTCAACGGCAGGTACCCACGTAAATCACTTCGGATTCTGTTGATCTTCTACTGTAAACTACTCATTTTGAGATATTATTTTTTGGAATCAGAATGCTGGAAGTGATTGACTGGGTTGTTCAGCGAGACCATTCGTCTTTTTTTATTTCGAATCAGGTTAAATTACTGTACTTTGCCAAACAGTTCGATGTGAATAGCGATCGGTCACAATTATTTTCGGCAACACGGTAAAGATACAACAAATACAACAAACTGATATAAGAATATATAAAATATAAAAAACATGAAATTGTTCGTAACTATTGTCACCTTCCTGACTTTGACTCATATCATATTTTCTCTCATTTCTTATATAATCTAAAAATTTTATTCAATACTTCAAATATTTCAAAAAGCTTTTTATCATTTGGCTGTATCGATATGCTCCCTATGATCTCTAGAAGTCCACCCCCGCCGCTATTCAATAAAACACCGAGTAAAACCTAGCCGATGTATCATTGTATAAGTATGCTATAATAATAACTTCAACATTCATCTAGAAATCCTTGGTATTATAGGTGTTTCTGCTTTAATTAAAGGGAAGTAAGGGAAGGTTGATCCACATATGTAGCTTCGCATTTACAACACTAGGAGCGTAGTGGCTCTCGATCCGTAAGCAGTGATACCTTCTAACCTTCGACGTATTCGCGTTAGCACAATGTTTGTTGGTCTAGACTTAATCGGTAGGCTAAAAGAGAACAGCCCCTAGTCAAAGGTATTCCATATTGTTTATCCTCGAAAAAATTCAATGATCCACGTTTTTACATACCAGGTTAATATTTTTTCCATATATGAGATATAGTGTGTAAACAGTTCCTAGGGGCTTTCACATAAATACGATGTTTCGTGAAGACTGATTCGAAAATGTGTATTGGAATTGGAATTCTGTATTTTCAACACACTATTTTTTCTACAAGCTCCTCGATACATGGGCTCCAGCATGAGCGCCTCGCTCAGGGTGGCCTCAATATGCTTTCTTGATAAGATTTTAAAGATTTTTTAAGCAAATTTCGGTCGATTCGAGTTCTTTGAACACTAATTACTGATCAAAGGATGACCGCTGCCTAAGGTCTGACAGAATTCCCACGGAGTTTCACGTTAGAAGCATAAATTGTCGGTTAACACCCTTTTGTTCTACTACAAAGAGTAGTGGCAAAGAATCTCTACTTTCTGTAGAGCTCCCTTCCTCACGTTTCTTCAACGCCTGGCTATAAACTGGCAAAATAAAGTTGCTAACTCTAATTATTTTCACACCTATGAGAAAATATGGGGTTTTTTTCACTTGTAGGAATTGTGTTCTCCACCAAAACCGCAAGCCACCAATTTTAAATGAAACTATGCAAATTATCTTCACCAAAGGTTGCACGAAAAAAAGGATATAAATAAATATTTACCCCAAGTGTTGCTCTTCTACAATATACATACGAGATGCCCAATAACACTAGTGAGTGTGCACACCCAGTGCGTTCTCGCTAAACTTGTTGCACTAAAATACAAACCGCAAATTATGATTGTGCAACATCCACAAATTGCTTTGCCCACCAGAGCGCACAACAAAGTATGAAAAGGAGGAAAATGGGCAAGCACATAGGGCAAAGAAAGGAAAAAAACAAATAAAAAAAATATATATATGCAAAAAGAATTGGGGAGATAGAAAAAAAATCATTAAATACATGGTATCAATTCGCTCACAGAACAAATCTGATAACAACCTTAATAATGACTTTGCTGAAAGTTGAGTAGCGCTGTAGCGCAATAAGAAGGCCAATTTTTTTTATTGGACATATTTACAGCTTTTTCTTATTTTTCTTAATGTTCTCTTTAAGCTACCAACAGATTTGAGGCGAGTCTTTCATAGCGGGCCAGTCGTTTGTTCCTTTTACAAGTAGTTGCTATTTAAGATTACTAGTCCAGTGGGCCTTCCAATGAAGAGGCAAGATCGCTATTTCTCTGCACCAGAATATAACGGTTACCACGAGAGTCTTAATTTAAAAACTCGCGATATCTAAAGCTTAAGACACCGCCGTTTTGAAGAAAAATGAAAATTTTTCTCCTTCAGTTTTATACTCATTCGAGCTTAATTTGCTTTTAAGATTAATTCTATATTCTACCAGAATTTGAAGCTGATGCTAAAAAAGTTGATGCTAGTATGGGTAGTTCAACTTATAATGTCGAGGAAACTTTTATAAGCCTTTTATAATGGTTTATAACTTTACAATCATAGAACAATTTCGTTCTGTTAATGGAATTATGTTCTCGAAAATTAAGTTTTTTAACTATTTTATATTTCGAAACCTCTTGGAGAATTTCTTCTTACAATTATAATGGTGATATATTACATTTACGAGTAAGAAGTAAGTAAGTAAGTAAGTAAGTAAGTTAGTGTTTAGGTAGGTTTAGTAAGTAAGAAAAGTGTTTACCAATCAAGGCCATACTACTGAGATTCTAAAGCTGATTATGTGCTTTAGCATGAGCATAACATGCCAGTTCAAGAAATATAGTCTCATAGCCGTTGCCGTCTTCGATTCGCAATTTGTCTGCTCGCTATCTTTGAGTGCTGCTCTCTTCTCAAAAATTTAAAGGTGAAAGCAACAATAAAGTTTGCGAGTTGAATTCGACGTAATAAAATTTTCGAATACCTCACTAAACTGGTAAAACCACTTTATTCAATGCTACAAACATTTTTTATACAGATTTTAGATAGCTTTTTTAATTGAGAGTTGAAGTGAAAATTCAAAAAAGTTTGTGTTTATTTATTTATCGATTTTAAAAACCTCAGACTTGAAATGAAATATAATTGGTATGGATGTTATTCGAAACCCTGGGGTTACTCAAATGTTTTTTGACTTGGAAGGAAGCATTTCTCCACGAAAGAAAGAAGCGCATCATAGATGCGTGTGATCACAGATGACATGTTGGTGCAAAGTTGCATTGCAAGTGCTGTTTAAGCAACTGGTATTGTTTGTTCGATTCGCTACTTTCTAGCGCTTGGTTCCGCAGTACCACTGACTACTACTAATATATCCACACCACAATAAGTTCTTCGTGTTTATCTTCCGCTCAATAGATTGTGGACATCTTTCTTCACTACAAAAATTAAGCAGTTACTATTGACCGGGTTACCGCTTCTTTTAGAGCTTGGTGTACATTTAATATTATATATAAATATTTCTTTGCAAAATGTTAATTGCGGCATTACTAAAGGTGATTATCAAACTATTTGATCCCTGCGTAGTTAACACTTTTCCCTGAATGTCCCAATGAAAAAATCATAGGAACAGCATTCCCAGCTGACATGTCATGCTCCTACATTTACTTCATCCTTTTCACCGTCGGTCTGACAATCTCCACCTTGTTATTTTGTTTTGTTCGCTACTTCCTCCTTGCCTTAAGCTCGTGTTTCTGCTCCCCTCCTACCTGCCGTATTTGCATGTTTTTGCGCCTCGTTTGCTCATTTGTTTATTCGCTAAATTACCCTTGTCCGAGTGAAAAGTTAATTATGGTCAAAGGATATATCCGGTTGCCTTGCCAGCTTGTTGACTTGCTGACTCTCATGCAGATTGTTTTGCAATGTGACCGTGAGCATGTTATTTGAAGCGAAGTGAAATGACAGAGACAGAATGGAGAATTTAATTTCAACAAGCTACTACATACTGAGAGCAGTACCTATGACGTCTGTAACGAGCGTACTTACACATGCTATATTCAAACATACATACGATGTATATACATTCCGTATTTATGTACAAAGACAATGGATTTCGGTTGCATAAAATAAAGTCAAAATGGGCCAAACTTGTTGACTGCTAATAAACAACATATCGTATATCCTTGTAGAGTCAATAGTCGAAAAAATAAAAAATCTAACAAATCTATGCAGGGCACGTGGATCTGAAGAATACGCCGCATATGCATGTATATAGTTATGTCAGGACGCTCAATCACTCGTTAGTAAAACGACCTACGTTTGCAGTTGTGTTTGTTAAGCCATCTATTTGAATGGTGTAACTTATCGAATTTCCAAGTAGAGAGAAAAAGACAAAATTTTGTTGGTCAAATTACTTCTTCGGTAAAAACGCAATCATTTGTATGATATTGGAGTACACATGGTGAAGTTAAGTTCAAATATCTTTGAAAGATTTGGCAATTGGATAATGCGGCCGTCAAAGCATCGTATTTTGAGAGTGAGAGTGTTTTCAAGTGTGTCAGACTTTTTATATATTCGCATCTTCTTTCAGAGAGTATATTGGCAGTGTTCGTCTAACGGTTGTTTGTAATATCAATATGATAATGATGAAGAGACCAGTAGAATTTTGGTTGTCTATCTGAACGCTCCGTCAGTGCAGGTGATATTTCAGAAGAGTGAAATCTGACTATTGTCACGCCCGCGAAATGCCGTTAAGCTAAAATCTATAATTTGCTATAATTGCAGTAGGGAAGGGGATCTGTGGTTTAAAATTTTTTCAAGAGTGTGCATGGCCACTCCCCCTAAATTTTTAAATGTACATATATTACAAATCGATAAAGTTATATCAACTAATCTTGCTCAGAAAAAGTCTTCTTAGTACATCATCATACACGGGGAAATGAGTCAAATCTGATGATAAGAACAACCCCATCCCACTCCCATATAACGGTAATATTGAAAACTACTAAAAGTTCTTTGGCTCACCAAAGGTAACCGTTAGAAGCACTAAATTTGACGGAAAGATGGCATGGAAGGGTTGCATAGGAATCGGTGTAAAAATTGGAATCCGGGAGTTGCACCGCCTACTTTAAGGAGAAATCCCATATCTCAGAAATGAGTAAGCCAATTTCAACCAAATTTGGAGCGTAACAGTATCTTGACTACCTTATATTGCAGTTTAAAACCACACCTACTTCCCATGTAACATAATTTTAAATTCCAACTCATTAATTCACGAATGAAGATATCGGAATAGAACTTATCAAAAATTGTTTCTTCGAGTTATGTCATTTCTTGTCTAAAAGCTGTCGAAATCGGAATATAACTTTCCAAGCTTCCAAATACCAGAAGTATTGGCCGCTGAGATATCTTAATGAAATTTAGAGAGCGTCTCTAACTGATAATAATGCGCCCTTGTTTCAAAAATATATAAAATCGTTTCAATACTTCCCTTTTCCTCCAAATACTTAAAAATATATAAAGATTTTGAAAGTTTCGATTGGCTTTATACCATACATATTCGACATTATCAAAATGTAAGATATCTTATTAAAATTAAGTGAAGGTATAATCTTGGATATACTATAGTTCGGTAGCCAAACTGGATGAAATCGCTCTACGAATTACCCCAGCCCCCTTATATTTTACTATGTATATAACAAGATTTTGTATTAGTTTATTTCGTTTTTCAATAACTGAAGACTCCATTCTTATTGGTGTGTATGGGTAATAATATTTTATTAGATTAAATTGATGAAATAAATTGTAGTTTTGTTTCTGGAAATAATGACGCAAGGCAAACCCAAGGCGAATCAAAAAAGACAAAAAGGTATATTTAATAAATTCCTATTAAGTTGCGAGTCGGGACCGGGAAAACGCGTAACTCTGAATGCTTCTGAATGTTCAAGAATGTAAAAAACGTTGTAAAAAGGGTTCCAGAGACAATGAGGACATAGTTATTTCCACAGAAATTCTTATTTCACCACAAGAAATCAAAAGCATTCAATAGCTGTAATGGATAGCTTTCGAATTTTGAAAACAAGTGTGCTAGCCGAATAAATGAAATTTACTGAGAAAATCTATCGAACATACTCGAACCATCTTTAACAAAATTCAAACAACAAGATAGGTAGCTCAATTGGATTGCACAAAAGCAATTTTGCCCGAGCATTTACCGCTTTATTTAATAGATGTAAGAAAAATTGGAAAAGAGCTCTTCGAAATCTGAGAGCATTGACCATCGACAAAAATTTGTCCGCAAGGAAAGTGAACAAAAATTGTTATTTTATTTACTGATATTTTATATATAAATAAAAATTTTCTAATTGTGAACTATAGTTCTTAATTTTCATGTTAAATTCTCACTGCTTTCCTTCAGTTCCTTTCTCCGAGGGTGTACTGTATATAAGGTGTGTTATAAAATTGTGTTTTACGTATATAGGCTACATAAAATAGGTTTATATAGCTTTGAAAAGGACTTGAAAAGCTTTTTCAAACAAATTTATGAAATAAACCCATGCAGATCAATGAGGAAAAGATTCAGAACACGGTTTCTTACATTTGATCCGATGCATCCGGTCTACACACGGTTTCCAAGAACTTGGAACAGCCAGTGAGAACTGTAGCACGAATATCATGCTCGATCTGGGCAATTGACACCGTGCAAACATCAGATTCCCTTATAGTAGACTACTATAGTTATGCTCTTGCCATAGGCTCCGAATTGAAAATATGCCTCTTCAAACCAATATTTATTTGTATCTTCAAAAAGCACTGCAAATATTGCGATAAGGAATATGTTTGCAATATTTATCACAGATCATTCTATTTCGAAAATGTTGTACTGAGTTTTCATCAGAATTTTCAATTAATATTATATTTTGAAATCAGGTGACCTCGTACTAGATGACTAACTTAATTTCAACTAGAGGTGCAACTTTCAGTGCATAGAGTTTAGCTCTAGATAAATGTCATATATAAGGACTAACTATGTGAAATCTTATTTACCAATGGCGCACTGAAATCCCATTTATTTCGCAGACAAGTCTCAATATTCTCATGACGAAATAGTTATGTGCGCTTTTAATTTACGAGCACCGTAGTTAGCTTCGTGAATTATTATTCATTTATCACATTATCTACACGAACATATGTGCTTACGTCTAACCTAAATGCCGATCTGTACAACTAGGGCGAACATTTCTCAATGCCAATATTTTCATATCGACTAGCCAAAATCTTTTTGCAACAAATAGGCAATCTGTCAACGCGAATTGAGTAAACGATGCGCTATCGAAATTTATTAATCTGTGAAGGAAGAGCAAAAACGAGTATTTTCTTTGGCCAGGAGCAAGGAAATGCATAAAGGATGTGAAGAAAATAAATGCAACTAGTGAAATATGATGAACTTGCCAACGTTATTTCGTAATGTGTTCTTTTAAAACCAAATAAATGAAAGGAAGTTTGCATAAATATATAAAAATTTCACAGACAATAACGAAACTTTGACATTACCGTAACTTTTAATTCAACTGGAAGTAGTCAAGAAAAGAGTTTGGTTATGTAAAACAGGGTTCAAAGTTATTGCAGCACGGATTCGTAGTCAACTATATATATAAATAAGCCACCAAATTGTATAATCGAAAGTCGGACTATAGCTGAACTGTCATTGATTTGTGATTGGTACGTATAGACTTCCAACCCAAAGCTATATCGAAGATTGGAAATAGCGTTCAATATACCAATATCTATTTCTTGCAGTTATAACATCTTACTAGTTTATCGTGACATTTCGAAAGATTTATAGATATGTTCTGAAAATAGAGAGTGGTAGTGATAACTTATCCTTCACTTGTACTCTTTTATGAATGCGCGATTCTGAGTGGGACAAACAAATGATGACGTACATTTTTAGTATATAAATTCTAGCTGTTCAAGGTTGTTTGTTTACCAAGTTTTATTAAAAAAGACCACTTTTTCGGGAAATAGGGGACTTCCTTTACTAAACTCTAATAATATAACTTTCTTACTGCCTGATATATGTAAAAACAATGTGAAGTTTGCTAGATGGGCTGAATTCTGTATATCGATATATGAGAGTAGGAACCGTTTCGGTAGCACGTTATCCCTATATAGGAAATCCTCATCAACATTGGCGCTTTGGACGACTTAAAATTATCTTATATCGTAAATAGCCGTGTTTGTAGTCCGATTCCACCAATTTTCAACCTGTAACATAAAGATTTCTTTGACTGAAATTGGACGAGTAGTTGCTGAGATATGGTGTTTCCCCTAAAGTTCCCCGAAGTTTTACATTGATTTAACACAACCTTGCCCACCATGCTTACTGTTAAATCGAATGCTTGTGGTGTTATCATATTACTTTGCCCATTTTCGCGCTGTATAATAAAATGATAGAGTGAAATCTTTTCAGAAAGTTTAATTGATATAGCTTTAGTAGTTCGTGAGATTAAATTTAACCTATGAGCGGTACCTGACCATTGAATAGGCCGTAATACTTATTAAGCGTTTGTTTTGCATCAACGGTGTATTTTTCCACCGGAGAAAAATGTTTTATAAAACCACGAGATTAATTTACTTTCACTGCAAATGAAAATAGCAAAGGCCGTGTCACTTTGAGCCCTATAACTAGAGAAGTGCTGAAATGTCATGAAACTTTGACAGTATTCTACTTAACTTAGTACTCTAAGGTAAAGCGCAAGATTTTTGTCAGACCCAAGTCCTCTCTTTATGGACATACTGGAATAAATGTAAAAGGTTTAAAAAGCTTCATGCGCTGGTATTACTGAACCCTCATATACATTCAAGTTCCATAAAACGTCAATACAAGACCAAAAAGTGGCTGTTTGGACCGGCGTTTGTGCCAAAAAGAAGATTGGGTCAACTTTTTTCTAACAAGGTGAAACAGTCTTTGAAAATCAAAACAGGTATCAAAGGAACTTTGTTCCACGGGCAAATGCGTGAAGAAAGTCTTGACGGTTATTGATTTCAATAAGACAGTGCGCCATGTCGCAATGTAAATCAAACAATTCAGTTGCTGCGACAATAATTTTCTGGGAGTCTGATCTTAAAACTAGATGAGATTGGAAAACGCAGCGAAAACATATAATTTCACTATGAGGAATGATTGTTATTACAGCTATACAATTTTTGCTTTGCATAAAAGTTAGTGCACACTGTAACTTATTTTATGTAAAAAAAAAACTTTGTCACCCATCAACATCTGAAATTATCGGCTAAGTTAATCCGCTATCAAGAATGAGATCAGTTCCGAGTGCAAAACCGAGCTAAGTCGAAGAAAAGCTTGCCGATTTTAAGCCCACTTTGTGCCCACCCACCTTTGCGTCAGACTTCTAAATGTTCTTGGAAAAAAAAACTAATTGAAATTCTTTATAGCGCAGTTCATCTTTGCGGCATCATTCTCACTTTACAGTTATTGCTAGAGGCTGGTTGAAAATTCATACCGCATCCGGTGTTGGGGTGCCGCTAGTGCATTGTTTACAAATTGCAACAACAACAACAACAATTCAACTACCGCTTCGAAACAACATCATCAAGATCTATATACGCCGATTGCCATTTTTGCTTTTTATGTATGAATGAGTCCGTTCAAATGCGGAAGTTGTTGTTGCCACTACTATTGCAACTCGTAAAATTTCAAAGGGAGTAAACAAGTGCACAATTCCGAATTTACAATGCACTTGCAGCAGCAAAGAGTAAACAAAACGAAAAAATTTTAAACAACAAAAAGTAGCCACTGTTGCATACACACACACACGCGTGCACACATACATACATACTCGGCTTGGCTTGGCATATCATAGCAAATAAGGACAATATAGTTGCGATGTGACTGGTCCTGGTGTTAGTGATGATGATGGTAGCAACAACACCATCAATGCCGACACTAAATCGACCTAGCCGCAATAGCGCACCAACAACAACACACACACACACACACTTGATTTTGTAGTGCGTGTGCGCACGCGTGTGGCATGCCACATTGCACCATGTCGCACAACAACAAATAGCGAAAATGTAAATCAGAAATTTCACCAAGCTCTTGTCACGCGGGGGTGTGAGGTGAGATGAAGCAGAGTGAAATCGGGGTAAACAGAATGAACGAGTAAGGAAAGAGCGGCCACTATGTCCATGCGCACATATGCATGTATGTATGCATGTATGTATGTATGTAGTGACGCGTACGTTTTGGGAATACGAGATATGCGCGGACATTGCGGAACAACGTTTGTACATTTTTAATTTAATTTTTTTTCGCTATAGATCCAATCATTTCGCTGCCTGCTCTTCCATACCAATGCGCTGACATTTTTCATTTTTTACTTTGACACTTTTAACGACATGTCAACGGGCATTCGTTTTCTTTTACAGTGAATTGAAAATTGTAATCGCATATATTATTACTGCATACAAGTTGTTGTTTATTGTTTGTTGTTGTTGTTGTTACTCTCAACCAACTGCTTTTGACAAGTTTACCAACACGCTTTTTTGTGGTTATTTATTATAAGCTTACTGGTTTTTATAGCCAAATGCCCCATGCGTGCCCGCGCACTTTCACATACATACATACGTACATACATAGCACAGTGTGTGTGTATGTGTGCAACTGCATGCTTTCTGCGTGGCTTTTTCGCTCACCCACTCACTCCTTGCAATCCATCAAAACACTTCATAAATAAGGGACAACAAAAGCTGGCAAACAATTTATCATCAACTCAAAATGCAACAAATAAAGTTTACTTACGTGCATAGTGTTGTTGTTGTTATTGTTAGTAATGCAGCAGATCATCAATTTGTTGCTTTTATTTACAAACGCACAGTCGAACAAGGCGTCATTGAAGGATTGCTTGGGTTTTTGTTGTTGCATACGTCAAGTTCTCATGCTGGTGGAACGAAGAGAACTCATTTGGAGGCAAGTCGACACTATTCAAATTCTCATTTAAACACCTGACCTATTGATATCGCAGTACTTAAATAGTACTAGTGCGTAAATAGTACTCACATAAAGGGCGAGATCACCGTAGCTGAGAGTGTAACTGCGAGTCTAGCGGGTAGTATGCCCAAATCCGAAGCAGATTTCAAACGAAGTTTTTGAGTAGAAAATTCCAGAAGCACTTGCCAGAAGGTGAAGGTTGAAATTTCCGATAGTTGAACCAAGAATACCTACCTTGTCCATCCTGTTATAAAAATACACAGAGTACGATTTTGTTTTAATGCTCAGGTGGTGTTCATGGAAGGAGTCTCTGTGTGCTCTTCTCTTCTGTCGCTAAGTGGGACAAGTCAGAGTTATTAACCGAACTAACTATTTAGAAAATTTTCATGACTGTACAGTTAATGTTAAAATTTTCTACATCCCGCCCTATTCATCGCAATCTTCTTCATGGAATTTCTTACGTGACGCTGATATCAACCCTTGATTTTATGGGTAGAGAAATTTTCTTAAATCAACCAACGATTCAAGTATATGCTCTTAAACCATATTCCTTATTTCTTTTATAATGGACGTTATTAAAAATAGAATGAAATAAAATAGAGATTTTGAGAAAGTTATTGCGTTCGAAGGTATCCAGAAGGGCATGACCGTAACTATTTCGATGGAATACCTGTTAGTGCTAGCTAGTATTGTTTTGAATATTCAAAGCAAAAGCGTCGATCCTTCACTTGGTATTTCAAACTGATAACATCCAAACTTCGTTCTCGAGACATTATGATGCCTTACTTTTTTGGTTAAATCAATTGAAGCACAGATTTTTTACAGCGTAATCTTTATATAGTCAAACCATTAATTAGACTTATACCACTAGTTATAATAGAAGCCGAATTCGTTCACGGTTCCTTCTGAATTATCCTGCAACAAAATCGTATTTCATAATCCATAGGTGTTTATATATATAGATGCATATGCCAGTAGCAACACAGAAATTGCCAATGCAACTGCTTGTTGACAATTTGCTATTTGCCTTTGGGTGGTACAGTCATCATATGCACACTGCCGCTTTCCTTTATTTTAGTTAAGCTACGCCATTTGTCGTCCCTATGGACAATGCAACGGCAACAACTTCCTGCAAACAAGCTGTGCCAATGTGCCAACATTATTGTTAATTTACAACATGACAACAACGCAGTTTTGTTTGACTGTTGGCCTTCTGTGTAACGCAGTCTCTAGGCAATCCCCTGATGTGGCATCTTTAACGCAATGAATATTCAGCATCAATAAGAAAAAAAAACGCCAAATTATTGTAAAAATGCTCACGCACGCTTTAAGGGTCAATAAATTGAATACCACGCCAATATACTGTATACTAATAAACCAGTATACTAATTTAACGGAATTAAATTTTTATGAAGGTCGAGCATTATATTTTAGCTGCTAAACCTGAGCATGGAAAACCTCTAACGCTTTCATTGAGAAGCCAAAGCTTGCTCAGAGGCTGGCGGTTTGGAGAGAATTTTGAAACGATGCCAGTCACTATAAAGGTATAATGAACCACCAATAGACAGAACAGATAGATAGACAGAATAATTCTAGCATTATTAAGTCTTTAAGGAGATTATTGAAAAATAGTTTCATGGAGCAGGAATGGAAAGGTCTTCAAGGCAAATCTATGTCTCTAAGACAGGTACAAATCTGGTGTGAAAATAATTCCTCCTGTCGTTGACAAATAGGTGTTTTTTTTATATAGTGCTGTGTAGGACAGGGAATTTTCACTGGGTCTCATAAACTAAGTTTCCAATAGAAATCGAGAAAATTCGAAATTCGAGTAATTTAAAAGGTACCGCCTAAAATGGAATAGCAAGTAGCCAAAGTACATAAGCAGGTGCATATATGTAAGTTAGCTAAGACATTCTGCCCAAGGATTCACTATATTCTAGATACATTTAATAATGGCTGTTCGTAGGCCCGTAGAATAAAGCCTAGAATATGTATATCAGCAGGGATATTAAACCACTTAACTTGCAACAAGTTCGATGTGTAACGTTCACGACAGCCGTTCTCACAGTGTGAATTGAGCCAAATCGCGCCACAACCATAAGCATTTCGCTTATAAATTTCCTTTGTCTTCCAACAACTCGTCCTTGCGGTCTATAACTTCAAAATTTCGGCTATGCTTATTTTTTGCTTTTATAAAAAGCTGCTTATATAAGCACTCAATCATTCGGAGGCGAACATACACTACTCAAATTCTTAAATTTTTTACAAAGGAGCCACAGAACCTGCTTGATCTCACAATACTTTGAGTAAATAATAGTCATAAGCGAGAACATCGTAGCTGAGGGTGTAACTACGAGTCGGGCGATGGGTGGTATATTCAAATCGTCCGAAGCAGATTTCAAAAGTAATTTTTTGGCAGCCACAGCCCGATTATTATTCAGCCAGAAAAGCTCATAAAAAATCTCTTCTTATAGAGACAAAATTGTTAAAACCCTTTTTAAAGACATATTTTTCGTATTCCGGCCGACTGATTTTTACCGAGTCTATAATTGTTGTTTCCTTGTTTGATCAGTCCACCAGTTCGAAACACTAATTACAGCAAATTCTATCCTGCTTTTTGATATCCAAAAAAGTTCTAGAGCCTTCTACAAAATCTTGACACCGCATAACCAATCGCCTCTTCAGCTCGTTGCCAGAAATTCTATACTGAAGGTTGAAATTTCCGATAGTTGAACTAGGAATACATTGCTTGTCAAATTTTCAATTTGTTGGAGGCTAAGATTGACGCTTTTCTTAAGTGAGTGCAATTGATCAAGTGAAGTTTCTAGAACACACTATATTGTCGCATAGGTGCGCTTAGAAATATTATTCATTAAAGATCTATCATAGTCATTATATCTATCATCATAGAGAAAGAGAAACGAGAGTACTAAAACTCGTGGTCCCTGTGCCAAATCCGACCTTTTTGAGATGCATATATATATGTACACATCCGTAGAGAGTATATGTGTAGAGAATGTATATCTTATATATAATAAGATACATATAAACATTTCATCCTCACTCCTAACTTTGTGTATTCTTAATTTCATACATTTTGTTCTACATATTTCGCATATTCTCGTAAATATGCGTAAACGAATTTGTAAGTGTCTTGTAATCGTTTCGAGGGGCGACCGCTTGAGTGACTGCGCCAGTGACTAAATGGTTGCATGGATGAGTGCATAAATTTCGCGCTGAAAAGTGGAATTGTCACATCTCGTTTGCGAAATGTTAAACAGTCCATTGCATTCGAAGCATTTAAGCAGCTACGTAAAGTGTGAATTTATTTGAGTAGCGACGGAACTCGTATATACACATGAATCCCGCCACTCCAAGAAGAAAATAAATATTACTTTTCTTGTAAAAATAAAATAAAATGAGACAGCTTGCAACAAGCATGTAGATCGTCCACAGACGTCAGTACAAATGTCGCGCGTGCTTTAGCACTTACTTAGAAATTTGCTTCCCTTTGTAATTTTATAACCCCGGGTTCCCAAAAAAGCGCTGGGAGCCGTTGTTAAGTAACAACAAAGTAAATAATAAATCTAAGTTGGCGAATACGGGTATAAATCTAGCAGAAATGTAAAAAAAGACATTTATTAAAATGTTGGAGCGCAAAGCTGTCTCGGAATTAAAGACCCTTAAAGAGGCGCTGACGCATTTTGTTGGCAGGATCCAAGAAAAACATGCTTATTTATCGCTGCATCACTTAAAGTGTGCTGCACCAGTGTTGGTGAGGGTGAATTGTACCGACAATAAAACAAATGATGTGGGTTTTGAATGAATGCTTGTGTTTAAACACAAGTCTATACAAACCGAGCTTTAATCCCCGAAAGCTTGCAAAATTGTCAAATGTTGAGGTTACCCTAAACGTAAAGCGCACAAAAAACAAAAAAAAAAAAAACACGAAGAGCTTACCTCTAGTAAAGAAAAAACAGAAATATATGTATCCAGCAGACGGTGAGTGGCATAGGATTGGTAAGCAACGGTAGATGGAAACACATAAAAACGTGACAATTTGATGTGAAATACATTCCAATAAGGCTTAAAGCACATTTTAGGCAACACCTTTCAAGCCCACACCGTGTTGTTTTGCAGCCTTATGTAACCCGCCGACAAAAGGTTTCCACACGAAAAGCGACATACAAGAACAAAAAAATTAGCAGTTAAAAAACAAAGCAGTAAAATATGGCAAATGTAGAATAGTCGTTGCAGGAAAGGACAAATGGGCGAAAGTGCTAAGAATGGTGGAAAATTTGTACCAAAACTGCGAATAGTGAAAAACTGAAGGATTTGAATTTGAATTTGAATTTCAAATACTTACATTTCCTCGATTTGGCGCACCTGGTATGCGTAATGAATAGCATTGAGTGCACATTTAAATTACATGACGAGCTGAGTAATGGATCGCATTTTACTGAAGCGAAATCAGTTGCAGATACAAACCAATGTTATGGTGAACAGCAGAAAGCTACTGAAAGAAATATTGGACAAAAAAACCAACTTTAGGGATTGAATTTCATTATACAGATACAGTTTAACGGTTCAGTATATGTTGACAAAAATGTATCATTGATAAATTTTATAAATAAAAAATCTTTAAAAACATATTCATCTGCCGCCCTGAGTTGGCTTAGAGCTTGCAGGAATATTCATTGGTTAATAGATACACACTCAAAAGCAGAAAAACTCGGTCAAATATCTCGAAAAAGGAGTGCTGTCGGCTATTCGATATTGAACCAGTACGATAAGGCTTAATTTGAGCTAAAATAAATCCATAAATTACACAAATTATAATGACTTCAAAGGAGTGATATATATCACGATGATTAAGCTTATGGTATGAAATATATAAAATTTAGGCGATATCTGTATTCGTTGAAGATCTGTTTCAAGAGTTAACAGTCGATAAGACAGGAGCGTTCTAAATTCAGGATATTGACAACTGTTATTGACAAAGGTATTAATTTCTTCAGACCCAACCTTCTAGAGACGCACTTAGTGATTTTCAGCAAGTAATCTTTCCAATTGTCGTAGTTATCCGAAGTATATGCAGAAAAATCTCGAGAAAGACTTATGGTTTACATATAGAGAATCTCAAACATGCTTCTCAAGATAGTTTTGTTTAAAGAAACGGTCCTAATTTCGTCAATCAATAGCTAGTTCTGAATCCGGCTATGTCGAAAAAGGAATTTCTGAGTGAAATCTGTTTACATTTTTTATTAGTTCTGATCTTGTGTCGGCCAGAAAAGCATTTACTTTCATATTTATTATCATTTATATTATATTATAATTATTATCATATTATCATATTATTTTTTCGCAATGTCTGAAGTGAAGCAATGTCAATATTCAGATCAAAGTGGAACAATAGACGGTCCGATAAATACAACCCAAATGTAATTTACTTCTCAACATAGACTCCTTTCAGCTCGCTACTCTTAATTCAGCGATGCTTCGACTCCTTAAAGCCGTCTGAAAAGCGCATTTTCGGGAAGTCTGCAAAGTAGATTGAATATATATTCCAACTTTTATCCACTTTATCATTCAGTTTATTTTTCTTCATTATATTTTACCGTTACAGTCGATTTCTGGCTGTAGTTCATTTTACTTAGACTGCGCTGTCCGAGTTATTCTCTTACATGCAGGAATGCTGCATACAGGTTGTTTCAAAGTCGGTGTTCACCTGTTGGACTTTCGAATTAATTCAATAAATCAAATACTATATCGTTAGCATCAAATATTCTTTCTAGCGAATGCTGTGCATATCATATTCTATTTGAACTCGATTGGGGAGCTTACGAAATTCTATTAACTCGTTTATTAATAATTTTATTGTAACGCGTAAGCTCTAAAATCAAAAACATATCTTTTTCACATACGCTTACAATTTACTATTTAGATTAACTTTAGCGTATTTATCTCATATAAAATTTAATTAGATTTTGGTATAATTCTGTGAGCTTCGTTTTGAATGTTGGAAGCAATAAGTAAAGCATCATAATGTAAAGCATTAAAAATCGTGAATATAGAGAATAATTTGAGAATTTATGTAATATTTATATAGTAATATATAAATATAAAAATATAATGGCTGTGTCGCCTGTTTCAAAAATTTTATTGACCGTTAACAAAAAACCGGTTTTAACCGCCTCAGTTTTTGTAAAAAATTCATGGTGGCTCCAGTTTCATTTAATTTCAATCCATGAAATTGATGATAAAAACTACTTAGTTACAAATTTATACCAAACTCATAGTACGAATTTGTTAAAATTGACAAAGCATGTATTATCTCAACATTTTCAGCCTTAAAATTATATTTATATTCAAGCGTTATAAATAAATATGTATATATATATATATACATTCAACAAAACACATCAAATAAAAAAAAAATAAAAGAAACCAAAAAATTACACTCGCCCGAGCAGGGACTTGAACCCTGGACCCTTGGATTAAAAGTCCAATGCTCTACCGACTGAGCTACCCGGGCAGATTTTTGTAACGTGGCGTACTTACTGTTATAAACGTAATATAAGCAACAAGCAACATAATTCACACAGAAATATTTTCGAAACGGTTTTTAAAAAATTTTTTATAATGAAATAATTTGGTTGTGCTACGAAATGCTAAGCCAAGCAAAATATTTCCTCTTTTTTGTGATGTCCATACTAGCTATTTTGTTGTTGTTTTCCAGTGTTATCAAAATATGTCCATACATTTTTTTTTATGAGATTCACAGCCATAAAATACTTGTTGTATAGTTTTGAAAATTGATATCCGTTTCAAGAAATCCATATATATTACATATATATTAAATCTGTATAATATATTAAAATCGTGTTGCAAGGTGTACGTAATAGTTGTTCTTGAAATCGGCTTTATCGATTTTATGAAATTTTAAGGAAATTTAAACGTTCTTTTTGTTCTACCATGCGTAGAGCTGGATATATATTTTACACTGTATAAGATAATGAAATTCTTCGTAAAATGGTTTGTCTGTGCATAAATTTGAGAAATATTCCTTAAAATCATAATCTTCGATAGATTTTTTCTTATTTGAAATACTTTAAATAAATATTCGAACAAAAAATCAAAATCGAAACAAAAAACCCCGCTGGTACTTGGGGCGAAATATTTCTTGAAGCATGATAAGTTCAGAAAAAATTTTGAAATTAGAATATCATACACATGCACAAATGTACAAAAACACACATTTTCTAAAAAAAAATAAAATTTAATTAAAAAAAAGAGATCTTTAGCATAAAAATGTTTTAACGTTTCTTCAAATTGGTATTAACGAAAGAGTATATGTAATTTCTGAAATATTTATTTAAAATACGTTTCAGTGTTGTAGTATCCAGAAGTTCGATATATAACATTTGTGGACTCATCCATTATGGTTTCCCAAATTAAAGAAACAATTTTGGTTAAATAATACTTATATTATATACAATGAAATATTGATAAATTGGTTTCAATGCACTTCTCCCTTGAGTTTATTGGCTCCCATAAAAATATTAATCTAAATTCCTTAAAGGGGGAATCGTTTATAATTATTTCGGTTCTAGTACATCTAATACTAGTTCGCTTTCGCTACCTTTTCATTAGATCAACAGGTGGATTTAAAGTTACCACCCGTGGCATACACTTTTTTGGTCTTCTATATAGGTTCCATATCCTGGACTAGTACGACATGTTAAAAAATCCCAATATCTTGCTTCATACACTTTAAGGTCAATTATATAAACTCAAATCCCGAATACAGGAGAAAATAAAGAAAAATATTACTTAGTTTGAGCACCGCAACACATTCGTCAGGCGAAATATTATATTATATAAATATTTTCGATCTGGATCCCTGGAACTAGAAAGACACAAATCCTTGCATTGTGTTTCAGAGGACAGAGGAAGTCTAGACAGATTTCACCCATTTGTGGAATCACTTTTTCATTAAGGTTCAAATTATGTTTTATAAAGTGAAAGAGTTCGACAGGCAAGTCGTTTGTGAGATATGAAATTCCCCCTGAAATAGATTTTACCACGCCCTTTTTTCAAATTTATAACTGACCCAAGCGAACTGTTGTTTTTTCTTCCTTATCAACAATTTAACTTTTATGGCGTCTGTCTTCAGTTTCTATATATTATGTTTTATGAGTTTCAACAACATATCTAAATTTTTAGTCAAGTTGTCGTTTGCATAGGCATACGAATGGACAATCGGAGCGGAAGGATGGACGGGCAGGCAGACCTTCGAAATTCAATTTGTCCCTTCTTGAGTGTTTTGCGATATATTATCTTATATCTATCATGGTGAAATTTAGGTGTTACCAGAACAACTCTACTGCTATAAGAATACTCCATAGTATACAATTCATATATATCTATAGTTTTCCTGGATAAAACTTTTTTTGATTAAGACTTAACTTTTATCTGTCATGACTAACACTAAGTTTCTTTCGACAACCAGCTAGTATACCTTATAATTTAGTTCCTACAACACGAAAAGTACACACTGTGCGACATGCAACACCAACCAATTTGCAAGTGTCGCTTTCATTTAATGTTGAAAACTCACCTGACAGCGGCGTTGACACATATATATATATATATATACATATATTCAAATACACACCTTCGAAATAGGTATCAGTCCCGATGGTACATTGCCAACGGTTCAAGCCCAAATACACATATTACATACACTTTCATTCAACTTGAAGTCTTCGGAGACTGGTTGACAGTGTCTAATGTAAGAAAAGAAATAGAAATGCTTCAGGCAATTTGTTGCTGGTTCGGTTGTATGCACTAGTAATAAGTACATATATGCTAGGTATATGTGTGCTAAATCCTTGGTTGGATAACCATTTTTTTCCTCACTTTCCTCACTACTTGAAACTCTTGAGGGTAGCGCTTTTCGCAGTCGAGTAGCGCATGAATTTCGTATGCCTCCAAATAAGAGTATACCAGTTTTTTTCTATGATGAGAGCGAATATGTATGCGTGTGCCAGGAATCTTGTTGGCTGCCAGCGTAAAAACATTGATTAAAATCTCGCTTCTAAATGGAAATTCTTGGCAGCGTTTATGAATGAATTATTCCGAAGGCCGATGCCGAATATTCAAGTGTAAGGTAGAGAGCACAGCTGAGAGCGCAAGCTACTTGTAATATCTCTGTCATATATATTGTATATATATATGCTTAGCATTAATAAATGCACTTAGCACATTACCATAGCATATAGTGGGGAGATTTGGGCATTTTGTGCTTTAAAATCGGCGCATAAAAATGGTATCGAAAACTGTATGAATACAGATAATACAGAATAAAAAATACAATATAAAGAAATCTTGTCGAAAAAATCTAACTTTATTAAAAGTGACATGAACTTTTCAGCAAACCTATTTTGCACATATGTTCAAGAACTAAGAATCCATATTGCAGAAGTGAAAAAAATATATTTCGAAGGTCTAGAATCCAGATTAGGTCTTAAATTAGATTAGGTCTAGATTCTTCTAGTATCTCAATAAAAGTAATGAAATAATTTAGAAAGAAGGGCGCGGAATCGAATATTATGTACTCTCGCGAATTAAAGGCTTCTTATAGCACCTTCGGTAACTCTGATACCCATATACAAGTTAGCTATGTCGAGGGAACTCTATATACATATTTGTTACCTAGGTGGTTGGAGCATTTATTTGTCTTATATCTAATATTTACACTTATTAGCACATTAACCAAGTTTCACTAAACTGATTCTCCAATTGTCCAATATATGCACTGAAGTAGTATGACTGAAGTACTGGAGTACTGAAGTATAGTAAACGGGTGGAATGAAATTTATATTCTCGAGACAAGGGTTCGGATGGAATAGTATATACTAAATTTTATTAAAGTTTTTTCCAAATGTCGCTTATCTATTGGAAAAAATATCGCGTGAACGGACTTTTTTTTATTAATAATTTCTGAACACTATTTCATATTGCTGGTATTCGTTGGTGCTTTATATAGAAATAGATGACCTTAGCTCAGTATTTCGGCAAAGTTCCGGGTAAATTGTCGTAGTTAATTTTAGAGTTATAGCCAGTTTTGGGTACTCCTCACTTTTTAATATGTACTAAGTTTTTCTGGTTTATGTTTCGACCCGTTCCACTTATTGGGATACCATATAATTTTGGGATTGGGATTGGGACTAATATAATGGACTACAAAATGAGGTCAAAATCAACCAGAGATGATAACTGATAAACAGAGCCATTAAAGCCACCACGAGAGATTGTTGAACTATTATGAAGACAAAAATTAGTTTGGTACTTAGAAAATTATTTTCTATACTTTAACAGTGGATGTCCCCTATGCCCATTGCACTCGGTTGACCCGAGTGATCGCACCTCTATTCGGCAGTACATTTCTTTTTGTTGGTGAATTTTCAAGTCCTTTTGAAGAAAATTTAAATATCTAAAGCACACTACACAAATTAGCTTTCTTAAATGTATACTTATGTTGCCATAACGGAATTCCTTCTTTAAATTATAACAACAATACGAAAGTGTAAATAAATATGGCATCTAGCGGAGCTTAAGCTTCCCACCACATTTTTAGTGAAATGGGAGAGCTTTAGTGTGGAAAAGCTGCTCTTAATCCGGTACTCAGCCGCCACGCCGTCAACACCACCACCACCACCACCACCACCTTGCCAACGATACAATTGACAGCCAAGGACCAACCGAGTTTGAGTGCATAGCAGCGATTATCCTTTCGCACACGCGCAACGGCTGTCGTTCAATTCATATTTCAGCATGAGACATCGAAAAATTGCGCCTCAAACAACGCGCCACCGCCACCTCACCACCCCGTGTACGCGTATAGCTGAGAGGAAGTACGCAGGTCAGGCGGAAATGGAAAATTTTATGCGTTGGGTGGTGGCAGGCGTTTGGTGCTAAAATTGTGCGCTTATAACCGAGGTTTTCTTCGCTGTTGTTCTTTTTCTACATACAAACAAGTCATTCATGAATATTTCGCGCACGGAAAGTATTTGACTCAGCAAAAATATTAACATCGATAGCAATAAATCCCCCAAGAGCATAACTGCGCCAACCATCAACAACGCCGGAGCGATGCGCGAGATGCTGCTGGCGTGTTGTCGGGCTTGGCAAACCTACACGCAGTGCAGGAAAATCAAGGCCGTTATGTGTGTTGCATGTACATGTGCTATGCGCTACTGAGCATAAATATGGCGTATATATATGCTGTGCGTTGGGCACTTAAGCTTTTGCTTGTGCACACATATGTAGGCTGTAGCGAGTACTTTAGACAGACAGCCGAGCAGAATGCGTTACTCCTTGTATGCTGCTTGATTTAAGTGGAAACGCTTTGTATTGCCTCCGCCGCCAGCGTAAGCAATGCCGCGAATACAGCCAATGGCACTTATGCCATGGCGCAACGCAGTCTCTCTTTCTCTCCTCTCTCTCTCTCTCTCTCTCTCCCTCTATACTCATTTCGTAGCTGGACATTTTGATTGCTGCCGCCTGAGGTTGGGCAGAGATTTGGTGTATTCGATAAATCGCATGAGCAAGCAAAGGGTCACTTGCCGCCACCGAACTACTCATTTTTCAATCCTCAACAATTCGTCGTTGAGGCGCACACAATTCGATTGCTTGCTGCGCTTCATTGCTGTTTTGCCAAACTCCACCACACCCCCCACTACTATTACTGCTCATTGCGACCATACTTTCATACATACTAAGTATTTTGGTTTTTGTTTTTCGATTGTTGTTGTTGTACACAGGCCTTCTCAGCCATGTTGGTGTTTTTGTATATTTGGAAGTCAACATTTTCGCACGCAATCAGCTTCGCAAACGATGACACTGCCACAGATTGAACTTTACGTGCTCCGTTAAATCCAACACATTTTTATTGCCATTGTTTGGTGCGTCCGCCACGCATATTGTTGCTGTAAGCGTTATTGTATGCGTTGTTGTTGTTCTTTTTGTTGTTGCTATTGACAATATCCCTTTTGCTGCACTGCCTTCATTGCCTCCATCCAGTTTTGTTGTATTTTATTGCTGCCTTTGCTATTGTTGCGGTAACTTTGATTGTTGTTGCCAATACCATTACTCGTTTGTCCATTGTTCATGTTGGTGGCTTTGTTTGTGCGCTCATACGCTCGCTTGCGTTTGGCGATTTGGCACAATGGCATTACGATTTTATCTCTTAATTATGTTTTTGCCTTCCGTTGTTTGTTTTTGCTTGCGCTTTTCTCTCTCTGAGCGCCTTTCCCCAGCAACCTGTGACTATGACTTTGGCAGCCGTCATAAGCCGTCAAGGGTTTGTTTACAGTATAAGTATAGTACAGAAGTTCATAGCCCAGGCCCATAAAGATAAACGGGTATTCAATTTGAAGGAGTTACCAAGCTAAGCAAACATTTTACCCGAATACTCGATTTGTGTGTGTGTATGTTTACAATGTTTTGTCACTCCAAAAGCGTTACAAGTCAATTGTTTGACATATTTGGAAATTAACCTCATGGTAGATAATAATTTAAGGATATTGTGTTGTTTTGTGAATATTGAGTTTATATTGGGCCTTGGCAAGTTTTTAGTTACCCACACACTCTCCTGTTTATGAGCACGTGTGTCTGTGAGTGGTTCTGTGTAAGTGTTAGTAACTAACCCCTTTGTATGTTGCTAAGCCAAGTATCTCTTGTAATTTGTAGAGCTTTAGTACGTTACCTTATTATTGAGGCATCCATAGTTGGACACCGCTATCCACTAGAAAAACAAAGTATTTTGGTACTGTCCCTCGAAGTATGATTTTCTAGAATTGTGATATCGGTGAATGACTGAAGAAGGTGTCCAGTTAAGCTATCAATCCAAATCAAGCTATCCTAAAACTGTCCGAGAAGTTTTTTAGTACGAAAAATGACGTTTCTAATGTCATATAGCGTGACAATTCAAAAAAATTCTTCTGTGACTTCAATTAAAAACGTTGTTGATCCAATAAATATTTAGTCTCAGCGCCAGATGGCGCCACTATCCCATAAGAACTATGGTGTAGTACATTACCATAGACAGCTGCTGTTAAAATCTCAGCCGCGGCGGACTCGTTGCTTAGCTTTGACCGCGTGTGGTATTAGGTGTGTTCGCGGTTTTTAGAAAAATGGAAAAAGCGCAATATGGGTGAGTGTTTGGATGCTTGCCTGTGGAAGCAAAATCAAAGAGCGCTTGAATGTTGTATACGGTGACTCTTCTTTTTTGATGCCGGTGGTCAAAAATTAGTTTAACGAGTTTCAAAGTGGTCGTACGTCGGTTTTTGATGACCATGCGCAGGTGCCTCGAAAACGACTACCACGGAGTTTGACAAGATAAAAGTCCACGAACTCATATTATCAGACCGCTGAAGGTGCGCGAAATAGCTGAGATAGTAAGCATCACAAAAGACCGCACGGATTCTGCTGTATGGGGTAAGTTGAAGTAGATTTTATTCAACCCGACGATATTTTGCGGCAACATATTTTATCTCCGCTTTATTAATATTTTATAATATATGTGTATATATTATATATATTGAAGTATGAGGCAATATATGCATTGAATGCTTGTGAAAGTGCGTTTGAAAATCTTTATTTCTATTAGATATTGAAATAGTCACAGCCAGTAAAAATTCATTGGCAAAGAAATAAATAATATTTCAACAAAATACAAATAAGCGGGTGCATAAGCTCTAAGTTACACTGTAGGAACATTCTACTCACTAAAATTTGCGATAAAAGTAGGTGTTAGATCCACTCATTATCCAAAGTTCAAGAGTAGAAACTAAGTGAAAGCTCTAAAAATATAAGCACATCCTGAAGCTTGTGCTTTTGAGTTTATTCCAATATGCCGACGAATTTTGTTTGTTGTTATTGTGCCGATGTTGCAATATGCAGAACTGTATTTCAACTGATTCCATACGAAAAATTTTTTTAGGCTCAACCGTAATTATTTCGGATAAACTGCTTGCTCTCTAAAATTTCCAATTTTCAGATCTCCTGCAGAATTTGGTACGTTTATGAAAGGATAAAAAGAGTAGTCGCTGGTCAACAGAATATATTCACTTAACAATTCCAAATAATTTTCTTTGAGAAATATCTATATATATATAATATATAATAATATAATATAACAATATATATATATACGTATATCCTGATCCTAATAGCTGGTGATGACAGCGGCTCTAAATGCGGTCTCTTGCTATGATGCCGACTTAATAATTGTCACTTGGATGAAAGTAGGTGAGCTCACCGCATAGTTCTCGGACGGCAACTTTTGCTATATAGAAGCGTTTGCCTTGTTTTCTAATTTGAAACATTTGCTCCGTACAGCTGTCTTCATAATTATCTCACAGGGTACATTTGATATTTTTAGAAGCAAATGTATTTGTCTAACTACTCCATCATTGGCAACACAGTCAAAATACTTTGCATATTTTTACAATAAATAATAAAAGTGCCAGCCAGTCAACCAACTAACTGGAAGTGTGTCGACATTAAGCCCACAAAATTCATACGAATCAGTTGGTTGTGTACCAAGTATTTATGTGTGTGTATGGGAGGGTCAAAATTCATTTTTGTACATGCTACAATTTGTTGATATTTCACAGTCTCTATTTGTTTGTATTTGTGTGTTTTGACGAGAAATTTAAATTGAAATTGAATTTTTATTGTTAGTTATTTCATTTTATGTCCACTGCGTGCTGATCATTGCCAGTCAAGTCGTATGCTGTCCTTGACAACGCTTGTAAACATGACAACACTGACAATCAAACACTGGCATGTGGCCCACCACCGCCAGCCAACCGTGTTGCCACTCACACTGCTGACTATGTTGCAACAACCGATGTGCCACTGCTCTTTTGTTACACACCAACATGCGCCACAATCTATTCCATCTGCTGTGGTGTGTGTGCGTGTGTTTGTGTATGATGCAGATTGAGCGCATTTCAGTTGATTTTTATGTGGTTTTTATTATCAATCGCGGGAGAGACACACACTTGTTCATTTTGTAATATAATTTCTCGCTTGAAATGGATTGCTGCTTTTATGACTTGTAGCCTGATGACATTATAAGTGCACGTTAGCATAGATACGTGGTTATTATATAAAACACGTGCCTTAAACATACATATTTACATAGGGAAGAACGAAAGAGTGAACTTAGGCTGACTACAGACTGTATGACTTTACCAAATATTTCTTTCTTTGCATTCCTGAAGCTGCAATTTTGATAATAGACTGCTTTATATCAGGATAAATTTGGAACTATTCTTTGTAAACATTACTTGAAAATTGATTATAATGAAGTTATAATTCATAGTACTGCATAATATTTTCATAATCTACTTATTATATTACGTTATAAAGTTACAAGGCATGGTAAAGAAGTTGCAAGATCTTCGTTACGAGTAGTTGTGCTGATGCAGATATACAAGTTCTACTAAAAAGAAATCCACTATTTTCCAATAGATAGCTTTAGTAATACGTATCTTCCGTTTTATAAGCGCGATTAGTTTACGCTACATGTTGCTAAAAAGATAAGATATATGCAATAAAATATGTCATATTTTACTGTATTTTCTTCGATAAATTCTAAAACGTAAGCCAGATGGCTAAAAATGTGCATAATGTTCATGATCCTGATACCATGACACACCTCAGAAGAAATTCGCCTTCGTAATTCGCCTCAATAGAAGCTTGTGAAAATCGACTGTCCCGGGGTTTTGCCAAAAAGCACCAGGGTTACTATAAAGGTGGCATTATGAAATTACCTACAAAGTGGCAACAAGCTATCGAACAAAATTGTACAAACTTATTCTAGCTTTGCTAAATAAAACCTTCAATTTATTAATAATAAAAATAATGGATTTCCTTTTACTAGACCCAATAGTATGTTGCCGCTTTTTATTGCTTATTTCGACATTAAGGAGAAATCGTATCCCTGTACACTATACAACTAGCTTTAAACAAGTACAAGTTGCTGGCGCTTTCAATAATAAGCGCGTAGCTCCACATTTTCTCTTCCCAATTCATATATGCGCTGTCAAACAGTGCTGTGCATATACCATGGCGTATACGTGATTTGGTATTTTGTAGTTGATGAATACAGATTTTATATCGGTGAATAAGTATGCATATAGACATTTATTTATATACGCTGCTGTCTTGTATGTGCTTCTTGGGGAAGGTATCATATTTGCGCGCTCTAAAATTGAATGAGAACTGGCGATAATATAAAAATAAAATAATATTGAAGTAAAGTGTTGATATATTAAATTATAGTGCATAAAAATATTTTCTTTTATATTACTTATATAAAAATAATTGATAAATATTTACAACAATTATTTATTTATTGACATAGAATATATTTAAAGAAATTTATTATTGTAATTACTTAGTTAGATAGATGAGGTTAAATATGTTTCTTCTAAAAAAATATATTTTTATATACTCATTTGACAGCTGTTTTCTTAAAATTATTTTAATTATACTCTGAGTGGTGCGAATATATTTTTAGCATGGCCTTCAAAGCGCTTCGACTTTGAAATTCAGGTAGAAGACCCATTGTTCCGTATCTGCATCTGTATCATTGGATCTAGAAGTAGTTCTCCATATCAGGTCAATAAATATTCAAGTATATTCTCACACAGCGCTAATAGCCAGCCATTTCAAAACCTCAAGGTTTCATTCAACCAGGCCCATTTTCAGCTCAATTCCGGACATAGTAACATACTGAAACTTCTCAAAGGGTTTTCTCTTGATCTATTCTTTCCCTATCAGGTCGTAATTACGAACATTGTTAGTAACGGTGTTGAAATGCCCGGCATTGCATTATTCAAAATGCAAAGTCGGTACAGAAGTAGGAGTTTTCTGCGGAGGTACTACATAATACGTAACTAGAAACTCAATGTCTCGAGTTGTAGTCTTTCAGACCAAGATTATATACACCACTGAAGGCGCTTAGTGGATTTTCGATTTAACCGACAGATCTATTAACTTTCTAGTGGATAATCAGGCTTTAATTAAAGTGATCAGTCGTTTGGACTCGATATCTCGCTGTGTTATGGCTAAGATTGTGCAAAGAGACAATTAATAGACTTTCAGTCAGAAACTCAGTGAAAAATATTTAAGTCCCCAGTCATACAGTTCCTTCAAAAACTGCTTAAATCAGCGGATGTTAGCGGGATGCCTCAGGTCTTGAAACATCATCAATATGGGGTGTACCACCATCTAACCTTAGGATGTTGAATCTGGTGGGCGGACTACAGAACTTATACTTTTAGATGAGAGAGAATTCAGTACCATGTTAGGTGTCATCCTGGGTATTTAGCCTTGAGACCTCATTTTAAAGATCTAGGTAAAGTGTTGCAGATCATTCATTGGAGATGACGAATCGTTCAAGCCTTCTGAATACCCATTATTCAGCAGCTGCGACTAAATATCTTTCAAGGCGCTCAATATATAGTCCAGTCTAAAAGAAATTATTATAACAGATTGAAAAAAATTCAAATATTACATAAAAGGTACCGACTTGCTTTATGGGAAATAATTGAGCGCTACTGGTGAATGCAACAAAACTAATTGTGGCTTAGATGTAGGAGCTTGCGACTTCTCCTATTAACCAATCACTTTATCGAACAACAATGAAATGAGAAAATGCATTTCGAAAAGGCATTTTAGAATACAAGGTTTATCAAGATTTGGAAATTTATGGTATCCTACAATAATTGTCAAGACCTAAGGCGGTAATGGAAATAAATTATGATGTCGCCATTTTTGGGTATTGACCCATGACACTTATTATCATAGTAGTACAACTGATAGATCGTCTTATGTGTTGAGAACTGACTTTGTATTTCTTGATCTCATCAGGACATCCGAGTTTACAAGACGGGAAATACATTATTCCGGAGACCGACGGGCTTACAAAAACAGAAAGGATCCTGATGATTTTAATATCGAGCAAGTAGTATCACGAAATCAGTATTAACTATGTGCCTTTGGTTTCCAACAGCCAGAGTACCAACAACCAAAGTTATAACCGAAATATTTGCATCGGTCTAACCTCATTAAAGAGTATGCGCCAAAAGGTATACTGCACTTTTCCGGCAACCAAAATATTTTTTATTAGTATTTTTCGTAACGCATCAAAATTTTTTTATATTCTTTGTAATTATTTGTAATATACAAACAACATAAATCGCCAGCAAGAACAACAACAACTGATAGCGGTTATGAGCAGTGACTTTTAAAGGCGGCGGTCATATTTATTTACAAATATTTACATGCAACACATAATTTTTATGGACATATAAAAACAGGCAACGGTTATACAATCTGTAAAGCCAATGAAGGCGACCAATATGATCAAGCGGTGGCAAAGCAAGAACTGGCGCAATGGACTTTCGGTTAGTTTGCTTTAGCTGGTTGCAGTTGAGTAAGTGCTGGTTGGCGGGTTTCGTGGTCACTCTGTTCATTGCATGAACTTTTGCTTTTCAGCTCGTAAAGTCATATATATATATGTGTATGTGAGTTTGTATATTAAATATATGGTTATTAAAGTGAATTTATATGGGATGTAAAAGCTGTGCAACTTCCATGAAACCGGAAGTGGAAGCAACCAACAAAGCTAGCCAGCAGATCGGAAGAAAATAAACAATAAACCTTATGTACATAATAAAAATAGTAATAACGGTAAGCTAAGGCGGCAATATATGGCTTGGTTGTGCCTAAAAAATGCAGAATTGTTCATAACAATATTGATAATCTTTTAGTTTCAGAGTATTTTAGTTAATATACGTTAAGTTGCGTTACGTTAAGCTAGGTTAAGTATAATCTGTTTATACTGTTACATGTTGTAGTAGCCAATGTAACTGTAACTTTTCCATTTATCCGGCAGCGCTAATTACAAGCAATTTGTCTAATGGCAGAATCAGCTGTCATTTCTTTTAATCAAAAATGCTCCACTTTCTTTAAATCGTGGCATTTTATCACCACAAAATTGTTGCAATATTTATGCTGAATATGAAAAAGATTCATATACAAAAGTGTGTTCTTAATGCGAAATTCCGTATGCCTGAATCCTGTTATGTTTTCATATTATTTTAAATAACGAATTTATCTGTTTGCAATTCTGTAACTGTACGCTGTTCACATTTCTCGCCACTGGCAAAAGAATCAGTGGTATGTAAATTGTATTGAAAATGGCTGCAATAATATTGATTTATATCAGCGAATAAAAATTTTTAGATAACATTTTATTCAGAAAATTGTGAAACCAGTTATTTAACAAGTGAGATATACTTTTCGATGTTTTAATTGAATACTAGCCATTTCATGTATATAAATATCTGCGCTCACCATAATAAAGGGGAGCTTTCATACAACGAGTTAATTGCATAAATCGCTTTAGAAAGCAGAAAATTTCCTAAAACTTGTTAGTGGCCCAAGCTCTTTCTAATTAAATGGTATATAATAAAACTTGGACCGATCATTTACTCAAGGATAGAGAGGCAACTACATATACATATGCATACAGAAAAATTCTGCGGAAAGTCAAAATAATTTTCGATAATTTTATATGAGAAACTGCGCCCATTTCCGTAAGAATTGCATAGTCTAGTCCATATGTTGTTTATAATATAATTAGAAATTGAGGCTAAACATTAAAAGTACCTAAGTGAATACTTGTTAATATACAAAATGTGTGGAATGTTCGTTATTTTGTGTAAGTAATAAAAAATATTTGATTCCAGCACCGATCGAATATAATCGTCCAAATTTATATAAAAATTAGAAAAAGTTAATTATCCACAGCCAACAACAACAAAGTTATCCAACAACATACATTGATCGTGGGTGCTAACACGACTTGCTATTTTGTTTAGGCACCTTTGTTCCGCCAACTAGAAGAGTTCGGAGCCTTTTACCCGTACAGTATGTTTTACCACTTTGCCTTCAACTATTCTTTTGCCATCTCGCAATAACTCTGCCACATTGTCTGTCTGTCTATAGAACATAGAGTCTAAAAACCGACTTCTTGAGCCCCATTCCCTTGAAAGGGATGCCTCTTTGAATTGTAATAAAATATATGTTTTAATCCCACAACTAGTGGATCTCTTTTTAGCAAATGTTTACATTGTTTGAACCTGCAAAAAAAACTTTGTAAGACTCTGTAAGAGGTTAAGTCACAGACTTTGTAAGAGGTTGTGTCAGACCTGTGTTTAATTAAGTCATTAGTACATTAGTAATTTGTGATTTAGTCTCTGATATCATGTGGTTGTGTATATCAGGTATTTGTCTGGAACGCATTCGTCAAATTTTTATATCTCATTAATATAATCCATGCAGAAATAGGAAGTCTTTAAAGTAAACCCCAATTTGGCTTTTATATTCCGAATAGAAAGCCGAATAGAAAGGCCAGTACAAGAACTGATGTTGATATAGTAACCATCTACTCTTTTAAGCTCTTCAAGTGCAACTTATAGACCCCAGATTCCAGAGGAATATATCAGAACGCACTGCAACAGCGATCTGTAAACGAATAGCAAAATTATTTTGAGATATTATTTAACCTAGGAGTTATGTAATACTTCTAACTAATATGGAACTGTGGAGTGGCTTATCGAGCTGAGGCCAGTGAAACTTTACGTCATTATTTCTTGAAGTTTTTCCACATTGGAGTACTATTTACTGAAAAAGCTTATACTGGTTCACTTTGTGGCAAGTTGAATTGCTGGCTTGGCAGAAAATCGAGCTTTCATCGACACGGTTATTTAGGCATTGCTTAGTAGCGATTTCTTGGGAAGCAAAATAAGACCATTTAAGCGGTTAGATTAGTTTGGAGTTTTTAGAAATTATTATTTTTTTTTGGCTGCAAATGCACTTAAGGAAAAATATTACGCTATTGGCATTAATTGGATTAAGATCGTATTTTTTATTTTGTTTCAGTTAGCATGAGTTTACAGTATCATCATCGACCGTGGAGGTGATTCCGAAAAATGGTGATTAGGAAGATTAGGTCACTAGCCGCCATTTTGTATCAGAACGGCGATATTAAACTTTTTTTCGAGAGAAGTGAGAGAATTTCGATTTCTTTTTCCTTCCACCTCAATTAAATTGTTGAAGTTAGGCTTTCTGTGTGCGCTAGACTGGCCTAACCCTATAAGACTTACGGTCATTGAAGTGAACTTTAAATAAAGGTCTGGTGAAATAACTGTTTTTAACTCTAACTTTTTGGTTTATTGGGTGCCAAAAGAAGAGGTTTCGGTTAGGCCATTTCTCACTTATCTGGAGCGCTATAAATGGGGTACATGAGTTTCTTTCTATCTCCATTAAATAGTTTTGAGAATAATAGAGAAGACGTAGTCGCTGCTCATTAATAACTATACAAACGCCCAGGAATTAACTCGTCTTTCACCGTAAGATCACCAAAGCTGCCGCATGCGCTCAATTAATATTAAATGCAAGCGCAAATAAGTAAAACATTAAGTGGAAATCTACACTGCCTAATCGCACATCATACACAAATGTTTATTTAATAAGCATTTAAGCGGCACTTCAAGTGCCAGCAAATTACAAGAGCAGTGATGAAGAGAATTACCGAGGTTTTAGCGCGCCTCCCCCCTTTTCCTCTCTTCTTTTTCTCTCCCCTGTACTGCAGTAATTTAAAACCTATTAGACTTGATGTGCGGTGTTAATGTTGAATTGTTGGAATTAGTTGTTAATCCGGGTACTTTGCGCGAATTTGCCAAACCTAGCAACTAAATTGAATTTACGATACAAATTGAGGCAATTGACGTTGCACACACACACCTACGCTTTCATTTTGCTTGGCGGCAGGTAGGGTAAGTGGTGCCGGCAAACAACCAGTGGGCGGACAGCCATTTCACCTACACCGGCCAATAAATCGTTTAAATGATTTGTGTGTAACTAAAATAAAATACGAAGTCAGGGCTTGTTAGCAGAAAAAAATGGAAATGGTGTGCAAAGGGAAAAAAAGGTTAACTAGTGGGATTTCGTAATTTGTGTTGTAACACCCAATCAATCTGCAATCGCACAAACGAACCAAAATCGAATTGCGGTTTGACACGAGCAAAAGCGCTTTCAAAAAATAAATCAAAATAAAAATAAGAAAAAAGGTAAAACAAATCAAGCGCGCACACACACACACACACACACATGGAAGCGACGCGTTGAAAACATATCTAAAAATTTCAAAAGGTGAGCATATACTATTTTTTAGCTATGACTAGATTACATATATACATAGGTGCATAGAGGTTGATCAACGAATTTATAAAAATGCTTTTAAGCCAATTGTTGATAAATGTTATTTGCTGCAAAAAACTGGAAAAATACGTAAATCCATTAAGGGATTGATTAGCGTTTAAGTGGATTGGATTGGTTGTGATATTTATTGTGGTCCTCACATTTTACTATTTGTTGCTGACGTAGTGGTTGAACACCTGGTTGCACTTATACTCGGATTATTTATATTAACAGTTTGAAATACAATGGAAAATATTTGAAAAGTGCTTACAATATGCTTGTAGCATACCTTTATGGGTTGAAATTTTTAGAACAATACATAGATTTATATATTTTCGCTTAATAGTTGATATCATGCCTTCGGTGATCGATACTGGTCGCCTCAAGAGACTTGTGCTAAGCTCAAAGCGCTACGTTGATACAAGAGCGGAACGTCTTTTGATGCACACCAGGGAGCTTTTGGTATCTTAATGAACAGGCATTTTAACTGACCAAAAGTGCCGGTGATCACCGTCACCGCGAAACCTAACAAGCTCTCCCCGAACTTAGTAGACAAAGCGACAGCTCGATGTTGGAAATTTCTTACTTTGTTTTAAGTGCATCTAGGAACCAAGTTTTGTGTTGACCAAGTGTGGAAGTGGGCGTTTACACAGATTTTAGAAAAATAAAAAAAATGTAATATCAATCGATGATAGGATAGTAGGGTTTTGGTAGAGGAACTACGCAATGAAATCAAATAGCGCTTGGATACCGTATATACCGAATTTTCTTCGATAGCGGCGGTCACAAATTGGTTGAACGAGTTCCAACGTGGTGGTATGTCAGTTTTTAATGAGCTCCGAAAAAGGCTATCCTAGCGGATAACGTAACAAAAGTCGACGATCTCGTATTGGCAGACCGTCGACTGAGGGCATGCGAGCCTTTCGAAGGAGTTTCTGTGTTGTTTCGAGATCGTCGATAAAACACATATCCACTGGTACAAATCATAGAGCAAGAAATAGTTGCAGTAATGAACTTCACTTGGTGAACCTGCTCCTATCGTTCGTAAAGGTGATGACCTACATCGACTAGCTGGAGAAGAGCAACGCGGTTATAGCGCTCTATTTGCTGAATTATTGGATCGATTCGAAACCGCATAGCAGAAGAAACGTGCCCATTTGGCGTAGAAAAAAATTGTGTTGCTCTTCCACCATCTCTCCTCTTTCCAATACTCCGTCGTTGACACGGCCAAATTGGTTGAATTAATCTACGAGCTGTCGCCACATCCATTGTGTTCTGCAGAGGATGTGTCCATGCGCCTGCTTTTTGTTTCCACACTTGCAGTAGTTATTTGCAGGATAGAAATTTTAGTCGCATAAGAAAGTTATTGCTGCTACGGAGGCATACTTTGCAGAGCTACAGGAAATTTTTAATTGGTTAAAAAGTATACTATAATATCAGACTAGTACCAGATACTTAAGGTACAGGCAGGTACTTAAAACTTTGTGCACACCCTTAATAAAGTTATTGGAGTTTGGGAGAGTTTTTATGCTCTATATAGGTATTTCTCAGGAACTACTCGAACTTCTTAACCTTACAAAATGAAAGTTGCAAACCCTCATCTCTCACCACAAATGAGTTTTATGGAAATCTTAAGAATTTAGCTGCCGTTAGAGAAGACTGATTTCTATAACATTTAAATCTTGAAAGTTACTGAGAAAGATTTCAAGTTTATTTCGATTAATATATGATACCGATAATATTTTTTGATCGGTCACCGATGCCGATGGGAATTATTTCAAGCAATTAATATAAATATTTTATTATTTTATCTTTCGTTTAATTATGCTTTTGCGCTATAATTATAATTACTCGATTTTCCATATAAATCATTTGATATCGCGGCCCCAATTAGGGAAATTTTTAATAATATCACAAGCAATTAAACGTAGCTACAGATGTGTGCGTATGAGTTGCACAGAAAATTGAAATGAAAGCGTTCGTTAAATGGAAATCATGGAAGCTCCAACAGCCAATCACAGATATATTTATGTGCACATATGTATGCATGAAAGGGAATACTTTTGGACACACCATATCAATACTCATGTGAATCCATAGTGAATACTCAGTTCTTTCACACAGACACACACACACCACACACACACACCACACACACACACATACATAAGCAGTGCACACAAAGGCGAGAGTTTGTAATTATAGAATACTCGAACGAGCATGCGCGCCGGGAATCTCTAATTTAGGACCCAACGCACAATTTCGTTTCATCCACCAAAACCACCACTGTTACACATATGCACATAAACACACACACACACACACACATACATATGCAGGAAAATATGAACCACAGCACGGAGTGAGATTCGTGCTTTATACAACAGACAGAAGGTTTACAGCCTGTAATTTTCATTTTGTTTTTTTTTTATTGTTTACAACAACTGCAATAGTTGCCAAATCGACAGCAATCAACGTTCAAACAACAGAAATAGCCATTGGCAGTTGCGCTTGTATTGTAGTGCAATTTTCCAATTGAAATTATCCAATAGCTGAGAGCACACCGCAAGCAGTAGTTGCAGCAATATTCGCTCGCAAGCCCTTGCAAAAAGTCCTGCCGAAATGGAGCGTATAACAACAGTCTGTTGTGCTCACAGACATAGCCGCAGGACGGTTGTCAAAATGAAAAAATTCAAATCAGTTAACTCAAGTCTGAAAATCGCTTTTAATTGCATTCGCAAACAAGCGAGTAAAGGCGAATCAAGCAGCGCGCGTTTGCTCTCTTTCCACGGAAGAGATGACGTACTGTATTATATGTACATATCTACGATATAGTTGGGCTGATAAATATTTAAGGTTGTTAGAGATCGAGACCTTGGTAATAATCAGTAAGGCCTGGTAGGAATACTGTATGCTACTAGAGGAAATTACCTAGTTCTAGAAGAAAAAAGTAAGAGCTCAATGTAGAACTAGAGGTGTAAAGGGTAAGAATGAAAGAGTAGAATTGAAATAATCAAACGTTCCTCTTTCAAGAGATCGGCTTTAGTGGCAATCATCTACTTTATCCAAATCTCCACATATATATATATATATATTAAATGTAGTTGCGCTGAGGAATTGAGAGAGACAAATATTCCATATAAGGAGGTATCTTAGAAGTGATTGTGTGATAAATCGGGTTAATATATATATTGATATTATGTTTTGTACTTCTTCACTAATAAAGTATTTTTTTCTGATATATTATGCCAAATTTATTTATTAACATTAGTAGAGCTTTAGTAGTGAATCCGAAACATTTTATCATAACATATATAATATATGGGCATTATAACAAACACACATATGAACTTGAAAACCTACTCATCGTATGTGTTTTTATATTGTAGCGATTTATGCCCACATTTTTCATCGGATTGTTAACATTTGACCAGTTTTATGATCTACAAATTTGTATACATAATCAATCTTTTGGTGTGAGCTGATGACTAGGACCTTAGATGTGTGAAACCGACATATTTAATTTAAGAGTCCACTGAAGTTTAAGGAGCATATTTATATACCAAGAGGCAAAACCGCCGTCGTATATGATTTAAACAAAGCGGCTTACCATTAAAATTTAGTTGCAATATGCTATTATATATTTCCGGAAGAACATTTTGCAAAGAAGAAGTCTTTGCCTGTTTGGTTGTTGACCCAAGGAACACAAATGTTGGCATCACCGCCACTGAGGAAGTGTAACGGTAAAAATACAATGAGAACTTGCGATATCCCTCCAGAATCCCTATAACTGATAGATTCTTCAACACTTTGATAATGTGAGCATTTTTTTCAGCTAACGCCTGAAACATTCTTCCGAAGGGTGTGCCGTTATAATGTTAAAATCGAATTTAACGTTTTTCCCGCCAGATGGGGCAAAGAAGTCCCACTGTGTGCATATTCATCTTCCGGACTGAAACTGTTCGAATTGCCCGGAGTATGAAACATGAACAATCAGAACAGTAGCACCAAATTCCAGGGATCTCTCTAGAACGTGTAACCTTAAACCAGTGCGTCTGGTGCTCTGCTCATGTATTTAATCAGAGACAAGATTCGATAGTAGTCTTAAAGCAAACCCAGTTAACAAATAATGTTGTGTACCGTTTCCTTAAATCTAACTCATATCTATTTTAGAGATATCGAAAGCCGAGAGTACTCCTTTGAAATTTAAATTGAAATTTAAAGACTAAATTTAGCAGTGGATTGGGAATATTAAGATGAGAGCACGCGGCTTAATTTAACTTTAACCTTGTTTATAATATATGAGTCAGTAGGTGAAGATTTTATTGCCCGACAAATTTATATAAGTTTGTTTTTGTTGAGTGAGCAGCCAAATAAACAATATCTTAAATCTGCGAAAATATTTTGACTGTCATACGATAAATTTTACCAAAGTTCCCACATAACCGAGCGCGTGATTTGATGTTTCCTGTTATATGTAAGTATAGTATATGAAATAATTTTTTATTCCCCGCGTAACATTTTCTTTAAAGATTATATTTATATGTTGCATAATACTTAGGTGTAAAATTATAGCAGTATCTAGATGAATATTGTTATAAAAGAGAATTAAGTGTAAGAAATCATTTAAGTATTGAGATCGTTAATTTGGGTCCATAGTAAAACTATTACTATCCACGAAGAAGTGAATTTGCTTCCCTACCACTCTTTGATTTTTTTCACAAGTCTCTGATAAAACGACGAAAAATTCTTTAACTTTAGGAAAGCGTGGACAAATTTTTATGAAAGCGAAGAGAGTACATGGTGTGTTTGGAAAATAACGGGAATGTCCTTCGACTGTGTTCTTCGACTTTAATGGCAAGATCAAACGGTCCATAAGGAGTACTACAAGCAATCCGAAAAATATACCCGAATTTGTGGAAAAACAATTCGTGGCTTTTGCTCACTTTTGCTCAATTCTGCTCGCACTTCGTTGCTTGTTCGTGAGTTCTTGGCCAAAAAAAAAATACTGTAACGATCCTCCAGCCACGCTATTCGCCGGACATTGGTCCGTGAGAGTTTTTCGTATTTACAAAAATAAAGAGAACTTTGAAGGGCCAGGGCCGTCGTTTTACAAGTATAGATAACATTAAAAGCGCATCACTGAAAGAGCTAAAGGCTATCCCAAAAATCGAGTTTGAAAAGTCCCGAGTCGAGTTTCGACGATTCGAAGAAGCGTTAGCATAAGTGCATAATATCGAATGGAGGCTATTTTGATGGCGACAGCATTAATGTAGACGAATGAATAAATATTTTTTCTCAAAACACGAAAATTCTCGTTATTTTTTGAACACACCACGTACACGAAGAATTATCTTCTAACCGAACTTAGTCGTTCCTTCTTTATTTATACCATATGCCTTGTAGCACTTTGGCTTTTTCATGAGCGTGTAGAGCGCTTCAGAAAATCAATGGTTCGATCGAAAGTATCGCAAACGTCTGAAAAATACAAAAGACATCAAAGTACTCGTGCGGCTGTTGAGTTGGCGAATGGTTGGTTTCGAAATTAACGCTTCGCAGAAGGCGCCTGCTAACAATGGTAACGGATGTAAATATGTATATCCATAATAAAATTTTTACCATTGTAAAATATAACGTACTATATATGTATGTGTATGCATATGTATGTGTGTGTGTGTATAGTTATGTATGTGTGTGTATATGTGTATCCATGCACTTGTTTAAGACCATTAATATATGTGTGTGGAAGTCGTTAACAATCAGTACTCGACATTTACAATAACTACAATAACTGCGTGTATATAAGTAGTATATATGCAAGTACATATGCACAGCTAACCGGATTTTGTGTGTGGTGTGCACATGTGAATGTGGTAACAATGAACATACAGCATATACATTGACAAAAGTATTTCGCGTGCAATTTAACACGCTCGCCGCCGAAAGCGCGCACACACAAACACACACACGCACCAGTAATGCTGCCGACATGTTGACTTCTAGCTGCCATTGTTATTGCGGTGGTTAAGCGTAACTAAGCGGATGGAAATGGCAGGCATGTCTACCGTCTGTGCGCTGTGCTCTTTTATTACTAAAGTGTCAGTGAATTGAGAGCTGCCACTTTGGCGCACTCGTAGAGATGGGCAAGCACAAGAACCGCTTACACTTAAACATGTGGAGTGCGTGGGAGTGTGGTGAGGTGAGGCGGGCTGATGCCAAAAGCGGGTTTTGGTTTTTAATGCTCGAGGAGCTGGCGCTGCAGCTTCAACATTGCTGTGCACTCGAGTTTTGTAAAAGCAATCAAGAAATGACAAAGCAGTTGATTTTAAAGATACTCAATAGCACAACCACCCACACAACAACAACAACAACAACAACAATAATAATAATAGCAGCAGCAAACGGAAATAAGAAGAAAAAGAAGTGGCTTATCGCTGGCAACGTTGGGTGCGTTAGCCGTCAGATCGAGGGTGCTAGTTGTGGTGTTAGTGCCACAGTCTGTGGCACGCCTAGTAGCGGTGACTGCCCATTTCTTAGGCGCCGGCTTTGGTGGCATACGCGCTTGTCGATGTGTCAAGTAGCATATGCCGTTTGCCTTTTTCGTCTTTTTCACCTTTTTTCCGTTTATTGCCCTCTTCTCAATTGTGTGCTGCCACACGTATACACTAACTATACATATGTATATATATACCGTGCGGCAGTCTTGTGTCGTAAAGTGTTTCGACATTTCAACATTTCGTTGTTTTCTCTTTCATGGCACTCTGCTTTTATGTGATATTCGCGCGAGCGCTTGTCAGCCATTTTTTGATGTGTCGGAACGTGATTTTATCTCGACTCTTCAAGCTGCAGTATTGCACTTGAATCACGAGTGTAAATGCGGCGTGCGGCAGCGGCTCGAAGTCTTTTATTTCCTTTACTTCGATATACTACAACCAGTTTGTATGTTTGTTTGTGTGCAAATATATTTCTTGGTAATTGAACTTTTAACCCGTCATTGTTGTCTTATATTGTACGTTGCAAGCTCTGTTGCAAATGAATTCTCGCAGTTTTCGCCTCTCTCAATGGATTGTTGTCTTTTAATGTAGTCTTTTGAAAATAATGCGGTTAATGAAGACTTGACTATGATCTAGTGGTACTAATGTGACGTCTTATCTCATTTCACTTAATCTCTTATGAGTGGAGTGGAGTGTGGCATAGTTAAATAAATTGATCACATAATTACTATGGCATGATAGCAACCAGAAGTGGTTTATTACGAGTACTAGCAGTTTTTATTCTAGAAAAATAATATCATCAGTATTTCACACTATATTTTATATTAAAAATAAATTATCTGCCGCACTTTTGTTTTAAATAACACCCTCCTTCGACAAAATATTTTAGGTTTGATGGTACGGATGGATTGACAAATAATAAACATATCATCGTCTGGGCATACAATCCAGAAAGATTCTCTCTAGTATATGTAATCTTCTGAGATATGTTGTATGGTGTGGGGGCTAAATATATGGGGATATGTTGTATGGAGCTATTGAGTCTACAAATATATTCGTGCGGTTTTCTTTTTTTCAAAATTTGAACATTTATTTAAGAAAAACATGTACAATAATATTCAAAGTATTGCCCACGCAAATCCATGACATTTTCCCCATCTTTCTGGCAATTTGTGGATTCCATCTTAAAATAAATGCGCCGGCTGGGCTGCCAAGAATGAAGCAATCCGATTTTTGATACCCTTTTCTGATCTGAACCGTATTCCAGTGAAAGTGTTCTGCATCGACCGGAACAAATGGTAATCGGAAGCGGCAAGGTCTAGGCTATAAGGTATAGCCAAGTTACCAAGTTAGCCAAGCTAAGTTTACCTGAGAGGGGAATTTAAAGCCTTCTCAATGTAAAGTCAAGTAACGTATGGAAATACTCCATATATAGAAGAAAATGTGCTATGAAGAACAATTATAGTTGTTCCCTTCGTACTCCAGCAAAAGAAAGAGAGAAGGAGAAAAAAAGAAGGAGCCAAGAGAAAGATAGGCGACAGAAAGATAGTACTGGATCTTAGTGAACCCGAAGCAGCTGGCAGCCTCTTTCAGAGAATCAATTATTCCTCTAACCTCTTAAGTAGTTAAGGCTTTGTGGCAGATAAGGAACGCAGAGTATTATAGATGAAGACTTTCTGCCCAGTCAGAAGCTGCTAGAATGGCTATATGGTATATCAAGAAGATGATAACATGTTTACAGGAAATTGGTTTTATTTCGAAGAGCTTCTTGCTGTAATATTTTTGATTTTCGTTCAATATACAATAGGTTGAGCACAATCGGTCTACATGACTGTTCTGCTTAGAGTATTAAAAATTTTTACTCTACTGTTATGTTTGTGGACAAGGCCTTTTCACAAAGTGATAAATGAGTGGTGAAAGTGTTAAGCTCAGCTTTGATTCATTCAGGATGATCAGAAATCTTTTTGGGAATGCGCAGTCAATTGTCTGTTGTTCCCATTGGGTATTGCTATCTAAGAGATAATGTCAGAAACAACCTACAGCGATGAAGAGTCCGTTCAAAATTTAGACAATGGACGTTTGACATCTCTTTGGTGAAACTTTATACATTGCAAAGTACTCTGTTGCCTTGATCCAAATTTCGTTCGTAAAACTTCCATTAAAGTCCTTGAGACTGTTTGGAAATAGATGCAATCGGCTCACAACTACGCCCACTTACAATATATAGAAATGCTAATCCAACACAGCATTAATGCAGACCCCCCATTCCCCATTGTACAGAATGCTCAATCTCTTCTCTGGGTACATAAACAATAAATAAACTTGAAGAAACCGCCTTTTAAGTTTGAGATAATTTTATTTAGTCTGGCGATTTTCAATTCATCTGAACTTCTTTTTGAATACAACATTAATCAAGCTGTTTTAGATTATAAATTAGTCACAGAAAAATTAACTATTTTCGCTGAATTTTCCATTATTTTTCGGTAGATCACGGGCTGTATAGCGATGATTTTACTACGAATATTTGATTTGGCATCCACAATGGTCCGAGGAATGCTGGACACTTAATTTTTCAAGATCCCATCATTGGAGATCTGGATCTGGATCTATTATTTCAGGATCTGTCATTTCTGGAAACTTCGGTGACCAGTTAACACCACTTCTTTTTCACATAACACGACTAGGGAATGGTTGTTGCTGAAACTGAATAGCTTGATTCACAGTAAGGCATGGAAACCAGTAGCCGTAAAAATTCGTTCCACAAAAAAAAAAAATATGGCTTAGTGATTGTTGTGCGGAAAATACAGACCCAAGCAGTCAATATTTCGTAATTCAATGGCGATCCCAAAAACAGCAATTTTATTTACAACCCTCATCGGGCAGGATGATATGGGCCTTATCGCTCATCAAAATATTTGTTAGCATAATAGCAAGAACTGAAATCGGCTGATTTTAGTTTGTAGCTTCCCCAGCGCTAATTTCGCTAGTAAAGAATATATGGAGATCTAGAAATTAGGCTAAGTTAGTACGTGATCTATATAGTAAATTAAGACATTTGGCTTAAAAGCAGAAACTAGAAAGTATTTAACAACCCTTCCAAACACAATCCACATAAATTTCGAGTTTACTTAATGTTCGGCGCTTCATTTGAGTTTTCGTATACAACAATAACAAGAAGTCAAAAATTACTCAACTTTCAGCAACAATATAAGAATTTTTGAGGTAAAAAAAAACACCTGAATTGAGTAAGTGCCATGAAGTGTAAATTTACCCCGCTTACAATAGTTCAGAAGCATATAAATATGAATATAACATGCTTGCATGTATGCACATATCTATGCTTTGGAACTTTGTTCTTCAAAAGTTTTGTTTATTTCGATAACTGCTCTGGCACTTTCTGGGTCTTCTGCTGAAATGGTCAATTTAATGATTCAAATGTCAGTGACATCATCATTCATCTGTGTTTCAGGCAAATTTTTTCTTTTTTGTAATTTCTTTTAATAAATTGTTTTTATACCAATGACAATGCTTCGAAACTTAGTCGTGCAAAACTTGCTCTCCTACATAGAGTCGTTGCTGTTGAAAAAAAAGAATGCGTCCAAGTAAGAGCATATGTCAGTGACTCGAAATTAGAATCGGTTTTTGGTGTTATGTCGATGATTTGGTTATATATGTATATGAAGTAAGATTATTTTTCTGTAAAAAAAATTTGTTTTTATAGGGAATATTCTATTCTAGGAAAAAAAAAATCCCACAAAAAAGGAATTAAAAAAAATGAAATTTTAGGGAAAAAGAGGAAAAAATTTTTTAAAAATAATAAAAAATTTAATTTTAGGGAGAAAAAGGAAAATAAATGAAAAATTTAATATTAAGTAAAAAAGGGGAAACAATTTTTTTAAATAAAATTTTATTAAATATTCTAGGTATATTATATTTTATATTTACTTTATATATATGTAATATATTTTATTAAAATATTAAAGAAATATTCTCTTAATAAAATTTTATTAAAATATAAAATCTTTTTTTATTTTTATAAATATCTTTCTATAGGTAAAAGGGAAAATTTTTTTTTTATTTTTTTAATTTCTTTTATAGGGAAGAGTGAAACAATTTTTTTTTTTCTTCTTACTTACTTCTTCTTACTCTCAACTACTTAGTTCTTGGAGGAGAAAAATCTCAAGTATTAAAGTATCTTCGAAGGGAAGGCCGTATTTGAATATTTTTGTTTGTTTCACGACCTCGCATATGCAAATGTGTACTTGTTTATAATTCCAGTCTAGCATTATTAAAGCGAAATAAACAAATAAAAGCCAGATGTGCACTTACAAATAAAATGAAATGGTTTAGAAAAGTTTTTGTGCCTGGCCTCAGACAATTTGAAAAGAAAGATTTTCTTTTTTGGCTTGCATACGGAACTTAGAGATGCCCACAGCAACAACAACAACAACAGCTGCCAAAAAAAACCACCAGCCTTCGCCAGCGCAGCGCCATTTATAAATGCTGCCTCCGTTGGCACAGCGCTGAGGAAGGAAGCAGCAAAAGTTGCAGCAACGGCAGCAAACTAAAAGCGGCGCTAACTTCTTCTTAACTGTTTCCGGTGCAAAAGTTGTGTGCTTCATTTCGTTTTCATTATCACCCCTCCTCTTACCGCTTCGCCGTTTCTACTGCGAAAGCATTGTTGTTGTGGCTTTTGTTTGGTTGCGCTCGGATGTTGGGCGCAAGAAAGAGTTGAATTTAAGTTGTTAACACATATTTATGGATATGTCCAAATATTTTTGTATATTTGAAAATATTTTGGCATTTAAAATATTATATTTCACATTTATTTTTAGTCAACAATTTTTAGCTTTACAGCGATTCAGTGAGACTAACAAGAGTACTACGAAATGTTTATATGCACAGTTGTAATATTAATAAAGTTAAAATTTCCCAAGTAGAATTGGTAAATGTTTCGTAACATTTCTCCGTAAACATTTGCAATAGACGGCGCGTGGGGTAGAATCCGGCTAGCACACATGCGGAAGTGGACACTTCTTCAACTTTCAAAACTTCAAGAAGAATTTCAAATGCTCGCTTTATATAATTATATATTTACGTTATGTGAACATATTTTAGTTCATGAATATGTGATGTATATATAATGTATGCTATAAGTTACGCACCTTTCTACCAACAACAAAGCTTAAATCAGGAAACATAGATAAAAGTGCGAAAACGCTCGAATGAATAAGCCTAGAAACTTTAGACTTAATGAATGCATTAAAAATTTTGGCAAATTACAATGCTCCGCTTACAAAATATCTCAAAAACTACATAATCTATGTAAATCAATAGTCATCCCTCTTTCGAAATGGGAGAATTTGGAATGCATTTGCATCAATCTGTTTTCATGAACTTTTTAGACTTCTAATAGATAGCTCGAGTTGTATTTCTCATATCTCATAGAAAATAAACCAACTAATGGTGTGTGAATAAGAGCAGTATATGTCATTCCTTTGAAGCGTAAACAACAATAATTTTTTCCAATTAAATATGTCGAATTTTCTGTGTGAAAAAGTGTTTTTACGGGGAGTTCTTCTTCATTATTATAATAAGCATATTATTTATAATACATATTCTTATTATTATATTAGTGTATTATATATATATTATATATATTATTTGACTTATTATAATAATGAGGGAGAACTCCCCGCAAAGACACTTCTTCAGGCACAAAGTTCGACATAATTGAGTAAAAAAAAATAAATTATTGCTGCTTACGCTTCAAATGAATGGCATACGGTTAGAAAATTATGACGAAAATATGAAAATATGGCACGGTTAGAAAAGTTTGAAAATGAGGAACTGGAAGCATTACTCGATTACTCAATGGAGATTGTTGCCAAACACAAGAAGAGATCGCAAAATCATTGGCAGTCACTCAAGTAGCCATATCAAAATGTTTAAAGGTAGCCGGATGCATTCAAAGCAAAAAAAGCAATAAAATTGGGTCCTATATGAATTGAAGCCAAGAGACGTTGAGAGATGAATTTGCGTATCAGAAATGTTGTTTGAACGCTACAAAAAGACGTTTTTAGTTGTGTTTGCGTCGGATTGTGACTAGTGAGAAAAATGGATTCATTACGACAAACCCGAAAAGCAAAAGGGTATATATGAAACTAGGCTAACCAGCAAATCAACGGCAAAGCCAAATATCAATGACGCCAAGTTAATGCTCTGTATTTGGCGGGTTGTTGGGATCAGATGGGCGTGCTGTAATATGAGCTTCTAAAACCGTGTGTACGCTACCGACAACAATTCACCAAATTGAAGCGAGCGATTGCCGAAAAATGCCGTGCGAACGAGTTTGCGACTAGACACGGCGTAATAATTTTCCATCTTGATAACGCTCGGCCTCATGTTGCAAAACCGGTTAAAAACTAATTAGAAAACCTTGGTCCAGACGTTGCCCCTTCTGACTGTCTTTTATTCCGAGTGCACCATATAGCAGGACGGGAATAATGAGCGGCTTGTTGAGTTTGGTTTTGAAATTTTTTTTGGACTGACCGGCAAAGTCTGTCGGAAGACATCAGGCAGTAGTAAGGCAGTGTGCAAATTTTGAAAATAATAACCTTTTAGCTTTACAAAATTTGACTTATTTGAAGAATGTGAATTCGTTTCTTTTTCCAAAGCAAGTAAGGGTAGTTTGAAAAAAGGAGCGGGAATTCACCCAAGAAATGGCATAGAATTTTATATTAAAAAAAAAAAAAATAAAAAATTGAGTATTATTTGGCTAAATTTTAGTCAAAATATTTTATTAACGTTTTGTATTTGTTTGCTCGCTTTATTTTCTCTAGTGAAAGTATAGTTAATTTAATTTGTATTTAATCATATAACTTGTTAAAAATCATAATACACATATTTCTTGAGAACACCTCTTATTCTGCAATATAATGTTAATATTATGCAAATTGGAAAAATAACAATGATTGTCCAAATTAATATTTACGAATATCATGTAATTTCAGCTGCCAATTATTTGCGCCAACAGCGAAATTTGTTACTAAGCAAATACCAATTAAATTTATACGCCAATTAACAAGGCCTTATGCGACAAACAATAATAAAATATATAAAAAAAAAATAACATGAATGCCTACGCTTGGGTGTGCATGGGAGTGTGTGAGTGTGTATGTTAGTAGATTTGTTTTTGTAATGCAAGCTGTGTGCCAAACCCCACAGTGACATTTATTTAATTTATTTGTCCCGACGGGACACAAATTTGTTAAAATTCAACTGAACGCATCCTATCCTGCACCTGCCACACATGCCATACGCAACGCTGCTGTCATTGTTGCTGCCACAAATATATGCGTACCCATTTCATTTGTAGTATTAGCATCATTGTGTGCTCATTAAATGAAATGGAAATCCTTTTGTCAAAATACTAATATTAGCAATTTCATGGATGGCACAAAAGTAAAACAGGAAACCGATCATTTATCACCATGATTGCTTCGTATGGGAAGGAACTAGTCAAACAGTTGAGAGATTTTTCTCTTTATTACAGAGCTTATTGCAGACATTTCACAATACTTCCATAAGCGTCTATGCGCACATGAACAATTTACAATCTCACAATGCTTACGCACCTATATACAACTTCATATAAATATACATCTACATACATCCATACATAAACACATCACACTTGCTTGTGGAAATTTAAATCAAGCACTAGGAGTATTTGTTCGTTACAGAGCTTGCTGAGTGTGTCAACCGTATGGCTGCAGCTTTGCTGCTTATTAGATTGCCTGCTTGCTTGACAGGCTGCATCTGTCTGCCCATCCGTTCACATATCAATGACACTGCCGCTATGCCCGTGAATGTGTGTGTAAAAATTAAACAAACTTGCATACTTATACTGGCCCTAGCATACAAAAATTGTAGAAAAATACGGAAGACATGCACGAAGCAGCTTATAGAATATATTTTGCAGCTCTTCGAAGGCACGTCTACGACGGTTCCGGCAGCACATGGTAAGCGTTGCAGAAACTAATTGGTAGATATTTGCATTTGATTATTGTTTTTATGAAGATGAATACTTCTAACAATTTCCGCTAACTCAAAAATGTAGACTTTTAAACGAATATTTATCACATAACTATTTATTGAATTTATTTTATTATATTGTTTTATTTATTTACGGTATTCTCTAAAAATCTATAAAGTTATTAGTGTGTATTGCATTTTAAGTATAATTCCTAATTTCGATGAAGAGTGATCTTTTTACTAATTCTCTGGCAACCTCGCCACAATTTTTCGGTATATAGAGTTTCAGGAATAATTTCAGATTTTGGTGCACCATTTTGGTGATTATTTTAACCCTATCGGTGATATATTTCTATCATGTAATAACTGATAAAAAATATTAATGCAATTATTATTATACAAAATGAAACGAGCTCCAACCGCTGAGGTTTTCAGCTAGAAATATGGCAAGATGAGGCCTGATAAGGTAAGGCTAGTGAACTGAGTACGTCAAAGAGTAGACTTATATATAGACTTTCAATTTTTTGGGAAGAAAACTATCTCGCTGTGAGAACTATCAATTTAAGTTATCTGTTATAGTTCTAATATAGTTATAGGAGTTATAGTTCTATAATAGTTCTAACAAGAGGTCTAGCTTCTAGACACTGTATAATTATTATTATATATTCTATTTATTTTCTAATTATTTTTAGGTACATTTTGGATAATTATAAAACTAACTAGCCAATTAGATTACCAATGTTGCCACAAATAGAATAACCAAATTGAAATCATAGCCATACAAAAAACGTCCCAAACGATAGACGTTATATATATTATACGATATTATGCGAGTTCAAAAATTATTTCTTAAGAAAATTCGCTCTGCTCTTTTCATAAAGATTCTAATTTAATTCTCTGCTTAATTAATAGAAAATAATCAGTTACTATCCCGCAAACATACAAAAGATCTAGGATGAGGCCGCGATTATCGTAAAGAAACATATGACTAATGGCACTTTTGATATTTTATTATAAGGAGTGTTCCCTTTCGTTCGAGCATGTTTTATGAAGAGGTCAATTGTATCCCTTTTGCAACCTAAAAGTTACATTTCAATCGTTTTTAATCGAACTTGTCATATTTTCTAGTTTAACTCGTTCTAGCATTTTACAACTAAACATTCTCCAATAATACGTTAAAGATATTCATTTGAGACTAATTAATACTTTATAGAGACACTAATTCGGGTGTACACTCTGCAAAGATTACTTACATAATTTTTTTGCAAGCTAAAGGTGATTTTTGAACCGAAAGTAACTTATAAACTTTCAGTTCGCTTTAAAAATTATTTTAAAATTTCAGAAATAATGCCAAATCCAGTTGACTATAGACAGAAACTAGTGCATTGGTAATGACAAGTTCCTCATGCTTTAGACAACCATCTCCTGGAACTATTGTTTTATATTACAGAAGTTTGCTTGAAAGATTTTACTTTGTTTCCGTTATTTATAAAGCACAAAACATCTAGAAAGAATAAGAGTTCTATCTTCAAAATTTATATAATATACTCAAGAGATTTAACCTCCAGAGGTACTTGTGTGCCCAATTCTGAAAAGTTGCTTGCCGGTAGGAAATATCTGCCGAATCAGCAGTATATCAATAAAACAAACTGCTCTTTTAAAACCACTTTGAGATTATATCCAAGCATTAGGGTGATTTCGATTATTCGATCATACATTATCTATTACTTGATATCTTTAACTTAAAAAACTGGTGTAAAAAGTTACGATTTATCAATCGTAACTCAAAATTTTGTTTTCGGACATTAACAAGAAGTCATCACTGTCGAACTGAGATGGAGTTAGAAATAAATTTAATGAATTATATCTGTAACTAGATGTTTAAGGGTAAAATATTTGAAGTACAATAATTCACATACAATAACTCAAGTTTGTGTAGATCCAGGCCTGAAATTGAGGCAGTTCATGAAGGCGGTTTTACGATTACCGACCCTTTCTAATACAGTTGAAAGCTCAAGGTCATTAGAATGCATAGGTTTGTACACTAGATAGCTATCATGGAACAGATCGTAATAAAATTCTATGTTGTTATATGATATAGTATATTAAAAGCTGCAATCCATACTTAATCGAAATCATTAATTATATTCAACTCATTCAATTCTTAAATATATCGATATAGAGCAAACCGTTTTTCACCGCTATTACTCGGTTCCGTTACATAAAAAACTTTCGATAGTACCACAATGACACAATTGTAGTCTCTCACATAATTTTATTAACCCGGCGCCTTGACCCTTGTTTATTACGCCTTTGTTTATCAATATATATACATATGTCTTTTGTTATTCTACACTGTGGCAACACCATCATGCTGACTAGAGACATATTGCCTTCACATCTGCTTAATTAGTTGCAAAAGGAAATAACAAATTTGCGGCAATTCTTATAAATCTTCGTTTAATTTTGTTTGTCGAGTGTAATTTATGTACGCATCTCTGAAAGCATCAACACATACATACAAACATATGGGAATACATATTTTGTACATACGAAAGCTCTAACTTATACGCTCATCTTTGCATGTGTTAGAGTAAATTTATGACCGTGCCAATTGGTCCTTTTCCCAAGCTGGTGCACAGACATCCAATGCCACACTATATATATATACATATACACACGTATATATATATATATATATATATACAATTGTATGTGAATAAGTTTATAGGAAATATATAAATATTAAGGCCATGCAAATGCACACTGTCAACACTTGAAGTTATGCCCGAGAAGGAAGTGTTGATTGTTGGTCTGTTTTATTTAGCCTCAGCTGTCAAAGGTTATGCACTTGTTGTTGCTACTGTGTTGAGAGCCCATTAATTTAATGTATAGTCCTATTTTCATTTTCATTACACACCAAATTGTTATACAATACACATAAGTAGCATACATATATATATATATATAAATATGGGTAAATTAGGGAGCCTGTAAATAATATATGTTATGTTGTAAGTCTTAACGCAAATAACAAACGGATTCAGGCAGCGCCAATACAACTGAGTGGAAATATGGTACTCTACTCAAGTGTTTAGCTCAATTGTTTTTGCACACACTTGCGCTATAACTATCATTTTCGTATATGAGTGCAGCAACTTTTCCTAATAAATCAACATTTTCCTTTTTAATGACTTTCAAAATTGATTTATGGCTATATCATTGAGTTCAGCTCATTTAGTAGAAAAGCGATTGAATTTTTTTTGATATGCTATACAATCTAAAGAAAGGTTAACAATTAATAACTGACTTAAAATTTTTATTAACGAAATCTTGAGATCTAGTCCCCAAATTGATAAGGCAATTGTTTTTACAAAGAAGATTTTATGTTATTTTATTTTTTAGAAAGAAAAACTTTATGTTTTGAAAATGGAAATTTTTTAATTGTAAAGTAAAAATAGAACTTCTTAAATAAAATTCAAAAAAATTTCAAATCAAAATTTTTTTCCCGAAGAAATTCAGCCACGAAGTCGATTTCCTTAAAAAATTTCAAGCATTGCTATTTTCGTTTATATTTCCAATTAATTTAAATTCTTTTTTAATTCTAAAGTTTTTTGTTTCAATTTTAATAATTTACTAATAATTTTAATAATTAATTGATTTTTATTAATTAATTTAATTTTAATAATTAATTTGTTTAATTTTAATTTTAATAATTAATTAAAACTCAATTCATTATTTATTTCATTAATTATTAATTTCAAAATTTAATTAATAAAAAATTTTAATTTTAAAAGTTTAATTTTTATAGTCTCTTAACATTTTTGATTAATTTTTTAATTAAATTCATTCATTTACAAATCTTAATTTGTTAAATTATTAGAAAAAAAATCAACAAAAGTTTTTATTCAAGAAAATTAAAAAGGAAATTTTTATTTTAATTAATTTTTCTTTATGTTAGACATTTTATTTTCAGTTCCCATTTTCCAAATTCTTGTTAATTAAATTCAAGCACACTAGTTAAAATAAAACCTTTCGGCAATTAGGATGAAGGAATAGTTAATACAAAGTGATGCAAAGTACTCTTAAGTACTGAAATCTACAAAAGAAAAGCCAAAATTTAGTGAAAAATGTGTTGTCTTTCCACCACGCTAGAATTGACCCAGCGATCCCTCAACTTCTTTAACCCGAACTGAAGCAACCATTTTCTGAAACATATGTCTGCATAGTCGGCTTCCGCGGCGCCGATAACCTTCTCATAAGGCTAAAAATTTTGCTGGCGAATGTCTTTTTCAAGTTTGGAAACAAAGAGAATTCGCACAGCGCCAAATATAGAGAATTGGTTGGAAGAGGCCCTGACTTTTGGTTGTGACTTTGGCGAAGATCTGAGCCGGTGCGTTACCATGATGGAAGAGCACTTATTTCCTAGCCAAAGGGGGTCGCTTTTTTTCAATTCGAAATCTGCCTAATAGAACACTGTGAATGTATTATCCTTCTCCAGGTAGTCGATGTAGATCACGTTTTGTGAATCTCAGAAAACGGTAGTTATCATCTTTCCGATCGATGGGAAAATATTCGCTTTTTTCGGAGTGGATTCACCAGGTGAACTCCTCTGTTTCAACTGTTCCTTGGTCTCTGGTGTGTACCAGTGCTATATGTTTCGTCGACAGTCACGAAATGATAGCCTTCAGATTGCGCTTAAACAGCGTCACACTTTGGTTCCTGCAAAGGCAGCACCCATCGCGCTGACAGATTTCCTATGACCAATCTTTGCTGCAGAATAAAAACCACTTAAGCTTTTGAAATGCCTCCTATCCAAGCTATCTGCAGTTATGACCTGTCTGCTCTTCGGGGACTGGTTGATAAGTGTGCTTTTAAAAAAATGCAAAAATTGTGTCGGATTTGCAGGGGCGGAGATGTAAAGTTTCTGTGTACGATAAGCATTTTACCACAATGTTTCAGAATAAGAACAATGTCGTTATTTTGGATGACCTTATCTAAAAAAAAAAAACACCTTGCTATGATATCTACATCATACTTGATAATTCCAATGAATGAGTGGGGTTAGAAGCTATCTCAAGGCTCACCGATTGAAAATATATACAAAAGCTTAACTAATAATTGACAAACCTCAATTACTGGAATGCAGAAGTTGGTACTGCAGAACCTCAATCATAAAAATATCCACCGCACTACATGGACGCATGACACTTGGACCAGTTCACACATTTCGACAATTCAAAATTAACTCGAATCAAAGTCTCTTTGTAGCCAAGATTTCCACGGAAATTTGTGCAACAAAATAAAAATCCTTAACAACGAAAGATGAAGGGCCGTTGCCATTACCTTGAAAAGTTAAGAACTCAGTGTGAAGAGTTGTTTTTGCTTTGCTATAAAGATTCCACAAAAGTTTTCTTCAAAGCATGGGCTAAGGTATATAAGGTATAATGAGAGCTAATCTTTAAAAAATACAAGATTTGAACTTCTAATAGATTTCGAAAATTGGTGGAAGGTATTTGAGACAATCGTTAAATATGTGAACTTGAACCCCAATAAAAACGGTCGATGGGTTCTTATCAGTATAGTTTTTTATCTGATGATTGCTTCTGAACAAAAAACGAGTCAAATTCATTGAATACACGAGAAGAAAAATAGAGTTAACAAAATTGAATTTTTAAATAATAGAAAATCATAATGCGAGGGTTTTGGGTAGGGTCTCGTTGAGGGGTGTTAAGGGGTTTCAAAAACTCAAACTTAATTTTTTTGGGCTCAGTCTAGGGTTCTAAAAACATTGTTTACCATCTAGGAAGTCTTATGCAGATTACATTTTCTTCATATTTGGTTTCACATCACACGAGTTTCTAGTATCACAGCTCTCTGCCGTGGCACTCTTGAGAAGGTGATTTCGGAGATTGGCCCAGTAGCCACCATAATGAAAAAAATATGAATAAAAAGTTTTTAATTTATGTTTAATAAAGCGTGAGAAAAATAAAATCGATTCTTCTATGCAGTCCTAACTTAGATCCAAAATTTTGGAGTGTTGGGTCAAACTGTTAATGAAATCGAATAAAAACGCGTATAAATCATCATAAATCTTAAAAAATTATTTATTTTTTCATTTAGAAAATGCATTTTAATTGTTAGAATTTAATAGCTCTAATGAGTTATAAAAATATCTGTGGAATTACATACAGCTCAGAAGAGCTATATATTCGGAGATAAGATGGCTTATATTAAGATTGCATTGATTTGCATTTTCATACAATATACGGTGTTTATCTTCACCTCAGCTCAAACTTCACTTAGCCAGAAATCGTTTTTGTGCATTTTCATGAGAAAAGCTTCAAATAATGAAAGCTTTAATTTCTGGTATACATGCTGTAAATCCTTAAAACTCCTTAAAACAAGTCTACCATTTGAATAAGTACTCAATAAATACACAAATTCAAATCAAACTAAGAAGCTAACCAGTTTACTAATACCTTTTATTACTATTGCAAGCAGGCATCTTTTTGCTTAAGTTGTAAAATCGACTGAAATCATAAATTGCGTATAGATCTATAGAAAATTGAGATCATCCTTTTCAATTAAGCAATGCAGTTACATTTATAGATATGCAAATAAAAGAATTTTGTATAAAATTCCAAAATGCTGAAAATACAAACTTAATACCCAGTACATGGAACATGGTGTGCTTGTAAATTCAAATAAAACTTAATGCCACTTTTATAATCCTAATGCAAGCATCGCATGTTTTTGCGCACAGAGAAATTGGAAATATTACTCCAATAGCTGCACTTGTACATATATATATATATATATACATACAAATACTTTATGCCAGAAGTATTGCCAAAAGTGCTGCTTTAATAAGTGTAGTAGTTTTCCGAAAATCTCTAGGCCTATTTTAAAGTGTTGCTGCCAAAAACAACAAAGTAACAAATATAAAAATCATGAATTCGCAGGAACTGAGTGTACAATACGAAAATAGGAACAATTCGTGATTTTCCAACTGGTATGCTCATATGGAAAGGCAGTGCAAAGGTAAGCATTCCAATGTGTGTATCTGGTATATCTGCCTGTATGTGATTGGCATAAATTCACATGAGTATAAATAAAAGGCTTAACAATTTTTTATTGTGTTATTGTTGTTGCTGTACGCGCCGCTGTTGTTGTTCGCACAGTAGTAAGCTGCAAATGGACATGCGTACGTGTCTCAAAAAACACAACTGCCACAAATAACAACCGACAATAACAGCTAGTGGCAAACAATAGCACTGACAACACAGCAAAAACAAAGCGGACAACACGGACAACAACACAAACACATACAAACCAACACATTTTGAAGAAGTCGCATAATTTATTGCATCTCACATAACAAGTCAACTGGGCATTTAGGCTCTTTGCGCAACAAAAACTCACACATACATGCATATAAATGCGCACAAACCTTGTTAGACAGCGTAAAACTATATGGCAAAGCCGGAATAACCATATAAATGTATGCTTGTGTGTGTGTGTTGTCGACAAACACATTCATAATAAATTTCGTAGTCATGCCAAACTTTGTTATGCTTAAAAACCAAAAGTCAAAGGCATGGCAAAGCTCAAATAGTGCGCCGTACACAACTGCCTTCCGGAAGACCTAAATGCAGTCTCGTCGTGCTCGTCCACGTAGGAGTCGTTTTCAACACGCACACACACAGCTCGCTGGCATACATCCGCATTTACAATTTACATGTGCATGCCTGGCTTTGGTTGCGCAACATTGCACGCACGTAGTCGCATACATTGACATTACACAAATCAAAGCGCCGTTGCAGCGCCTAATAGTATGCTCATATAAAAGTTTTAGCTGTGTTGCACAGTGTAAGTAGTTCCTTAAAGTGATAGCGAATTTTTTACATCATATAGGTGAAATATTTCGAAGACCCGTTGGATTCGTATTTCATTAAAGAACATAACTCATCATGTTTAATTTTAAAAAGTACGAAATATTTTCACTAAATTGATTTCAAAGTTCGGAACATCCAGGATGTAGTATACACCTAAATTCTGTGGGGAGGCGTGAGCAGTTTTAAATGACATTTGCTGCCAAAATGTGCTTTTAAGTAGTTTGAAGTTTGAGCATTTTTGCTATTTGTATGAGAAATTGGTAATTAAAAACTAAATTCACGCATTTGATGCGGGTTATCCTCTAACAACCGCGGGGTCATTTTGACCCTTCTTTTTTGAAAAAAGTTCTCTAAAAGTCATTTTGAGGTGGGTGGCATCTTATTCAAATGAAACGAAATTAGTGTGTTTTAATTATTTCACACTTCTAATGGTCCTCGGTCCTCATTTAAGTACATACTCTATTTGCAATTAATTTAAAATTAGTTTCTAAAATTAGTACTTGGACTTAAATTGTTGCTCCTGCTATAACATTAAAAAAAAAATCTAATTTATGGAACCTACCAAAAGAAAAAGTATAATTCTTGATTCGTGGAACATTAGAAGATAAGTGCAAAACAATATTGGTCCAAAATATTAGCACCTTGCTTCTTCTAAATAAAGAGCAAAACCGTGTTTGATACCTGAAACTCCACAGCTTCTAAAATTTTTAAAATCAAAAATATTCGAATTCATAGCTAGGTATGTTATTCCAGATTGTGACGTCCCTTATTTTCAGAAAATCTCTCAGAAATGGGCACCAGGATCCTCTTGGTCTATTTTGTTCTATTTCCATTCTTTTTTTCCGATATTATACCAATTTTATAAATTTTGTGTTCTTCCATCCCCAACTCTACAGAAAGACTTTTTTCACAAATTTCGTTGATCATGTTTTCTGTATCAATCATTTTAAACTTCTTCATTCGCTACGAACATCTCTTCCAACAACTCTCGTATTCAAATTTATTTTTATTTTTTAAATATATTTAAAAATTTCTACTCTTCTCATTTTCTGTAAAGATTTTCCATAGATCAAATAAAAGTTAGTACTTATGGAATCCCACTTGTATCAACGTTTCTCATTTGCTATTCTGAACTGAGTACCCGTCTAATAACCGTTATGATTACGGGATATTCCAAAAATGGTTCAATTGATCAGAGATTTCCATAAGTATTATCCTTAAGTATTTTTGTAAATCTTATTACGCAGTTTTGAACCTTTATCCCTTTACTAGATACCGAAATATTGATATATATCATATGATATGAAATTTGATAAATATGGGAAAAAGCTTTACTCCGGGCTGGAAACTTTTTTCAGGATTGGAGTAATTTTTTAGTCAAACGACATTTAAACGAGAGAATATGTGAATTCATCAACTGTAAGGCAGTTTTGATAAAATATTCCAAATCCATAAATTTACCTTAAACCAGGAAAAAACTTACCACGAAGGAGAGAGGAGAACTTCCAATAGCTTTCCCTTCTACTTTTGCGGAACTCTAAAATCAATAAGTAAATACTTTGATTTTATAAAAAATTGCGTTTTGTCATTTTTGACAGTTATTCCGCAGGTAAGCCATTCACAATAGCAAAATTTATCTAAAGTATGTGAAAAAAAATTGGTATCTTTGTAGAAATCAGTTATACCACATAAATGAGGAATTCGCATATCCTCTTGTATTGAATTTACTCGCTAACCTTGTTATTGCTTTTACATGTAAATTTTCTGCTTAGAGACCAATACCTAAAGATAGCGAGCGGAGAAATGACAAATCGATGACGGCTTATATGTGCACAGTAGCTAAAAAAAAGTTCTTTTGATCCCATTTATTGCCATTAAACACTTGGATTTTCCCAGCACTCGTTATATCACTTCATGGTTTATATCACCATCTATGCGTGAAGTTAGGTCTTGACGGTGACACGCCACGATGTGTAACCGAGGTTATATTGACTAGCCACACATATCTCTAGAATCATTTTCTTCTGATTACTCTTAGTCGGGTTATTTGAAAAGCAAAGTGTGCACTAGCAAACCCCCGGATCAAAGATGAGTTCAAAGCAGGCGTACGTGTTGAAATGCTTCGAGCTTGTTTTTAATAAAATATATCTTCTATAAGAACGTAAGGTTATTTCATAATTGAGAACAATAGTTTGAAGGAATATAATTTGAAAATTTTCGACTCAAGTTTTTTTGATACACAAAAATTTTCCGACGCACTGTAGGTAAATAGCCGTTTTGAAGGTATGGCTGCTGTTGCACTGAGCTCAGCTTCCAAACTGCATTAGCTTTGTTATTGTTTTTCAGCCACTGCATCTTATATACATACGTGATGATCAAGCACGCTGTGGCTATGCTGCGGGACATGTTCAGAGCAAAACAACAAAAACTTTTCATAAGGTTAGAAATATGCGTACAAACCAGTGGTCGGTATGATAGGAATTGTGATTGTATAGGTGAGCGCGAAAGTAAAGATACCCAGTGTGAACTTAGATTTTAGTAACCTTAGATTTTGGGAATTTTTCATATTCTTCAAGCAACCAAGAATTTTGGTGCTCCTTATTGGATCCTAAAAGACTTAATTTTATTGTCTTTTAATAAGCTACAACACAAATTTAATAAATGATAAAGTAAAGTAGCTATAATCATAAACCATTTCGCACCGGGCACATTTGCCTTAACGGCATTCTCAAATACCATGTTGTTTCGTTGCTGTCTCGACAACGACTGCACGGTAGAGCGTAATTGTAAGTGTGAGGTAAGCCAGCACAATTGTGCTATATAAAATATATATATATATAAGCAGATAGTATATGTGTGTTGGTTTCCACACATAAAAGTGTGACAAGTTTGGAAAAGTTTTTATTTCATAAAACCAAAAAGTGTTGCATGAATAATTTTGCTTCGGGTATTGTTCGCACAAGGATGTCCATGTACTGGTGTGTTGTTTCAAAACCGGAAACGTTGTGGCGTTGTTTCCGCTGCAACTGAAAATGTCAACTACACGAAAGCGCAACCAAGTAGTTGTCGCAACTGCGGTAACGAAGCTGCAGCGTAGGCATAGATGAATATTACAAAATAAATACAGACAAACAAGCACTCTATTTCCCAGTGCTCAGCAGGAGGAAGCAAGTGCTGAAAGGGAAAGTAAAAAAGCCAAAAAACAAAATACAGTTCTTGAAGCCACGCTTTCGCCCGCGAAGCTTTTAATGGAACTCAACTGTGTGCATTTGTTTCAAATCTACGTTGTCTCTTCAATTTCTCTTTTTCTTTGTTGACCGACATAAAATTAAGGCATCCGCTATCAACTACCAAACGAACAGCGCTGCGATTTGTCTGCTTTTTTACAGCAGTTAGCCTACTTGCTTGCATGAGTGCCCGCATACATACGTGTCGCTGCACTGGGCTAACAAAACAAAATGGTTATCGGCTTCTTTGAGTGTTGTAAATTAAGTTTACGTGACACTTTAAGTGTGCTCTTGAATTAATATGTGGAACAAACACGCTCGTATGTGCATGCAAACAAAAATAATCCACAAGTGCATGCAATGCCAATTTAAGCTCGTGAAAAATAGAATATGCATGCACATGCGCTTTCAGTAGATATTTATTTGTTAGAGGCAATAGATTTGTTAGGAAATTTTAAATGAATTATTCATTTGATTTATATATTGCTCTTCTCAATTGGGACTATTGCTGCTGAACAATTTTAGGTGAGTCTACTAGCACCTGGCAGGTCTCCTTTTGCTTAGCAAATCAGCGATAATTCAAAGCACCGAATGAGTGCAAATCCATCTGTATATATCTCTACAACGCAGAGCGTTCCAATAAAAATTCTCCGATCAACAAAAGCCTGGCAACTGTGTTTGCATTCACGAACTATATCGGCGTCACTATGTAGTTCAAACAGTTTGTTTTTAGCTGAGAGAGAATTTTACTGCAAAACTGTCAGCTCTGTCAAAGTATATACATGTTGCTAGGAAGGAGTTGACTTTATTTACAGAGTTGATGCTGTCGCCAAAACTCAATAATCTACAACAGTAAATGTGAGTCAATCTTCAATTCCTTGCCTATATACGTCAAGTTAGCAAATGTATATGTCAGTCAGTATATGTCAGTCAATCCTCAATTCCTTGCCTATATACGTCAAGTTAGCAAATATTTGCCGCAAACCCAAGTGCTTTTGTCGTCTTTAGTGCATTCTTATACTAGTAACGCTAGCCATCTTCGACTCCCCCTTTTTCTGCTCGCCAACATTGAGCGCTGCTCTCTTGTGGATTTTATTTGTGAAAGCAACAACAAAGTTAACAAGTTGAACTCGATACAAGAGATTATACGTATACTCTATTAAAGTGTTATAACCACTATCTGCAATGCTATCGAGTTTTGTTTTACACATTTTGGTTCAATTTCGTTTTTTTAAATGTCTGAAATGATATATTAGCGTAGGAAGTTAAAACACGAATATTTTTTTCTTCTAGTAACTAACTAACACTTTTTAGACAGTTTGACAGTGTGATTGTGACACCAGCACTGAGCCATATTTTACAGTTTTTCTTCGATAAAGGCGAAAACAAAAGCCAGGCGGCTGAAAATTGAAAATAGTCTATGGTGCTGATACTGTAACAGCCAATTACACCCAATTCTGGTTTCGTCGATTCCGTTCCGGTAATGTTGATGTCAAAGTTGGAATTTGTTGATGTTTGGAAGGCCAATTGTCGAAAATATCGATAAAGTAATAGGAATCGTTGAGTCCGAGTGTCAGGTAAGAACTGCTTCCATTGACCAGGAGCCAAACATTGCACAGAATACAAAACCCGTTTGGGGTTTTGCAAGCTAGATTTATGGGTGTTGCATTAGTTAACGCTAAAAACCTGATAGACCGAACGTTGACACTCAGGATGGTTTTGCTATTTTTTTGTAGGATTGGCAGGGAATCATCTACTATCAGCTAAAATTATTCATTCGGATCGGTACTGTCAACAATTGGACATTCTGAAGGCAACAAAAGCCCAGAAGCGGTCAGCTTTGGCCAATAGGAGAGGATATCATGATAAGGCCAGTCAGAGCTTGGTTGGTAGGTTCTTATGCATGTACCTTATTGTCTGGACTTGACGCCAATTGATTACTATCTGTTCCTGTCTATGGGGAATGCTTTTGGTGACCTCAAAATGGCAACAAGTTGTCAAATTAAGTGACCTCGTCTATTTGACCTAAATCGGATAATTCTAACTATGCTAAATAAAACCTTCAATTCAAAGCAAAGATAATGGATTCCTTTTTACTAGACCTAATAAAATATAATTATTCGTAGGTAACGTAAGATTTGTTATTTGACGCATTTCTCCACCAAGGAAAGTAGTGCAAGACAGTTGAGCATGCGTCATAAGATATGTCAGCGTAAGGCTGCAACGCGATAGCTGTCAGTCTGAGTGAACAGCTGATATAGTTTGTTCGTTACGCCACTCACTAACGATTGTCGAATCGAAGAGAGCTATTGATGACAGCGGTCATAACGGTTGAATATGGCGAGACAGAGTGACAGAGAGGACAGAGGGACAAAGTGTACCATACCTTTAGTTGATCAGCTGAAATTTAGACTTCAGTCGAACCTCAAACCGAACACATCGGAATAACCACATCAAATCTCTATCTCCTTAAGCCGTAAACCAGGGATCTTTATCGGACCGGCACCCATATATCACTGAGTTTCCATATTGCGCTGAGCGTCTGCATATATTGGGTCTATAAATATATTCGCGCTGATTGACAAGAGATATCACAACTTGATTATTATTCCATTGTTCCAATATGCCGAACCCACACATATTTCTTTCATACATCTTTATTTTTCTTTATCAGTCTTTCTCATTCATTTGAAGCGTAAACAACAATAATTTTTTTTCACACAAATATGTCGAACTTTATTCCTGATAAAGAGTTTTTGTGGGGAGTTCTTCTTCATCATTTTAACATAAAGGAAACCTCACCCGAAAGTCGGTCAGTCATCGTATTCTGATGGAAGTTTATGGAGAATATGCTCTACAAGTGCTAAAAGTTGTTTGCACTATTTAAAAGTGTTGATTTTGGCTTTGAAGTCAAAGGACGTCCTGGGTGGCCAAAAAAGTTTGAAGTTGAGGAACTGTAGCGTTATTCGTATAATGCTATTACTTTTTTTTCTTAGACAAAGGTTAAATTTTTGAAATAAAGCGGCACGAATATGGTTATAGTCCCAATAAATTTTTCTATTCACTTTTGTACATCGTAATTTGATTATTTTAAATACAAAAATTTATATTAAAAAACTTTGTATGTACGGAAATTTTAGGATTATTTATGTTTTCTTCAAAATACTGTCATTAGTAAGGCAGCAATTACTTCTCTATGCACATACACGATCTATTCTTACCAAGTTGGTTGATTAATAATTCCCACGCAATTCGCTCTATCTAGTTTAATATTTACGCGCATGTTATACTCAATATAATAAATACTTTAATATGTAATTAAATAAATGAAATGTTTAACTTTCTGCGGACAAACAACAAATAACAAACAAGTTCAAGCCGCGCACCGAGCGCAGATAAAGTGAGCGCTCTATTGTTGTTATGTTAAATGGCGCTAAAGCTTGCATTGTTTTTATACTGAGTCCACAATTCAATTATTTAACGATGCTCCGACGCAAACGCACACCCTAACGACACTTATAAACACGCACAGCGCTCAAATACTTACACAGATATGTTAGTATGTATGTATGTATGTATGTGTGTGTGAATAAAATGCAGCAGCTTAGATGTAGGCTACAATTGTTGCGGTGTGACGCAGCAGCTTAACTAGACCAGCCATTTAAGTCAGTTCGGTTGGCTTAACAGCGGAAAAGCCTGTTGGTCTATTCGCCCCGCATACCACTGTGTGGGTGAGTTGTGTGGTAGGCTATCTTGTTAATGGTGGGCGCATTGAGGATGCGTTCGTGCGTACAATTTACGTGATCCTTGTCCGCGTGCACAGCAGATTTTTATGACTTTTTCCTTCTGCCATACTTTTTTATTGGTTTTCCAACAACAGTTGTTGGAGTTGTTATTTGGTTTTTGTTGTCGCCGCAATAAGGATCTGGCGAAGGATATGCTTTACATGTTTCGTGATAATAAACGACAATTTGAGATGCAGCACAAGGTTAAATGAAATTGAATTAAAATTCGACAGAAATGCGAAAAGTTTTACAACTTCGAAATAAGCGAGGAACAGTAGGCAAGGTTGTTAGGTTGTCTGACAAGGCTTTACTCGTAATTTAAGCGGCATTACTTTTTAAGCACAATTACTGTATATTGTGTAGGCGGAATCCAAGCAAATTAGAATAAATTGAAATTATGTAGTTCATAATTGAATAGGGATTTATAGTCTAACATAAGAAGTATACTGCTGGTCGTATAAGAAACCTCGTTTGCCTAAGTTGCTCGTTCGGCGCAAAGTGAAAGGTATATTCTTAACCGAAATAGCACCACTCTTTAATGTATAAGAAGTTTTGATTAATTAGTCAAGCATCAAATCGTTAATAAAGGGAGTTTTCGGCAAATATTATTTACCGATTGTACTTTAATTTTCAGCATACAACCCTTGCTCAACAACTTTTTCTTCCAAAAATGCAGGTTCGAACGCACAATGCAAATTCGTTTCGATTATCTCGTCGTTTTTCGATCTATACTCAAACGAGTACGATAACAAAGAGTAAACACATTTTTTTGTGCATATGTTATGTATATATATAGCACTGTATTCCATTCATAAAGTAACTGCTGAGAGTTCACCCAAATTCAACTAACCCACTTCTGCGACGGTTCTCTATTCCATTTGGAAAATGAGGTCTTTAATGCATAGGGAGCTTGTTGAAATGATGCATTATCACAGGTAACGTCGAGTAGCATGTCGTTGGAACTCTAGCTCGCATATTTATTTTGTATACGTTCACCGACTGATCATTTAAATCAACCGCACCCATCCCTTATTTTAGGCATAAATCAAAATGCACTTTGGCAAGTTCACTTCTATTTTTTCGTCTTTGTCTACTGTTTCAGGTGTTATAATGGTTGAAGAGAATAATACGCTTTATGATCAACCTGTGATCTAACATTGACATCAAACACTCAAAAACGGTCCTTTTCGCCTTTTTGAAGTCTTTATTGGGTTAAAGTGGAAATTTTTGAGCCATTTGTTCTTGGAATATAATTTTTATAGACAGTTTTTGATTTATTTGCTCTAAACTTTTTTCTTTCAAAACACATAGAAGGTTCATTTGAAGTAAAATAATTAGCGAAGTATACCATAGGATGTGAGGGATGTCGTACGCATGACAATTTGTAAGGTCGATTCACGATACTTAAGGCTTTCGTTTGATTGTATTTTTTTAGCTCTAGGCTAAGACCCGCAGCCGCTCAAATATTTGCAACTATTGGTATACTTTTTGTGAAGTCATAAATTCCATTCAAAGTCACATGGTTGACAACCATTGACATCTTTATGTCCACGTCTATTTTTAAATAAATTTCCGTCAAAAATTATTTTAAATTATCTTCATTGTGGAATACTGTTTTCTAGTGATATTGGTGTTCAAATTTGAAGCAAAAGTTGAGAAACGATTCCTTTGACAATCAGGTCTACATAAACGGATCGGAGCCGGATTTTTATCCGGCGACAGACTGCCAAATCGACAGCATTTTTAAAAATAATGAGAGCAATATTTTCTGTCGCTGAAACAACAACAACTAACAGTGGTTCAGCTTAGCCCTAGAAAAATCTTTTTCCGGACAAATGTATGTCATCTTTCGACCACAACCGTTGCGGTAAGTGACTCATTTTTCATTACCAGTAACCATCCGCTACAAAAATGGATCGACTTTGAGAACCATACATCGAGCTTCCTTATATATCTAGCCTTATTTAAATGGTTCCAAACGGTTTTTTGTGCAATATCTGGTTCCTGGGCAAGCGAAAGGTGCTAACATGACGGGTCTACTTGACGATTTCAATTATTTTATCAATATTTTCGACAATTGATCTTCCAGAGCGTGGTGCAGCTTTGACATCAAAACTACTGGAACGGGGTAGATGAAATCAAAATTGCGCCTTGTTTGATATTACAGTATCAGCACCACAAACACTATTCACATTTTCAGCCGCCTGGTTTTATTTTTCGCCATTATCGAAGAAAGGCATCCATCTTTGATACGCGCTCAAAAGATATTGAGTTATGCAATCATAAAATTGTCTGATAAATTTTTTTAGAGTGAAATCTTGATTTTCTAACGCCATATAGCTTAATTCGATCGCACTTATGAAACGCGAGACACATATTACTAAAGCTTTCTATTTTAAAAATAATGGATTTCCTTTTACTGTACTTAATGCATGATATATAAATCTCTGCGCATATATGAATACTAAATTAGTTCCCAAAATTAATTAAAATAATTGCAGTCATCGTTTGTTTGTAGATCATTTCCAGACAAAGTGCTTACACACTTAACATGTAAACACAAATTATTGCGTGTACCTGTCACAAATTAAAAAGAAGTTAGTTTGTGGCAACTATCACCATTTGGCTATCGTGTTCGCGACGCATAATTGCAATTTGTCTTGTTATAACACCAAGTAATATTAAATAAAACATGAAATGGAAAAGGAGGATGGGAGTTGTTGGACGACAAGTACTACTAAGTAAATACATTCCATACGTGTGTATGTGTAAGGACCCGCCAACCATAACAGCATAGCTGTCGCGCCAACTTGCATGCCACATATGTGTATGTACTACTATTAGATAATCCATGTTTGGCATGCAACGTTGTACACCAGACCCAGAGCAATCAACTAACTATATAGAGGAGAATCCGTGGCTGCCACAATCTAGTGCATATGGTGTGTAATTACCACTCTGTTGGACCAAGGTTCATATTTTGCCGGAGACAAAGTCTAAGTATTCTGAAATGTTGCTTCTCGGCACTTAATCAACCGTTTGTGGGCAGTTAAAAAAATTTAGAATATAGAGCAGTAAATTCTAAAATAAGTAAGTAAATAAACACATGTAGACATTTAAGCTCAATGACGAGTGTAAGAAATTAAGATCAGGGGACGTTGGTTTCGTCATTTTTTTAGAGCTCGCTTAAGAGATTCAATTCATTTTTGTTGTAGAGAATCGCAGAGGTGCACTCTTTGTTTATTGTATTCGGTAAATTACTAATTGCTATCAAAAAAAGAGTTTTATAAGAAAGAGAGCCGCTTTATTATAAAATATTTTTGCGTAGGCGCTTCGATAATGATTTAGCATCACCAACCGACACATCCGCTACCACTAGGGAAATTTACGGACGTGTTGATCATTCTCGTGAACGGTTGCTATCACATTTTCAGCAGGATCGGAATCGTAGTTGCGCTTTGATGGCGTGTGGAAGGGAGAGCGTTGATGAATTTAGAAAAATGGAAAAAGGCCAGTTGGTGATTCGATTTTTGTTTTGGGAAGAGATATCGCGCAGTGAATCAGAAAATGTTTCCGTGTTGTATACGGATAATCTTGTCCTTCGATAGCAGCTGCCAAAAATGAGCTTAATGAGTTTCAACATGGTCGCACGTCGGCTTTTGGTGAGCCATCCTCAGGTCCGCTGAAAACTGTTACCTTGTAGAATTAGAGACGAAAGTGACCGGCTGTTGGCGCGACGAGTACCGCGTTGGCTCTCTGCTGATAACATGCAGAAGAGTAAAACCACTTTATAGCAGTGTGTGACGCTATTTAAGTGCAATCCGAAGACTGGCAGTTCGTGATCGTGGGTACACTGGTACATACTAGATGCTAAGGAAAAGAAAAAGAGGTCCCAACTTGCGAAAAAAAAGGGATCATACTCTAAGCAGAAATTTAACACGAATGAGTATGTTATCGCCGACACGGACTGTTACTACATAGTTTTCAATTTCAGACATGTTAAAGAAGTTTTTCCAAACCTCTCCTCTTCCACCACCGTAAATACACATTTTTAGTACTAGGAAAGACGGTAGCTTAAATGACTCATATTTTTGATGACATCTTAAAAATTTTTAAAAGCTTTCTAAGTAATCTTAAATCAAGGTGTTATAAGGATTTCTCCATTTTAACATCAGAATTTCTCATATTTACATTTGTATGTTCATTCTGAATACTTTCATACACAGAAGGCTATAATTACGCCGAGAATTTCGTGCTCTAATGTTAGACCAAAAAACTCAGAGAGAAGTTACTAGAGTACGAAACCGGTGCGATCATATGTCAAGATGTCTGATAGGTAATCAACTGGTGTATGAATGGACAGGCTGACATCTGTTACTTGTCTGATTGGTATGGCTTCTGCCCTAGGGTTAATGACTGGGAACCCAAATAAGGAGTGAAATCCACTACCGCGTGAACTATTTCATATTTCTGGTTGCTAATATTAAAAATTTTACCTGTGTTTGCTGTCATTGTATGTAATGCTAATGTGTCCTATAGCTATTGTGAATGAAAATCCTGTATACTTCTTTAATTTAAATTTATTTAGTAGCTTTTCACTTCTTCTTTTACACTTCTTCTTTTACACTTCTTCTTTCGCTTGAACATCGTTGCAAATATTCCAAGATATGCTCAGATTTTAACAAGTTTGTATGTTAAGTGACTGAATTAACTCACCCAAACAAAATGAATTGAAGTGTGGCTTTTGTATATCATGTTTGCAACGTCCAATTTAGTAGCCTTATATTTTTGTCTGTCCACCGCTGTTGTCTATTTGTTAACAAGCCACAGGGCTGATGGACTCGCCGTGCATCGAATCGGTTGGTTAGCTCCCTCCCACCGCATTCTACTGCCTGCGCGTTTAAAGCCTTTGGCTAACTTCCACCTAGCATTAAACTTTTTCGCAACTACACCTTGTCTGTCCATGCGGCAATTGTTGCATGCGCTGATAGACAAATAGATTTGCCACAGACTGAAATATTACTGAAACAAAGCAACAAGCAACTCTGGGTCACTATTCTACAACACCCACATATGCGCAAAGGTGGGCACTTTGTGCTCGGCGGCACAACCAACTGAATCTGCACGGTGAAGCGAAGTAAGCGCTGGCTATTGCGTGCCGGCTACACCAACACTGTCATCTGATTTTAATGAATATACACACCCGTATGAAAGTGTGTATGTCTGTGTGTGTGTGTGTGTGTCGTCTGTTTGAAAGCTTTGTGCCATTGTGTTTCTGTGTCGGAAAGCCAATGAATCACGTACGGCTTCATAGCGGCCACACGATTGAATTAACACGATGGCCAGTCACCGAGAGGCTAGCAAAACGAAAAAGGATAAAGGTTGCATGTGGTGAGTGTTATTTGGCGAGAGGACATGTACATCCACAGAATTATACCACAAAGCGAAAAAATGAAGGCGTATGAAACCAGTAGTTGTGTCAATATGTATTCATTGTGTTGTTGGGTCTTTGTTAAGGCTAAGCATTTTCGTATAGCAAATAGCAGTATGCCGCAATATCCAAAAGCGCTGCAGGCGTAACATTTTCCATTACGTTCGAATTCACGCAACAGCACCAGTTTCCTCCAGCAAATTATAACATATCAATTTATAGGCTTTCTTACACGTCGAACTTTTGTTTTTTTTTTAATTACATCGCTCCATAGAGAGAAGCCACCTTCATTAAGATGAAGTGAATAGATATCGGTTCGCTTTGCTATAGGGTGGCAACGCACAAATGGAAGTAAACTTAATTACATCGGAAGACAATGCCAGGAAGTGAGAGAATAATCTATATATGTGCAGATATAGCTAGATATCTACTAACTATTTGAACGATGTTCTGCAACAAATTGAACGTACCGAGCCCCTCACCTTTTTTGGCAACATTGATCGGCAATGAAAAAGTTCCCTCTTGTATGAGATGTACTCAGAAGTTCGACATTTCCGGTTAGAGGGGTAGTGTAAAAGAATGTCATAATAGTTTGCCCAGGACTTGAATTAACGAGACAACATATAATAGGCATGCATTTTAAGCTTTCTGTATATGCTTAGCAATTATATTGACAATAATCCTGACAAAATCTTACATAGCTATGTACTACTCATAGCCGGCCCCACGTCCGCGGTTTAAAAGGAGGATAGACGATCATCACCAATGACTTCACCAATTTCTTTTTTCAATTTCCTCCAAAAAGTACGTCTGGACAGTAGGTAGCATTCAAACAAGGAGTAGTAATAGGCGTAGGTAAACACTAATACACTTGTACTACTGTCGAACAATTGCATTGCGAACAATTTTCATCAAATCAAGTACATAAACAGCCAAGGAAAGTGAACGCTGCCAAGAGGGCTGATAATTCTGACACTAGCTCACATGCCTACATCTGAACAGCCTTCAGTTGCAAGCAAAGGGTGCAAAAATGCTATCGGCTTGCCAGATCTATCGGGTAGATCGTGCACTAAACATCTGGTGGTTGGTCAATAGAATCAGGAAATTAAAAAAAAGTCTTTGTATCTAAATTAGCTCTTCAATTAAATTCGTGCAACATATTTTAACAGAGACTATATTTAGGAATCTCGTCTTGGAACTAACCCAGCGGTATGTAGATCTTCAAGACCGATATGAGGCATTTCGAAATGGATGTCTTGATATACCCAATCAATTTTTTATCTTTGTAATAAATTTTGACATCACTTTATAGTCATTCGTTCGAAACTATAGAGTTTTAAGGGACTATAGAGCTTCAGTAAGTTCACTTCGTGTGTATCTGTTTAGCAAGATATACACTCTTTCCTGAAGGCATATATTTTCATAAGATTTATCTTGTTCTCATGAAAAATCGTGTTCTTTCTACATCGCGAAACGAATCTTAAGCAAACGCTGGAAATTTAATGAGGTAAGACTGCTAACTTTCGATGTTATAGAGGACAGTCTGTGTAACAGTCTTTGACTGTTAGATCAAGCTTAAAAGTAAATCTGTGGTACATACACACTCTGTACACATCTGTGGTACTCAAAGTAATTTATTTATTTGGAAAATTTAAAAGCAATTACCAGCAATACTTTTTATAGTATTTCTCGTACTCATTAAGAGTAGGTTTTGGTCATATTACTTGGGTATCTCTAATTTAATTATCAATTACTCGATAAGAAGTACTTATCTTTCACCAGATAGGGCATCTAATCCTACAAGAATGAAAGACTACTTGAATTCTGTGCCTACTGACAGAGAGTAAATAAACGGCGGTAATTTTTTGTAGAGCTAAGGTATTTATTGTGAATAATACCAAAGGTTGCCCAACTTACTGGGATTTCAAGTTATCGCACCATATTCAAGAATCGTTCTAACTAATGCAGTAAATAGCATTTTAGAAGTGATGACCCATGCCCTTTCGAACATAAATTCATTTTGCACCGTCGAAGAACTCATCTATAAATAAATTATTTAATTTGAGTGCCGCCACCCATGTAATTAATTACGATCCATTTATTTTACAACAAGGAATTTGTATTTCACTCACACATTATTTGTTTTGAACACAAAGTAACTTTAATCGGCCAATAAAGCATCAAAATGCCGCATACTTAACCCATTTTACTGTTCAAACAGGCAACAGATTTTCTGCTTCAGCATTTCTTTCTTTCTTCCGTTTACGTGCATTATACATAGCTAAGAGTATAAATGCCAAAGCGAAAACTTTACAAGCCATCTGAGGCGTGGTTTTAGTGCATCATTAAGAGTTCATTCCAATTATTATTAGTGGCTTTATCATTGCCAACAACTTGCAGAAGTCTTTTGGCTCGACGCTGGTACTTAAGCGAGATATTCGAACAATTTACGATAAAAGCGTGCAAAGGAATTCAATGATTTTGTATATAGCATAGCAAGCATTTCGTTTTTGTATGTATGTATGTATGTATGTTTGCATATATTTGTTGTTCGTGATTAGTAAATTGATGTAGGGCTTAGTGTAAAGCAAATTAAATGTTCGTATTTTACAAGCGAATTTTTATGGAAATAAGAAAGTATTCATACAAATTTATATTTTGAGTTTTGTTTTTTCTGTTCGTAGAACATGAGGGTTTTTAATTTTTTTGAATTAAATTGTTTTTTCTAAATTTTTTATATTTTTTTGAAATTTTAGTCAGGGATATGCTTATCACTTGCTCCAGATCTGGAGACTTTTAACTCTTGCCACAAGAAACCCACCTGGCAAATATTCAGAAAATGATTAATTTAGAGAAAATTGTGAATAGAGTTGCCACTTAAAAAGTAAAACTGTGAAATTTTACAAATTGTGTGCCAAAAGGGGGTTTTAAGCTGAATACTAATGTAGGAGGAAAAAATTTTTTATTTATGCTCTAAATGTCTACTTTTTATAATATTTTGTTATTTTGCTGCTACTTGGAGCAGAAATGTTTTCAATGACGTCTAAGCAAGGGTTTCGTAAAATGTTATGCATTTTCTCGAGGCAGCTTCCGCGGGAAAACGATCATTGCGAATAAATTTGAACTATAATATGGCCCATTATATAGCCAAATGAAATTTATTTCGATAATATTTCTTTACCCATATACTATAAGGTATTTACTCCTAAAGCTACTTTTGCTAATTGTAACCCTTCCGCTTAACCGCTTATGATCGCTCGAAACAGTTGCTTATGCAAATATAATATCAATGGAGGTTTAGTCCTCCTTCCCTTTGCTTCGCGAAAAAAGATATCGATATCGATAGAAATAATTTTTCGCTTGCAAAATCCGAAAAAAAAGAAACATTTCTTAAGAGCGTTTTTCACTTACTCTCTCTCTCGCTCAGAGAGTCTATTGGTTACTCTTTTCTGCAAAACGATCCACGAATATTTCACTGAAGAATTTTCTCATTGTTAGTTAGCAGTATCGTAGAGCTATACCTATGAAGTTAGCAACTCAGTACTCCTCATTCAGACACAGTTGTTACAGTACTATAGAAAAATAAGAATTTTCGTTAAAAAGTCTTTGATGGACAAAGGCAACGATTGCATTGATATATATGGTATCGATATTTTTACCTGAAATATTATCCAAAGATTGATTTAATAATAATAAACCCAACGATTACCCTCCTCCCGCACAACCGACGCGAGGGTCGCAGTCCGCATACGCGTGTAATTAACCGAGTCATGAAAGGCAAGCGAGTTTTTTAACCGTTGAGATCTAAACCTCCTCAGCTACAGACAAAAAATTTTGAACAGCTAAGAATTAAGATAAAGTTGTACTAAATTTTATATGATCTTATTTATTAAGTGAAAGTTAAGAGACATATAGATTTTTTAACGCTGAGAAGTGAATCTGATAAATCAAACGTGTTGGAGTGGGAATTAAAATCACGACATATGCGGCGGCATAGTTCGTTTGGTTAAAATTTTGATCTACATGGTTTTAACAGTAGGGGACCAAATTGCCTCGATAAATGAATGGGGATATTAAATTTAACTTCAGACATGAGCAAAGAACTACAAACTGAACATTTCATGCTTTTCACTAAGAATATTATGCGAAGCATTTCCCGACGACTAACGAGCATAGGAAGATTTATAAGTTTTAAACGACTAGTGTATGGAAGAAGACTTAATTTAGAATCCCATCGGAAATGCCCAAAGGCAGAAAGTAAAAATTGTGTTTGTATGGACTCTAATTTATCAGAATAGATTTGGTAACTAGGGTTCCATACCACAGAGCCATATTCTGATATAGTACTAAACAAAGTTGTAGAAAGAGTTTTAGTAATTTACGGATTTTTAAATTCTTTAGACCGTCTTTTAATAAAACTGAGAAGCCCTTTACTTTTCAAAATCATTACATTAACATGAAGGCTAAAATTATGTTTGGGATCCATAGTAATGCCTCATTCAACAAAGTTAAATACTTGCGCTAGACTATAGTTTTTTTTATATAGAGGGAGGGCAACAAAGATCTACGGGAGATGCTCGTCGTCTTGCATTTTTTTAGATTAAGTGCCATATCATTTCTATCACACCAAGTTTAAGTCTGTTAACAACAGACACCGTTCCTCTATTGAAGTACTCGAATATGATTTAAAAAGCTTTACACAGTCAGCATGTAACAAAATTTTTAGTGCTGTACTACGGGAATATCTTTAATTAATAAGAAGAACAGAACCGGGCCGAGATGGCTACCTTGTGGAACATCTGAAGAGACATTAATTGAATCCGAAAGGTATTCAATTATGTAAATATAGAAAAAGAAAAAATTTCTCGTTGTGCTCTATTATTGAAATAAGAAGACACCCATTGAAGAAATTTTGGTTGAAAACCAGGAAGATCAAGTTTTTGCACGAGAATTTAGTGGCTTACTTTTTCGAAAGCTTTGCTAAAGTCGCTGTAGAAAATTTACTAAATTTTTCGGGTTATTCGATTTTATTTGTAACAATAATGCATATTCTAATATTAGTGAGTAAAGTGTTAATTATTAATTAGTAAGGTCAAAAGTTTTCAGGCAAAGATATATTTTTGAAATTCTAATGAAGTCAGTAATTCCTATGTATCTATTATTAACCGCTACAACTAAATTTATAGTCTTTATAGTCTATATAGCGAGTCTTCGGAGTTGAGATAAAACACTTTAAGCAACATAAGAAAATATCGGCGTTCAATGGCAACAGTTCTTCCAAAAATCATTCGTTCAGATTTTGTCTGTGACTTACCTGTATTAGCAAACTTTAAGATACAGAAATCATTAACGATCATTATTTAGGTTATTTTAACAAATCATAAAATAATATTACACACAGTTCCATATTCCCTAAAATGCATATAGTTTAATATATCGGTTTATATATCGGTTTTATATATCGGAACATCGATACTGAAAATATCGATTTGCTCAAAAATTATTTTCTGAAAAATATATATAATTTTATATATCAGTATTTTTGTATAGATATTTTAAAATATCGATATGTTCCAAAATACGTATCGAACATCGATACTGAAAATATCGATTGTTGTCTAACAATTAATTGTCCATCTATTAATATCCTTAAAATATATGTAATTTTATATGTCAGTATTTTTGTAGAGATATTTTAATGTATCAATATTTTTCGAAAATATGTGTCGAACATCGGTACTGAAAATAAACACTTGTCTAACCATTATTTTCTGAAAAATATATCCACTACCCTTATCTAGAATAGTGTGTACCTAATAGGTATGTGATCTTGAGGGTTTAATTTTCTGAAGCGAGTAATGCGATGCCGAATTGCTTTAACTAAATGTTTCACTTTATTACGAAATATTTCTTTGCTTCTAATATGCTTGGATATAAAAAGAAATAACTGTAATTAGATACATTTGCGCATTACAGTTGTGTGTATGTTTACGAACTCTTACGAAATATTTGACATAACAGCGTTGGATGTTCATAAAGAATGTAACACAATGATGTGCTAAGAAAACATTGTAGCCGCTAAGTGTGCATCATTTGTCAGTTATCCAGCCATTTGGCAGTATATCCTCTGTTTACCTCCACGACTTTTGCCATTTCGTCAGTTTGGTTTTTGCAACTTCACTCGTTAGTGCTGCAATAAAAATGCAGCGCAAATGCGACATTTATATATGAGAGTATGTTTCTCTCTCTGTGTGTGGCTGCGTGTGTGTGTGTGTGTGTGTGCGTCTGTTGAAGTCAATGGGTTTGAAGAAAATGAAGCGTTGAAAGCCAAAGCCCAACAGCAAATAAATACTCCAAAAAGAAAACTATAATTTTAGAGTGGGATAACGCGAGATTACGACACTACCAATGTGAATATCCTTGCTTTGTTCATCAATGTATGTGTGCATTTACGTATGCCCTTATTCGTATATGAAAATAAATGGTGACAAAGTAACCGGCGAATAAAATTTTCTTATAAGCGAAAGTTATGCTTCTTACAAAAGTGTTGCCATAAAAAAGTTTGCCATCACCCAAGTTAGCAAACAGCCGGCCAAAAAGGCAAGCGGGAAGACAGGCAAGCAGTCAAATAGCCAGTACGCAAGTCATCTAGCTGCTAGGCACTGCGACTTTTACGTGTAAAGTTGGCACAACTTGAGCGAGTGAAAAATGCGCAGCCCACCCGCTAAGCTAGGTAGAGACGGCGTTGCCAACTGTATTCTATCTTTAAGATGCAAGAACCTAAGAGATAGTGGTTTGATACCGTCGGAAGTTTGTTGAGACCGAGAAGTTTTCTCTCCATTAAGACAACTCTACAAATCAAAAAATCATATGTGAAACCTGAAAAGCCAACCAGCCAAATCAACGGCAAAGCCGGCCATCCATGACGCCAAGGTAATGCTCTGTATTTGTTGAGAGCACAAGATCGTGCTGTATTATGAGCATCTTAAAGCGGGTGAAACTATTAATAGGCTACGCTACCGACAACAACTCATCAAATTAAGGCTAGCGATTGGAGAGAAATGGACGGAATTAAACCGCACGAATCTACGTTCCCTTTTCAGGGTAACCGGCCCAGAGCAGTAAGCGGCTGATCCCATCAAGTGATCCTAATTTTGGATCATTTACTCCATTCCATTTAAGGCGTGATAGTTTTTTACATTTTAGCAGTTAAAATAAAGTGCTAATATGGCAACACTAGTAGCAACGTAGAGTGCTGACAACTACATAAAAAAAACGAAAGCAATCTCGGCTGCAACGTAAATAGCTGGCACTCGTTACTAGCAGTAACTTTTCAACTGTGTTCTATAAGCTTTGCAGTAGAAAATTTCAAAAAGGATAGCGGGATGAGCCAAGAAATAAATCAAGAAAAAAATTTTTGCTTTTGAACAGTTTTTATGAAGTAACGCTAAAGAGGGTTTATAGCATTTTCTACCAAATGAAATATTCTCTGCTCCTTTCGTTTGTATTTTTGCAAATATCATCGAATTTTCGCTATCTATTGATTGGTGTAAGGGGCATATTTATTTTCGATTCTATACCAGGGAGAGTCTATTTAAGGAGGGGGAGAGGAGTGTCTCTATTTAATTTTTTAGAGGTTCGTAATTTTGATGGCTTCCACTTTTGATCAGAATTTCGGTCATGTGTGAGTCCATCGCTTCAGAGTCAAATGAAGACCATCTTCCGGGTCCAATTTCTCACCACTTTTCCCTTGTCATGTCAAAATTTATCACCATCGTCTTTTCGTAGCACCACAAAAACTAGTCTATAGAAGACAAATCTAGTGATCTAGGTAGTACATTAACATATCCATTTATTAACATATTTCGGTCACCAAAAGTAAAATATCAAAAGACAAGAACTTGTTCTGGTTAAGAAGGAACACGAACACTACCTTTAAGAACTCCAACGATTTTTAAACCTTGGTGCGGTGTAATTTTCCAAAGTATAGTGCACATAGGTGGTGTGCTAAAAAATAACAGGAATGCTCATCGACTGGGTTCTTTATCGACTTTAATGGTATAGTGTATCATGAATTGGTCAAATGGTCAATAAAGAGTACTGCCTACACATACAACGTCGTTTGCGTGAAGCAATCCGAATAAATCGCCCGGATTTGTGGAAAAACAATTCACGGCTTTCAGCTCTGCTCACTTTTGCTTAATTCTTCTCCCACTTCGTTGCTTGTTCGTGAATTCTTCGCCAAAAACAATACTGTAACGATGCCCCAACCTCCATATTTGCCAGACATGGCTCCGCGTGACTTCTTCCTATTTTCAAAAATAAAGAGAACCTTAAAGGCTCAAGGCCGTCGTTTTACAAGTATAGATGACATGAAAAGTGCATCGCTGAAAGAACTAGGAGCTATGCCAAAAATCGAGTTTGAGAAGTGTTTCGACATTTTCGGTTGGAAGAACCGCTGGCATAAGTGCAAATTTGGGTAATTTGTTTAATATTTACTTAGCCAATATACTATACGATTATTCGCTGTAATAGAGGCTTATACCAATAATACAACGTCTCAAAAAATGGAAGATAGGTTATTATATAATATATAATATATCGAAACTCATGTTTCGATCGATTCTGGTGTTAATGATGAAAGTGAATGGTTAATATTTTAGTGCCATATAATTTTCCTGTTCAAAGGCTGTGCTTTAAAATTAAAGTGATATACATTTAGATTAGGAAAATATTTCATGAATTAAATCAATTTGATTGATTTTTAGGGATCTTTCCTTCCACTACTTGAAAGTGCAGGATGGACTTAGGGGAGTACTGTATAAAAATATTCTGTTCCTTATAATAGTTATTAAGAAATAGTTTCCCATATTTTGTATCAATGAGCTGAATATTGAAGTTTTTTATTTTGTGCGCCAGTATATTTATAGAAATCGAAAACTTTTCCCAATAGGTGTAGATATTAGATCTAATAATCAGATTTATACGTTTGGACTCTTATTATCAACTTATTTTGATTGCATATTTTATTTAGTCGTAGACTTATTTTGCCCCAACTTACGTAATCTCTCGATGACAAAATGAGTTCGAGGAAGATGATTTCTCAAAAATATTGTTAATTGATTAATATGCTATTTTATTCACATTGTATAAGAAAAGGTTTATAAGAAAGAGATCATTCTCTCAAAGCCTAATCAAATTCAGAAAACCTGCGTCAGTACGAAAACAACATGATCATAAAAATTTTTTAAAGCAAGGTCAGTAATGAGTGTGCCAGAAACCAACTTGGATAAATTTGTCATCCTTAAAGCATGAATATATAATTTTACACAGTTCCGAAACAAATTCGTGTTATTATTTTATAACAATATTTACTTGATATGTCTTTCTTTTTAAAATGCAAGAACGTTGTTTTAGAATTGCCAAACAAATTTTGTTTCAGTAACGCGTGCTTCCAGACACCACGTGCATTCTACAAAATTACATAGCATTACAAAAATCAATTTCTCACTTGTTGTCGTGTTGAGCGCCGAATATACTACATGCCATTTAAAGCATATATATTATATGCAAGTGCTAAAATTAGGCATTTGTAAATATTCAACATGATAGATTTTAATTTATGGTTACAGCGGAAAATCAACACGCATACACCCGGTTGCATAAATTTTTTCACTCCAAGCAGAAAATTTAAATATTTTGGTTTGAAAAATGGCAGAAATCGTCGAGCGCTCTGCAATACAAAGTTTGCGTGCTAAAATTTAATAGAAAATTTATTTAAGTAAAAGCTGAAATTTCGGAATCTCACAAATTCGTGTTTTATGTGCATATAATTGGCTTTAGGTGTTCGCCAGCGAGAGACATGTTAATTTCCATGTGCCTACGCGAACTCTGTATCGCAAGGACGTAACCGACACTTAACCAGGTGCACGCGATTCAATAATCGGTAGAAATTATTTTCTATTTCTTCCGTTGCCTGAGAGGTGTAACAGCAATTAGATAGCCCCCGAAGTACTCGAAGTGTGCTTCATACATATGCAGGCTTATGCCTTAAGGAAAAAAAATTTACTTCGTTCACACAGGGTTTTTTTGCTGCAAATTTTAAGTAATTGATATGTGAATGAAATGCCTCAATGCATGCAAGAATGGACTTTTTGAGCCAGTGGCTGTTGGATTTCGTTAAAGCGTGAAATCAGTGGCAAATTTTTACAAAATGCCGATTTTCGTGTGACTGTAACTGTCCCACTGCCTTAGATCTTTTCACACCGAAAATTTCTACTAGAAGTACTTAGTCACGAACTCAATGCTTTTGAAGTAGCTTAAGTCTACTTAAGTTGAGATAGAATATATTATTACGTTACTTAACCCTTCTCCTCATTAGGGTATTCCTAAACTATTATACAAACTAAAGCAAGACATCGAGCCTTGAATAAATTGGTCAAAACAAGTATTTTTTTTCAAGTGCTGACAGCCCCTAAATTTTTGTAGCAAGAATATTTTCATAAAATTCATTGGCATTTCTGGGTAGGTTTAAAACTTACGGATTTTCCAATTTTTCGGCAAGAACATCATCGCTTTAGAAGCATATATAAAAGGTGTTTATGAGAAAATCTTATGTTTAATTTCAAATAATTCACAGAATATTAAATCAAATTAATATTTCGGATTTAGTAGTTGACAAATTGTATAACCTTAAGCATGTGAACAGAATTTTAATCATATGACCCCCTCGTTTGCGTCTTATGAAGACCAGTGCCGGTTAAATTTTCCGGTCATCCAATAACACAAAGACTCTTGTTTTCCAGTACGTCAGTCGAAGCTGGTTCATCAGCATTACATTAACGTTTCACGTACGGCCACAAAAATTAATTCAAAATTAGATTATCCAGTTGGTCTACTGATAGGTTTATTTCCTGGTTTGATTCTCTCGCATAGTGTTCATCGCAAGTGATGGCTTGTTGTTTTGCTGGAATCATTTAATACTTGTAACCAAAAAAAAAAACCAAAAAAAATCTTGACTAGTAGCGCTCATCATTGACTGTAACATTGGCTCCATCTTCAGTTTTAATTAGACCAATAATGCCTTCGGTGTGTAAATATTAACAGACAGGTACTTTCTCTGTATACAAGTTCCCAAATAATCTTCTTGGTATTGTTTGTCCGTCAAAGGCAAAAATTTTGCTTATCTACATACCGGTTATGTCAGAAATCATCACGGCATAAAGTGCCTTGAAGGTAACACTGTACAAAACACAAATTTCAAAACTAAAAATTTTCTCAATTTTAGAACCTTTCCGGCTTATTAATTATTAATTATTCACAGCCGTAGACTGAACACAAATGACAAACAGCTATATGTCTCAAGGAAATTCGACACCTCCAAAAACTTTACATATATTATGTATGCAATATATATAATATATATAAAATACAACAGTTATGACAAACTTTGTGAACAAAATGTTTTCGACCAAAGCAATAAGTTGTTCTGAAGTTTAATCACTGAAAACGCTACTTATTGTTTTATTTTTATTAAGATATACATATATGTCAATATAAGATTTACGATCTTTCTCAAGGTATTTATGTTATCAGTATATGAACTGAAGCCCTCAAGTGAGACAAATATCTCAGAAAGAGGAACAAAATTTTGTAACCAGGCCTTAACTGAATAATAATATATTTCTAGTGGTTACCCTATATATCAATATAAGATTTACGATCTTTCTCAAGGTATTTATGTTATCAGTATATGAACTGAAGCCCTCAAGTGAGACAAATATCTCAGAAAGAGGAACAAAATTTTGTAACCAGGCCTTAACTGAATAATAATATATTTCTAGTGGTTACCCTATAGTTCTTACAGCCGCCGATCTTTTCAAATCCACAGCAAGATTGTTGGATCAATGTAATAAAATTTTCGAAGTATGAAATGAAGATCCTTCTACGTCTTATAAAAAGTTGCTCCTATGGACTGATTTTATACAATGAATTAGATTTTGCATTAAGAATGGAATTAAAGTGGAACAAAAATTAAGTTTTCGAAAAATATCATAATAAATTAAATAAGAAAATCTTCAATGTGTGTCAACCCTTCTTATTTTCTTAAGCTGTAAGCCTACACTAAACTCTGCAGTCTTTATTGTTTCTTTATATTAGCAATTGTACTCACGTATTCAAACATGTTGCTCTCTTTCAAAAACTTTTTTTTCTAGTCAATTTTAGTAGATTAGGTTATTGCTTGATTTCGTTATATATGTATATTGATTACTAACTGTAGTATCAGGCGTACTCGGCGACATAGATCCGATAGAAAAGTCTGAAATAATCACGTTTACTTCTCTCACTATGTTCGGTCTCTCAAATTTGCTTGTTCTTTTCTCAAAATGTTGCATTCTAGCCAGGAAAAAGTGCAGCTATCTTCATACTTATTTTTTTCTAATCAAATCTTTCTACTAATTATAATGAATCGGTCAGTTTTGTTAAGCTCTATAATGGATATAATGAGGCAATATTTTTATTGATAAAAGAAAACGCCATAAGAACAGTAAGTTCGTCAGATTTCAAATATTAAATTATACAAGTGGTTGCTGGATGTAGGTTTTCTGTGTCTATCTATACACTCAATTTACATCAAGCTTTACCAGTAATTTATTTGTATTTCAGAAGTTACACACAAGTGTCTACTGTAGCAATTGATTAATTAATTGGAATTGAAATTCACAATTCACTGTAACCAAACCGCACCAGACTAATATCCATCTTCGCAGCATAAAACAAGCTAGATCTATAAACGATTTTAATTTAGAACGAAAACCCGAAGCTTGTGCGGCATATATATATAGACTACATAAAGCACTGAACTGAACATTCTACACTTATATTAACTTATATACTTCTACATACTAAAACATTTGTGGGTTACAATACAGTCATGCACATAAAAATATATAGTGTGAGTGCTGAAAACGTTGCACTGTTTCACTGTGCCTTTGCGCGATTTCTGTCAAAAATTGCCTTTCGGCAATCAGTGCCCAACCAATACAGCCGAAATAAATTAATGCTTAGATAAGCGTAATCGTAATTTTGTAGTTTGCCAGCTTAATAATAGAGATTCACTACTATATAACATTTCATGGCCTTGCAGTGGTTCCTCCTACTCCATCCATTTTTGTTGCTGTTGCAGTTATATCGTTAATGCTTGGCCGCAATGTAATTGAATCCCTTTCGTGCGTCCATCAAAATGTCTTACGCTCCGTCGCCATTTTATATCTCACCGAATAACCAATTTCCCGCCGAACAATCCCGCAGTGGCTATAAAATTAAGAACGGCGCACAACACCAGCAACACCAACAGCAGTAGCAGTAGCAGAAGAAGCAGCAGCAGTAGCGGCAATGACGAAATTAGTGCAAAACTTTTACTTTTAGTGTTCATTAGATTGTAGTTTTTGTGCGGCGTGTATTGTTGTCGGAAAGTTACTTGATAGTGTACTTTTTGGGACTCTGTCTCGTTTTATGCGGTTAGATTACTGATTTCGTTTCGTTTACTTAGTTTGCAACTAGAAATGAACAATACTTATACCGAGGATAACGATCAAAGTTTTTAACTTTAATTATCTATGTTAGAGTCGACTTTTTGGGTTGTCTTTATATGCAAGTTAATTGTACTTTGGTCGAGAAATACAGATTCTAATAAGCTGGTTTTAATTAACCTATGCAAATACATATTTATATTTCTCTGTATTCAAAACTCTATATACCCTTAAATCTACAGTTTTTCATGTGATTGCGAAGGCAACAATTCAATGCAATTATCATATTTAAAATTTACTATAAATTTGTAGAATATCGCAATTAGGACACTCTAATATTTATATTTTTGTATGATTTTTGAATAAACATTAGCTTCTTTCACTTGGTATGTCCGACTAAAACTTAAGGACCTGGAATTAGACGCCATAACAACTCAATTATTTACTGAAGGAGCGAACATGTGTACTTGTTACCCCTAAGAACTTATAAAACAGTACATAGCTCTTTATAATAGCTATTTTGTGCAGTAACTTGACGTCAGAAAAACACCTGATCTTCTCACATGGTCAGTCCAGTGATAACCGCTTTCTCGAAATAAAATTTGTAACAAATATTTCTATATAATAGGCAGACTGAAAAGCTATTATAGTTTTAAAGAAAATCTAAATTATTTTTGAATTTCGATATCATAATTCAATATAGGTGCCATCGCCAGCCATTCACCGAATATGGCGAGCATCCATCTCATCAATACATCTTTGTAGTACGATTGGTATTTCCAAAATAAATGTTCGTCGCGACGAATTCTTCGCAACGAACATTCTCTTAATATCTGAGGAAAGGAGAATGTCGTTGGGAACCTGTCCCGATGGAAACGGAAGCAATTTTGTTATTTATTGTATTTGGTTCGTGCTCAGTCCATATATAATAAGTAGGGAATTTCATATAAACGATATGAAATTTTGAGCCTATTTTATATGCTATATATGGGGTCTTAAATCAAAGAGAATCGATAAACTTGAAGTGATTTCCAAGAAAAGCCATAAAACTAAAATGGTCCTGATACTGTAACAGCCAATTGCAGGCAATTTCGTTTTCATCTATGCCATTCCGGTAATGTTAATGTCAAAGATATACGTACATTGCGCTCTGGAAGGGAAGCCCAATTGTCGAAAATATCAATAATTTAATGGAAATGAAATCATCGAGTTCGACCGAGTCCATCATGTAAGCACTATATCAATTTGCCAGGAGCTAATTATTGGACAAAAAACCATTTAGAACTATTTAAATAAGCCTGGGTACAATAGGAAGCTCAATGTAAAGATGCCACACCAGTTCCTTCTTTTTATTAGGCGTGTGAAGTAGCTAGCATTTAAAATCAATAGAATGTAAAGCATTAAGGAAAAATAAAGGTAGTATGTTTTCCGTTAATAAAAGTTACTTGTTTATCAATTAAAAACTTTATAAAATTTGACGATTTAAAATAAGTGATTCCATAAAAACTAGCTTTTCTTTTAGCAACTTTGTATCTGGCTACCTTAATTTAAACCAATCTCCTGTTTGCTTAGTATTAGCAAGTGTGTTACAGAATTCCTTCACATCACTTAATCACACAAATCTTTTAATTAAATTTTCTTTGCGTCCCTGTAGGGCAAACAAAGGTGTTGTTTTCAAGCTGACTGATTAAAATAGCGTTTAGTTAAAGCTTGCTTCGCGGCTAGACACAAGATTTGGATTAAATGAACAACACATGAAAGTGAGAAAATGGAAAGAAAGAATATCCCGTATCCAAAACCTCGGTAATTATAATTAGATGGCAGATTTCCGTAAGTTTTTGCAAGACTAGCTGCATTTTTCATACGATGTTAAGCTAATACCTGCTTAAGTAAGATCTTTACATTACATTTCTGCATTAAATTCCATCAGTCTTATGGGCTCCTGGATTATTTGACACTGCAGCAACTTGAGTTACAATTTTCATGAGTTAAAAAATTTAGTCATTAATTCACGAGTAATTCGGAAAACTCTGCTTTTCTTCTCTAATAATAATTTTTTTAATTTCTCGCAAGAATTCTGAATTTTTATTGTAAGGTAAGCAAGCAAGCGAATTGTACCCAGTAAGGAACTTTTTGAAGTTGAAACCTCAGTTTTGGATTAAAGGCATTGGAGTTCCTTAGTGGAGAAATTTCTTAATTCCTTAGGAGAGAAACCTCTGCAGCTAGACAATAAGCGGCTCTCTATTCATTCTAACAGAACGTTCTCTTTGATCCTCATCTAAATACGGACCAATAAAGCCGCTTGTTGACGAAACTCCGCATACAGTAATCATCGGTGTGTGTTGGGAGCTCTAATACCTCACTTTAGCAACACTAGCACTACAGTGTCACCAATTTTGTTCGTTTACATTTTAATTTTTTTGGGAGTGTGTTTCATCTGAGAACACTTTTTTTGCTAAACTAGCGAATGTGTTGAGCAATCTAGACGTGAGACCGCTTTCGAATAGATAGTCCAGGATGTTCGCAAACTACCACTTCAATACGCTTAATGTTTCCGAGACCTCTTTCATCTTTAAGTAGGCTGAGTGATTTTCCATTTTCGGCTTTTGAAACTATACCCCCAACTTCAAGTTCATTTGCTCACCATTTTTAGTGCGAATGCTGTTATATATACCTAGAAACAAGGTGTACTTTATTTAATGACGTCATTACAATAGATTCAATAAAAGGTTGTATTTTGAATACTTGAGTACTGTATTTGAGAGAGTCCATCATCAACAAACCGAATCGAGTTTCAGCATATGTCAAATCTTGGAAGAAGCAGATAAAAACGTTTTTTTATGCAAACTTTATTAAATATTATACAAACACAATATGAAGGAACATCGCTGAAGTGCAAGTTCGGCGATTCAATTATTTTAAGCCTCATGTTCAATAAACTGAAACTCCACACTTAAATTAATTTCGCATGCTGATAATAACGATGCTATAATTATTCGCCGAACACCATAGTTAATAAGGTTATTCGGGTAAGGGAAAGCCGAAAGTGCGTGTCTCTAAACGTTTTTTCAGTTTCTTATTTTTGTCACGAAAAACACACATGAAATACGAGGTTGCCTCAATCTTTTAGAATACACCTTTTATCGGATTGACTCGGTCTAAAGCACAGTGTTTTCAATTATTCAGTATAACATTTCCTTATTGAGGATTTCAGGAAACCACTAGGAAAATTTTCGTCGGAATTGGCTTAAACATTTTTTATAATTAATTAATAAATAATTTACAATTCAGTTGATAGTGTGAACATCATCCTATCCGGAGGGTATGATTACGAAGAGATATAAGTGGAAAAGTCTCTAGTCACTTTGAAATCTTAAAGTTAGCAGTTCGTTTCTTTGGTGCCAGTTCACTCAAATTTCACCATGTCGGACTAACTATTTGCCTTACAGGGCCTATTCGTAAACATTTGTATGCGATGCAGAACGCTTTTGCTGCTACCGGAATCACTCTTCGTGCTGTGCATTTTGTCAGCAGTTGATTGAAGGATTATCCGAATATGAATTCGAAAGAAAATTCTTGAAGGACCTCAAAGCTAGCTGTAAGTCTAAATGAAGAAAAGCGAAAGCACACATAAAAAGTTAATTGGAAGGCACTGCAACAGGAAATGCTATATGTAAACGTTGTTTTTGTTTTTCATTTTTGTTTTCCATTTTTCTTTTTATTTTTGTTAAGTAAGCACGACGAATTCTGCATTGCGTGCGCTGCAATTGAAGAAAAGCTTAAATCAATGCGTGAAAGTACATACACATATAAATTCAGATAAATGTGTAAACATATATATATATAAAAGATATGTATAAAATATATGTATAAAAATTCACAAGAATGTTTTCTTCTTCTTTAATAATGAAGAAGAAGAACTGCGTCAACATTCTTTAACAAATATAGTAAAACTAACGAGCCCATTGTAAAGTTATAACATTTATGCCACTTACTGCCCAAGTTCGGCATATAAAATTACTTCAACTGATTTGCCTTTTTGTTTGCGTTACGTCGGTTAAGTAAGTAACAAGCCCGCTCACGCTGCTACCGCCATTCCGGTACTTAGTTTGGCTAATAACGCGCTAATAAACGCTTAACCGCTGATTACTTGCCGAAGCAGAGATAATTTTAAAAACTTGTTTGCATTTTTTACCGTTTCAATTGCATATTAAAAAGTTTATAATACTTATACATATATATACATAAAAAAAATTATCCATAATTTTCTCCAATGCAGGTGAGCGCCACTGCATACTACTAGGTTTTTTTAGCATCACGAAGTAAGTATTGCCACCGGCAATGGACACGCGCAACAATTTCATTAGCGTAGTAAAAACATCAACAACACCTGAAGTCACAAAGGCCGTCAGTTCGCAACGTAAATGCACGAAGAGTAGCCGCCACATGCAGGACCAGCAAATGTCCCAAAGACGCTTTCATCAGCAAACCAATTTTCAAAATAAACGGTAATGCTGGCTACCATCAGCGATAGCGAAGCAAAAGTTTTGTAATAAGAAAGAGGGGAAGCAATTGACATAGCTTCTCCACAATTTTCCAAATTGCGTATACTTTAAGAAGTTTAAGTATACTAAGGTTATAATATTATAAATATTTGAGTGAACGAAGTTCCTGATTTGTAGAAATAAACAAACATTTTTTATAACATTCCATTGCTAACTTGTGCTGTATTTTAGAAATATTTTGTATTAAAGTGCGCCTGGGGCTGCTCTTAGCTTAGAATTCTACGCTTGATCATTCAACAGTATCAGTTTCAGCATTCCTTTTTCTGCCTAAAATTATGCTACAAAGTAGTTTTTTCATGGGTCTGATCCAATCTGATCTTCACTAGTGCATTTGAAATATTTGTTTTTTATGGTTGGTCCAAACTTTCCTTGAATTCGCATGGAACCAAAGTGAGGTATGAAAACAAGAGCGGGGTTGACAGCTTTTTACAATGCAAATGCAATATAGATCTCGTTCGAACTTCTAGGATTAAAAACCCACTCTAGTGAACATAGAATGGAATCCACTGATGTTGTAGAAGGAAACTTATTGAAGTAGTTAGAGGTTTATATCAAGCGTATAAAAAAGTGAATAAAATATTAACATACTTGTACTTCGTTAAAAATAGTCCATAATGAAGGTTATATACTATAAAATATATATGTTTAAAAGGCATAGAAATATATTTATACATATATATATTTTCACAAAACTACGTATGAAATCTTTTAGTTATTCCTATTGGTGTCTTAGAAGGCGTAGTCAGCAACAGAACTCCGATCATATGTCCAATATAAATTTCGAGTATCAACCGTAAATTTCTTGGTGTTAAAGTACGTAGCTCATCTAAAGCGGCACTCAGATTTCCGAGGTCGAAATATATATATATATAATCAGCCAGCGATCAGCCAAACTTCAATATCAATATATTCCTCTATTTAGAATATTACTGTTTATCCATTTAAATCAAATCTATTTTCACTCTCTGCATATGCTAGCTGCTGGAGCTTGTTTAAAAGGTAAACGCTTCTCATTATGCCTGCCACTATGCAAAGCTGACACAATTACCTAACGCAAACCGTATGCATTGCGGCTCATTGGATATAATTTATACGGATTTTGGCTATTATGAGATTTACATAATTAAATTAATATGACAAGAGCAACGTTTATATTATTAAGCGCATAATTTCTAATGACGGCATCAAAATTCAACAGGGGTCACTCAGCGATTGAGTGGCAAACGATAATTTCTAATGACCGCCCCAAGAGGCCTGTTTATTTTAACCACAACGTGAATATACAAATACATATATGCAATATACAAATGTACATATATATATATATATATATGCACGTATATATTCACATTTCAACACAGTTATTTATATAATAGAAGTTTAGCTGCTGCGTCAAAATCATTTAATATTAATACATTTCGCCCCGACATGAGCGGTAATATTCACAATGCAATTATGCACAACACCTGAGGCATTTTATGTTAATGCAAATAGCGGCTACCCATTTGCCATCCAACTGATGCCAAAGCGAGAAGGGTATATTTCGTTCAAAAATATGCATATAAATGGATTAAAGTGAAACATAATTTCGGTTATAAGGACGATCGAGAGGAAGATAGAGAACGGTGCCACGATTGTTTGGGAAAAGTTTGAACTGATAATGAAATCCTCGAAATGACTCGGTTTTTACCACTTGTCATAAAGAAGAATTGCGATTTTGATTAGACCAACATTGCGATCTCAGAGATCAAATAACTTCATTGACATTGAACTTCGAAAATTCTCACTTTAATTGACTTAGATTTGAGTTCTGGTACTAACTTCGCTCCTAATTGAACAATTGCACTCTCTAGGTGCTAGTGAACCCATTTTTAACACAAAATCATTCTCTCACAACTTTGTTTAATAAATTATTTATAAAGCTGTGAAATCCCATAGAAATATTTGTTTGAATCGTTGTTCTGCTCGTGGTTAGGAAATATAAAACAATAGACCATGGATCCTCCGTATACTTTCCGAAAGATGGAAAACATAACTCGCATTTTTCGATTGCAAAAGAATCATGTGATAAAGTGTTCAAATATAAATAAACTCAAATTTCTTTAGTACTTTATTTGAACTAATAGTCGTTCCTAATGTTGCGCTTTAAAAAGTTAGTGATTAATATGCAACGATTGGTATTTACATCCTTAAAATAATTTGAAACTCTTACGAGTTGGAGGTTGCCGACCTCACCTCTCATTGGGAATTTCAATATTAATGGCCGAAAACGCTTTAATATTTTTCAAAACACTCTGCTTGGTGATCAATACACATTTTAAAGCATGACCTCCGATTATGTAATATGATGGCCGCGATAAGTCATATCGAGCACTCCTTAATATTACTTCGACACACGTAATTGATTTAGGAGAACCTTTACAAATTCGAGAATTTTGTAAGAACTTTCCACCAGTTTTTACGAGGCCAAAGCTTAGTGATTTTAGTTAATCCAAGCATACCTGCCTTCTTAATTCATATTGCGAAATATTTAGATGAAAGAATCACCATATACAGCGACCTTTGATTTCGCTGCGTGATTTCTCGTCCAAAAACAAAAACCAAATCATCGACCGATGTTGCGCTTTTTCCATTTTTCTAATCCGTGGACATGCTCCCTCCACGCGCGGTCAAAACAAAACTATGTTTACGATTCGACTGAAATTTGGATAGTAGTCGTTTCGGCGTTTCGACGAAACCGACAGTCTTAGTTTAAGTCAATGTGCGAGCGATTAAGTAAGAATGGTGCGAAAACTGGGTTTCAATAACAAACAAAACCAACAAAACTACAACATAAGTTTGCTCTCCGACAAATACACAATCGATCTATGAATCACCTTAATAACGAACACATATTTCCACTGCAAAATTTTTGTTGACACTATACCATGGTTAACACCATTGTTATTAATCGCTACGAAGTTATTATTGTAAAATTCAAAAAGTCAAAAAATAACAACAAACATTACTGTATATATATATATTACTATATGTGCAAATTGGATTAAGGGGGTCTAAGTCCGGGTGTAATCGAACATTTTATGCTCTCTCAATTTTTAAAAATAAAAGGCGGTGGCATATTTTCAGGTCATGACAAAACTTTTATTAAAAAACGTTACAAATGCATTCAGAATTTATTATTGGAGGCAATTGTGAATGGACTGCAATTATATTTGACATCATATTGACTTTTAAGTTAGGACACACTCATAAAGTTAAGATATCTGGCATATATATATTTATTAACATATATATATATATATGGCACAAAGTCAACAGGAAGTTTATAAATCCATAAATTAGGTATGTGGGAGCAAGGGGAAGTATTTACCCGATTTTACCCATTTTGACACCAGGGTACAATATTATCAGACCAAAAGTTGCACTCAATCTCAATAACATTTCTTACAGATTGACTGATATCTTGTACGGAAAAGTCTGTCGCACTGGGCACTGGGTGGCACTGGGGCTATATATTCAGTATCTGGAACTTGAAAAATTATATTCCGATTTCAACACATCGACATGGACAGCCGGACGGACAGACAGTCACTCGGAATTCAACTCGCCTCGTCATCCTGATCATTTATATATAATTCTATATCTATCTCGATTAGTTTTAGCTGGTGCAAACAATCCTTAGGTGAACAAAACTATTATACCCTGTTGAAAATAGGACACTAAGCATGTAAAAACCAATGCTATACGAAAACCGATTTTAGTGGATTTTGGGTAGAACAAAGATACTGATTTGTATACACTGGCTTGAGTAAAGCGTTCCATAAAGCTAATCACTCTGTTCTCTTCCAAAAAATTTAACCTTTTAGTTTTTTATCAAGATGTCTACCACAACTTGAAGGACGGAAATAATGATTGTGGGTTTACGGAGGTTGGGGAATGCATAGACCAATTTCTTAAATTTTCACCAAACGAGAAACACTATTTTATCTAGTAGCACATGCTCACTTAATGTTAATCAGTTACTGTACCTCAAATATTGGCCGATTTATATGGCACGAAGTTAATGAGAACGTCTAAAATCACCCAATTGGGTCCAGGGCCTGAATCGGTCTATTCTGCAATGGCAATCCGTTAATGTATAATCAGTAAGGTGTGCCAAATGACCTATTTGTACAGTCTAAATTTTTCATTGCTAAATCATTCCGTTTTTTCATTCTGTTGCATTCTATATGTGCCTTCGCAAAATTTGTGCAATAATGCCAGCTAATTTCTTTACAAAATTAATTCTGTTGTATGCAATATAACAGTTGATGTAATTATTACTGATATTTCACTGTTCCTTCGGCTAATGAAAGCACAAGTTAGGAAGCTAGAATCAGCATTGCCTGCCTAGAATTTCTTCTATTTGGTTGTCCAGGAAGGTACACACATTTTTTGCTGTCGCGAAAAATTTTATAAATTCTATAAACTTTTCAAAACTTGCTGGTCAAAAACAATAAAAGAATACAGAGAAATGCCTAAAATGCAAAACACAAAAATCTAAAATACAGTTACTACAGAAAAAGAAACAAAAAGTGGAAGCACAGAACGGAAAGGAAATATTAAAATTTAGCCACAAGCAGTTACACAGATGAGCAATAACGAAGTAAAAAGGCGCGCTTAACAGCAAACTTTTTTCAAAAGAGTGGGGTAAAATTCTTCAGAAAAGCAGACACAAATACTCACATTGGTATAACAAATTCAGAACAATTTTCCGAAATATGTTTTGCTCGCCTAGCAATTTTAACACTTACATTGCTTAATTTACAACTAAATGAAATTGAGGTGAAGCAACAGGGAAATAGGTAAAGCCAAAAAAAAAAAAACATCGGCTATTCAGGTTGAAAGGAGCATAGTGCAAGGACTATCCGTCACTTCCGGCTGGTTTTGGCGCCGGAAATAGCATTTGGTTGAATGTGCACGCCACACCGTTACCAATTAATCTCTGCCTGCAGGCGTAGTTTAAATTATCTTAGTGCTGCAAAAAGCGAGTTAATCAACATTGGATGGAGCAATAAACATTTCAATGCGAGAGAAATTGGAAACCATGCAATAATAAGTTTCCACTTTTTACAGTTTTGCTTACATTTGCAAACAAAAGATATATAACCAAAGTGGTGAAAATTAAGTGTGAAAAATATGCACAGTTATAATGTGCTGATGTATGATGTGTATGTTATGATGTGTATGTTATCGATATACTTAATCCGAATAAATGAGAAAAATAATTTGGTGAATCATCTTTAGTTCACAAACTAAGTTAAAACCCAAATCGAATTCGTGGGAGCGAGTTTTTGTTCTGCTAGAAAAGTCCAGTAAAGGAGCTCGCACTCACAGCATGAGTACCTTGCACGCAGTTTTACTCAAACCAAACCGCCTTTGTCTCTAAAGAATTTCTTCCAGAGAGTTGTTAAATATGTAGGCAACTTCAGTGCTTCTCAGAGTTTCATACATTTAAAAGAGTTCTCCATGTTCCACTGGAGTCCTAATAATTGAGTATTAAAATTCATATTGAGCGAGAATTAGTTCAGTTATCAAATGTTTCAAAATAATTGTGCTCACATTTCTCAGTAATGAAATGTGTATACAGTTATTTACAGGAGTGCAAAGCCCACTTCGCTTTAAATATTATCTGTCGGGCTGCCAGCATTTCAAACTGAAACCAATGGTTCAAGAAGAGACCAAAATGTACTGAACCGATATTATGAAAACGCTCCTTTCATTTAGAAAAATTTAATTCTTGATCACAACTGAAATAAAAAATTTCTTTCTGATATCTCTATTGAACATAATTTTTATTGGTTGTCAAAGTAAAATTTACTTAAGAAAACATATTTTAATTGTTGAAAGGAATAAATTAAAGACTTTTTCTCATTAATTGCATTTAAAAATAACTCTTGTATCTTATTTAAAATAACATCTGAATTAAATTTATGTATGTCTATACTAAATGCGGATGATTCTCTCGCTCTTCTTCCGAATGCCATTTATTAGACTTCTGACGTCCTTCCGTACTTTTGTAGGTGTTGCTGTAGATGCATTCTTCTCTTGCTTCCGACGATCCCCTTCTTCCCGCATTTGGTCAGTGTATATTGCAAAACTTAGGGTGTTCCGTGTTGGTCGCTGATGTGGGACTGATGTGGCTCGTAGATATATTACTTTGTATCCTCATTCTCAACATATTTTACAGAATTTTCTTCTACAATTTAAAGGATTCTTCAAATAATGGTTAGTGGACTGTTTTGAAGCAATTTCTCCGGTAGCTACTTGAGCGTTTAAGTTCTAAACTCTAACTGACCTTAACATGCCATAAGTGCTAAATTTATACCTTCAAAAGTGAAACAGGTAAAACATCTAACGGAAGTAAAATACGTAACGCAGATAAAACACGTAACGCAGGTAATTTCTATAGAATACCAAAAAGTCGTCAGTTAAACCGGCAACCTTCATTACGTATTGTAAATAAAAGAGATTGGAATAGCTTGCCTGTAGTCAAGTACAGTTAACTTTAGTGGGAGTGTAATGAAGGTATTAAGCGGTAATTCTTTTCGAAGGCCATCTGTTTTTGAAAAAGTAAGAAACCGTAAGGTACTGTGATCCGTTTGGTGAATTACGAAGGCAAATAGAAGTAATTTTTATATATCATTTTATATATCGTCGAGTTAAAGGTATTCCTTAGAGGCGATGAGCGTCATATTAAATTAATTTCGGAATTCAGAGAAATTTTTATAGGCTCACAACAATAGTAAAGATATATAGGGTTATTAATAGAGGGTTAAATATATCAAACAGACAAGACCATTTGAGAGGAATTGATTTCGCAAAATTTATTTGCTTTCCCTGGCCTTCCAACCGGACATGCGATTACTTGTGTAAAAGTTTAGATGTACAGTTTACACAAAAAACGGACTGATTTCGTAACTTCGACTAGACGCAGTTTGATAACTGTCTCGCCCAAAAAAACGTGTAATTCAAAATAACATATTGCGATATTTCAGAAACCGTTTATTTTTTTATAAGCCTTTAGTTCTGTCTCGACAAAACTTTGTTACAACAATACATATTTCCACCTTATACTATCATGTGAAAATGGATAAGTTGGAGCACTTTTATAACTGTATAGTTCAAGACTATTGAAAGTATAGTAACTGTAAACATCTACTATGAGCTGCTCCTCTACGACCAAACTCTTAATTCAGACCTTTACTTCCAACCATTGGACCAACAGCCAGCTTTGGTCAATAGGAGAAGAATTGTCTTGCATCAGGACAACGAAAGGCCACAAACATCTATAGTAACTCGCTAGAATCTCCAGGAGCTTGGTTGGGAGTTTCTTATGTATTCACCATATATTCTGGACATGACACAAAGCCATTACTACCTGTTTCTGATTATGGCGAAAGATTATGTTGGTGAAAAATTCGCCTCAAGAAAAACTTCTGAAAATCGACTGTCCCAAATTTTTTGCCAATAGCAACGAGCGTTTTTATGAGAGTGACATTATGAAATTACCTTCAAAATGGCAACAAATTGTCGCACAAAATGAAGCATATCTGACCTAAATCAGATCATATTATAATAAAACCTTTAATTTAACGCAAAATAATGGATTTCCTTTTACTATACCCAATATATTACGATTAATAATCACACATATGTATAAAGTCCAAAATTGGACTATGGGCATCGACCACCCCTTTTTGGCATACCTCACATACCCGACCGATTTTAATCAAAATATATTTTTACAAGGTCCTTATAGCCATTTGATTGAAATCGGAGCACAACGACACGTACTTCTCATACGACGCCATTTTGAGTTTCACCGACTCACATGACTTAACAGTTCGTCACACAAGCACCCCACGTCCTTCACTCATTAAATTTTATCTTTGATCGTAATGTTTGTATTTATTTACTAATTTATTACCCTTTTGATTTTTTAAAGAAAAATTTAACACCATTGTTAATGATTGCTACGGATAAATTGTAAAATCTGTAATAAAGTAAGACCCTGAAAGCTAACCCAAACGGTACTATGTATCTGCAAATTCCTAGAGAATACCCACAAACAGTTCCCATCAATATGTTCTTGAGATTTTTACTCAATGGAGTTCGTATTGCTTATAGTATACTGATTAAGCCAACGCATTTTTATATATGTATGGGCGGATGCTACCTACTACTATGTTGCACATAATATACCCAATTCGTATTTTTCTTTCTGCAGCGCAGATACTGCTGCAGATACCCTGTCTTTTAAATGTTTACAGTTTTAACGACAATCCATTAATGACAATCCCGTAATTATCACATATTTAGAAATTTTCACAAATATGCCCTCATACTAACATATGGTGTGTGTGTTTGTGTATTTGTATACACAATAAATGTGTGTTCGTTTACACACACGGGAAAAAGCATTAATTAACACACAATAGACTTTGACTGCCCACTGGTAAGTCAACCATTGTTTCACATGCAAACAAAAACTGGACACTAGGGAGGTAAAAAACAATGTTATAGAAAACCTCTTTCAGTATGTTTTAGGTAGAAGAAGCATACTGATGTTGTATACTCTAACTTTAGCAGGGAGTTCCATAAAGTTAATCATTCAATTGATTTCATCAATGAATCATTAAATTTTCAAGACTTGACCGCATTTTTATATCAAAATGTCTAGGGCAATTTGAAGGACGTAAATATTTATTGTGGGTTCAAGAAGGTTGGGGAATGTATGAACGGATTTCTAAAATTTTTACCAAACAACAGACCCTATTTTATCTAATATCACATGTTCACATAATGTCAATATATTACTAGATCTCAAATATTGAACGATTAATACCGCACGAAGTCGACGGAAAGGTCCGAAATCACTGAATTGGTTCTACAGCTCGCTTTCGTCTAATTTTTCTGCGCATTAGTTTTGTACTTAGGTATGCTTCGATACGTTAATGAAGCTGGTCCTTTCTATTGTAAAGTGAAATAATCTGATGGGATATAAAATGCTGTTGCCACGCCCATTGTAGAATTTTTATACCGGTTCACATGTTACCTCGCCGTACTACCTTTACGGTTAAATTTAATACCTCTGGTGGTTTTTCCTTAGCCTTTGTATGAGGAATAAGAACGAATTTTCACATTGCGTCAAGAACTGTAAAATGAAAATATTTCCATTAATTTTAGCTGGTTTGCCTTAGCAGTTTCTGAGGTACAACATTAAACCTTTTAAAGCGCGTGACCATATATCAAATAATTTTTAACCAAAGATGCCACTTTTCGCTTTTATCCCCCGAAACTATTTAAGTTTGTTTTCAAAAACGCCCTTTTGTATGTGTGGCAATGTTCAAGAGTTGTTCATCTGCTATACGAAGCTTTTTAGAGTGCCTAGAAGAAACATTAACCAAGTTTTATAAAGTTCTCTCAATTTTTACTGGTTTGCTCGCACGGAGTGGCGAACGGATACAGACGGAAATTTGGAAATAATTTCGTCTCGTCGTCTTGATCATTTTGATTTATATAATTCTTTGTCTATTTCGATTAGTATTCGATTGAATACAAGCGTTAAGTGAACAAATCTATTATACCCTTGCTTATCATTAAACTATTCTTATTTCGGTAGCATGCTTTTTATATACTTGAAAACTTGATTAGCCTCTTTTAATTTTTAGCAGAGCGATTGAAGGACAAGGAGATCACTACTAGAGCGAGTGGCGTTACAATTACGGCAGAGCGAAAATTGGAATCAATGAATTCAATCATTTGACTGCATTCACTTTCTAAATTTGGTGCGAGAACTTATGAGCTGTTTTTGGTTTTAGAGTTCTCAACTGGTTCATTTCCAGCTATGCTCTGTTGTATAACGAAATACTTTGAATGCTACCGGTAAGTATTTACTTTAATTATATGTTATAATATATTAGTCATAACTGTAAGTCGGCGAAATATAGCTGATAATTTCGAATGAAAATTTTTCGCCTAGGCCAGAATTTTCAATGTTATCAGCCTATTACAAGTGTGCGCTTACAACTCAACTGATAGTTGTGCCAGATAATGATTAATGAAAACAATTTGTTTTAGTTTATACATATTTACTTATAATCTCTATTTGTTTTCCTAACATTCATTTTATTTTGTCAGTTCCTTAGCTAATGAACATGCATATGTGTTCAATGTTCACATAACATTAGTTAACTACCAGGCTACACTAACTTAAGATAACAAATCGTAATATTATTACATAATATATGCTAAACAACTAAGCAACTAAATTTACTCCTACAAGTAGAACCGCTCATGTCGTAGGATTCGTCACCTTTCCTGCAAAGAGTATATTCCCCGTGCTCTCTTCTTCAATGAAGAATGCAAAGGGCCGATTTACTATGAACTCTTCCTCATCGGCACCAAAACGATTCACGATTTCTACTTCCGTAGCAGCATAAGCAACTGTACCCACTTCGTTGACATCGATACCGCTTTTCTGCAATATATTTGAAACCATCAATTTTAAGTCCAAGTTGGATGCCATAGCGGTTAAATTAGCGCTTTTGGTGAAGATGTCCACTACGCCCAAGCGACACAATGCTGCTTTCAGATCGGTTTTATAAGCGAATTTGAATTTCGGCAGGACCACACGCACTTTGCTGCGCTCCGTCATCCACTGCATATGCTTCAGGTGCTCATTTTGTAGGCGGCTGATGAACGCGTCAATGTTTTCGCCCTCATTTGGTAGTGCGACGAACATCGAGAACTTCTGACCACGATAAGGCAAGCGTATAATTTTCGCCTTCAACTCGTTACTTTGATGATAATAGAAGTTATCGGTCAATTCCATGTAAGAAACCTTCAATTGATCAGTTGCTGTGCGATGGAAGTCGCCCATGTGCGTTTCAGTGAACTGACGACGCCACTTGCCATTGAAATAGATGGCATTCACTAACAGCATAACGCTATTCGTAACGCTTTCGTCCGCAACCAATTGCTGCAGCCGACCCTCAGTGACACGTGCAATCCACGTATTGATCTTCTCGGCCGCCGCGACGCCATCATCGAAATCTAGACTTTCAACAGGTGTTTGATAGGCTGACTTTAGTAGTGCGACATACCTCGGCAGCGTTTGCACCGATTTATCTGCGTAGAGGCATGTTTCCAAGCGTAGAGTGTAATCTGCATGGTCCTTCTTCAAACCATTCAGCGTTTTGCGATAAAAATGGCGTAAATTCTCCAGCGTTCTGACATTGTCCAGTGTGGCAAGTAATTGTTGCTGCGAATGCGTGCCATTACCCGTTGCCTCGGCGAGTAGCGCGAGTACGAGCTTCACGGAAAAGGGTGAGAATACGACATTCTGGGCGTCTACAGGCAAGTTATCACCCGCAGCCGCAGTTGTAAACACATTGCGACGCGGCGTTGTTGCCACCAGTATTTGTTTAATTAACGCCCATGTAAAGCTATCGTGCTTGTCGCTACGGTAGGGCACATAATCATCGCTGTCATCAGTGATCGGCGCAGCAGCCGGTAGTGGTACGAAGTTGGCAAATATTCCAGGCGGTATGTCAAATATTTCGCTGCCGTTGACGATAAACTGGAAGGTTTGCAATTGTGTATCATTATGCTCCGCCTGTTGCGTCAGAGTTGCGGGATAAGCGCCTGCGCGTGCGATGTATATCACATAGGCGGCGAGAAATGCGATTGCGTCTAATATCGTCATGTTTATGATGTCACGCAAACATATGCTTGTATACGTTGCGTAAAAGTGTTTTTATATTTAGCGAAATTAGTGACAGACACAATTTGAAGCCGTTATTAGTTCGTCGGCGAACCGCTCACAGCAAATTTCGCGCACACAATGAGCGATCTCGACTGCGATCGTTAACGCTTGAGTACGCTTGTGGGAAAACCAGCTTCGATGATTACTGTATTACGATGCGGCAACAACAAATGCACAGCAACACTTTCTGTATAATGGGTTGATTGATTGTGAGTTGTTAGTCGCTTTCGTGAAATGCCGTCTCTTTGGTTTTGGTTTTCCTGAGATTCGTTGCGTTTGCTTGGAGATGAATGAAATTGTTTCTTATCTCTCGCCGTACCCAACTAATCTGCGCTCTCTTATATTACTATTACTTACTGTTGTTGTTGTGTGCTTTTTTTACGTCTGTATTTATTTATTACGCCGCTGTCGTCACAAAGTGCTCACATTGAATAAAAGTTTAATAAAATCGATACTTTTAAACAAGCTTGTTGTTTTTAATCAATAAATTTGTGTGCAAAAAAATTTTTAATTCTTAATTCCGTTGAAATAGTTTGATTAAAATTTAATCAGTCATATGTTTTTGTACTTTTTTTTTTAGAAATATTTCTGCGCTTTCTTACTACGTTGTAACGTCAAACAGATAGTCTAACCATTGACTGCTGTTGCTCGAGGAGTAAACGTGTATTTTATAGTAGTTTGAAAAGTACAACTTATACGTTTAAACATATGTCCAGAAGCCAACATATTTGTGACATCCACAAAATGTGCACAAAATAACCCAAATTACGGTAACTTACACACCCGTTGACAACCAAAAAAATCCTTTGCCAGCAAAGGAATTTCCAGCGACCATGTAGTTATATGGCAAATTTTGGAAAACGCTCAAAACGTACTTCACTCAGCTACCTGGCTATACTGTACATACAACTCTACACACAAACAGATACACATACATATATACATACATATATACTACACATATTATTAGTAACCCATAATGTTATCTGCTGTACAAATTCCTAATTATGATTCATTGTTATTTAACAAATTAAACCCACATGCATAAATGTTTGTACTTAAAATGTTAGCGCCGGCATGTGAAATCCCATCACATTACAAATCTCCGGAATTTCGTTGTAAAATTCCAAGCGTGATAAGCACTAAATATGCTGTAAATATGATAATATATAATAAGCATTACATTTTCATTCCATCTCAGATGACTTACATATTCATATTTATGCCTAAGTGACTTTGATTAAGATACTTTGAAGGTCTGACGTCTTTATTAATGAAAGAAAAGAGCATTAATTTCCTATCATTTCGTTCATGACGTCACAAAATAATGTATTTTCCCTGTAAGAAATATTCCAAAAGATGTAAGGAAGTTCGGGTGCAACCCCACATTTTATACTCAGGCAATTCCCAAGGCTCGGAAGGCGGGTAAGTATTTCCAGATGTTGGTAGAACTGTATATTATAGTAAATGTTGCGTATGAATTTAGTATTCGTTAAACAACAAAATTATGAATATATTGAAATCATATTTGATATCTTATTAACTTCTGTCTTAGGTCATAAACTCACTTAATTTCATCACATAATTTTGTTTTATATCAGAAATATTTGCACTAAATTCAAAATAAGCAACAGAAATAACTATATGAATCATATTAGTGCTGTGAGTAGGTAAGTACTGTTGTCACTAGGTTTCACCACATTTGACTTATAGAAATATTGTTGATTAGTTTTATTCAGATATCTGCCGCTAAAACTGATATAAACGATATGAATTCAGCAAAATTTACCAAATTTAATATATTGTATATATGAGGGAAAAATCAACCACGTGAGTCGAAATCATGATATTGAGGTTATGGGGGCTAGACAAAGGTCTGAACAGTTTTTATTCATATTTAAACCTGCATTTTAGTGTGGTTATGATGTCATGTCCACTTAATTTCATAAACTCAGCCGGAAAGTCAATCTTCACGTTATTTGAGCTAAGGTAAGGTCCAGACTGATTTAATTCAATTTTAGCTTTAAAGGCTCAGAAAATTTCTCCACCCAATTTTGTAAAGATAACTTACAATTTGACCGACATAAAGTCCATTAGAATAACGAAAATCAACTTACGTAGGTAGTATATGGGGTCTAGGATAATTCATGAACCGACTTCAACAATTTTCGGCACTAAGTATATTAAGTCCAACATTATATTTTCATATAATTTGCTATAATGTCTATCTTATTGACTGATATATACGATGTAAAGTCAACCGGAAGTACGCAAAATCTTATGCTAGATATATCGATTATATCCCTTTTTAGCGACAGGGCATATTATCAGGCAAAGAATCCATCTGAATTTCATTAAGATATCTCACAGATTTGCCGATATTTTCGGTAAGAAGTCAGCCAAAGGTATTGAGGTCCTCATATGCGGTATTTGGTAGCTTGAAAAGGTAAAGTGCGATTTAAACTAATTTAAAAATGATAGATTTTATAGTTTGAAGGCACTAGTTCTGGAAAGTTGTGTTCCGATAACTTTATTGCTGTGTGATGCACATATATATTGCAATGTATTGTAAAATAATCTGATAGAATTTAAAATTTTGTTAAATGGAGGCATTTTGTTATAGGCATCTTTGTTCGATTTCATTCCTTTTTAAACTATAACATAAGGATGTCAAAGTAATGTTCTGCAAAAAATTTGGTTCAAATTGGTTGAGTATTGCTTGGGATATGGGATTTCACCTAAAAGCAGGCGGTGAAATTTTAATACCGATTCACATGTAACCTTGCTGTATATCTCTGCGGCTAAATTTATTGCTTCTGACCTCTTTCTTTAGCGAGTCAACGTAATTTTAATAGTTTTTAACATAACCTTTGTACCGGCGGGTGAGCGTGGTTATTAACCGATTTCACTGATTTTGAGCATCTGTAATATCAACATCTAGAGAGGAATATAGCGAGAACAATGAGACCGGAACTATAGATTACTCTCTTGTGATATCTGTAGTAAAGTTGTTTTGCCTTTTAAGCCACGCATTCTATTTTCCTTTGCTTAGTATTCTCCACATCCAAACAAAAAAAAAAAGAAAAAGATATCATCTGAGCATCTTGATGGTTCTATTTACAAATGATTCCCAACCATGATGTTAATTTTTGAGTTATGTGTTTCTTATCAGAAATAATATACCACTAGTTGATTCCTTACCTTTTTGGAAACAGAATCTAAAGCCAAAAGTTTAGGGATAACTTATGATCTGCCCAGCACTGCTTAGTTTGTCAAAATACCTGCGTTTGGAAACATTCTGAAAATGAAGGCTCTTTCGTTTATAGAATAACATCAAACACTCATTACAAAAAAGAGAAATCTTTTTCTAATCACCATCAACAACTCCATCAACTTTTGAAACCAAATACCGTACCCTGGGAAGAACTGAAAAAAACTTGAAATATATTCACGAAACAAATAAAAACAGAACAATTTGTGCAACATACTGCGCGAGTTTACTAATAAACTCATGGCCGAGATCTCAATTGCCTATTAATGCAAAGAATTCAATTAAAACTTCTCAACTTCCTTAAATATTTAAACAGGTAGTTGTTGTTGTGAAATATAAGCAACGAAAAATCCACATTCAGTTAGAAAATTAACTTCTAAATCGCCTTCAGCCAAACTTAGTAACAAGCAATCGGGAAAACCAAACATGTTGATGCACCCACTATATTTACGGGGATTTCCAGAATAGATGAAGATAAATGTAGATATACAATCCAAGTATCTCCGGAGATCTGTTGATACAAGAGAACAAGCCTACAACTAATCAAGTCCCTTAGGAACAATATAAAATTTCCCGTCAAATTCATGGCTAGTCGAAGTTGCCTCTTACTACAATACATCCGATTTACGGTCAGTGCACCATCTAATGGACGATTGTTCCAAATCATCTGAGCCTGGTTTTTGTAGCCGCTTGTAAGTAAATTATATTGTCAAATTAGAATTTCCTCTCCGGTGATAGAAGGTTAAAAGATTGTGAGAGTATAGAATCAAAGGACTGTCTTTTATTCGCAGTGGCATTATAATAACGCCATCGATATAAAATTAGGAAATTAAACCACATAAAACTTTCACATTATTTGTTAAAGCAGTAAATCAGGAAATTAAGAGACCACCGAATGGAAAGCGAAATTTTGATTGCATCTGAAGTAAGTTACCAATTTGGGCCGAAGGTTGGGCTATGTCATAGTTAATGTTTCCCTGCGATGTCAATGCGCTCCTCGTATGAATGCAGAGAAGAAATCCCCATAAGTTGGCTCGACGACGCAGTGGTCTAGAAGGAAGGGCACGAAGGATTTCAGGCATCCATTCCAAAACTGTCGAAGTACTCAGCTTCCCTGGGTTTCATAGAAATCTTCCGGCTATGTTTGATCAAATGACAATGAATTTTGTACGGGTCTGTAATGAAAACGGTCTTTTAGTAATGAAATTTTGGTAAAGCTAAATGGTTGGATATGGATAATGGTCTTCATGACCTGTTAAACGCCTTTACAGACCATGACTAAGAGCTGTTTATACGGACCACTCATAAGAATATAGTTTCCGATTTGAGTAAACCCCAAAGTTGGAGCGACACACAGCGGTAACCACCAGAGTCAAAGCTGCCTCCCCTCTGTTAAAATCTCAACATACAGCGGAGTATTATACATGCAAATCCTGTCATCATTAAGTTGTTTTATTAAGTGGCTGAGATGAGAGAGCAGGCTGAGATGAGAGAGCTCTTGACACTTGTCGGCTCTGAATGCATTGCCACATATGGGCGTGCGTCAACCCTCGCCTAGGCCGCCTTTAAATATGGAGTTATTGCAATATTTAACTGTAACTACATACATATTTATATATATACAAACTTCATTTTTGCTATGTGGCCTTCTGAAAGCAATTCACTGTGACATTAAGCCAATTTTTTGCTTTTCATTTCACCTAATGTATCAACTTTTAAACTCTATAGTACTTCGGTTAATGGAGGCTTATCCTTTCCAATTGAAATATTTGCAGCATTTCAGCAATAAAATCTCCACTTTGGTAATAATATTAATATTCAACTTGATGACCTGCAGAGCGAAAAGTACTTTATTTGAATACACAACATTTCTATGTCTGCTAATATGCGACTACTTTACCTTGTGGTTACAGTTCGCTACGCAAATTCGTGATTATCAAAGTGAAACCAAAAATCACAAAATATCATTCAGTCAATCCCGGCTAAGCAGACGATTTTCCAATATTACTATAACTGCCATATAATGCCTAAGAACCACGCACAAACACAGCCACTCAATAAGATTATGAGTAAATCTTGTTACCTCGTAAAAATGTCTCTGTGTATGTGTGTAGCTTCTTCTTCCACCACAATAATGCAAAATACCTGATTGCTATTTGCAGCGCTAGCTGGTTGACTGGGCAGCAAGCTACAGTGGAGTATATACATATGTATATGTATGTAGGTATATATGTGTCTATGTGTGTATTTATGTATATGTATGCATATAACTTATGCCCCAAAGCGCCTGAAAATATTGTAGTAGCGGGAAAAATGTTCAAGATAAATGCGAAGTAAAAATTGTGGCGCCACCAAGGCATGAAACAGGTGAGGAGGGCGCCATGGTAGCAGCTATGGGAGCAGTAAAAGTCGAGCTAAATCGCTTTATGGATTATCAAACCTGATTTCTACTGTTCACATTTCACATTTTCTACTTTTCAGCAAACGGATTTACGTTCTACTACTACAGAAAGTAGATTTAAATTGATTTATTGTAGGAAAGTCAAATGCCACCGAGGTGAGTTGGCCCAGCATGACTCCTAATGCACACACACATACATACACACATACATATATATACACATATATATATATGCGTTTTGCCTATAGTCTACATAATATGCAATGGCAACTATTATCCTGATGCATTCAGGTGAAAAGAGATTTTTGCTTTCAGCAACCCAAATCCACTCTCTCAGCGTCACTTCATGTTCCCTTGTATGCATACATCTACGGATATGCTGCTAGGCCAGATTAGCTTCAGCAATTTTAGTGAAAAATATGATGCCCGTCGGATGTTGGAAATGCACTCGTACAGAAGAAAGCAGCAGTTCGCCAGAAGACGCTGACAGTCGCAAACTGGTGACTGGTCTGCCGTCTGATACGTAGCAGCAGTGTGGGAGAAAACTATGATGCCTGAAGACTGAATGCTTCGTTGAAGGCTCTTTAAAGTGACATTACATTTTTTAAAGTTTTTTTTTTAACTCTGCTGCTGACTCAACTTTGCCTAAGCAATTTGGCATTTAAGTTTCTAAAGCGAAAAGTCGAAAAGTTGTAGTACGAAAGTAAATTGAAAGCATGGAAACTTTCCTACCACAACCACAACTTAGTATGGTGTAAATTGTTGTAAGTTCCAAGGTAGCTAAGTAGCTGTTGACATTGTTGCTGTGAGCGCAAATAATGCACTGGACAGTCGGCTAAGTAGCTGCACAATTGACTTGTTTGCTGCAGACATCATTCAGGAAAAACCATTGTTTTAATTGCATTAGTCATTTGCAAAATTATGCATCGCACTTGTAATGCACATGTAAAATGTTTTCTGCTTTAGAAAAAGTGTAATGAAAACCAATGAAAGAGTGTATATTTAGAGTACATGTTGTGTAAGAGTCGGTTATATATAATGACTGGCATAAAAAGATGGTATGCTTATACAAGTGGCTTATAAAATGCATAAATTTTATATAACCAAATTAAATACTATCCAAAATATTTACTTTGATTTGATGGCCTGTAACATCAAATATATATCAAGCTTTCGGAAATTAAAGAGGACTCTAAAGGAGCGTCGAAATTAAAAAAAACTTTTAAATTGTAGCGGCTGACGCACACGCTTACACCCTCGAAACATATTGCACAGAGCATAATAGATTCGATCACCTAACGGTTGTTTGCAAGGGCAAAAATTAATCGAGATAGATATAAGTATAGAGTTACATGTATCAAAATGGGTAATGAGACGAGTTGAATTCTGCATGTCAGTCTTCCCGTCTGTCGGTCCTTATAACGATAACTTGAGTAAATTTGAGATATCTTCGTGAGACTTGGCATATGTCTTCTTAAGATGGGCGTAATCGGAAAGTTTAAAATTAAAAAAGTTGGTGTGACCCCGCTAACTAATAGATTTATTGTACATACCTCAATAGTGGTATATAAACCAAACTAGCTGAGAGCAATTTTTTCTCTCATTTCCTTATATAGTGCAAAAACGTGTAAAATCGGATAATAACCACGCCCACCCCACACATATAACGGTTATGTCGCAAACTACTAAAGGTGTGATAATTCACAAAATAAATGCGTCAGAAGCATTACATTGTACAGTAAAGATGGTACAGCAACAATCCAAGGAATGGATTTAAAAAGAGGACAATGGGTGGGCCACCGCCCACTTTTATATCAGGAACGACTTAACCAATTTTAACCAAATTTAGTACATATAATAAATATGTATAAATTATGAAATACTCAGTTTCACAAGAATTTTGTGCGGTTGTCCATACTTGTTATAAATGGCCTAGTAAAAAGGCATCCACTATTTTTTCAATAAATCGAATATTTTATTTAGCATAATCATTATTATCTGATTTATTTCAAATATCTACCGTTTTGTTAGACAACTTGTTGCCATTTTGAAGCTAGTTTCATAATGCCCCTCTTATGTAAACTCATCCCTATTGGCAAAAAACTGGGACAGTCGATTTTCATAAGCTTCTCTTGAGGAGAATTTTTCACCAGCGAAATCATTCACCATAGACAGAAACAGGTAGTTATGACTTGGTGCCAGGTACGGACTATAGGGTGAATGGGTAAGAAGCTCCCAAACAAGCTTCCGGAGCTCCTGACAAGGTACTATAAATGTGTGTGACCTGACGTTGTCCTGATGGAACACAATTCCTCTCCTATTGGCCAAGCTGGCCGCTGGGCTATTTCTTCCTTTAGACGTTCAATTATTGACAGTACAAGTGCTAATTAATAGTTTGGCCGTAGAGGCCGCAGCTCATATTAGATGCTTCCCTACCAATCCCACCAAACACATAGCAAAACCTTCCTGACTTTCAATCCTGGCTTGATTACCGTCTGCGCCTGCTCACCACCATTCGACCAGAACCGCTTTCCCTTGACGTTTTCGTAAGTGACCCACTTTTCGTCGCCAGTAACCAACCGCCTCCGAAGTGGATAGATCTTGTTGCAATTCGCAGATGGAAATTCGGTTCAAGATGTTTTTTGCGTTGACTCGCGTTACACTCATACATCGAGCATCTTTTTGTATCCAGCCTTATTTAAATGGTTCCAAATGGCTTTTTGTCCAATACGTAGCTCCTGGGCAATCGATATAGTGTTTACATGATAGACGGACTCGTCGATTTCATTTCCATTATTTTATCGATATTTTCGACAATTGGCCTTCCAGAGCACAATGTACGTGTATCTTTGACATGAATGTGAATTACCGGAACGCAAAAGACGAAGCCGAAATTGCCCATCATTGGCTATTATGACATCAGGACCATAAACACAATTCACATTTTCAACCACCTGGCTTGTGTTTTCCCCTTTACCGAAGAAGAACCGTAAAATATGGCATATTTTCTCTTCGCTGATGTCCATATCTGACACGTGTTCAAGCAATACTGGGTTAAACAGTCGCAAATCTCTCTGAGATGTCTCTTTTGTACGAAATTTTGTCTTTCTAACGCCATATAGGGTAATCCGATCGCATTTATACAACGCGAGATTCAGTCTACCAAAACCATCACATTAGAAGAATAATAGATTTCTTTTTACTAGGCCTTATATTTAAATTTATTATGGTATTGAATATCTTTTTTATTCGAAATACTTAGTATAGTCTAGTATAGTATAGTATAGTATAGTTATTTATATAAATATAAGTATTAGTATACCAAAATAGTAGCGAAGTAAAATCTGTGCAACTAACATTGCTTTGACTGTTATTTATGTGATAACTTAAAGCTAAAATTCTTAGAGTATAATACTTTGCAACCGTATTAAATTTATGTGCATTCGTTTGCTTTCGCCCATATATTTGTGGCAAATAAATACTCGTAGGGAATCTTGCTGAATACGTTTTTGGAATAAATTTTATAAAAAGGAAGGAAAAGAAATCTGAGTGCCAGCCTAACTGACTGCGTATGCATTAAAGAACACCAACGCCATATAACTGAGCCGAAGCAAAAATTTTGGCAATAGTATGCAGAGAGTTAAAAGTAAATAAAATAATAAAGATCGGGGGGACTTGCGTGTTTCAAGGTGCGAAAGTTACGAAAGTTGCGTACAAAAGCGTCGGCATCTTGATTTACCAGCGAAAAATTGCATATATATGTTACAAATATATATATATGTGTGCGTATGTGTATGTCTGCCTTTATGCGTGTTGAGGTGTTGCTAACGACTTGTTTGTTTAGAAGCATTAATCATTTTGCCACTTGCACTACACTTTGCCTACAGCAACGGCAAATACGTTCTAGAATTGTAACTTTTCGCTACATTTGTATATTTTCTAATTTCATTTTTCTTTTATTTCGCAGGATATACGACGGTGAAGGATATACGTACACACAGAAGGGTTATACTATAAATTTGTTTTTTTTTCATTTTTGCTATAAACCGTAAATAAATAAATGACATTTGAGGTGTAAACATATGTATTGTCCACATTTTCCCCATTTTGTCGGCGGTATTTTAATGGATGTGCAAAAGTTGAGCCAATTCATATACATACAGTTATGTGAAAAATAATAAGCACAGTGGCTTGCAGTTAATGAAGTTCTTGTGCATCTAGAAATGTGAGGGATTCAAAGACCTCAAAATTTAAACAATTTTTTATTTTTACGATGCATTTATTTTTATAATTTATATTTTATAATTTACGATTTTAACATGTGAAAAAATGTACACTTCTTGTTTTTCTAAAAAAAATTACAAAATTAAAAAAGAAACAGAAACTAGTTTTCATTCCATTATTTTAATACTGTTTTCTAATTAGTTTAAAATTTTTTGAAGATTCATAATTGTTTAAAACTGATCGGCACCGCTTCGGCATAGAATCAACTAGGTTTTGGCCGAAAACCGGAATTGCGCACCATGAATTCTGCATAAGTTGTCAAAACCCTTTTGCTGTTACATGGACACTTTCCCTATGTTCATTGTATTCCACCAAATTATAATTGGATTTAGATCCAAGAATTACAGTGACTACTCTTTACATTGACTTTGTTGACCTTGACCTTGTTGTCTTGCTGAAATACCAACACAAGTCGCATTTTAACTTCAACGTGCTGTATCCTACATTCTTGAAATAATGCAACATAATCGGTTGTCTTCATACTGCCTTGGTTTCTATGGATCGGCCCCAGACCGTTGTATGAAAACGATCCCCAAACCATAATGCTTCAGAAACCATGTTTAACAGTCTTCATCGTTTACTAAGGGTCTTCTTATATGATGAATACCTCGATCAGAATTAAATAAGTTTACTTTTGTTTCGTCAGATTAGAGAATGTTACGCTATTTCTCTTTAGGTAAAAGCACATGTTCTTAAGCAAACGTTCTTTTTTGACAACTTGGGCACTCTTATTGGGTTTCGTTTGTTGAGATTTTCCTTTGTAAGCATTTTGGGGTTAGTTGATGGGGCTATATCAAAAGTCAGATTACATTTAATTTGTTTTGAAGAAATAAGTGGATTTTTCTTAACACTGTGAACTACATATTTTTTTTTTAAAGATAATGTTACTTTGGGCTTCCAGTCGCGTGTTGCAATCTGGGGCACCCATTTAACAGCTTGTTCAAGCATTGTTTTGGAAACTTGAAGTAAAATTGAAAAAAAGTGAAAAAAATTATCTACTCTACTTTTCTCTACGAATTTCCCTGTTTGACTAAATTTTAAATACATACTGGAGTTTTCGGATCCCAGTGCCTACCCTCTCCCATGTCTATTTAATGAAGACAAAAAACATTTTCTAATTGTTTGATAATAAAACGGTATATATTATTTTTACTATAGCTTTGAAAGGAAACAGTTTTCATTAAAAATATTTTCGCTATTGTTTTAAAACGACACGTTGTCCTTCGCATCAATCGTACACTGACTTTGTCGAACACAGAATGGGTGGTTATGAAATGTGTTCCTAACGGAATTTGTTTATATAAATAATGAGTGATAAAAAGATGCCGTTAACTGGCGGCAATTTCCACGGCTCAGTAGAATTGTATTGCAGTTTTGTTTTTATGCATCCTTGTCCTTATTATTCTTCACATAACTGTATACTAGTACTTTTCGAAGAGTGTACGTACAACAATTGTGCGTGTGGTATACGGCAAGACCTGTCAACAAATTTTGCGTATAATATTTAAAAAGTGCAGACTCGGACTACTTCCTATGAGGCACAATTGAGAATGAATTGGTCTCAACTTTAGTCATACCTTTGGGATAGCATAAGTTATTAAATACTGCCAAACAAATAACTTTAGAATATAAATGGCGTTTAATTAAATTAGTATAGTATAAAATATACTATATACTAAATATAAAGTATACAAATTAGTACAGTATAATTAATGAACTATAAATAGATTAAATATTTATATAAGTATAAAAAATAGAGTAATAAACATTCAATTTTATTTTTTTTTTATGTGGAATAATTGTATAAGAAATGCCTAGTCTCATAGCGTACCCTTTAGGGTAGAAAAGGTGACTAGACCGTAAAAGCTGAAAACGTCCAGTCTTTTTTTTGCGGTCTTTCGGGTATAATAGTGTAAAAGTAGAGGCTTCAAAGACATTCTCTAAACAAAAGTTAAAAATTTATACCATTTAAAAAGTGGAAAATTGTCATTACTCACCTGTTCCTTTCATTGTCATTAGTTCCTTTGCGATTAAACGCACACTCATGTCGCACTTGTCGCATGGTTTACAGGTATTTGTTGCATATACAAACATACTTGCTACAAACAGAAGAAAAGTGCTGAATGCGTAATCGTTTTGGGACACATCTACATATTTATAATATGTTACATCACGGTAGGCCAATTAGGTGGTAAGCAACTGTGACGACCAGCACACCATTTTTGGTGCTCTGATAACATTTCCTTTTATTGCAAACTAACCCAAGAACGTTGCTATATATTCCATTTACTGCGATATTATTCAAATAGTGTACATACGCACACAGACACACACACACCTTGACTCTTTTTGCTCAACGTATCATTTTAGTGGTTGTTGTTTTGGTGCTAAGTGGCGGCTCTTAAGTGTTCCCTAGTTGGACGACCATCATTTAGGTAGACACCACTGTGCTTATTCACGTTTAACTTCAAATAAATGCTTTGTGACAGTGAAATCTCTTATCTGTCACACTCAAATACACTCATATTTCTTATTTTAAAAGCGCACGCATGCTTTTGGAAATCGCATGCCTTTAAAGGCACCTACAATATAATCTTGACAACTTTGTTGGCACCTAAGCATGCATGTGTGTGTGTGTATGTTTATATTACAATCATTAAGTTGGTATGCGAGTGAGTGCTTACTGTGTAGACGGTACTTTTTGCGGTTGGAAATTGCCAAAATGCGCAAAACAACAACAATAAATATGGGTATTTGTGTCATATTAAGCTCTTAAGTGCGAATGCCGCTGTATTTTTACAGAAGTGCTTAGACTCGTCGTCTACGAGTGCATGAATAATTTATTGTGCAAATTCCTATTGTTGTTGGCATGTCGAAGCATTTAAATCGGTATTTTGTTTGAATTTCTTATACACAACACTTAGAATAAATAGCTGGAGGAAATACAAATAAATTAGTATAACCATTTTGTCATGCTAACTCAATTCAAAGCATGTTTACAGGTGAGTATATAATGTTTAAATTCTAAAATATAATTCTATATTTCTATATAAGTTTCTGTTACTGAACCAGCTGGAGTGATGTGTTGAAGTGCGGATTACCGAGCCAGTTTTCTCTTTCGCCAAGTAGTGTCCATGCATTCAAGCTAATATATTTCCAATATTTCGTTACTTGATACTTCAATTTGGTAAACTTGATTACAATATATAAATATTAATCCAAACCACATCGAAAATAATGAATCCTGATGAGCTTAGGACTATATAGGTTACTTGTCTAAAGTATGAACTGTATATTCCATCATCCTTCCTTTCTTTTTTTTTGTACAATCAAAGCGATGTTTCTAGAAATAGTTCTCTTAGTACTAAAATTCAGTCCATGTTTCTGAAGGAACATATAGCCTCTGACTAAAAGAGCCTCTAACCTAAAAAGCGTTTCATTACTTAGAAAGCATGCTTTTCTTGTTTCATTTCTTAGTTCTTAGAACAAGTGACAGTTCCTGGCCATCTTTTGATTTAATGCTGATTTCGTTATCCCAATAGGACCGGTGGTAATGTATACGAACTTTTCAGAGAATACGAGTATCTGGCTATCAACCCTAAAACAAGAGATTATCAGAAAGAAAACTTTAGTTTACCAAATCGATACAAACGAAAATTAACCGTTTATCAGAAAGAGATCTTTTTTTTTAGCGAGAAGAATGTTTCTGCATTATATCCTGTAAAAGAGTTGCATTTTTTACATGATAAAAGAACAAAGAAAAAATTCCACCCTTTCATTAATTAGCTGTTCGATTGTTTTCGTAATTATAGGAAAACAATTTTTAACGAAAAGACGAGCAAATAATTGCTAAAAAAAATAAAAAACTATAATTAACGAATATAATGAAATCATGAAAACTTCCCATTTAACGCTTTCTTTTACCTCTGACTCTGAGTAAGCGTTCACAACGTCTTCTACGAATCATATTATTCTAGGTAGAGAATCTCTTCCAATAACTAGCATACCCATTTCATTCTCAGATGAGTATGGGAAGAAATCCACCAACTCATTCGCAATTTTCAATATTTAGCTTAACGAAACTAACCGATTCATTATATTTAATATCGTAGAATAACTTCATTTAAGAAACCCACTATCAAAAACGATGAATAAACTTCCGCAGAACAATTCTCACTCTAACCTTTTGAGAAGGGTAGTAAATTAAGGTAGTTGTACTTTTTAATGTACATGTGCAAAATGTACAAAATGCAACATTTTGAGAAAAGAACAAACGAACCTGAAAAAATGTTGAGAAAAGAGCAAGCGGTCCGTTGACATCCCGAGCATAGGGCAGAATAAATCCAACATTTTTGTGAGAGAAGGAAACACTATAAAAGTGGGCCCTCACCAGCGAGACAGATAGGAATATATTTCAACAGTTTGCAAAAGTTAACTTTGAACAATATTTAACCCAGTTGTCTACATGGGAGAAGCGGCATGATTGTTTAAGTGAGCGGAAAGAGCAGAAACCAAAGAAAGCAAAGATACCAAGTGAGCACACGGTAACTTTATATTTTGAGAATTTTGCACATTCTTTCAGTAAGCAAGCATTTTTGTCCTTCTTTATTATTTTATTATTTATTTTGCTATTCAAAGAAATATATTGGAACCTAAAGGACATAACTTCATTGTCTTTAAATAACCTACAACACAATTTTAAAACATGACAAAAAAAATTAGTTATAAACATAAATCATTTCGAGCAGGGCATATTTGCCTTAGCGGCACGGCCAAACACGATATTGTTTCGGCGCTGTCTCGACAAGGACTAAACGATAGAACTTAGGTGTACGCGTACTCTAAGCTAGCACAATTGTGCTATGAAATGCCGTCCACTCATCTAAAATATGGAAATATTGGTATAAACTTGTAGAAATTATTAAATCAACTGCAATAAGCGACAATTTAATTGCTTGAGGACTATAAAACAACTATTAGGGCTACCAGAACAAAGGAATGTAAAATGCTAACGGAGAGTAAATCGATACATCGAAGGAGAACGGTCTTCGGATCAACCATATTTAAGAAACGCAATTCAATGTGGAAGGATGATGGATCAATGAGGAAAGCAATGAAAATGTCGAACAAGTTCGTAAAACAGTATTCGATTAGTTACAAGCCCTATAATGGCAGTTTGTAGCATACTTCATTAGTTTCGCTGCATATCATTCGCGATTCTATATATAGGTAGAATTCATCTGCAATTATAAAGCTCGGGCTAAATCGGAAGGTTCATTCAACTATGAAGATATGGCGTATAAATCTATATGACTTCCTCGAATTTTGGCCAAACTGAAACGCCCATACCTACAATGCAGACAATATTAAAGAACAACAACGTTTCTGGAAAGTTTTCGTCTGACTGTCTGAACATTGTCCTACCAACATCACTTCAAAATAAAGGCAAATTCAAAACATCAGCACAGATTTACGGCTCATTCTAGAATTTAAGCTTAATCTTTATTAAGCACATCTTTAACATATTACCCTTTATTAACAATTATCCACTATTATCCACATTATCCAAGGGAGATATATTAAAACGAATGTTCACCAAGATGGTCGGTTTTTTACAGTGATGCCCGAGAAGTACGTAGGACCAAATTTGCGCATATTACCGCCACTTCGATGCGCTTCCCCCTAGAACTATACCGTGTAGTGGTCAAAACATTTGCATCAGCTGATGAATCTGCTAAAAGCATCTGTACTTACTTTCTTCAGCTCACAAACTCGAACTCAAACTTTGCTCGGTGACTCACTGTTGTAAGACAAGTCACATTTTCAGGGTTTCACCGTTTGTTCTTCGTTGGCTTTTTCCAATCGGCTACGACACTTTTTATTGTAAGAATCCAATTGGTGCTACATTCAATCTTTTTGGACAGTGTTCAGTAATGCTACTGTTAGTTGGAGCATGTTGTTTTTAGTAAATCTTGCTTGTTTGGCAACCCTGTGTAAAAATGTAATTCCGAGCACTTCAAATTGAGGCGTAGAAGTGAGAAGTTTCATGAAAAGCTATGTTAATAGCTTGTATTCAAATCAGGTTTTGATTGTTGTTCTTCGTCGCTATTCCATTCGCTGCCAAGCACTGCGGGCTAAATAATCGAATTCATGGAAGAATCAAAATTTATTAAAGATTCCGCTAGTACAGCTATAATGTGCCTTCATTATGTAGATGTATAATTATATTTCTTAGAAACACATGTGGTTAATTAAAGTGATGTATTTTTCATTATACAATACTATGTATATCCGTACTTATATACTTATCTAACTGGGAGTCTATGAAGTAACTAGTGGAGTCTCAGGGGAGTGAGCCGGAAGTGTTGTTATTGCAATCAATGTCGAAGAAATCCCATTATAATGAAGTAGGAATATAGCAAGTGGGAAAACAAGAAAAACCGAAATTATTTGTAAACAAGTTCTGCGCTTACTTTATTTTTATGGAATTATGGTATAATTCATATATAATAATATGAAGCATTTATTTCAGTCATGGATTAAGCCGGATTTTTTTCTCAATTAAATATTGTGGATGTTGGCCGCAAGTGTTTTTTTTTTTATTGTTATTATGTCAGCAAGTAGTAGCTCGCTTATTTAGAAGCCTATGTGTGTGAAAGATTATACTAAGAGCATAATTACTATATGGTATGGGGTACATAATATAACATAATACATAGTAAAACATAACACATAGAAAAACGCAATACATAGTACAAATTACAACATAGAACATAATACATATTAAAACATAGTATATAGTACAGCATAATACATAGTACAACATAATGTATAGAGCAACATAGTACATAGAACAACATAGCTGATAGCATAACATAGTACATAGTACATAATAGAATATAATTCATAGTACAGCATAACACATAGCAGAAAATAATGCATAGTACAACATAGTTGATAGTATAACATAGTGCATTGTAAAACATAACACATAGAACAACATAGTATATAGCACAACATAGAACAACATAGTACACAGAAGAGCAAATTACATAGAAAAACATAGAACATGGTAAAACATAGTACATAGTATAACATAATACATAGTACCGAATAATTCATAGAACAACATAGTACATAGAACAACATAGTACACAGAAAAACTTAGTAAATAGAAAAACAAAGAACATAGTAAAACATAGTACATGGTATAACATAGTAGAATATAGTATACAATACAACATAATACATAGTACAATATAGCAAATATTACAAGATAACACAGGAGCAGCATAGTATATATTAAAACATACTACACAATGCAACATAGTAATAGTACAGGATATTACATAGTACAACATAACATAACACATAATACAACAAAGTATGCTTCGAACTCTGCCACTGCTGTTGATTAGTTATATTCCGCTATTGTGCTGCTAAGAAATCTTATTACGGTTCATAAAAATAGCTGCATAACTCATACGCACACCTTTGTTTATAAACGGTAAATGGGTGTAATATACAATAAAAGAAAACTCTTGTAAGTTGCTGTAGCATGAAAAATGCTCATAAAATCCGAAGTTGAATATAGAACAAAAATATGTGCTAACTTATCAAAACTGTAATGGATGAAAATGTTTGTAAGCATAAATATGCACATTACTTGTTTTCCGCTTGCCACACTTACAGTTCACCTATACTTGTGGGTCTGGATGTTGTTGCTTTGTACCTGGCTTAAATAAATCGATTACAATGGAATTATAGTACAATTTTCTATTACCTATGTACCGGCAAGTGTAGCTGAAAAAAGTTGAAGAGTTTCGCATCATTAGCTTGCGGCTGAATGTTGCTGTAAATATATGCATGCACTACAATGCACACTAATACGCACACAGAGAGCTAGGCACATAAGCTTACCTGTACACCCCAGCAACTTGCATAACGGGGGTGTAGCAAGTGGGCAGCGGGGGCCAAAGGTGAGCGATTGGCATGGAAATAAATGCCAGTCAGCAGACGGCATGCAGCGGTATACAGCTGTTGACGGAGGTGCTTCCGTTGGCGCTGCCGCCACACACAAACACACCAAGGCTCACAATGTATTTTGTAGTCGTGTGAGTATTACTGAGAAATTGTTTTCAGATTTTGCTTTATTGCTGCATTTACTTCGGCTAATTTTATTATGCTTTAACATCTACCAAAACAACATATATCGGCATTAGCTATTATACAGTTACTCACACAAGTAATGGTACACAGAGTGCAGAGTATGAAGTTGTGAAATAAAAATGCAGAATACTTGCGCCAAGATTCTAATGTGGTATTTATTAACAAAATTTCTTTAAATATACAATTCGTATTTTTATGGCTCAATCGATACATACGAGTCACTTAGTACCATTTTTTTTTCAGCTAAGTGATGTGATCTCAGCTGAATAGTGCTAGTTAAGAAGTTTGAAAAGAGTTTGTAATCAAAATATATTCGAATTTTTTTTTATTTAAACTTTACTTTTTGCCTTAGGGTATTTTTAATCGGATTCAAGGTTAAATCTTCCTCCATGTACTTGGTTTACATTTGATTTTTCTACATACACTCTCCAGTTGTGGGCTTACACTTCATTGCATCAATCGGCAATTTCTTCTGGCTTAACTTTAACGTCACACTGATAAGCGATATCAGGTTAGTTTAGACCTCTATTTTTAAAATAATGCGAAATTAATTTTGAAGTAAATGAGTGTCATTAATGTTGTCGTCTTCAAAATAGTCTACATCCGATGTTATGTACTTATGCCAGCGGTTCTTCCAGTCCTCGAAACTCGGCCCGGGACTTCTCAAACTCGATTTTTGTGATAGGCTTTCTTAGCTCTTTCAGCGATGCGCTTTCAATGCCATCTACACTTGTAAAACTACGGCCCTGGCCCTTTAAGGTTCTCCTTATTTTTGGAAATAGGAAAAAGTGACACGGAGCCATGTCTGGCGAATATGGAGGCTGGGGCATCGTTATAGTATTGATTTTGGGCAACAATTCACGAACAAGCAACGAAGTGTGAGCAGAATTAAGCAAAAGTGAGCAGAACTGAAAGCCATGAATAGTTTTTCCGTAAATCCGGGTGTTTTTTTCGGATTGCTTCACGCAAACGGCGTTGAACTTGTAGATAGTACTCCTTATTGACCGTTAGATCTTGAGGGAAGAAATCATGGTGCTCTATACCATCAAAGTCGAAGGACATTCCCGTTATTTTCTGAACACACCCTCCTATGCCATGATGGATGGAAATATTTTGTTTCTATGCCTAAGCACTTTTAAATCTGGCCGCTTAAAAACCCTGTTACCTTTCATGAATCTGTAAGTTCTAAATATTTTCAAAGTAGTTGCTGAATGCTTTTTATCTAAGGCTTTTACTACCAGAAAACTACAAAATCTTTTTTAGAAGAGCTACAAGTTCATACCCTCAAAAGGGAACTGCCTCCGTTCGTTTTACATCTCAAACCTCAGCATGCCCGAAATAGTTGAGCACGTGTCTTGTTTACTCTATTACTAAAACGCCTATAATAATAATCAGATCAGTTCTGTAATTTTAAATTCAATAAATCAAGCAGCAGATAGCCGTCCTTTACTATAAGCTCAGTTAGTGTAAAGAGATCGATGAGTTCCGCCTCAACTCCAATAAAACTGGGGATACATTCCAATGTTCTCAGTTTTACTGGAGTACTAAAATTTAGGCGCAGGCGTGAAAACTCAATTCGGTCGGTGAGGATTTTCTATATCTTATTTATTATTTAGATAGTAAATAAATTGTAATTCTTTGTAGCTATATCTCCATTGAAGCTCAGGAACACAATTTTTGTTCCAAAAATTCAATTTTAGTTGGACAAAATGATATGTGTTCGAACATAAGGTTTCGGAATCAAAAACTAAAGTTTCGAAGCAAGCAAATTTTCAGAGACGTAAGTTAAATGCATTCAGTTTATCGAAGAAAAATTATTTATATTTTTATGATACTAAAGCATATTAACTGAAAAACTTATTTGTGCCAGTATATATTTACTTTATATTTACTGCATTATAACATTTGTCAAAAACACATGTTTCCCACATTTAACATTTTGCTATTGCTGTCAGATTGCAGCAAAGTAATTTTGTACCATTTTTTTTCACAGTTACTGTACAAAAAAATTAAGTTAATATTCTTTTTTTTCGGGTTTTCATAGGACTTCTGCATTTTACTTCTACATTTATTCGAATTTTGTTCTGTATGCGTTTTCAATATTTTGCTATTGCTTCCACTTTTAGTTGGAGTTGTTATAAGAATCTTTTTTGTATGCGTATACCAGTGCTTATTCGCATTACATCACTTATGTTTGCATTTGATTTCGCCCTGGCTATTTGGTAATATTAACAGTTTTTACTAAAAATGCTGATTATTTTATATTTTTCTATTGAACTTTATGAAATTGTCCAAGTAGAACATCAGAACTCTCGATAGCAAAACAACAAAATAGTAATCGTGTTTGCAACAAAAAGCAAAAAAAAACTTTAACAAGAGTTATATTCACAAGGGGAAATTTTTAAAGCGAGTTAATTTTCCAGTTCACATAAAGTAAGCTGAAATTCAGATAGAGAGCACACAGCATATACATTGGTATATGTAAATATATCTATGAAATAAACGTTATTTATATATGAAAGTATTGCTAGGAGTGATTTTCACGACACCACCACTTAAGAGAATAAAATTCCTGATACACATGTATTCGATTTATCCACATTACTCCGCTTGCCGTTCTGTATGGTGCCCTTCGACACCCATATTATACTTGTTAGTTATAGTCGTAGTTTTGTAGCAAATTTTCACTTAAAAACTTGGTAGGAATCTGTTACTGTACTTGTTACCAGGGGCTTGATGCTGGTCATCAAACCATGTACATGGGGATATATAAAATTGAAACTAAAGTCTTCCATGGGCACGAGTTAAGGATAAAAGTATAATTTTTACGAAGAAATTCAAAAACAGATGCACGTCGACTGACTTCAAACAGGCCCGAACTCTGGTTATATATTGCTTGATATATTGCTAGATTTTAAGTCATGGAGGCGCAACACCTGCTACCAAACCTTTTGTCCAGCGAGGAAGGGAGTAAGTTCAGTAAACGACGACAAGGCGACCCCCATTACGCTCAGTAATATTTACATAATGCTGTAAACTGAAACATAGCTTCTATGGACATACAGGTCGAAATAAGTGAAAATAATTGCTGACCGGCAGACCTAACGAATTTTCAGGGAATTCTGGTAAAGAGTTGTGCGATTTACAAAATCTGGCACTCAACTAACTAACATTCAGGTCATTCGGCAAAATGAATCTGAAATCTAGCTTCAAATTTAGTATTCTTAAATATTGAATATACTTATTTTTCACTATCTAATGTTCTAAAACCAAATTTCCCCTAATTGAAGAGGGCTTATAATACATTACTCTCCTACTACTAGTATTGTACCGTCTTCAAGTGACTGGGGAATGTGGGGATGTGTAGTTTTTCATATGAGAAGTACTCAGGAGGTTTCACAATGACTAAAGCATAAACTAGATGTCACCACCCACAGATTGTTAGTCACGTACTTAATTTTATAGGTAGTGTACCTAGGATTTTTAACAGAATCGGCAGACCCTCAATGTGTCAATGAATCAGTTGTTACTAAAGGAGAGCTGATTGATTAGTTTGTAGTAAGGGCAAGTTGAAAAGATGTCTGAATGTAAGCGGTCGCAATAAAGCCTTTGTTATACTTATTGTGCTCGTCAGTGTGTTTTTCAGTTTTTCCTTTCCTAGCTACCAAATTTCTTGTAAGGTAGATTGGAACATTGGGAGCCTTGGAAGATATCCCGTTCCAAACGAGTGTTGGTAGGTTCGACTTCTGATGTGCTCAGTTTCCTCTTTCCTAAAAGTAAAAGCCACTTAATACACCCACTATATGAGTACTCACTATTCCAAACAAAATTTGAGGTATGCTCTGTATTGGTGGTGTTCAAAGACCTGAGATACAACACTATTATCTATTGTTTCAAGTAGTCTTTGAAGAAGGTGAACTGTTTTGGACAGAAAAATGCTGCTAATGCATCGGTACTTCACATTTTGATCCATCGGTCAAGACGTAGTCTTAATTATAACTATTGTCGATAACTTTATCTGTGGCCCATCTTTTACTGTTAGGTAAATATTACAGTATGTTATTTTCCTCTCGCAATATATTTCTTCTCCACAGTCGTTTTGTTAATTTAGACCGAGTTCGGTAACAAGATCCATTATAATATTGGAACTGTAATGGCGATGAGCCTGGGCTCAATTGCCTCGAACCCAGCTTCAGACTTCACTTGAATACCTATTGGCCGGAAATAGAGAATGGTGTTGAGTAAGAAAGAGTGATTGATTAATTTCGGTTAGCATTAACTTTGCAATAAAGTTGTAAAAAAAAGGGAAATTCTTCGCCTAATAATGGTTGCTTACAAACGCTGATAAAAATGTTGTAATGACTTTCGGTGCAGCTTTTTAATGCTTATTACAGTATCTGTAGCAATTTAATGTTCCTCTACTTAATAAGAAATGCTTAATTAAAATGCGCGCTTAAAGGCAGTTACAAACTTTTAATGCCACCATAAAGATGCTGCCGCTCAACACCACCATAGGAGAGACATATGATAAAATTATGCAAAAGCAAAAAAAAAGAAAAAAGAAAAGGAAAATGTTACAGTGATTAAAAACTTTTTATGCACAGCTAAATTCTGGAATAAAAAGTACATTAGATTGAGTTATTTTTGGCTATATTACGATTTGATATAAAAAGTCAGCGGATAATGAAGTATTCCATGGGGAGACACAAGGGTAATAATCTAGGAAAAAAAAACCAAATGTAAAATCGTGTGCAATAAAAAAGCTTGCAGAGATAGCTAAGTGAATGCATCAGCTGCAATAACTCTTCTTTTTAATGGCCTCTTAAAGTGATAAGGGTCCCCACAGACTGCGTACCGTGCGTGCAACAACTTAGCGGGTCATTTGCGTGTGTGTGCGTTTCAAAGTCTAAAGCGCTTCGCACCTGTCGACGCCAACGCAGTGCATATATGTACAATCTATCATTTTCATACCACACACATAGCAACTGGCCGTATTTTGCAGGAATATTTTAATAAATTTATGAATTTTCACACGCATGCATATAAAAACCTAACTCATACTACCCAAAAAAAAATAAAAAAAAAAAAAAAATTAAAAATATTCCGAGCCAGTAAACAGAAATCGCCCAGCAATCACCGTGCAATAAAAACATTTTAGAAATAAAAGTTATGACTTTAATCTACTTTCGCTTGTTGTAACATTGTTGAGCTCCGAAAACTCGCAATCTCCTTTCGCTCCATTTGATTTTCTGTATGATTTGTTGTTGTAGCTGTTTTGCATTTGTTTGTGCTATGTTGTTGCCATTTCCCCAACGGAATGCGCATTTTCCTCTTCATTTTGCTTGCCAAGTAAATTCTCTTATTATTCAAGGTGCTGCTGCTCTTTTTGTCTGTCCACCGTGGCTTCCGTCACCGTCACCGTTACGCGTTCTCCTCCACCATTAAAAGCGTTTTGTAATTCGCCGCTTTATGCAACTTAATAACTTTCGACAAAAGAAGCGAGCACAAACAATCAAAAAAAAAAAAAACAAAATAAAAAAAACACAAAAGAAATTAAAAGAAATAAGAATTGTATGAAAGTCATAAAGACAGCAGTGTAAATACAAAATAAGCAAAACAAAGAAAAAATAAAAATAAAAAAAAAGAAAGAAACGAATAGCAAAAAATCAGCGCAAGGAAAAAAGCAGCGCGTCAAATGTCAAGAATAGTTATAGTGAGGGCAGGCTTCCTACCAGCTCCGCATAGTATCAACAAGCCAGACGCTTCCCTTTGACCCTAAAAGTAAGCAAAAGTTTGTGCCGAGCGCATAAAACGGGGGAAAAAAAAGTAAACGGGAAGACAAAACCTAAAAGAAAAAAATCTAAAACAAAATAGTCAAAAAGGAAATATAATGTAAATATGGAACCATCAACTTAATTACCGAACATTAAGTGCTGCGATAAGGTCGTCGTTGGCCATTCCCCCACACTTTGCTCATTTCCCTCTTCTACCATTTCGCCGCCTACTACTTGACCACCCTTAGTGTGCGTGGCAATCAAAAAGCTTGTCTCATTTTTTTTCTGTCTCACTGTGTGTTTCTCTTTTATTGCGACATTTCCGCTTTTGTTGTTGTACTAGCAGGATAATTGCAAAAAATTTGTCTTTCTTGTGGCGTTAATTATTGCCATGTTATGCCGTTGATTTTTCAGTGGTTCCTTTTTTTCTTCCTGTCCTCTTTGGTATACTTGTTATCTCCAGTTATGCAATTTTCTAATAGAGTACTAATATAATAGTGTTAGGTGTATAGGAAAATATTGTGAAAACCAAGAAATAAATGGCAGTGTCTTGTAAAGAAGTCACCTGAAGAACGTTCTAGAGCTTTGCTTTGTAGCGTATTTACTTTCTTTGGTCCACAAAACCCAAATTTCCGTCAAATTTCGAAACCTCAGTTGGTAGCTGGAGAGTTTGGTGGTTTTGAAATCAACCCTTAGCCCGGCAGATTGGACTCAACTCAACAAACTAACTTCTATCCAATCAGTGCAGTAGTTGAACTCCAGTAGCCTGAACTCAATCAATTCCCCGTCGCTTCAGGTAATTGCACCTCGAGACCTGTACCGTTAGCTAATATACAAGATTTTTCTTTGTGGACCCGAAATTTTTTCGTCCATCATTTGGTTCAAACATTTCAATGTTCATTCAACAGTTTAGCGAAATTTGGTTCCAGGCAGTAAGTAGGTTCTGCTGTTCGATAATTTGCAGCTCGGTCTTTAAACTATTTGTGTGTGTTTACAAATCGCTTGATAAATTTTTGATACAACTTCTACTGTCTTTCAGTGTCTCAATTTCTTAAGACTTTTCTGTCCATATATTCGCTAATGAGAAATGCCGCTGTATTTCTATTACTATAAAGAATAGTATTTTTAGAGGAAGATCAAGATTCAAGATGGCTTCTTATGTTGATGGATGGTTTAAGAAAACTTTTCTCCGCAGATTAATAAGATAAGCAGGGAGCGATTGACACTATCTTTTATGGCTAGCTTGAAGCTTTCTTTATGCATTAGTGTCATCAAAATTCACTGACAAAATTTGCCAAGGTCTGAACAATGAACTATTACACTGAACACTAGCTGAGTTCCAACATGAGCGAATTTTAACATACGCAAAGGTCGGAAGAAATACAGGACTAAAGTATAAAAATTTTTCTTTCTCAAATTAATGCGTAGTCTCAAATATGGGCACTGATAAAACTATTTCACTTCGAACACTTTTGAGACCTTATGATTTTTCATCGAAGAAAAAATCGAAAGAATGGCACCTTATGACTTCTCTTTGCTCCCTAGCATCAAGAACCAAAAAAACTCGTATGATCCATGATTTTCCACAATCGATGTACCTGTTTCATAAATTCTGGAAAGTCGGTTATGTTTCCCGTTAATATTAATTTTATAGCATATTCTCTGCAGCACATTCTCAGTGCAGTAGTTAAATTTTAACTGATTTCTTATCACTTGGATTAAGCAAATCTTCATGATGTTTTTTTCAGTGATATTTTCCAAATGAACACAAATTTAGCATATTCAGTTGTCTGCCTCCAATTAGTATTAAAGTGATTTTGTCGCACATTTCCGGCATGTTTCATAAATAAGTTAGTTAACATTCCGAATTAAGATTTAAAAGGTGGTGGGACACTGGTCCCTAATAGTTTTAACTGCGCTCAAATACTTTCCGCTCCCCTTCCCTTATTCCTTGTACCACACTTTACTTCACTGCTACTGTTGTGGCCTCCGCTAACTGTTGTTAGCCTAGTTAGCTATGATAGGCTTTGAGAAATAACAAATAACAAACAGTAAACAGCAATAAGGATTAAAATAGCAACAGCAATTGTAACCGAAGGGGAAACTTGCACAATGACAATAATGAAATGGCTGTCGGCAACAAGGAATAAAAAATTAAAATAGATAAATAACAAACCACAGCGACAACAGCAGTCTCCGCATAAGTGGGCGTAAATAGTATGAATAAAAAAAAGCAAATAAGTAAAATGCAAAGTCAGGAACAAAGCAAATAACTTAATGACTTCAAATGACAAGATGCGCCTAGAAAATTAAATCATTTGCCGTTACAATGACTTTCATGCCATTTTATCGTCTCCACCACAGTCATGGCGCACTTGTCACCGTTATGCTTGTGGTCTAGCTATACATTTCCATTGCTGTTGTTGCGCTGAAGTTATTGTCTGCGGTCAACTTGCACACCCACACAAGTAGTAGCAGTCGCCACCAACCACCACCAGTGTACACAGCTTCAGCTCCACTTCCATCTCCTGTGGACCCATCTTTTCGCCACAGGCGTTGCTAACCAAAATGCCAGCAATAAATGTTAGCAAAACACATACAGCGAAATAAGTAATTTGATTATGCGAACAAAAAGGTTTTTTTCATGATTTACTACTACAGCGGCATTACCTGAAATAAAATAACAAGAAAGGTGATGCCACCTACTTGTGAGTCACGTTGCGACTACTTGGGGGTGGATTATATTATAATATAACTAGCTGTTAACTATACACACGCTTCCAAGTAATTTTTATAATTTCTAAGCTTTAATATCTATTTATATATATTATCTCTATATCTATATCTATATCTATACTATCGCATTGAGGCGAATCACTCATGAATATCTGAGGCTAACCTTCACCCAATTTCTTTCGATTATTTAACTCATAATACTATCTTCGTGGGTATGACTTTATTGTTTTTCGAAACATTACATATGAAGCTGAACTCACCTTTGTCGGTTTGAACCAATTTTTGGCCCCGATTTTTCAGATTGAGTTTAGGTTGAGACATCTCCGGATCATATGATTTAAGCTGCGTTTCTTCAATCGTCGAAAAACTTTGGTATCGTGATTAATTTTTATACTGTGGGCACATCAGAGAATTATTTTTATGCTTAAGGAAATTTTTGTGACAATTGAAAAATACGAGCTCTCTCTCTTCATCGAGAACGATGTGCGACCACCATTTTTTAGATATCTCTTATCTTGAAAAATCTTTTTTTTTAGTTAGTCACCATCTCAAAAGGTTATATTCCTCATACAGACAACCAGAGGGGCGCAAATCATCAATTAGGTCTGGTGAAAGAGATCCATTATTTTTGCATTAAATTGAAGATTTTATTTAGCATAATTAGAATGCTCCGATTTAGGTAAAATATGTACCATTTTGTTTGATAACTTATTTTCTTGAACTTGTTGTTTTGAAAGTAATTTCATAATGCCATCATCATGCTTTCATAAAAACCCTCGTCGTTATCGGTAAGAAAATACTGGTACAGTGAATTTTCAGAAGTTAGAGGAAGTCAGAAGAGGCGAGTTTTTTTACTAGTATAAACAACCGAATTTATACAGCATATCGAATTCATTAATTTCGTTTTTGATGGTAATCCAAATTCAGGTCAAGAAACATGTCCACTCATAGAAATATCTCCGAATTGTAAAATATAAATTTAACCTGAAAGGCGAAGTTAATATGATTTACTTCTGGCAATAAATCAATAAATCAATACATACTCGAGATATTGTTACCTTGCAATATTATTAAGATAACTCACACATTCACAGGTAGATTCCACATAAAATCAACTAGCATAACCAAAACCATTATATGTAGTATAAGTGGCTGGGGTCACGTACTGGTTTCACCAATTTTGACACCAAATTACTATTGGCCGATATATAGGTATTAATGCAAGCGGAAGTTTGAAACTTACTTAATTGGTATTTTGAGGCCACTAAAATTATTTCGACTAATTTTAAGACTAGACCGCATTATTATCAGAAAAAGTTACTAATTTAACTAAACTAAGAAATCTGGCAAATCGTGTAACATTTTTGACATAAAGTCAAGTATATACTCGGAGGTCCCCATATTCGATATATGAGGGCTTAAAACAATATTGTAAGGTTTCGATAATTTTTAGTTGAGAGTTGACACACATTACATGCAATGTTTGTTTGTGGTTTTATTCCGATATCTTCGTAGATGTCTATCTATCTAGAGATCTATTATAAAATGAAAGAATTTGTTATAGTTTAAAATTGTGTTGGGATTTTTAGTCCGATTTCATCCACTTTAAACTCTAACATCTCTATGAACGTACTACCTTGGGATAAACTCGATCAAACTTTAATCGACTAATGACTTAACTGGATCTGTAAGATTAATTATTATAAAATGTCCCTCAGTATAATCTTCAAGATATATATTTTTTTACTCCAGTAGAGATTTATGCTAGATTAGTATATAGCATATTGTAATATGCTGTCACGAAGGACGGTTAAATGAACCATACTATTACTGTTACTCGCAATCGACTAGCGTTCAAAAACGAAAATCTGTAATAACAAAGTTGCAAGTATGAAAAATAATCAGTGCTAAGTGCTTGAAATCTGCTTAAAAAGAAACATCTTGCATTCTTCCATTTGTTTTTCAATCATATTATTGAACCTTTTTCTATTGCCTTGCAGAAGTACCATCAATCAAGGAGCGTGGTAGAAGAAGAAGCATACAAAAACATTGCTGTAGGAGCTTGGCAACGAGGAAAAAAGTTTGTGCAAGAGGAAAGTGAAAATATTTGGAATAAAAAAGTGCAAATGAAAGGAAAAATTAATGAAGTTTTCCTTCTTCTTTGTGCCACTTCAAGTCTTAATTAAATTGCAAGGTATCAATTGGGAAGCAGAAGCGTTTGGTTTGGCGCTTAATTTTGAAATATGATTTCGTTACTCTTTGACAAACAAGTATACATATGTATATACAATATAAATATTTCCTTTCATTTCTCTCTCTCCACTTAATTAATTATGTTTCTTTTCGTTGACTTCAGGAATTTAATATTAAAGTGGTTGCCGGCAGCTAGTTATTGACAACACCTTGAAAGTCAAATCTTTTAATTAAGGTGCGTAGAAATTTGGTAGTTTTCGGCGAAGTTTTCCCGAAATCCTTTTATGAAAAAAAGATCTATAAGGAAGTTGAAGAGAGGGTGTTATCAAGGCTACTTTCCACTTAAATTCTTTGCTTCGATTGTTCGATTGTTTTGTGATTAGAAACTGAAGACTGGACTGTGAAGGAATGCAACCTAAGAAGAGATCCGTTAGAAACCACTTTTGTGTTTAATACCGCTATCGTAATTCTAAATTCATTTATAACATTCATAGAATTAAATATTTCAAGTAGGTTAATATTTTCTTGGGCCTATTTTGTTCGATTGTAGGGTCTCTTTATCATAAAAAATTCAGTAATCTCTCAACTTGTTGTATAGAGTACTAGAGTGCTTTGTTCACTTAACGTTTTTTTGTAAGACCTAAAAATAATCGAGATAAATATGGAGTTACATAAATGAAGGTGAGCAGAATGAGGAGACAATTTGATTTCCATCCATCCGTCCGTGTAAGCAATGACTTGAATAAAAATTGAGTTATCAAGATATTAGAAGGTCAAAATCGGACCATTGCCACGCCCATAAATTGTCGTTAACTGAAAAAATTTAAAGCGCTGTAACTAAGTTTCAAAACATGTTACGGAACTTAAATTTGATGCATAGATCACAATGGTGAGGGACATTGTTCCTGAAACATTTTAGACTTGGCCCCGCCCCTAATAGGTTTAATATACATATATCCCAAATTACGAAAGCTACATCAATTGGACTTAGTGAAAATATTTCTTTCTAACATTTTATGACACAGTGTGAAAATGGATGAAGTAAAATAATACCTACGCACCCCATTCAACTGTTATGTTCAAAACTACTAAAACTGCGGTAACTCTCTAACGTCGACGCTATAGCAGTTTATAGTAGGCTTAACCGATTTGAAAAATTTGGTTTCTTGATTGTCGGATTCTCGATTTCAACTCACTTAGTTTAGTCACTTTTTGACTAAAGAATTATTCATAGATATAAAAAATATAAATTTCAAAATAGTTATAGTGTTTGGTGAACTCGAGAACCTTTGTGGAGCAGTCTGTATTTGCACAAAATCGGGTAGAACAATAAAATTTCTGAAGGGCTCACCAGTAAGCTTTTAATTAATAACAATTTTTGTGCTTTAATTAATAACTTTTAATTTAAGTAGGAAAATTCTGGGTGTGTCTTCGAGGATTATTTCAAATTGTGTAACAAGACTTTGCTTAAAAATTTTTATTTTTTCTTTTTAATTTGAATAGCAGCACACCTTTACACTCTAACTTAACGTGTTGCGCACAAAAATTAGCAAATTCGCAGAGAAAAAGTGCTGACGCCAGTGGCTAGTAAAACGAAAATAGCAACTCTTTTCATTCATACGTCATATTTCGGGCATAAAAAGCTTTAACTAGCAATAAAATATGCACCTGTGCGCACTCTTTTATAACCAGAAAAATACTAAAAAGCATATAAACCGGTACATTTCTTCCGAGCTTAAAGAGTACAAAGCGGGGTTTGAGCTTACTGAAAATACAGGTTTTAAAATAATAAAAAAGGCTCATTTTTTATGTTAAGTTAACATACACGGGTTATCTCTATTTTAGACTATTTCTGCGATGGAGACATAGCCTAAACATTTTATTTAACGAGTTGCCTAACACCCGTTGGTTATACTGATAATGAATAAAGACGCAGAGAAGTCTTTCTGAGATGAATTAAAAAGGCTAAAATCGGATATTAACTATACCCAAATCCCTTTCACCTGCTGTCTTCACAGCTTTTATTCCTTCAAAAAATTCCTTCAAGCAGCACCTTAAAACAAGCTTTTTTTGGCTTTATATTTTAGACTTATGTGATGCTTTAAGAAATATAAAATACAAAATTGCCGATCGAGTGAATCGTTTTTTGGTGCCAGGTATGTTTATGCTCTGACTTTTTTCTCAGCTTAGTATTATATGTATCTTGTTTAATAGCCGAAATAAATAAGCGAAGGTCAAATTAACTGATCTAAATCAATATATTCGCTAGACGGAGCCTGGTGGAACGTGTATACGGATCCTTTCTCCTTTTTTTGCTCTAAATTGAAGTATGTTAATTATTTTCTCCAGCCAATCTACTAGATTAAATTTTTCTCATCCCTACAATTAGTTTATTACCGTATATATCAAAGAAAATTCCAAAATTATATAATGGGTTGGAAAGTCTTTGGCCTGACTGACTGAGGGATCGTGTCACAAACACACGCCTCTTTTTCAAACTCAAAATTTGGCTAACTTGGAAAATATTTCACTCAAATGAGGTGATCATGAAAGTGATATGAAAGCAAATTAGTATTTTGAAGATCTTGAAGCTTCAAACTATCCAACCGATATCGAAATTCTGAATTTCGGGCATTCTTTAACGGTGGATAACAAGCAAACAATGAATATTTTTACTAATAGGATATATTCATCTTTCTCGATTTTAATTAAATATGTTGATTTCCTTCTTCCTTTTCCTGGCGTCGCGATAAAATCGATACAACGACTTCCGTCTCTCTAGTTGCTTATATAGCAAAATATCGTTCAGTATAAAGTACCCGAATATCCGAATGAAATTTCGTTGGCAACCTCGTTGGCTCTTACTTACTTCTAAACGTCAAGATTTATTTTTAAGGCATATATTGCCGATAATAAGCAAATTTTCCGAACTAAGCAGGTAAGCAGGACTAGGCGGGTAAAGCATAAGCTATTCTGTTACCTAAACTGGACACAATCGGTCGACAACCTTTTAGCAAACATTAATTTTTATATGCAACATTTTTTATAAGATTCATTATTTCAGCTATATGGGGGTTAGGGGAAGTACAGAATCGATTTTATCCATTTTTACTAGAAGACCATATTATTATCAGCAAAAGATTTACACTTCGTTTCATTGAGATCTCTTGCAAATTTCCTTATATTGTCGGTATAAAGTCAGCTATAGAATCGAAGTTTCTCGTATTCACTATCTGGATGTCTGAAAAGATATAGTCTGATTTAAACTACTTTTACATGAAAGCTACAACCTAAAAGCAGTATTTATGTTAAGATTTTTAACGATATCTTTTTTGGTGTTTGATTCATCTATTGTAAGGTAATTGCTCTGATGGAATTTAAAGTGGTGTTACATGGAATGAAGACTTCCTCCGGCTTCGGTCGTTTGAAACTCTAAAATATGGACGTTAATATATTGTTATATGCTAGCTTCGATTGAAAATTTTCAGGTAGCTTCCGGGCACACGAAATTTTTAAACTGTTTCACATGCAAACCTACCGCATTATCTGGTCTAGTGGCAATGATCTGATTTCGGTCATATGAATTACCAACTTCTTCAGGGTGCTAAGGAATACGAGTACCAAACTCCATCAAAATATCTCAATTTTTACTCAAGTGATCGCTTGCACGGACAGTCGAACGGACATATAGTCACTCGGAATTCAACTCGTATCGTCATCCTGATCGGTATATATGTACTTTTCAGCCCTCTTTATGTATTATACCTCTGTAATGAAGAAACTCCTACCACTGCTATCTATGCTGAGACATAAATCGGTTTCTGAGTATGTATATATATGTCAATAAATATAGACAAACATACAACGGCTATACTTGTGTTTCCTCGAATGCAATAATAATGCAAAATTGTATCTCTATTAGTATGTATGTTTGTGATTCATTACATTTTACTATAGGAATTAATTATTATGAGGCCTACACTTCCATAGATATGCAATAGATGTTGAAGCCGTCTTTGATGCAATTAATGAGATTCTAACGGAAGCGACTCATCAATTGTTCACCAACCACTGCTTATGTGTATTGGAATATGCATAATTTTCAACTGAAACGTAGCGAATGCTCCTTCATTAATGTACATTTACAAGCACATAAGAACTGATGTATCTGTATAGATATTTATTATATATATACTTATGTTGACCGCAATGTTTGAACTCTTACGGTGCGTCTACTCATTTAAACACACAATGGCGGACCTGTGTAGGTGTACTGCTGATTTTAGGGGTCCTTAATAATTTGCTTTCGTTGATTTCGGGAGCTTACAGTCATAAGTTTCTAAGTATATTTTTATTTCGAGTAGTTCTATGTAGTTTTTATACTCTTGCAACATATTGCACACAGTTGTTGCAAGTTGCAGTTGCACACTATTAAGTTTTGTTCACCTAACGGTTGTTGGTAACACCTGAAAGGAATTGAAATGGATATATATATATATATATATGCCAGGATGTTGAGACGCGTTGAATTTCAGATGTCAGTTTGTCCGTCTGTCCGTGCAAGCGATAACTTGAGTAACAAGGTCCTCCTCACTTGGCAGTCTGAGAAGGTATTGCAGATGAACGAAATCGGTCCATTGCCATGCCCACAAAATACCGAAACAATTTTATGTTTAACCAAGGCGTCCATAAAATGCCGTTAATCTAAAAACCATATACGTTAAAATTGAATTGGAAATTAAGCTAAGAAATTTTTGGTACAACGGATCACCACAGGAAGGGGCATCCGTAATTGAAAAATTTTTGGGAAATGGGTGTGACTTCATCTCCTAGTAGGTTTAATATACATACCTCGCAACCTACTAAGTTATATCAACCGAACTTACTGAAAACATTTCCTTTTTTACTGTGAATTTGGCATTTGTCACATTAAAATCGTCGAAATCTCACCATCAATTTCCAAGCCCCCAGATAACGAATTTATCTACCCAAGGCCTATGGTTGCCTTTTTACCGAAAATATCGGTCAATACGATAGATATATTATTGAAATTCAGAGAAAATTTTTTTCTGATAATGTTGTATGACCAAAATTAGGTAAATACTCCCCTGGCGCCCATATACCTTGTACGAAAATTTTCGAACTTCGGGTTAACTTTATACCGCATATATCTGTCGATATGTGAGTTATCTCAGTGGAATTTAGAAAGCATATCGTGATGATAACAGTGCGTCCTTGTGCCTAAAATAAATAAAATCAGCTTAGTATTTCCCCTAGCCCTATATAACCAATATAAATATTTTCCGATTTTAATATCAAACTTTCGCTTGATTTATACCGTAGATATCAGTAACTATGTACGATATCTTAAACAAACAAAATATATATTTTTTTTTTCAGTTATTCTGCAGTATGGTGCCGAAAATCGATTTATGAATTACCACCACCCCCATATACTACATATAATGGTTTTCATATTTCTAGTTCGTTTTGAGTCGAATATATTGGTCAGTTTTCGAAATAAATTTGGGTATATATATTTTCTCAAGCACAATTTAGCTTAATGCCAATAATAAATGCAATCTGTTCGGAGCTTTTCCTAGGACTAAGTTTTTTTTTAATCATAATATGATTTACCGTTAAATATGCATGGAGTCGAGCCTAACCTTGGAGTAGCTTCGGTATTCCTAACAAAATTATTTCCACCCCTCCGGTTCCTCTTATAACTAAAATGTTAAATTTCTTCCTTTGGTAACAGTTAATCTCGATGATACCACGAACATCAAACAAAATGCGGCTATGGAATTAAGTATGTCTATGACTTAGAGTAGTATAAGTTAATAAGATACCAATTATATTAGTAATACATTCCCAAATTCGTCTTGATCCGAGAAAATTTCGGGATTATCAAATGTTCCTTTACACCCGAACTTAGTCCTTCCTTTGGTGAGATCTGCTTTGGTGGTGATGCGCCGTCACGTTTTCATGGGCTACATTCACAACAGGGAGGTATAAAGAAAACGGTTAACATGAAAAAAGCGTTTCTTAAATTCACGGGTCTTATTAAAGCAAAATCCCAATTAAAGCATTTTTCGGAAGTCTTTAAACGGCAAAGAAAGAACTTCTGAAAAACAAACTATCCACCAGCTCCTACTTAAAGGAAGTAGCATAAGGAATTTAATTCTAATAAGTTGATGCAATATTGAAAACTTCCATTCCATTCCTACTTCCAAAATTGACAAAAGAACGCAAGTATTCACTTTCTACGAAAATATGCATGCCATATAAGTAAACCAATTAAGGGTAGACATACCGAAAAAAAATCGAAATCGAAAAATTTTCAACCCCTCCGATTGACAACTCAGTTGCGCCAGTGCATTCACATGTTGCACTTACAACAAAGCCTAGCATATAACATGTACGGCAGCGTATTTGCATAGACAACAAATCGCACGTCTTCTCTGCTACTTGCCCGCACGCTTGCGCCGTTGCCGTTGCCATTTACCAACTGCCACAAGTGCGCCACATCGAGCGCTGACGACTGGCTCTTTGAATTTCTGGCACTCTATTTATTATTGCTCTGCTTATTCACCATCTCACTCACCCGCTCGCTGTGTCAATTTTGTGCTGACAGTTGCTTGCAGCGGTAACTAACGGGAAATATTCAATTTGTTATTGACAAGCTGACTTAGTTCAATATATGAAATGCAAACGTCAGCAAATGTCAGCTGCGAAGGAAGTGAATATGATGCGCACATGCAATTATACATTTATATATATGTATGCACAGATGTGTGTAAGTGTGCCAGTGTGTGGGCGTGTGTGTATGGGTGCTCGCTGTCGCAAAAGGCCCTTTGCGTTTCCTGTGCTGTCACCTGTGTAGAGATATGGCATGTTTTGTAGTGTTCGTCCGCATCTATCATTAAACCAAAAATGTATCGTTCGCATTGCAAGTAACTGTAATGCAATTAGTTGCATTTGCCATTAGATTCAACATTCTTGACTACTTGACAAACAAACTGTCTATTTAACACAGAGTAGCATGCAAATGTGTACTAACACACACATGCGCACATGCACACATGCGCACATATAAGTGTGTGTATTATTTATTATTGGCATAATTTCTGTTTGTATTTCTTATACAAAAGCGTTTGGCAGGTTTTTGGCAACATAATCCGATTATAGCCAAAAGCTGTTTAATAACTGGCTTGAAAGCATAGCTTTTCAGACTTTCGAAATACAAGCGTTGTGGCAAGTGATGACCAACAGCTGTCAGCTAACTGTACACACTCAGGTGTTTTAATTTGCTGCTGCAAAGTTGTTGTTGTAGGCATAAAGCTTTAATTATATGATTCTATGAAAATTTAATTGAAATTGGCAAAGTTTTGCCAAAAGCCCCCAGTTTAGTGTAGGCGAATACTAATGTATGGCAAAATATCAGCGTGTTTGATCAATAATTTAGTCTCGTGGAATGTGCGCCCTTTAGACCTGCTAATTGTTAACTACTTTTGATGTAACGAATTGATGGTAAATGAATTAATTTGATTTTGCATGGTATTTGTCGTGATATGATTACTATACCGTTATGTGAATGCGTATATGTATATTTATTTCAAAACGCATTTAATTACTAAAGGTTTGCGTAATGTCGACTTTTCAATATATTTCACCTACATTGAGGTAATAGCAGCCTTAATTTCTCATTTATGAGAGGTATTCGTGTATTACGCCAACAAACAGAAGAAATTATGATCGGTAGTTAATGTGATAACAGTCAAAATATTAAACAAAATTATTTCTGCGTTCGCTTGGACTAAAAATCTATCATCGTTGTTTGCTAGTTTACTTAGTTTTTTAATGAAGATATAAATGGGAATTTACGTTTTTTCAAAAAAAATATTTGTTCATTCGTCTACATTAATGTTGTGGCCATCAAATATTCGCCATTCGGTATTTTGGACTTATTCCAGCGCTTCTTCCAATTGTCGAAACACTTCTTAAATTCGATAGCGCCTTCGCTTATTAGCTTCATCAGACAATGTGAAATTTGCCTCTTCGAGCTCCAAAATTTACTTCCAGAAATCAAGTTTAGTATCAGGCACTTGAATGATTGTGTTTTGAGCGACACGGCCGATCAATCGGCAATTATCTTTGAGTTAGTTGCACATTATATGAAAACAAACCAAAGTACACTTCACACAAAGTGGTTCCACTGACGCTAAAATGATGTGTGTGCCCACGATGTGACTCTTGTGGGTTCCAGAGAATACTCTGTCTCATAACTTCCGAACAGCTTGCTCGTTGATGAACTATATGCTTGCATTGTACTGCATTGAGGTTCCAAAACAGCGACCAGATCTATGTTTTCGTAATTAACCAAAGTTATTTGATGTATACACATCGCATGCACTAAGTACCTGTTATTTAATATTCATAGTATTCTTAGCAATATTAATATTATAGCGGTGTATTACCATTTCAAATGTACTGTACGCTATTACACTGATAGTGCAAGCCTTGGCCCAAATATTTTGTACTAAAATTAGTATTCTTCTCCAGCAGAAGACTTAGGATAACCTTGCAAAATACTATTTTTTCAGTTGCAGAAACTTTTACCAGTCGCAACAATGGAAAGATACTTATATAATAAGTTCTTATGGGGATACTCCAAAGAAGCATCCGCCTGCCATACTGTATTATATCATAAATAGCTGATACCAGGCTTTTGACTTATTGAAAACGAAAGCTACATACTGCTACCAAAACAATCTAGAGTGAGCATAGATTGACTGTTTGTACTTTAGGTTACCGCTTTCTTCGTACATGTTGAGTATTTAAGCTTGTAGGTAGCAAGGCGTTCCAAAATGTTAAAGCATAGTATTATTTTCTGGCACGCTAGATCCGCTCTTGCTGCGATTATCTTCCACAGCACTCTCTGTTCAGCTATAGATTGAATTGGTATAAAAGCGCCAAAAAAATTTCGTATTTTTTGTATGATACCGATATGCTATATAACACTTAGCTTAAATCTCTTGGCTAGATATGTGAGATGAGCTCGATAAATGTCGGGATATATAGAGGCAAAAAACTTATTGGTATTCGTAATAGTAAGTAATTTTAGGTATATATCCAGCAGAATCTAAAAACTTTATGTCAGATTTCTTTTATCTTATTTATTATTTTTATGTGTTATTTCTTGAAAATTCGTCTCAGAAGCCTTTCATCCTTACAGGATGATCTATGTGGATCTATAATCCGCCGGATTTGAAATCAAAACTTATGTGAACGTGAATAAAATTGCTAACATTAAATGTTCACCGGTAATGGTTTTAATTTTAATTTTTTATGTATTTATTTATTTATTTTAGTTATTTTTTACAATTTTCACTACCTGAATGTGAACAAAATATTCTGACGAATATCCGTGTTCTGCTCTTTTTATTAATAGTGCTTAACAAAAACTTTATTTCAAAAACATTTATCAATAGCTTGTTTGTTGAAGGTGCTTATTTTATTATACTATTTATAATTATAGCTTTCGAATAGTTACAATGCTGGCAATCGAATTTAGACAGGCTTCATATTAATTTAAACGAAGTTCCAGAATATAGGTGTTCACTCAGCAAACAACAAACAATAAGTTTATCATAGATTCCTGCATTTAAACACAAATTTAACACATAATTTCGGTATTACAAAGAGCAATTAAATTATTTGAAGGGTGCGACGCGTCGTATGAGCAACCAACACATTATTGAAAAAATATTTAATTTATGACCACACAATTCCCTAAAATTGCAGCTCAACAATTAAATTCAATGTGTGCTATTTCCACAACGCTTACAATGTAATCGCTTATAAATCACTTTTTATTGAATTCCGCCACATATCAAATACAGACGCATTTGTATACATATACACACATTAATATGTATAAATATATAATAGTACATGTTGAGAGCGCATGCTTTTTTATGACTTTAACCCCACTATAAAGATGACCACTTTTTATTTTTTATACAAGCACCTGCCCGAACTCCTATCAGTTGGCCAACAAGCAGACGCAATCAGATTTGTCAATATACTTAAGTATGTGTGTATGTGTGTGTGTAACCATTGATTTAGTTGTATGCGTATACGAGCGCCTTAAAAACATTGTGCTACTAACAAAGTCATAAATTTTGTATTTCCAATAAAACATTAGCAATGTATTGGCGGTGATTTCACTTTTCCAGAACATTTACCAATTTCCAACTACACATGAATCAATGAATAAATTTAGCAATTTAGTGTACAAAGGGTCTGTCTACATACATAAGTGTGTGTGTGTGTGCGTTTGTGAGTGGTTAGTGCCGCTAGCAATGGCGTTGCAACGATTTCAAACGACTTCAAATCACACCAATATATGCAATACGTACATTTATGCCCGTGTGTGTGTGCACTTATATAAATCTTTATAATTGTATGTGTGCACATTTATACGGACACAGAGAAATGTCTCAATCGATTTATGTAAATGCAAATACCATTTAATTGTGGTGACAAACGGTTACAAACACAACAAAAAAAAAAAAACAAAGAAACCTCAGATCGATACAAACACTTAACCACACATACACAACAGTTGTCTAACCTCATATGCATATATGAATTATGTTTATGTGAATGTGCATTTTTATTATGAATAATACCGACAAACGATTTGGAAGTGTTCAATGGCTTTGAATAAAATTACAATGAATCATAAATTGTGCAGACGGCTGACTGCCCGCCCGCCCGCTCGTCCACCTGCCTGCCTGCTGGGCTGCCTGGCACTCACATCGCAGCCACTAGTTGTACGGACGGTCGGACGGTCGGACGGTCGGACGGTCGGACTGGTCAAACCGTTGCACATATGCCGGTGACACACACTCGAGTTGGAATAATTATGTATGCACCAATGTGAGTGTAAAGAGTGCTGCTTGAGGTGCAGAAGTTGGCAATATCTGTCGTGCAATGGTATTCATAACAAACTAACCGCATAATTTAATATTCACATACTCTTAGATGTACACTGCTATAACTGTGTGTGTGCTTTCATAGTTGAAAGGTGAAATTATTGAATTAAAACTCCAACTATCAGCACTTCTATTGTTATCAAAAGACATATAGAAACGTCGCACATACAAACAAATCGAAGAACTAAAAGCTAATATGTACAAATAATATATAATTAAAAATATATTTACTATATATTAAAATATATAATTATTACAAACAATCTTCTCCTCACCTCCATTAAATTTTCTCAGATTATAATAGCTCGCTTAAGGGTTTATCCTAGTTGTAAGTCAAAAAGAATGTTTTTCCCGAATTTTTTGTGAAGATTGATTAGGATTTTTTTAAGGACCCCGCATACTGTTTCGTTTTAATATTAAGTTGGCTTGCTGCTATAGATGAACTCTTAAAGGTTTTCCGCAAAAAGGTGACTTTCGGTTCTCTCTCGAAGGTATCTCTGGTTCAAAATATCAGAAATCAAAAAATTTTAATATTTATTTTCGGGATAGATAAATACGGATAATGAACAAAGAAATTAAAAAAAAATGTTTTTGACTAAATTTGACGTTTGACTAATTCTCACATAAAAATGGTTTGAAAACGGGTAGTTTTTGTCAAAAATCATTTTCTTGTGTTTATTACCAGAGAAATGATTTGAGAAAATTGCGTATAAATTGCAGAATGATCGGGAAATATTATGTTCACCGACTTTGAAAACACGGCTTCGAGAAAAACGTGCTTAAAGTTTGAGTACCAATTTACTTGGCTCGGGAACGTGGTTACAAATGTGCTCATATCTGCAAATCTATTAGTTGGATCAACCTCAAATAATTCCGAACTTAAATATATAACTTAAATATATTTACATTAAATTTACAAGTTATTATCAAAACTACTAACAGTATGTCTCTAAACAATATCTAAGATAATTCTAAGATAAGTTAAGATAATAAGATAAGATAATAAAACTAAGATAATTCTAAACGTTGGTTTCAACAAGAATAAAGCAATACGTTCTCTTACATGCCTTCCCTTGGCACAGTCAAAAATGGCCGTAATCGGAATTAAGTTTAAATATGAAGCAATTTTTACTTATTACAGTGCATGGTTTAGACATTTACAAAGTTGTTATAATGGAACTTAGCACAGGTCAGAAGCACCTGACCTTGTTGTAATATCTTTCTTAATTCTCTTATATAACATATGAGGAAATCCGACCTTACGGTGGATTTTATATTGCTTATATCGGTGAATAACTGTTGTATCTTTAATAAAATTATTTTGGGCACAGCGCGATTTGGTTTCAAAAGCTAATGATATCGGTTGAAACTCTCCTCAACTTCCAGTTGACTCTATGTCATTTTTACAATAAAATATATAAGAAATATCTAAAAGATGTTTTGTAAATTTATTTCACTTAGCACAAAGTAATATTGGAACACAAACCGATTAAGTTGCTACTTTAATTGCCAAGATGTCATATATCGAATATATTGATGTACACTTTCACTTTGACTTTGCACAGTGTTCAACGGTCGGAAAAAGAGGAAAGTATATACTTATATATTGACTTCCATCACATTCTGGTTGACTTTATGCTCAATGTATTGATTTTCGGTCTTCGGCTTGGCTTCGGTTTATGAAGTATATATCAGTGATATCCGAATGGATGAAATCGGTTCACACCATCTTCTAGTCCCATATGACTAATATTTCGAAGGCTTCTGTTAGTCTGCTTGATTTGCAAATAAATATTTGGGATGCCAAGCCTTAATTAAACTAAGAAGACATGTTAACAAAAGCATAAGTTCAGTTGATACCATAAACAGCTCTAATGTCAAAAAAAATTCTCCTTAATTTATATGCACAAAACCAATTTTTATTTTTTATACTTCGCCGATGAAAACCATTTTGTGAGCGCGGCAAGAGCTGATTCTTCAATATTCTCAAAATGCAATGAACTTGTACGCTAAGGATTTACATTCTTTAAGTAATTAAGGATTACAGGATTTACTGAGAAATTAACTCCACTTGTCATCGTGATTGAAGCCTTGTTGGACGGACATTATTTTAACAAATAATATTATATATTCTAGAAAAATCTTTTTGGTCAAGTTGATGGTACAAGATAGTACTAGCTTATACTTCAATCTTCATTAGTCAAATTATGTATCCAGTTATGGTTTATTGGGAGGCAGTACATAAAATTACAAGGCAAATAATTTCATTGCACCAGGCATGATGATTCTTACAAAAACGTTGAAAGTGCACGAAAAAGATCCATATCCCAATCACATACCTTCATAAACCTAATATATACCTTAACGCTAAATTATAGACCGTATGTTTTTACTAGAACAATTTGTGTGATATAGTCTTATAAGGAAAGCAATCAAAAACAATAACTTAAATAGGAATGAAATGAGTTTCATAGCGTATTTGGTGACCTTAGACGAAGCACCGATAGAATAATGCTCCAAACATGCTTTTGTATATATAGCACGTATAGCAGAATTTTGGGTCGAAAAGGTTAAATAGTGTATACTTTTTAGATATAAACCCTAAATGAAGAAACGAACCGATCACAATATTTTCAAAGAAAGATTCTTTGGAACTAAAAAACATGATATTCCAACACAAAATAGTATTTCGAATCATTATCATATTGAAACAACTATTCGCATGAAATTCTGTGGAGCGCAAAACATAGCGAAGTATGATATAACAAGAAAAGCTCTACATCGATTAACTATAAGAGTAATATATATATTTTTACTCGACTCTCAATACTGGCTTGAAAAATTTAATTTCGGTAATAATATTTACAAGAAGATAATCCTGTGGGTAGTAGACATTTTTGATTGATAGTGCCTTGCTGAAGCTCGGGGAAGAACTGTTGCAATTAGATATGTGAAATAACGGCGGAACGGAGAGTTTTGTAGAATATATTTAAGAGAAGTTGAAACATATAGAAAAAATTTAGAGATTTCTTTTTAATTCGACACGAAAAGTGCATATTAATATATTTTGGAACTGATCCCCCGATAACAGGGTATAACTGAAGTGGAACAGGTTTTATATGAGTTCAAGAGCCGTCACGTGAACTACATTCCCCAAAACTATTTGAGATATAGGTTTTGTACCACAATAGCAACAACAATGGAATGCATTTTGGAAATGGGGGTTTTAAGAAGGAACTGTGCTTAAAACAATATTCTCGAGGCGGCTGATAATTATTTTTCCCATGATCTCGCACTGGTAAAATTTCATTTGAACATTTACTTTAATCGCAAATAGCTGAGTAATTAATATCCTTCCCAATCCCTAAATCTAAAAATCCCTATAACTCCTACATTTTTATCACATGTGCTTAAACTATAGTATATCCCTCGTTCAAATAAGGGCATAAACTTTTCCTCTGCAAATAAGCAAAAATTTTTAACCATATCATGGCGTAAGTGCCTTCAGAAATTGGAGCTGTAGCCTGATCTATCCCTTCGACATAAATACTAACCCTCCGAAAAAGGGGTAACATCACAACGAAGCACATTTTCAAATAGTCAGCGCCGGTTGCTTGAGACTCTTTAGCTTTGAAATGAACATCCCTAGCTTGCTATTGGTGTTATGCTACTTTTTCCACTACAAAGTGATTTTTTTAGTATTCAAAGTCTCACACATCGGTCCATTTGTATTTATTTGTTCAAGTAGTGCTAACAAACGTAAGCATTTTCTCAAGTACCAGGATCTGTATAGAGATAACCATTCCATAAACACAAACAAGCTCATCTGTATAGAAAGTGTACTGGCATTATTATGTACGCATAGAGAAAAAGTCCTTTGAAACAAATAAAAATCATCATAAGATAGCAGTTATGTACAACAATAATATATATTTGCAATAAACCCTTCCGCATTTCCACATAGTAGGCATACGAGTTATATATTTGTACGTGTTGGTCATAATACATACTCAAATACATATAACAAATATTTATTTACTGCCTTCGGGGCTTTGCTTCCGGCGTACATTGGCCAAGGGGTATGACTTAGACACTTAAGTGTTGCCCAACAAGCTCACACTTGTTTAACAAATAAGTAGGCACGTCCGAGTCCCGACATACAGACACAACCACACCCATGTATGCATACTTGCCTCCAATATTTATATGGAAAGGCACAAGTGCTCGTAGAAGTAAGTGGTAGTACCGTGCCGCCTCGAGTGTATGCCCTTTGAGCTTAGCTTTTGTGCTGCTTGTATTTGTGTATTTGCTTTTTATTATTTACAACTTCCGCACTTCAGTTAAATAAGGACGAAGCGAAAAAATCAGCAAAGTATGAACAGATAGCTTACGAATGTATAATATATTCAAGCGGTTTGTCTTACATGCAGGCGTAAAACAACACTGCTCAACAATTGATTCGGCCCGAGTGTGTCTCAATGTCCTGGGACTTTTGAGTGAGTTGTACAGCCCACTGGCAATCTACAATGGCCCCTCGCTCCTTTAAGCGTGTACAAAAAATATTTCAAACAAATGCAAACGGACATAAACGACTGTAAATAACAAAACCCAAGTCACATTTTTATTAGAATGTGTGCTAAGGCTCAGCGCTGAGTGCCTTTCTAAGGACATTCGTGTATTTGCCAATTTCAAGTGTCTAAGTGTTATAGGAAATAGGAAACTCAATGCGAGCTGCTAATCAAGATTTTTCTGAAGTGCTTTGCAGGTCTAAGTGTTTGCTGATTTGTGTACCGTTTGAATAAGTGTTCGATTTACAGTAAAGGCAAGCTTTCCATGAGTTTTAATAAGTTGAGTACTGCTTCTTCTTTTTTTGCGATTTATGCATGGAAATAATATGGTGCTCAAACTTCAAGTTGATTCTTTTTTTATCTTCGACAAGATTTGGAAATGATCACTCTGTGGCGGCCTAAAGAATCTTAATTAAAAGCAAAGAAGTCTGTATGTCATACCTGGTAGTAAGCATTTAACAATATGAAATATCTCGATAACATTAACATTCAAAGCAACGCCAGCATTGGAAACCCTTGAAAGGGCCATACTTTTCAATGCTAAAGTAAGTAAGAAATAAGCAAATGAAAGAGTGATGCTGCTGATTAAATCTGTTAAGGGTCTTTAGAGAGAAAGACTCCGAAATAACTGCGGAACATTAACGACGTCCAAAACAATAAGCGATTTAGCACTCTGAGTTTCAGAGCAATACCATAGTTAGAACATGTACTCGAAATGGTGCAAAAGTACCTTGGTTTATGGGTTTCTATTGTATGTAGTAAATATTCACGATTGAAAGCGAAGAGAGGGCTTTTGTTGTGACTTTGGGTAAATTTATGCACCATGAGAAGGAACTGGGTATACTACTGGTTAGATTACGTTAGGTTCTATGCCTGATACTCCAGATGTTGATGGCACTTGGACTGCTATATGCAGTCTTTTGGGTAGCTAAAAAAAAGAACTCCTATAATTAGGTTTTAAATATCAACAAAACGCTTTGAACTCAGCACAAATCTGCGTAGGAGTTTTATTTCTATTCCCACCTTGATCTGTCATACTTGTATTACAGTATTAGTACTACAGACAAAAGTTAGTGTATATTCACGAACTAAGGTATATTAAATAGCAGGCATTATCTCATATTACACAGTAGTATTACTAGTATTACTCACAGTATTGCTTCAGAATGAGAACTTGACTGTTAAATTATGAGATGCGGCGATGATCCGATACACAAGAAGGGAAATCTTGAAACTACACTAATAAGTATATCGAACATATTGTGTGAATGATTTAAGCTCATCACTATGGAGCTTAGCTATTTAATAGAATCCAAGATTTAAGACAGAATAGTTCATTATAGTATGATTTTTGTACTCTCGCAACATGTTGCAACGGGAAGTGGGAAGCGGAAAAGTGGGTATGCCTCCACACTTTAATAAGTTACTTATGATATGCTAACCAAAGTCGTTGAGAATATTTCAAGTGAGTACAGTGTGAAATTAAGGGAAATCGGCTAAATCGCAGTGTGCGATAACTATCTAAAGAATATCGTCACATAAACAAAATCAAATATAATCACGGTGATTGCGCAGCAGAATTCAAAAAGATCTGTTTGAAAATTAAGCAATGGGATTTTCACCGCTAACTTTTAAGACAAGTTTCATTTGTCTTACAATACTGAACAGATCTTGTTAATCATATTGTCATAACTTCCCTTATGCATAGTATTAAAATAGGTGAAATTATGTTACAACCATGTTCACTTCCCATAGAACGTCATTTTGAACATGGTCAACTTTTGTAGACACCTGCTCCACTCTCTTGGTCTGCTATAGAACAAGGGATCTAGTGTCAACTAATGAATAGTAGTCGTGCAATCATCTTCGGAGACTTTAAACAATTCGGTGATGCGGCGGCTTTTAGAGAGTTCGTCTGTGAAAATAACATCTGCACTGTATCGAGGAGCTGACAGAGTTTGGATATGCTGCCAACATAGTTCGGCCATTCAGAGCATATGCTAACAACAACAAGTGATCTAAGTTAAGTTAGACCCTATAGCTGTGATAGTGTTTGGGTAACCATTTTGGTTTTGGATATACTAAGTAGAAATATACCCGGTTTTCATGGGTTTATCGTATAGTTTCCTCCTTGATCTCGACCAAAACCAAAAGAGTTAATCTAATTGTATCGAACATACCTAGAAATGTATGCCTTTTGAAAGTATTATATACAAAATGTAGGATCTGAAGGAACTGCATATACAAACATATAAACTTCACCACCTTTTACAACCAAATATACACATTTAAGCAACTTTGTACTACATAGTATAACTGTCTCATGGAAAATCATGGAACTCCCACTAATACTCGCAATATTGTGCAATAGAAATTGAGTAATTCAATTGAAATCCGCAATTGGTTAGCTACAAACACACACTCTTTCACTTTATTGCCACTGTGCGCAATTTAATACAAAGAAGTGAAAATAATAGTCAAGTCTTCAGTGCACAGAAGCTTATGTAAGCAAGACATTCCACGACTTCAATAATAAAGCTTTGTAACTACAGCGTGTTAGCAGCCAGTTCGCACACGATCCTGCGGAGGCAACGATCCATGTAATCCGTTTAGTGTACGCCATGCTTGACCATACCGTGGACGTTGAGCCAGCGCTATTTCTTTTGCCACTGTTAGCACTTGGCGTCTTAACTGCAGTTCTTCCGCGTCCAAATTCAACTGCATAGCTTTTTGTCTTAACCATTCGTTGCTTGCTTTAATTTATCAACGTCATATAAAATCGATTACAGTTGGTAATGCGACATTTGAGTTGCAATTACTTTTAAGTACAAGTACATTTGACAATTTCAATTTATCAACTCACAAAAGGACTTGTAAAGATTTGCGTTCTGCAATTTTTTGTTTGTTTTTTTTGTGACCATTTTCGTATTTTACTATCAAAAAACAAGAAGAAAGTTAACAAACAAACGCGCCCACTATAGAACGCAAATAGAAATTAAACCAGCGCTAACACAGAAGCGGCGAGGAGAGAGCGAGAGAGATAAGCCAAAACTCTGTGGATAGCGTCACAAAACTCGAACAAACACACAATGACCAATGAAACAAACAAAAATCGTATCGCTGTAGAGTTAGTGCTATTGATGTGCCGGCATGTCGTGCCAACTCCGGATCAGCCCAACCTCCGCATTCAATGTACATAGGTTAGCTCACTTTGTTTTGTTCAACCCAGTCCAGTTATGTTATTGTGGATGACAAAACAACAGTTACAAATTCCACCAAATCAGCTTATGTGGTCATTGAAACTCTCGGTACTACACCGCTATCACCGCACGATTTCGTCCAATTGTCTCCTCGTCATGCCCACTATCATGAACTAAGCTTTGCTTTGCTGAGGTTGCCGGGGCTGCCTGCAGTTCACTGCTTGATATAGGGTGGTCAACATAGTAGCCTTTTTAAGCTTTCTAACCGGAAATGCTAATAGAAAGTGATCTATCAAACAGATATTACCTGAAAACTGGACTCTTTTACTAGGCACATTTCAACGTCGACGGCGGTGTTAAACGCCCGCTTTTGGTAATATGAACACCCGCATATGAACGTCTAAGAGCCAGCGTATTTACAAGCAGTGACATTTTGCTGCGGATTGATCATAGATCCATTATATCATGGAAAATGTTACTGGAAGCGCCATTTGTTAATAGGAATTGAAGGTATCATCTTGGCCGATGTGTGATCTCAACAGGCTGGCACACACTTTTAAAAAGTCCAAGTAAAATATCTATGTTTTGTAACTCTGACTTGGTAGGTAAGTTAGAGATCATGACAATGTTGAAAATAGACCACCTCGCAGCTGTGATTTTTGACTGCCTTCGTGAAGGAACGATGTTAAGTGCAGAATACATAGCTCAGGTTTTAGTTATACAAGTCAGGTTCATACCGAATCTGCCAAGGCAGACGTATTAATGCACTTATTTAAAAAAAAACGAATCCAATTGTTGTTTGTAGCACCCTGTACATGAATACACGTGAATATAAAGTAGGGCAATGCAAGTGGACGAACAAACAAATATCACAGCAAATAAATAAAAACATACAATCAATTCGTAAGACTAACGATACGAAGTTAACCCAAAAAGCAGTCAGCGAAAAGTGTCAGTAAGAAGTGGAAAAAACCAGGACCATGGCATTAGCGTGTGCATTTCTGTTTGCTTATGCATATATACATGTGCGTGTGTGTGTGTGTGATGTAGTAAAATGCAGAAAGCGCGGCGAAAGCTTCAAATTCCAATTATATTCCACGAAATTCCCTATTGCGCACTGACGAAATTGTTTGTTTTCTTTGCCATTGCAGGGCACAATTGAATCTAAGTACTATTGCGAGTTGTGCTCCTTGTTGTTGCCTTGGCTATCATTGTTTTTGTAATGCTAGTGCCTTCTTGTTGGAGAAGTTATTTGTTTGTGCGCATCTAAGCATTAGCACACTTCAAGTGCCACTCCCTGCTCGTTGGTTGTTGAATGCTTTTTCCTTTCTGTTTGTGTTTTTTTTTTCGTTTTTGTTTTTTTGGTGTATTAGAAGGGTCGTCGCAACGCGGTATTTTGCTGTAACACCACCGCTTTAGCATATTGTCAACGACACCATGACCACCATGTTCTAGCTGAGTGTTTGTCTCATGGCTCGGACGCATATTTACAGTGGTTTAAATTACTCACTTATAAAATAAAAACCAAATTTACGATAAAGATGGTGCTTCTGTAGAAAACTTGCTCGAAAATAGGTGTGATGCATTCAAAGCAGTGTGTATTAATTCCTTAGCAGGACTCGAATAAAAAAATCGTTGTACCGGTTCGGTTTGTACCAGATCGAGCTCATAAAGTAAAGAATCATCTGAAAGCGATGATGGAGGATCATGGCAAGACAAGAAAGACATGGAGGATTGCAACGTCAGTGCAAGAAATATAAAAATCTGGTCTTATTCGTGGTTAACGAAGAACGTCTTCCAAGTATCATCCCATTGAATATCACCTGCGATTGTCAGCAAAGAAATGAAGCTCAGCCAAAAGTCGGTTCTACACGGTATTGTTTGAAAAGAATGCAACAATTGCGTTTTAGTATTTCAGCGTCAAAGGGATGACTTGTTAGATAGACACCGTCAAATCAGTCAGATTAATACCAAAAACTAAAACAGAACTGATTTGTGACCATATGAAGAATGCAATAAAAATGGGAATCTGTTCTTTCCGAAACAAGAGCGCGAGAGTGGGCATCTCTTTAGGACTACTGCACGAAGTTCCACCAAAGAATCCAAAAAAGTAGATAGATCTATATCGTCACGAAATAAGAGATGGAAAGACTAAAATTTGAGAAGGAAATACAGACCTTTAATAAAAAGTAAGTAAGAAAGAGGGAATATTTTGACTTGAAGAGAGGGTGTTTTTGCAGAAGTCACCTGATCTGGACTAGCCTGGAGATTTTCCATCTACCTACCTTAATGTTATCAAATAATGGGATCCACAAGACTTCGAAGATTTTATGAAATTTGTTTACATTACAGATGTGTAATGATATTGGCAAAAAATTTTCTAGAAAAGGTAGCCATGATTTGTGTATTGGCAACATATTTGTATATGTACGAGTATGTTGGTTGTTTTTTTTTGGGAAAATTCGAGTTTATTATTCAAAATAGGCGCCATCAAAGGTGATGCGCTGATTTTAGCGAGGTTTCCGAAGCCTTGTTTATAGCACGTTTGAGAATTTTTTTGTTTTTGAGCATGCCAAAAATTTGCTCGCGGTCAAATCCGGAAAATAATTCGAAGTCCAGTTCATACAATTTTACCATAGTTTTTATTGATTGTCTTGATATAATAGCACTTTCTCTGCTTTAGATAATACCGCTTTTGCCTTAATATCGTCTTCCAGTCTTTCGATGTTGATGGTTTTTCCGGTTTCGAGAGATCTCAGGAGCGCCTGATTGAAAGCCATCTCACTTAAGCCATCATTAAATCCATTGTGCTGGAAAGTGATGCCCCATTATGAATAATTTAGCAATTCGGTGGATGGATGAAAATTCTGCGTTCTTGCCACCTTGGCTGCTCAATCGCTTTACCGATTCCGCATTATCAAGTTTCCGAAAGGGAGATCTTTGGTTATCGTTTTTGAGATAGTCGAGGAAAATTATTATATGCGCATCTCAAAATTTAGACGCCATAATTTTGCTTGTTGAATATAGAGCCTCTCAACAATTTGGATTTTGTTTCTTGGTAATTATTTTGAGGAGTATTGAATGTTGCAGGCGTAGAAGCTTCTTTCAGATGTTCACTTCTTTTAGATTTCATTGTCTTCGGTACTCATGTGACATGTACGGTATTCAGCAAACCGCTTGCAATTGATCACTTCGTCTAATACAGAGCGCTCATTCAACACTCATCAAGCTATTAAGTATCAGCAGCATTTTTTTATCAAAAAATTGAATTTATTACCACACAAAATTGTTTTCTACACAAGTTTCAAAATAACAAAACTTCTTTCACTGAAAACAATATCATATATATATCATATATTATATACATATTTCACTGAAAAAAATTTTTCCGATGGCTGTGAAATGTATACATTTGTCTATGAAAGTTTAGGCTTAACTACAGAACAATACGAACTTTTCAGCCTGCTTGTTAGTTGAGAAAATATTTTATAAAGTCTTTTTCTTGTCAATATATTTTGAAAGTAAATATATACTTTTATTCTATTATTTTCCGCATATAAACCACAGTGAGCAACAGCACAACTAATACCTTCATAAGGCCAGTAATGGCCTATAATGCAATTTCCCAATGTCTGAGCATTATTTGGCCGTCGACATTTGAATTTACACAGAAGGAATTCAGTCAATTTAACAGATATAGCATTTGCCTCGCCTTCATTCATTTCAAGGCAAACATGACTTAACTCTCCTTAACTCGATATTTGGCTGCTGTTGTTGTTTTTGTTTTGAATGATATTGACAGCGCTGTCGTTGAGTAGATATGATTTTAGATACATAAAATACAACAGAAATTAAAATTGTAAACCTTGAAAGGTCTCCGCTTTTTATTTGCCAGACAAATCAACTTCCATGCTCACAGGACGAGCTAATAAGAAGGAAACGGAGGCAGCACGAAGAGTGTGTGCACAAAACTCAAATAGCCCAGCGGAACAGCCAACAAGACAAGTAATCAAGGAACGGCAGAAATGGTCATTGAAAACTTATTTAGCTTTTAAATTTAATAATTTGCCCGAGATGTAAAACCCCCGATAGAAGGTAAACTAAAATATTAGCTAGCTTTTGTCTAACGCAAAATATTAGGCTTCCAGACTTCGACTAAGTAGATACGCTCGAATTGAATTTGTCTGCATCGATGTTTCGAAAAACTTGTGGAAAGTTGACTGAGGCGGTGTAAAATATGTGTTAGAAGTAGTAGATTAGGGCTAAGCTATAGTTTCTAAAATATTTTTTCTTTATCCGCTTTCACATTGTGAACATTATCGATACAAGGAAACTCTGGTCTGTACCAATTTTACTCATGAAAATATTAAAAAAATGTGGGTTAAAAACCTCGTATCGTTTCTACGAATAGGAACCACTATAATTGATATCATATTTCACAGCACATCAAGATAATGGAAAATTTAGTTGTTTGAAAGGCCTGTCCAAAATATCTCCCACGCTCACTCTCTCACCATTGACCGATTCACCGATTCACCGATTCACCGATTCACCGTATCACATATCAACCTGCTTTCCTCCTTTCCTCCTTTCACTTTTTCATGTTTTCAGACCTGAAGAGGATTCTTGCAGGAAATAAATCGCGGTGTCCTATTCCGAAACAAAAGAGCAACCATACTACAAAAATTGTATAGAAAAGTTGGAACATCGTTATAATTCGTGTCATATCTCATGTCGTGGCGCCTATATTGAATTATCAAATCGAATTCTGAGCGGTTTTGAAAATTTCGAAAGATAACCGTGACTGCATTCTCTAAGTGGATAAATTTACTATTGCTATTGCATTAAATATGCTATTAACTATTCGAAATATTTATCTTAGTAAAAGTTATGTTACGATGTCAGATTGTGAAAATCTTAAGACAACTAAGATTATCTACCATTGAACCGTTGAAAATTTGCTCTATAGGCAGCGCTTACTTATCTAACAATTTTAACCATATTTAGTGCATGTCCAGTAGTGCACTCCCTAATGAAAATGAATTCGAAAATTGGAACACCAGTTGTTCTAAATTTTAATTTTAGAGGTTTGGAAACTGCGAATGGGGATCTTCGTCCCAACTTTTGACTTAATAGCGAATATATTCCTAAGTATTTATAGGCCAAATGCGAAAGGATATTTTTCGGATATGTTCATAAATTCAAGATATTTCGTCGTTATTACTACCGTTCTATTAATTTGCTAGATATGTGCAAGACAGAAAATTGCCGAGACCTCGTTCAATTCGTTGCAACTTTGGAAAGTATCTATGGTAAACTTTGTATTTTTATGCAATTGGCCCAGTAAATCGAAGTTATTGCGCTAAAAAGATTAATGTTATGGTTATAGCCTTATGTAATATGTATGTTGATGTTCCAAAATAACGTTAATAGCCAAATAGAAAGTAATTTAAAGGTGTGTTTATCTGCTATAAGAATTTTGTTGTTGGGTTTTTCGATTAAGCTTTCAAATCGAACTTGTGGATTTATGCTTGAGTAAACCAAAATAGAAATAAATATACGCTAGGCTGCAATTCTAATTAAATTTGGGCTAACCGGATTTACTTACCAGCCGCATTTATTTAAGAGAAATATTTGACTATAATTTATTATAAAATCGACCTGCCATCGACGATTTAATAACCGTTTACAGCAAAGAGTGTTAAAGATGAGTCCACTCAGAATAAAGTAATTATGGGCAAGTTGTCACATTGCGACGTAAGAGAGAAGAGGCAATGTTGACAGAGGGTCTTCGTATGTTTCAAGTATTTATATTTTATATATATGTAATATTTTGTTTGAATATATAGTAACCAAAAATGTTAAAGGGATCCTTTCAAAATTATCAATACAGTAAATATCTCTAAATTGGAATAATGGCGATATATATCGTCGCATATTAAAAAAGCGGCAAAAAGAAAAATATTCTAATGCTCTCTAAGTTTTAATTAAACAAGTTGGGTCAATAGTGGTAATGCCAATAACAGCAATAACAAAATAATTATTTACTATTAAGAAATCCACAAATGTGCCGAGCACTGATAAACCAGCAAAACAATAACACAGCAGCAAATCAGTGATTTATCCTAAAAGAAGTTAAATGAGCAGCACATTAGCATAAGCTTCAGTACAAAAATAACCACAAATATATTCTCTGAAAGCTGTACTCATAAATACTTACGTACACAAATTAAGCACATTTGTTTTCCGAGCATAAAAAATTCCAAAACAAAATTAATTAGTTTTGAAAATTAAAAAATGAAATTAATTGGTGAGCATTGCAACAGTTTTTGTGGAAATGTGTGTATATGATATTTGTTTTTGTACGAGGCATGTTGTTATATGATTACCTCTACAGTTGCACATAAAAGTATGCAAATAATAAAGCAAATCTCAAAAGGTTCATGAGTTCTAGAAATTCTGTGGACTCAATGGATTTACAGAGAACATAAAAAGTATTAGGAACCGCATGGCGTGTCTATTTGTAAGACACCTCTGTGTTATGTGTAAGAATCTGACCTTATGATTGGGTAATTGATCAGCGAAATAAAGAGGATATAAAGTAAATTAATAAAAATACGTAGCACTCTTTCATCTTTGTTAGAAAGAGAATCGTGAACTGCATTCCAAATCAGAAATGTATATGAAAGCTTTGATGTATATAAAAGCCTTTCCCTAGCGTGGGAGCCTATAAAATTTTTAGAACAAAGCCGCAAGAAGTCTAGCTTGATATAAGCCTTTGGAATTACATGACTAATGTGATTAACAAAAGTTATAACAAAGCCAAACAAAATACAAAGAGCCAGAAAACTCTAAAGTTAAACAAATTGAGAATATCTTCCACGGAACCTAACTTCATACTCTCTATTTTTCTGACAAAAATGAGAGTTTGTACGATTTCGAAAGCTGCTAGGAAAGATTTATGGATTTTAAGTGTAGCTTTTGTAACAGAAATACACCTGGGGATTTGACACTGCCTACAGAGACGCGGCCGTTATTCAAAAAAGAAATCATGATATTGCTTGGAGATCGGAATCGAACATCTAACATTCATAGGTAGCAAAATAATACTTAAAGACTACCTAAAATTCTGAACTGACTAACTCACAAACTCAATCCTTTTCTTTTAGTACTTTATTAAATTAAATTATTCTCTAACAAGTTTTTTGTATAAAATAATTTTGTCTGAAATATTGAACTAAGAAAACTATTTATAATTTTGCGCGAACAATTTTGAACACCACTGTGTTTATGTGTTTGGGTATTATGTGGATGCAGGCATCAGCTGAATATTATCTGTGAAAGCATCCACTGATCATTTGGTTGGTAACAGATGCGCCTTAAGCATTTCGCAAACCAACAAAATCGCTTTGATTAATAATGAAGAACAGTTTACATGCAGCCGAAGAGACACTGTTTGCAATACGGTTTCGCGAAATTTCCACAATTTGTCGACGCACACAAAGTGCTATTCTTAGCAGCTGACTAACATGTTCCATTTGTAGAGATTTAATATATTAAATATACTAAAAAATTAAAAGTACGTGTTATAATTCACCATGGCTTAATATATAGCGGAATACTAAGGACATTATTTGTTGGCACTTCAAATACATATGGCGGCTTAGTATCGAAAATCACTGTTGTTTTCTGAGAAATAAGCTATATTCAGTTCTCCTAAACGTTGCAAGTAACGAATCGAACAAATATCTGCTATGAAAGAAAGATACTGGCTTAATTAAATAATGACAGAGAAACAAGTTGTTACACTACTAGCAAGTACTTAGCCTGCAAAAGGAGAATTAAAAATTTCCCCGGTTGTCTCTTTCTAGCTCGATACACTTGACCGAGCGAGCCTCCAACTTCTTCTGGACAATATGGTCGTAATTAGTCGTCATGGCGGATGTGTGAGCCATTACGTTGTAATGATGCGGCTGTTTTATCCAATTCGGTGTCCAATCGACCCATTCTCTAGTTAGTCGGTGCAGATCACATCACGTGAATTTTGTGGTGTATCAATGAATCCATGTCGCTCGAGTGAACAAACGGGCGTGCACCTTTGTGGCGTTATCCTATATGAGAGTGGATCATCAAAGACCGACGTGTCAACCAATTTTTGGGCGTCTTTGAACGGATGTGGCCATGGAAGGAGGAGAGTCACCGCATATAGCATCTAAGCTATCTTTCATTTCACTGCTATTTTCCTTCCAAAAGCAAGAAGCCAATCACTGAGTGATATTGATATATTTCCGTTTTTCAAAAATTCATAGATAGAAACCTTTCATCATATGGTGAAAACAAAACGAGTGCGTTTCGGCTGAAATTTCGACAGTTCGACTGAAGTGTTGACAGCCGTCTGTGAGAACGTACTATACAATTGTGTACTTTCATTAGCGTTATTAGCGCCATGGGGCGTGGAGCCTAAATACTTAACAGACCACCTTCATAAATATAAGTATATTTATATAGAATCAAAGCCAGGATTGCATAGGTGGACTTACAGTTGGTATATTAAATGAAAACGTAAGCTAATTTAATTGTTATATGTACACACCGTTAAAACTGGTCCTTAATTCGTTATTCATGAAGTTAATCACATTTAATTAGTTTAGCCGCAAAGTTAATGGCCAGCACACTTATAGTTAATTGTTCCACCAGTCTGAGTGCTAGGTACGCCAGATCCATTTGTATGTAAACGTGGCTTCAGCATAGAGCTGCCAACTTTTAAGATAATTGTACTTTTACAGGCAATCAGCTAACATCTTTTGATTAATATTTATAAAAACAATTTTTAATTATTTAACAAGCAATAATTAGCTGCATTTTCTTTTACGCTGTACTGACTTTAATATACTTAATAAAAATTAATTTGGAATTTGTCTAATTGGCATCCCTGTATACGTGCCCACTCAATTAAATTGTACAAATACGCTGTTGTTTCTCCGATGGGCGGCTATCACATGAAATGAGTCCCTAATTATGCTCATAATTTAAGGTAATAATTTGTTAATGCTTCCGTACGTGCGTAAGGCACGTGTGCCTGTTTGTGTTTGAATATAAATTTTTGAGGATGCGTTGTGTATCCTACGCATCGTCAGCGCCAAGTGACAACTGTTATTATCAACGCCGCTGTCATTGGTAACTTCATATAGACTGCTATATACACACATACGCAGTACATTTCCGTGCAATTAAGTAAAGTTTCATGGTTAGCATTGTTGTTGCTTGTTTTGTGCTGAATGTTGGAGAACTTAAATTCACGGCAATTAGACCAAGTTCATTCCTTATGTTATTAGCGTCTGACAGCCGACAAGGAAGCACACCATTGTAGTTGATACTTACTTTTGTTTTTGTTTTTTTTTTTTTGTCTAGAACAACGCATATTTTCGTCTCACACAATTTCTGCTGGGCAATTGTTTAACGAAACTTTTTTGCACTTGAAATATAAGTAAGTGTATTGCTATGCTGAAGTTATTCAAGTGTGTCCATTATTTGACATGGACTCAAATGCGATAATGCCTTAGTGACAAGAGAAGCCTTGTGGTGGAAGCAACTGTTCGAGGGTGTGCTTGCGCATAGAATCCAAATTAGAATCCAAAAAAACAGAGGAAATGTTTGGGAATTGTTTAATTTATTAATTTCCTCTGAAATTTGTAGTTTCTTAAGGCAGAAGATTATTCCATGTACACTTCTGACTGACTATTTTTGTTGCTAAATAAGTATTGTGTGGGCTTATGAGAAGTAATTGAAATAATGAAATCCTAGGAAAAAAGCCTTGTGAAGTTATTTACGCTCGAGATAATAGATGATATGCTTCTTTGTACAAAACTAGAGGCAACCACAACAGCGCAAGTTGACTTCAAAATCTCCTCCGCAAGTTCCAATGATTCGAATGCTCTGATAGCTAGAGCCATCCCTTCGGACGGCATATCCAAATGAGCATATTCCCAGAGTTATGATACTTTCAATTACGCCTATTTGTACACAAGGACCCTGACGATTGAATCATTCTGGGTACAGTACGTGTTGCACATACTCAAATGAAACATAAATGCTTGGAAGAAAGGCAAAGAAATAATGCTTTTTCATAGATCAAAGCAGTCTGTCATGCCTGCAATAACACCAAAAAGGAAGGAAAGAAACAGAACCGTTGCCTTCTAGAATGATAGAGATAGTAGAATAAAACAAACTGTCAAACATTCGTAGTAAAACTTTTCGCATGTTTCGTATATGACGTCACGAACGAAAGACATTCTCCGTTTCAATGTGTATAGATCAATTAATATTTCGTTTTATCGTTTTATCGTACGGCCGTACCCGAAGGGACATGGATTTATATTCTGGCAAGCACTAGCAATTTAGCCTTATTCTGAAAAGCTTTTTTTTGGGGGAGTTTTATGCTGACTTCGAGTCTAATATTGCCTTCAGTACTGATGCTGGTTCAGAAATAGACGTAATTAATTGCGTTTTCTCGTCGCCCGACATCTGAAGTACCCCAAAAATATATTATATTTTTACAAGTAATGCCAGAGCTCCAAGTGGCTGTAAAAAAATTGTTTTTGAGTAGTAAGAGGTTCGATGTCGATTTCATAAACCGTAAAGCCATAGTATCGTATAGATATGCTGCAAGATGTATTCAAAAGTGATTTACTCTATTGATGGTTATATATTTTATTTCCAATGATTGTTCAACTGAAATTTTATATAGCAAGATGTTGTAAACCTATTTTGTTATTTTTTTGGCAAAGCGTTCTTATACTCCATCGAAGCTTTTTCCCATAGGACTTTACAGAGATTTCATATATAGAAAAAATGTGATGATTTAGGATTCACTAGTCATAAAATTAAAGTATATGGTAGGCTGGTTTATGTTACAGGCTTGTAACTTGTTAAATCACCCTGTGGAAACATTTAGCCCTTAGATGTTTGCTATTTAGCGAGTCATACAATAGAGTTCCGTTGACTGTAACGATGGCTCGATAACAGTTAAAAAGGTGTGAAACGATAATGTTTTCATGTTTTCTTCATGACAGCCAAATCAAGGAAGTTTAGATACGTACTCAATAAGCCATAAATACGTCTCATTGCTTGTAATGTGGGTTGTCTCTCAGAGCTCTCAGTGAAATAAATTTCTTTGATATCTAAATGTTTTTTCTTTACATGCCTTTGCATGCTAATTTGCCAAAGTGTATTGAACATAAAGGTCACGTGTTTACTATGGCATCTGGTTTTATTGTTATCCCCCTAAGTAATTTATACCGTCAAATATTCCTATAATTTTGTTAATCTCCTTCAGTTGCCATAATTCCACTGCTCTCTATTGCTAAAATTTCTGAGTTTTTCTACTAATTAATAATACTTACCAATATTTTTATTGCAACATGTTATTTCTATGAACTATTATTTAATCAAGTCTATGGATAGGTTATTGAATTGAGCCCTGGTTCTCGACAAATATTGCAAATATCGGCCGCCTATCCGTTAAGATAATGGGCGCTGCTTGGCAGATATACCTTAAGAAATCAGTACTGAAATAAGTTAGGAAGGGCTTGGTTCTAGTGTAGCCGAACTTTGTATACTCTCGTGATTTCGAAGGAACAAAGGCGTGAACATTTTTGTGGGTGTCTGAAAAACTTTATAATAAACTAAAATAAAGAAAAAGATATAGAGTATACGGGCACTAGGGTAACTCACGACCGATTTTACCCATTTTCGATACCAACTCTACAGTTCCAGATAATACGTTAACGCAATTTTGCTAAGATATCTTATGTATGTACCGATATTATATTGGCATTGAGGTCCTCATATCTGATAACTGGTGAATTTTAAGCCGATTCAATGCAAATCTGAGTTAACACACTTTAATTGTTTTTCTCTTTTTGGAGAGGTGGGCGTCGTTATTACCCGATTTCACCCAATTTGACGCAATGAGTCATGTAAAATATCATCCAAAAGTGAATTAATTTAATGAACTTCTCTTAAAATTTCTAAAGACTATTTTCTCATGTGCTCAAATTATCTAAGAATTTAGATTGTTCGTAATTTTGTCACTTCTGCTATACGCTAAGCGGCAGAATGAATAGAAAGCTGTGCAATTACATTGCTGCCACAATAAACACGCCGCTGGTTTAACATAATATAATGTTGTACACCTACTTTTCGCCTATATATGGTATCATTTACGCAATTGTTATTGTTGTTTTGTGCAAGAAACCACATTGCCCGGTTTATGAATGGCCCACAATACTCATTATATTGCAACATGCCGCCACTTCCGTTCATAACAAAAACAGCAACAAAATAACTAAATAATAGTGTTATAGAGCGCGAAGAAAGGGTACAAAACGGCAACCAGAGCCAATGCGACCAAGTTTCCTGCAATGTAAAGCAACTTACACCCAAGTTAAGTTAAGCTATGCTGTGGTCGGCAACTGGAAGAGAGAAGGAAGAGAGAGGAGGAAGAGAAAGGAGGAAGAGTGAAGGAGCGAAGGAGCGAAGGAGCGAAGCGGAGTTTTTATGAAAGCCATTTTTACGCTACTGTATTCATAGTAGTCAACATAATTTCCAACCGAAATCCTTTGCCATTCATAATGGTAATTTAAGCATTTCGCGCACATTTCCGACTTTCGTGCTGCTCTTTCCTTTGCCCCGCCAAAAGTCTACTGCTGGTTGTGTAGCAAACTGTTGTGATGTTGGTATTACATTTTGTTTTTGTGTTATAATATTTACGTCTATAGCAGTGTTGCCACTACTTGTTTTTCAGTTCAAAATTTTCTACTAAAGAAACTACGTGAGAACATTGGTAAGGGACTGTATCAGGTAGACTGCAACCGGGATAACACTTCCCAATACTTCAAAAATTTAAAAAAGTTATTGGAAACGTGGGTAAATTTCTTGTACAGACTCTCTTCTTTACACATCTTAGATTGGTTATATTGGCAGTGATTCATTATCAAAGTAAACTTGCACAAAAATTCCACTAATTCAAATGAAATGTATCCTCAAGTGATTACATATATTTTTCGTACTTGGTAAAGAACTTTACGGTAAAGTAAACTTCTCTCTTTACCATATTTCAACATTCATATTGCATTTATTTAGTAAAACCGATTTCTCGTTGATTTTTCCAAGACGGCACTGAGCACTGGATCTTCTCGGAAGTTATTGCAATACAAAAAAAGTATAATATTTCGAGGTGTCTGCTTAAAATTCTGGGATTTGATTAGAAATTGATATATTCGATACGTGAAAATTGTGACGAACTGGTTGGAACCAATTTTGTTCATTTCATGTTTCAAATAATTTCGGGCTAGGTCTAGTACATTTACTGAGTTGATATATCAATTTTTGCTACAGATATTCTTTATATGGCGGTTCTCGGAGCTACTGATCAATTAATATACTTCTTGGTACTGAATTATATTATGCTGTGAGGTTTCATCAAGATGAGAGACTTAATCGCGAATTTTTTGGAAGCTACATAAATCAAGTATCCACTGAAAAATGGGCCCGTTAGTTACATTTTCCATTGACTCTCCGAATATCTCGAGTTATATATCGATGATTTCGACACGAATGGAATATGGCGATATACGATATGGTCCTACAGATGATGATGTTGACCACTAAATACTAGGAATATACTTTGTACTATATTACAGACTAGCGAAATTTATATTACATCAAGTTGTTTCTATATTTGTCAAGAGGCCTTTGAAGTAGAAACTTCTCGGGACAGCTGTGCGGAGGATCGTCTGGGTTGCAGTATTTCCGATAAGCCCGATTGCAGGAAGTGCAATATTCGATCAGCTACTCCCTTAATTAATTCACTCATTCTTTCAATCTTGCTTATTTTATCTTTCTCGAGGACAAAATTATAGAAACTACTTTCCAATAAAAAAGCTGCCCTCAAATACAAAGAAAAATTCACAAACATTTTTTTATCTTTTAAGCAAGTAGGCAACCCTTAAGCTCAGTTTTCTGTTACCCATGCCGAGTAAGTAGGTTTATATTTCGTAAGTATGCGCCTCGTGCCATGAGTAATATGAGTGGCTAAGTCGAATATTTTCGCCAACAAATGTATAATAACTAGTAACAGTAGGGGCAGTATCCTTGCCATGGGGTTAAGCTACACCTGCGCAATTCGTGCAAAAGTGACTAAATTATTTTAATGCACAACTTATACACGAAGCAGCCAACAAACATGCATCGCCACAAAAAGTATACGGCATGTGGCATGTGGCATATGGCTGGCGGCAGCATACGCCGGTTGGCTGCAGCAGATTGCAAGGCAGCAGGATGTAATTATCACTTGCAGGTGCATGCAAATACTCATATCTGCTTGCAAACGCCACGAACTGTGGTGAGAGGAGCTGGCTGAGCACTTTATGACGGGTTGGCTGCCAACCGCTAAGAAGCCAGAAAGTGCCAAAACTAAGCGCATACATACAAATATGCTTAAGAGTTAAAATATTCTTAAGAGTGCATTCAAACAGAGTGCACCGTTATTTGTAACGGTATGAATGTATGCCCGTGCTAGTTATTACTTTTGTTGGTGTTTTGGGTAAAAACTTGCAAATTATCTGCAAGTTAGTTAAATGCTTGAGGCGATTTAACTGTGTGCCGAGTCCTTAGTTTGTTGCACAAGTTCTAGCATTCGTAGAAATTAGGGAATATGAAATTTGGCAGAAAATTTTAATACGAGTGGGGTTGCATTCTGATTCATGTAAACGCTTAAATATCAGATCAAGCGTTTAGTTGATAGCACAGTGGTGCTTTTAACTGTAAAACTGTAAACCTGTTAAAAGTTCAAAGTTTCTGTTGGAACTGAAAAATGATTTAGAAAAGTAAGGGAAACTTGCATTTATCAACAATTGCATTGATTTTGCTTTGTAACAGACTTTATATCGGTCGTTGCCCTTTCATCGAAGCTATAAAAAGGTGTGTGTGGGTGAGCTTGTCATAACTTCGTCCATGAAACCGCAATTACAACGAAATACCGAAATTAGAATATTTGTATACTCATGTATTTATACTGAACCCTTAATCTACTGGTCGTACAAAAACTCCTAAGAGTAGTAAGACTTGGGGGTCCTTAATAAATTTCGGTACAATCGAAATATGTTCGAAAGAAATACTCAAATGTATAAATTCAAAGCGAGCTCTAATTGTTGTAACCACAAATGAGATGTGTGAAGCCAATGTAGTCGATCGACGAATACCTGGAACTACCTGTACTCTACAAAAATGAGTCTAAACTATCAAAAATTTAACGTTAATTGATGCAAGTTTAGTCTTCTCATTGCATTCCACATTTTTTATGCACGCTTTCCGACTTCCAAAGTTTTGTCGTCATAAAAATCAATAATTATTAAATAAAAGACAAAGCCATGAATTAGATCTGGACCTTAACACATTAAGTGGTATTTTAGTCTATATCTCCGAATCTCGAGCGTTTTTTGGTCATTAATAAAAAAGATCAGTTGGTATTTTTACTATCTGTTTATTCGTATTTTAAGAGTACAAAAACTAAAAAAGAAAATATGGAAATTAATAAATTTTCAAAACTTATGTGTCCTTGACGTAGAGGGGAAAGAGAAAGGCCGCGTCCTCGTCGTCACAATTTCTACTCTTGTTCTTACCTTGATTAGCATAAATGTCACTAACGTATGAGCCAAACAAAATGAAAAAGAACACCAAAATTTTTTTCAAAAAATGGTGCCTACTCAAAAGCGAAGGTCGAATTTTTCTTAATTTTTTAACTTTTTCGAATTTTTTTAAAATATTGAAAATTAAAAATTTTAGTGTTTAATTTAACCTTCAACTCATTCATACGATAGAGAGATATTTAGAGATTATTCGTGTCAAAATTTAAGTAAATCGAGAGATTAGAACTGGAGATATCAAGACAAACGCATCGAGAAAAGTGGTTTCGACTTTGAAAATAATTGCAACTCTGAACAAAGTTTTCTTTTTTTTTAAATTTTTAGACTCCCAATTATTCCCAAAAAATTTTCCCACTTTTGAGTCACATATACGATTAGTTCAATTTTCCCTATACTTGTCTTCGGGCTCGGCCAGAATGCCTTTATTACGTTTGACAAATTTCCTTCTGCGACTTCAAACATTTGTTATCTCATTTGCGAAGTTTGTGCGACTTTCTTCTTGCGATTAATTCAGGTCTTTATGGATCTTGGATCAGATCTTTGGATCGATTATAAAGAGATGTAGGGGGACTTAGTTAAGCTTTAATTTCTAATAAATCTATTGTTGAAAACAATTTTTAATCTCTTCCGATATTATCTCCTTTAGCAAAGAGAACTGAATGAGCGATTTCAGCCAAATTTTCTACCATCTCACTACTCTCACTGTGGGCTTTAATTGTGCTCTCAATCTAGGGGGCGATTCTGCAATATTTACGATTATTCCGCAACAGTAATTCGTTCGGAAATACGGAATTATCTGAAAGCCGAGATTGAAATCCTGTCATAAGTTATTCAAACTTTTTACGAATGCCAAAGCAGTGAATTCGAAGTGATCGGAGACAAGAACTCTACGCTTCAGATAATAAATCGTTCATGGTAAAAGTTCTCAAAATTTTATTGGAAAGGTGGGATGCATTCAATATGTGCAGGCATATGTGTATAATATATATAGTATTCGTATACATTTGATTTGGCTATATCGAAAATTATAAAGTTCCGCACCTAAATTGTTGCCATAATACGAAACTGCAAACCGGTACTAGCCTGCAGTTAAAATATTTACATTAAAGTGCGATTAACTAGCCTAGAATGTGGAGACCTTTTCGATTTCAATGCATATTAGCAAAGTTTGTATAAGGATATCGCTCTCAGATTCTAACTTGTTTGCTCTTTTTTATATTTTAAACACTTACACATACACGAATATCCATGCACATTTACAAACATATCAATGTACCCGCGCCTTTGTCGTCCATTGTTGCGATAATCAACTTGGTAGCCTCCATTTCCTTTGCGGTTGCCTTGTAAGTATTTGCACCACCTTTACAACTAAAGCAGCTTTTCCAATTAAATTTCCAACCTTAAGGCAAGTTTAATTTACCTTTATTACCAATGAGTTGCAGAAGTTCTCATTTACTTCGTGGCGCCCAAGAACAACCGCAATAACAATAATACCATCACCAGCGGCCATTTTCAGGTGGCATGGAGAGTAAAGTAAATGAATGTACCTTCGTACAATTATTATAGTACTTTTCAAAAGAGGTTCATTTCAATTCCATTTCAGTTGACAATCCTTTAAGAGTAAACCAATGGAAAGGGTGGAATTATACGAACGGCAGTTGGAGCTGTTGAGTTCGCTTAGCGAAATTGTTAAGATTTGGTGCGCTTGCGTTGATATATTATATTATATATGGACGTGTACATACAATCTAATGTCTTTTCATCTACTTTTGAGTGCATGTACTTGTAGATGGAATATGAAGGAGACCTGGTCACCAAATTATTGTGTAATCTTTGTAGCAATCGGTGTAGATGCTCTGCTCATGATAGCCATGGACTGCCTAAGGGCATGCTTCAAAAGTGCAGAAATATGAAATGAAGAAGAGTTTTTGAAGAGAAAATTATCTAAACTGTTTGCTGAGCTTATAATTAAAAGTAATGGATTTATATTTATGCTTTCATCTGCTAGTGTATATGCGCTAAATATATGTCCAAGGGGTGTAGTGATGCAATGACCGAGAAAGTTATTTGAAACTTAAAGTGCAAGAGAGTCTATACATTTGTAGTGCCTGTGCGCTTTTTATGTGAGCAACTCAATAAATTAGAAACAGATTTACTCCAATACTCGTAGAGATGTAATAATATTGACAGACTTTATTTCAAAGGTATTTAATTTTAGACGCAATTCATATGCAAGAATATCTAAATTTACATAAAAGTTTAGCTTTTTAAAGAATATAAAGTAAAGCACATACCACATGTACATATAATATGTCTTCTGTGGTGATAGCTCATTGCAGTACTAGCTGTCTTCAACTAGCCAAGCATTAGAAAGTTGCGAATCGAACAAACTATATCAGCTGTACAAACAAATTGCCAGCACTTGCGCTGCAACATTGCATTAGCATGGCCTTTGCCACATGCGAAATTGTGTTGCGCTACTTTCTTGGTTGGATAAATGTTTATCTCCGCGATAAATAACATTTTCGTAACTTCTTTATTTTTGGTAGTTTTTAAAATGAAAGAAAAAAAGAACGAAAATTTTTAATTTTTAACGGTAATTTGTCATTTGGGCCATTCGCAATAGAAAAACTGGTATAAAATCTATAAAAAAATAACTTGGTTGCAATGAAGAAAGCGGCTGGTCTATAATGAGACACATTTGCCTAACTGTCGAACTGAACTCACTAACTTAGTGATGGCTCTTACATGTAAAATGTTTCACGAACAGCGTTCAATTTTATCACTCGCGAAGTTTTTGAGATCAGAGAAATGGCGAATAGAAGACGGCTATTATGCATGTCAACGGGGTAGCAGTACTAAAGAAAAGGGAATAAAACTTAGATTAATAGCAAGTAAAACTAAAGAGTTATATTATTAAATAATATTTAAGCAGGGTCTTTCATTTAAACCGTGGGACTTCAATAACCCTTATTACGCTCATATGTAGTTTGCGCGAGATGTGACAATTCGCTGATACTCTTTCACAACCCAAAATATTAAACTAATTATTTCTTGATATAAAGACAGGGGTAGGGGTTGCAAATATTTCTTTTCGCATGAGTCAACGTATTCTATTTAAATTGACTCATCCTTTTAAGTCAAATTTTATTAATAATTGCTTAAGACTAAAAAATATATAAGGAGGTGAAAACGGGTGAAAATTCTGGAAATGTGGCTTTTTCGGAAAAAAGTTCGTAACCCCGCCATTGTGCAATATTAAACATTCAATTTTTGAGATGGTTCGAAAAATGTATACCAAACGATAACTGTACCCGCTGATTATTCAAAAAGCATGTTTATTTTGAAAGTTGTCGGAGCAAAAACTGAAAAAAAGTACAAATAATGAAACTTGTGTTTTTTTTATTTTATTAGATTTGTAATTAGAAAAGTGGAAAGATATTATCTTTACAATAAATGAAATATATGTAGTAAATGTGAGTCATATTTATTGACCAGCACAGTCCAAACAAAAAGGGAATCGACTTTTCTCGAAAACCGGTATGTTCCAAGCCAATCATACCCGATATTTTCCTACGTTTCACCTTCCTTCTTCCAGCTGTATTGTACGCGTGTCTGATCATAGGTAACTTTTTGCAGTTGGTCTATGTTTGACTCGCTTGCAATTTTAAGGATGCTTTTGATATCCACCTGCAGCTCTTTCTGTAGACATGGCTCCTCTAATCTGTCTCTCTATAGTAGCAGTGGATCCCCGAGCGTCGCCGAATCCGCAATCGACACCCGCAACGACCAGCTGTTCGTTCTCCGAGCGACTGTATAGGCGTGACACAATTGATCAAAAGCACAGGTCCCCCTATTTTTCGAACCAATCATGATTATATTGTTCTTCTTTGGGGTATGGGAATGCAAAGTTATGTTTTTAGTGTTACAAATCTTTGTTCAGCAGTAGTCTTCGACGCTATCTTCATCTCCAGAGGAAATTCGCAATTATTCTCTCCGATAGGTCGAGTAGTGGCATTTTGAAAGGTTCATTTTCGTCGACAAGCTCCACAATAAATCAGTTAAAAAAATTTTAAATATTTGTAACCTACGTAAGATTAATTACTTCAGAACCACTGTGAGTATAAAATTTTTTTTATAAATTTTTCACTAGAATCTCTTTTACAAGACTTGTGCCAAAAAACTCTGTAAATCCACATATGCGAACACTGAAAGTTATGAAAGGCCGGATCCATATTTTCTATGCACGTATAAGTGAGTAAAAATTCCAAAAATAGGTGTCCAATAGCACTCGTCCGGTAGCATTCGTTATGACTTCCTCCAAACAGGCCTAAGTAAACATTAATCAAAATTTTTGAACATACCTGCCACCTGCTTATTAGTCGGCAACACCCCTCACACGCTGTGCGCCGCTATGTCAGCAGTGCCGTTAGTCACTCAGGTGTCACATTTTGAGCTGTTAACTGAAGTTATAAAGTCAAGTGCGAACACAAATGAAATAAAATAATAGAAAGTGAAAAAGGACAATCAAGTATATATATATATATGTATATATGAAGGGTGGTTAAGGGAGCAAAATAGTCAGCAAGTAACGAATAGCGGCAAGCAATTGTGCCCACTTACAGCTGTTTCGCGCAAATGATAAATGAACACGACCGTAATATTAATAAGCTGCCAAGTTGTGCTGCAAAACACTGGGAAATATTTTTGAAATGTGCTCAAAATGCGCGAATTGAGGATAAAAGCCAGCAGATGGCAGCTGAAAACTAGTGAAAAATATACATAAAAAAAATAAAAAATTGTGTACTTGGCATTTTAACTTTCTAACTAAATGTATATATATAAATGTGTATATACTTATGCATACATTAACACAGTTTAATGTAGTTGCGCAAATATATTTACGCGTAAATATTTATTTATATTACCCGAGCGTGTGGGCGCTCGTTCGTCGACGATAAATGTCATCCTTCCGTTAAATTCCGTCATCATTCAAAATAACTGAACCAAGTGCAGCCTAACAAGGTGAAAACATTATAAGTGTAGGCATATGTACCTGCAGGTGTGCGTATCAAATAAATACACTTACATATTATGACGTATATACATATATATATATTTATATATGCATATGTCTGTAAGAAAATATAAACTTATAAATGCAGCTAGTGGATATATAATATGCCTGTGCGATTGTATGTGTTTTTGCATTTCCGCCACTTTGAATTCAATATTTTTTTCAAGTATTAGTCCCCACCAAACCCAGTGAAATCTAACGGACCAAAAATTACCAGTAGGAATGTAATGTCACACAATGAAATTTGTTCAGAGAATACAGCTAGATTTGAAAGACGTAACTTTAATTAAATTAGACTTCTCTACAAGTTTTAAATTTTTCAGAAACCCTAAACTTTTCATTTCTCAAATTAAAAAAATTATTTTTTAAAAATGGTGTAATGTAACATAAAATCTCAAATATCCATAAAAACGATTTTATAACCAAGAATTTAATTACACTGATAAATAGTTCTTACCTCAGCTGTACATTTTCCAAGTTGCCAAAAATTAATCTTAAATACCTTTGACTATGATCAAAAATCTTTCACTTCCACAGAATTTCCTTGTGGGTACATAATAACGTAATTATGTTGTAAGTGTATGTGTTTCCGCGGCTTAGTTGAAGCACCTGTTTCTCGCACGGTACCCTCATTTTTCCCTAACGGTTGCTGGTTGCAGTAAAATTCCTTGCAGATTCACTTTTATGAATTGAAAGTTGGTTACCGATGCCTAAAAAAAGTAGAAATACTAGGGTAAGCTTTTAAATTTGAATTCAACATCACACCTATCTAAATTTATTATATTGCAACCAAATTTCACTAACAGCTTTCGATTTACTAATTCTCTTTTCTCAAAAAAACAAAAAAAAAAAAAATAAAAAATAAAATAAAGAGGTTTCTTCTTCCACACTCATTTTGAACAAGTATTTCCACAGTTTGTGAGTTACGGTTAAACCATTAAAGCTTGGAGAAAAATTACCTTTCGTTAACATTTATTTATTGGGTTGTTCGGAAAGTCATTTCGTTTTTTTTGGGGAACATGAAAGACAGTTTTCGTATAATGAATAAATATTTTATTAAATTATATATTGGCCATTCTGGTCCAACACCTTTTGCCATCTTTCTGGCAGTAACATAATTCCCCTCTCATAAAAGTTTTGGTCCTTGCTGGCAAAAAACTCGTCCAGGTGGTTTTTGACATCTTCATTTGAGGTAAAGGTTTTGCCATCCAAAAATTTTGCAGGGACCGGAACAAATAGTAGTCGGAAGGCGCCAGATCTGGAGAATATGGTGGATGTTGCAGTACGTCCCATTCAAGCTGTAAAAGTTTTTGGCGAGTGACCAAACTTGTGTGAGGTCTCGCATTATCCTGGTGGAACACTACACCCTTCCTGTTGATTAATTCGGGCCTCTTCTCTTTAAGTGAATCATTCAATTTGTCCAGCTGATGACAATAGACTTCTGAATTAATCGTTGTATTGTCCGGCAAAAGCTCAAAAAAAACGATTCCTTTGACATCCCACCAAACGGAGAGCATCACCTTTTTTTGGTGAATGTTGGCTTTTGACACGCTTTGAGCCGGTTCATCTTTTCTGCTCCATGACCTCTTGCGTTTAACATTGTTGTATACAACCCATTTTTCGTCCCCAGTAATAATCCGCTTCAAAAATGGATCATTTTCTAGACGTTTGAGGAGCGAATCACACACGTCAACACGACGACACAAATTTCGCTCGGTAAGGACATGGGGCACCCACACATCGAGCTTCGAGGTTAAGTCCATGCCTTTCAAATGGCCATAAACAGTTGAATTCGACAAATTTAACCTCTCACCGATCTCTCGTGTGGTGATTCGCCGATTTGCATCAACTAATGCCTTTATCGCATCTTTGTCAGCTTCGACCGGCCTTCCAGACCGTGGTGCATCTTCGACATCAAAATTGCCGGATCGAAATTTTGCAAACCAGTTCTGGCACTGGCGTACTGTTAACACGCCTTCTCCATACACATCCGTCAATTTTTTTCTCGCTTGGACAGCATTTTTACCTTTTCTGAAGTTAAAAAGTAAAATATGACGAAAATGCTGCTTATTGCTCTCCATATTTAAAAAGGCACCAACCAAAAACTACTGGGTAGAATTAATAGAACTTTTTCACACACAAGCCTTGCAATATCAGCTCTCATGACATATAATGGTTATGGGGCTTAAGTGTGAAGTTAGTTTCGAAAAAACGTAATTAAGTCCTCTGGCGCGAAAAAAACGAAATGACTTTCCGTACAACCCAATATTTCGGTATTCAAAGAATAAATTGTAGCCCTAGTAAAGCGAAAAAAATTTAGTTACATCCATACAAGTTTTCATTTATGGTATGTTTAAACAATCGTTTACTTTAATATTTACATTTCCTTGCAGGAAATTTGTGCCTCCGAATTCGTCACTAGAGCTCGTTTAGTACTACAACTGGTTTAACTGCTATAAGGCCGCTCTTGATAAGGCGTTCTATGCTTTCCTTAATACCTTGAGACCCTACGCTTCTATAAATCAGTATTAAATCTAACCAATTACCTCCAGTGCTTGTGCTATACCTGGTTGATTTGTAGGCGTGTCATAAATGAAAGCTAAGGCAGAGGGAGGTTCGGAAATTAATTGAGAATAGTAGCTCAATAAATGTAAAATTCTACAATAGATTGAACAATTTGGGTAAAGGGAACTGTAGCATTAAAATCATTCTCAATGAATCACTGCACTCGGTAAGTTATTCAGCTTATCCAACTTGAGATTGAACTTCCAACTTTTTCAGAAACAATCGCACCCCAGAGAAAATTTTAAAACTTAAACGACTTAGCAGTATTTAGAAAGAACGCTATTGTTTTCTCACTAACGATGACTATAGTTAATATCAATAGTTCTTGGAGCAGTGCGATTTGTCAGCCCTTATAACGCGCCTTTCTAAATTTAGCCTTTTTCGAAATTAAGTTAAAGTTAGCAGAAATTTAAATGAAAACAAAACTTATGAAGCTCAATTTACATAGAACTCTTTCTCTCTCTCTTTCCCCCCCTCTCTCTGTCTCTCTGTCTCTCTGTCAATACTGCCGAATCAGAAATATGTGAGTTTTAGCATCTCTGGGAACGTTAATCTTCAAATATGTTGATGGACTCTCTAGCAGTTCCAAATTATACATTTATTTCTCTGTTTTAAGTTTTCTCTTCAGGGTATGCGTATGCATATTCCTACACAAGTTTGAGCTTGCCACCTTGTATAAAAAATACGTTTCCTTGATTCGAAACCAGCAAGCCTTCAGCTGTGAATCTTTCATGCCTTACTGAGCTCACGCTTGAAATATGAATAGTGTAAAATGTTAGTGAAATTTCAGAAATGAAAGTACGCATAAACTTTCAACTGGTGTGTGTACTGGTGCATGTATTGTGTTTTGTTGGCAGAAAGCCACTAAAAAGTAAAAAAAAACTATTTCATTAAATGTGGCAGCTGCAAATAACTGTAAAACAGGGACTAGAATTAAATGAAACCTTATTGTTAATTTAAATTACCAGATTAAAATAAGACTGACGTTAAATTAACACATTACAGAGAACTTTTATATTCAAAATTGGCGTGGATGCATTGCTATGAGGTCAGTCCGACTTTTGAATCTTCTCCTTCGATGGCGAGCTTCAAAAACTGATTTATTGAGTTTCAATGTAGTTGCACATGGGTTTTGAGTGACGCCTAGTTGCCACGAAAACAGCAAGCATAGAGGATAATACGACAAAAGTTCTCGATCTCGTATTGGTAGAGCGCCAATTGAGAGTGATTGAGATTTCTGGGACAATAGTGACATGTGCTCACTTCAGACAACAAACACAACCGTAAGACCCCCTCGCAGCAGTATTTCAGACTGCTTGAGCGCAAACCGAAGGAGTTTCTGCATCGCTTCGTGATCGACGACACGTGGATCCACTAGTACACACCAGAGACTTTGGAATAGTCGAAAAGCAAAGATTGCCATTTTGTGGAATTCACAAAATTTGATCGACGTCGGTTACTTGGAGAAGGGCGAAACGGACACGGGACTCTTCCGTGGCGAAATATGAGCCGATTGGATGCCGAATCGCAAAAAAATTTCCCTATTGGTGAAATGCTTTGCCACCATGCCAACACACCAGCTGACAACTCCGCCAGGGAAATAATGGTTTAATCAGATTAAGAGCTGCTGTCCAATCCACCATTGGACCTTATTTGGACCTTTGCGACTTCCTTTTGTTTCCAAACTTGAAAAAGTAACGCGACGGGCAGACATTTTAATTGAATTAGTAGGTTAACGCCGCCGTGAAGGTCTACCTTACAAACCTCCAAAAGAGATATTTCTCGGATGGGTTAAGAGTTGGGACATCAATGAATTACGTGCATTGAGTTAAGAGGAGGCTATGTTGAGAAATAAATTGCGGATTTTCCAAAATTTGCACATAAAATACATGGCATACATGGTCAGCTCAAATTCATGGTAAAATAGGCTGCGTTGCTTCATTTGATACCACTGAGATTTCTTAATATTCTCCCTTTATTCTCATTACGTAGACTACTTGGTAAACGTAGCTCGGCATTTTTCTACAAATAACGGTGTTACGGTTTTAAAACTTTTTCAAAACATATTTTTGGGTCGGACTTATTGTGTCTTATCAGTTTGTTATTCCTTTCAAATCTACTTATTAGTCAAAACTTCAAGGACATAGACAGTATTCTGGGAGTTTTGAGGGTTCTTAATTTAAAAAGCAGTTCTTATATTTTCCAGGTATCGCTCTTTTCTACTCTTACTACTTTCTCTCTCTCTCTTCTACTTCTATCTCTCTCTCTCTCTCTATCTCTCTTACTACTTTTCCCTTTAAGTGGTAGCAAGACAACTAAAAAAAAGCCAATCTCTTAATGACTGCAACAAAAAATAGAATTATGTAAAACTCTTGTCAGCTTACGAGGTCACTAAAATTAAAACATACGAATTTGTCTCGAACAATTTCATTACTCAACAATCATTTGTTCAAACAAATCTTTTCTTGTGTTTTGTCTAAAATTTCCTTCCACTGTTACAATTATTGCCTTCCACCTGGTTGCATGAACATCTTTGCATTTATTTTTGCTAATGCATTTCTGAGATTTGCTGCTCAACTACATCGTACTAACTAAGAAATGCATTGTGCTATGCCACTAGCTCATAAGTGAATAACAACAAGCTGAGACGGCAATAAATGCTTTACAGGGACAGTTTGACAATGCACGTCTAACGAAATAGCAGGACTTTAGCACACAAAGCGAGTGGATGCTTTTCGTTAAATGAATAAATAAGACGACTGACTGACTGACTGAATGACATAGTGAACGCATGTTAAACGCTTTGTTTGTTATGCAATTGGACTGTTGCACAGATTGCAAGTTGCAAGTTGCATCTTCTTGTTGAACGATATCACCTCCTGTCGGTTTGTTGAAACAGCTAAGGTTCGCCATTTCCACACTCAGTCACTTAAACCGAATAAATCTAGCTGGCAAGAAGGCTGTCTCTTAAGCAAATAGATATTTTGGACATTACGCACATCTTGCATTTGAGTTTGCATTTGAGGGGACAGGTAAGTAAGCTTCTCCAAAAGCAAATGTGTTGGCAAATCAACGAGTGCTGGCGCAAGATTGGCCTCAAGCAGATATTTCAAATGCTGCAACTAAGGAAAATAAAATTTTTAAACTATTTTAAAGATATTTCAATATACTTTGGTGCACGTGCTATTCGGAACTCCGAGGAGTTTTACATCACTAATGCGCAAAATCGGATATTACCACAACAAAAAAGGTCGTTAAATCAAGATATATGAAGTAAGCTATCAAAGTCACAAATCATGCTAGAAAACTTTAATTTTGTACATTGTACATTAAGGTACATTAGTAATAAGGGCATCTGTGTTTAAATATTTTTTGAAAAGTGGTAGTGGCCTCGCCCCCTAATCTATATCAACCAGAATTAGTGGCAGAAAATCCTTCTGGCATTTTAGATACAGCGTAAACATTAATAATTTCGGAAAGTAATCACGCCCACCTCCCATACAAAACTCAAGCTGAAAACTATTTAAAGTGCGATAATCACCTAACAAAAGGCGTCTGATCTACTAAATTTAATCATAACAAGTAAGGAAGGGATAAGTTAGGGTGTAACCGAACATTTTATACTCTCGCAATTTCCAACATCAGAGGCGGGGAAATGTTTTCAGGTGCTGGCATAACTTTATATTAAAAAATGTTGCGCAAGAATTCAACATTCATTATTCGACGAAATTGTCCATGGATTGCAATCATATTTGGTATCTTATTGCCTTATATTACAGGCCATATACTCATGTACTTTCGTTGCTATATGTTTCTTCGTGTCAGAGATATTTATATTAAAATCTATCAAATTAACTCAAAAGTGATATATGCGATATAAACTCAACCAAAGTGGCTTAATTGAAATTATTAGATACATGAGGAAAAAGACAACCAGAGAAAAGGAAATCATTGTATTAGGAATAAGCGGCTTAGACAATGATCTAGACCGATTTCTTCCAAATTAAGCACGAAATCACATTGTGTTTAAGAAAACATATCCACTCCACATCCACAATTTCATTAAAATATCACACATATTGACCAACGGTTTAAAGTCAGATGGAAAGTCGGGAATTCTTATATCGGTCATTTTTGAGATAGAGGAAGATCTGCTCTAATCACATTAACTTTTTTCATTATTCAAGTATATTAGGGAACTTGTTTTAACCCACAGTTTTAACACAGTGATCGACATATTTGGCATAAAGTCTGCTAGAATAGCGAAAATCATTATACGTGGTATATGGGAGCTGGCATAATTCGTAGACCGATTTCACACATTTTATCGGTAAACTATGCTATATCCGATAATACACTTTCACTTCATTTTGCTAAAATATCTTACAAATTGATCAATATATGCGGTATAAAATCAACCAGAAGTTTGAAAATCTTATATGAGGTATACGAGTATGGGCGATAAGGGAATTATTTCCCCGATTTTCCACAAATTTTACACAATGGCATACAACTATCAGAAAAATATACTCTTTGAATTTCCTTAAGATATCTCACAAATTGAAAAATATTTACAGTAAAAAGTTAGCCATAGACACTGAGGTGCATATATTAGGTATGTTTCTGGACATCTAAAAAGTCAATCTCAGATTTCGACCATTTTTAAGCATGAAATGGCATACATTTATGGCACTGCTTGTGAAAAATTCTTTTCCAACACCTTTAGTTGGTGTTTGGTCGTGGTTACTCCGATTTCGCCTATTTTCATAATGTGACATGACGATGCAAATATAATGTGCAGCAAATTTCGTTAAAGTTAGTTAAGTAGTTCCCAAATATGAAAATTCACCGAAACGTGGATTGTAAAATTCCATCCTACGTCCATTGTAAAAATTTTGTATGGATTCCTATGCACCCATTCCGTGCCTAAGATTTCTTACGGTAAGATTCAATGTTTCTAATGTGCCCTCCTTGCTGCGATTCCCTGTATTCAATTACAGGTTTGTATCTTAATTTGTTGCTTAGTTATAGCACTTTATCGCTTTTGGATTAATGAAATTTTGTGGGCGTGGTGGATGTCCGATTACGATTATAGATATGTCTATGTTAGGTGAACAAATCTAATATACTCTATTGCAACACGTTGCGAGTGTATAAAAATCACTTACATACAGCTATGCCGGCATCCACGGCTTCAATAAGGATATGGAAGATTAAGTTCATGCCGAACCGAAAATGTAATATCCACATACATTCCCAGCAAACTCTAAGTAGTAGATAATTTGTCTCTCTCTCATTTGTAATGTTAAAGGATGATTCGAGGAAAAAAGGAAAAGGATTTGCAAACTACATGGGATAGATTTTTTTGATAAAGATCAAAGTATTCTAAAATATAGGATTCTACCAATCACAGAATCAAATTTGTCACAATGACTTTCCAATAAATGGTGTTGAGCGAATGTCTGAATATATTGTGGTTAGAAAAATATGTCCATTTCATTCAACCCACCCACGGATATTATAAAACATTTGATATTAAGTCATCCGTAAAACCCAGGGTATAGATCTTCGTATTATTTAAATGGAGGCTAGATAAAGGACTGACCGATTGCGATCATTTTGAGAAGCGAGTTACCACATCAAATATTTATTCCCCCGCCAACTTCGGTTGATATAGTTTTAGTAGTTTGGGAGAAAAGTGTTAGAAAGCGGGGCCAAGTCTCCGGGCAGTGGTCGAATTCTACTCTGCTAAAGTAAAGACTCAACAGACTGCTAACGAATATGACAAGTTTAATCAAAAGATCTAAGTGTTTAGTCAAGTTGTGGGTTGTAGGGAGGGTCGAATTTACGAATAGAGTTCCTACCTTCCTGATCACTTAGATACGTAAAAAGTATCCGCCTCTAATTTAAAGTGCGTCAATCGATTTATTTAGGCTTTATAATAAAATAATAAAAAATCAGTAAGGATTTGCATTATAACTTAATTATTTCTTCATTCAGCTGAGGGCTAGCTTAAAAGTTTAATGAAAGAATAGGTTTTACTGCAAAACTGAAAGTGATTTAAATTTGCTCGAATTGTTATTTTGAGCTTAAAGAACATACAAGTATTTCCGTTCAACTTCAAATTGAACAAATCCACAAAATCTCGGTCAATGGACTGCAGTTTCGTGTAAATCAAATGCCATTGTACCCTAGACAACGTTTGCATAAGCAACTGTGAGTGTGTAGTAGCCAGTAAATTCAAACAAAAATCGCTACCAAATCGCCAGAGAGGTGAACTGATTATTGAAATGGCCCTGCGGAAAAACTGTAGAGTTATATTGAGAATTTGCTATTTGGTGTCCATATCAAGAAACTTACTTAAGAAAGTTAGTTTTAGCAAAAAGATTTGGGCCCTTGCTCCTTTTAAACTCCGCGATAAATATAATCACAACAAAATATATTAGGATTGTTAAAATTTTTGGCTTTCCAAAGCTCGTTAAGGTTTTTGTCCTGAAACATGTAAAAAACTAGCAGAGGTATATGCAGCTTGTGCTTGTTAAAAATATTCTTACTGGGTAGTTACGAGCCTCTCGATATGTATAAGCATATGCACCTGGACAACAATTGAGTACCGTTAAATGTAAACAAATGAGTTTGCGAACAAACACATTGATAAATAGAGAGATACAAGTATAATGCCATCAACAGACAAACGGATAAAACTTGAACTGGCAGACACTTCGACTTCGGGGAACAACAATAGCATTCGAAAGTCTAGCACTCAAGCTATAGCTACATATTTTCTTATTCAGATATGTCTCTCCAAAGAAGTGCTGGGCTGGCAGTTTGCCGCTCAGGCGGTTCGTTAGGCAACTAGTTACTCACTTCTTTATGCAGTAAGTCAGTCAAGCTGCCAGTCAAGTGGGTAGCGTCAACAAAGTTTACATTGCGTTACCAGCACAAATAGTGGCGTCAATTGAAAATGTCAGCAACATTTTTTGATTTCCCCACGGAAATTGATGGTATTTGCCCACCTGTGCAGTCAAAATGAAGAGAGCGCTGAATAAAAGTGTAAGGAAGTGAGTGAGTGAGAGCCAAGTGAGTTATCTACGTATATGCAAACATATGCAAGCGTAGACATATGTGAAAATATATTTTTATAGAGTTCTAAACTTGGCAAACTAGTGCGTCAGCGCATTATTCACATTCACTCACATACCGGTTTATGCTAACAGAGTTACGAAATTGATATTGTGATCCACAGCTAAAAGTGGATATATGTTAATAGGTACACTTGAAAATGCAGAAAGATGAGCAAATTGAATTTAATTACGTAAGTAATATGTGCCTTGGTGATTTATTTTTTAAGCCCAGCTTTAATTTACTCCACAAAATGTAAAACATTTAAAAATACAGTAAATGAACCACAAATGCTTCCCAATAATACTGCTGAGGTCAACCGGAAAGAAATTTCTCGAAGTCAGCAAAATAAACTCGATTCGATCGCATGTAATAACACTTCCAAGCAAGAAAATTTACTAAAATAAATGTTCCAGTTATAGTCGAACCTATGCAACCCGACCGGGCCCGGGTTGTCACTTAGTAGTCCCACCGTAGAGCAAAGCTGAAGTGGTATCGGAAGCCACACTTATAGTGGCAAGAGTCGGAACTAAGTTGTTCATATTTCTTCCGTATGAAAATTTCTTATCTTCAGTTTTCATATGAGATGGAGCGGTGAGTCCAATTGCAAAAGATACCTCGGATTTGCGATTATCGGACAGCGCCTCGGCGAATTTAAGAAGTGTAAAGTGAAACAAGTCAAATTGGGTTATAATATTTTAATACGCTGGATTAAGGGGTTATAAATCAAGGACGTATATTCAAGGTGCGAACGAACGGCAAAGTTGACTAATCCTTTCCGGTTGTAGGGGTATTTAAAATCTGTGAAACACAATAGTGCACAACCAGGTGTTTTCAATTTCCATTGGCACTCTTCGATTTAAGACATGATTGGAAGCCAAGTTGGGATAATTGAATGGAAAACCAAGCATTCGAATTCTATAAAAGGAATATTTATCAAAAGCATTAGGATAATCAACATAAACTATATCAGCTTTCCATCCTTCCCCTCCCCTCTCATTCCTATGCTTTTAATGCAATATACAAACTTACTATTCACCACATTTTCAATCAGTTTAGTATAATTTTCTGCAATATCTATTACAAACTCTAAATTTGAGTGATTTGAGAGCAGCATTTTGAGTATCTGAGCACATGTTTGGTATATGGTTCTTATGTTTCTTAAAGCTAAATGCTCGCCGCTGTTTTCCGAAAATTTTCAGAGCCTTCGCAACAATTCAATTCGAATTTTTCCAAGACTAAAATTGGTGAAGTTGATCGTCTGAATTCGCAAATAATTGCTAATATTCTTCTTAATAATTAAAGTATTATGAATTCTTTATCACAGGTTTGGCACTAATGCCCTAAGAATTTAATAAGTAAATCTGGTATTAAAAAAATTAAACTCATTACTATAAATTGATATATTAAATAGTAAACAAGCTCATAAAAACTATATATTTAAGGCCTAGTAAAAGCAAATAAAATAAATAGTAACAAATCCACTCTTTTTTCTTTAAATTGAAGGTTTTATTTAGCATAGTTAGAAAGATCCGATTTAAGTCAAATATGCATGTTCGATTACTTGTTACCATTTTGAAGGTAATTTCACAATGCCCCTCTCATGTAAACTCATCCCTACTGGCAAAAACTGTGACATTCGATTTTCACAGGCTTTTCTTAAGGCGTATTTTCCACTAGCTAAATCATTCGCTATAGACAGACACAGGTGGTAATTACTTGTTACCCGTTACGGTCTATAAGGTGGATGACTAAGAACTTCCCAACCAAGCTTCCAAAGTTTGTGTCGAGTTTAGTTCATGGGTAATCGAAACAGGGCTTACATGATGGTTGCACGACTTCCATTATTTTATCGGTATTTTCGACAATTTGCCTCCTAGAGCGTGGTGCATTTTGACGTCAAAATTAGCAGAATGGAATCTATGAAGCCAAAATTGAGCATGATTGGTACAGTACCTATTACAATATCAGGACCATAAGAAACGTTCACAATTTTATGTGCCAGGATTTTCTTTTTTGTGTTTTTGAAGAAAACGAACAATACTGAGTAAATCAATAACAAAAATGTGAAACAAGTTTTTTTAGTACGAAATCTTAGCTTTCTAGCACCATATAGCGTAACTCCATCGCATTTATACAACGCGATATACAGATTACTAAAGCTGTCTATTGGAAAATTAATGGATTTATTTTTACTAGGCCTAATATTTTATAATTATAATTGCATTCATAATTTCGCTCATATGCCCCGTTATCCTTCTCAACCGAATAAGTACAGCACGCTGTAGAAATAATGAACGCTTGAATTTGAGGCATAATTGAGTTTAGTTCTAGTATGTGTTCAAAGATGTATGTGTATTTTATATGAATTTTATATCAAAGTTTATAAAGACTTATAAAACATTGAGCAAAACGTAAATAGATGTATAAAGATTCCATTAAAAGTGCGTATTTATGAATAAATTTTTTGGTAAAAATTGTTGGCTCACAAAAGTCTAAGCAGATTATCTATCAAAGTCTTTAGAACTGGGAATACCTTTTAAATGGTAAAAAAGAACAGGTCACTCATGCTTTTAGTTTCCAAAGTCTGTATTTTATCGCGTAATTTTTTATAAATCGCACTCTTGGATTTTGTAAATCCTATGGGAACATCTGGTTATACTGGGCACATACATAAAAATGTTGCGATCACACCACAGACGAGGGAAATCCACTAAAACGAAGTTGATTTCAACAATCCTTGGTCAAATAAGTATAGGTTTTTGTAGGGGGAAGGGGAGACGAAGGGAAGATCACACTTGAATGGTCACAACCACCGACTAGTTATTGTCTGTCGAGTTTTTAATGCTGAAGGCTTTATTAGCTTATACTTTCTTGAAACCGACTGGCGTTACTATCAATTGTGAGCGCTACGGAGAAGTGATTTGCCTATTTTTGGTGCTCCACGTCATTCACAATCATCTAAGTATCAAATGGTTCAAACAGGATGGTACAAAATGTCATAAAGTACGTCAAAGCATGAACTTATTGGTATAAACTTTTGATAATTGACTCATATTAAGAAATTGGCTTAACAGTTAGTAACCAAGGTTATGTGTTTTTATTTCTTGTATTGTACCTTTTTTTGTAGAGCAAGTCAAGTCATAGTCTATGTGAGTAAATCACCTACAACTAACATGTTGGCATCGAACATTCCATGCGTTATTGGCGAGAAAAGTTCTGTTGTTCTAGAAAATTTGGTTTTCATAAGAGTCTTATGCCTGAAATCTTGTGCATATACTACACAGCATTGTTTAGGTCTTTAAATATGTAAACAAATGAGATAAAAATATTGTCTATATCATTAATTGTTTGTGTAAAAACTAGCCCTACTAATAAAAGTTTCTTCTAAGACAACGTCTGGTCTTTCGTCCATATTTTAAGAAATCAGTAAAGGCAATCAAGACTATCGGAGCGACAATAAGGAGAGTCAGAGCAGAGAATATAATCGATCATATTGTATAACAGTCTACAAGAAATTTTGCTTAACCTTTTTTTTTTAAACTGATCTTTAGCTCGCTCCAAAGCCTCAGTAATTGAAATAAGTTTTTAATTAATGATATGGGTATAATCTGCCAAGTTTCAGTTCATTCAACAATGAAATTCTTGAACACAAACAACATTTTTGAAATCGACTATCAAATCATTGGCTTGTATGATGATATTGATTTTCTGAATATATAGCTGCCTTCGAATTATGCTTGCTGCAAAATCTATAAATTTTGACACTTACACATCTTTCCGAAATCTTCTGTAATCACATGTCAACCATTAAAAAGCTTAGCAAAATACTCACAGTGTGATCGAAGAAAAACACGTACATACACACAAACAAACCGAAGAGAGGAAATCATAAGCAAACTAGAGTAAATAAAAAGTCGAAAAATTTCAGAAACGTAACTACAATAACAGTCAATATGAGCACATGCCATGCGACCAACACGTAAAACCATTTGGACATTTCAACGACATGTCAGGCCGTCTGCCTACCGAGCTTTAAGATTTCAATTTAAGGCTTTGACATACTTTCGAGCATACACACGAGCATCCACACATACATATTTCTGACGATGTGTGTGTGTTTTCACGCAGTTACTCCACAATTTCTCCCGCTGCGTTCGGTTCCCGGTTCCTATACGTAGTAGACACCACGCTGAGCTGTTGGTGTGCAGTGTGAATGGTTCTTTGTAGTAATCATTAGAAAGTTCACCCTTGTGTATCTCTGCACTGTAAGTGCTTCATGAATATTGAAAAACTTTGCTCGTTCGTTTCTGAGCTCCAGCAACGCACCGTATGCACATCCTTTGAATTCATCTATCGACACCATCGATGGCAACACTGATGGCAGCAGCACTGCCCGTACTAATGTGTGCCTGTGAAGTGACACACATGCCAAAATCGAATGCTCAACCCTACATGCATGTTTGTATGTATGCGTATTTGTGCGAGTGCATAGAAATTCCGACGAAATTGCATGCATACAATCACACATACACACATGCATTCCAGTGAAAAAATGTTGCAATGGGTTTGAAGGCTGCGTTCAGGGTGATGAGGGCGCTGGAGTGTCATTGAAAGCTGGTTGGCAAAGTTAAAAGTAAATGTGCTGCGCCGCAACTATTGGTATGCTGTGTGTGCGAAAGTTTCCGGTGGTTAAACAAACCATTAACAACACCACAGTGCCGCAGATTGCAGACTTACGTATCAGGAAGTGATACACATACCATTGGTACAATAACCAATAGTAATGTATAGAGATGCACATACATATCAATTCATTTTATTGTCATGTTTAAATATTAATAGACTTTCTGCTACTCATTTCGCACTGTATATATATTTTTAGATTTAAAACTTTTTACAAAAGTTTCTACTCAAAGCGCTTCTTCGTTTCACAAATGGACGAAGACTCGGATAGTGATCTTTAGCAAGTACGAGTGTCCGCTAAATACTTGACAGACGAAAAACCAGCAAGATTTTTGAAAAAGGTTTTTTACTTCGCAACATATTCCCCTTTTAACTCGATACACTTGACCTAGCGATACTTTAACTGCTTTAACGGTGACCATTGGTCATTGGTCACCTTTCAGACCGTTATGACACCCTTCGTATTTTTGGAGCAGGTATGCCGGGTTCGTGGATCTATGTTTCGTCAACGGTTACGAAACAGCGCAGAGACTCCTTGGGATTGCGCTTAAGTAGCGTCAAACATTGCGGTGAAGTTGTCTGACGGTAGTGCTTTTTGTCCGGAGTGAGCAAACGTGGCACTTATCGGACCGCCCTCATTGATATGGTCTTATTTTTGCTCTTCTGCCACGCTAATACTATTTCGTGCACTTTTTGAACTCGTAAATATTCGCATACTTGAAATGTGTTCTGAGCGCTGAACCTGCTATTGCTATCCGACTGAGGCTAAATTTATAACCATGAAAAAGTTGAAACCTTACTAGTTAGGATATATGTGCTATATTCCCCATGTGATTAAATATTTAGAATCAAGTCAGATATAAATTGAATTTTAAATTGTGGTGCTATATCATATATCCTGGTACTCGACAAAACAAGCGTTTTATTTAATATAAAAAAATGCAGAACTAACGGTACAATTTTTCAAATTAGTACTAGTTCTTAATAGAAAGCGGTGTAGTTTTTCTATCTAAATTTTTTTCAGCACTTAAACTCAAAGAGACCTCCAAAAGGGCCGCCATGCTGTCTGAACGTTTCGATGAGGTTTTTCGGTATTCCAACGAAGTTGATGGGACTACGTCATGTAATTTTACACAGTTTATATGGAGTCATCAAAATGGTTTATAGTTAGTGAATTTCTCTAGACGTTCTTCATGATTCGACATTAGTCGAGTAATTGCAAGAAATTGTGAATTGCTCCCTGAATACAGGAAAGCAAACCTAAATTCCAGTGACATATTTCACACTCTACCTATTCTGTTTTCTACAGTAAACTCTAGGCATGTTTGCTAAATTTCAGTTGAAAGTTATTCGCATTCTTCATCTTAGTCATTCTTTGGGAATGCTTTCGTAAGTACTTCATTAGATTTTGTCAGCACCGCGAAGAACGGTTGTGAGCGCAATCCAATTATTTCTCTCTTGGTGGAAATAAGCGCAGATGTCAGGAGTTCACTTCGCCTAGATGATCTTTTGGCTTGTTGTTGCTTTGTTGATAAACACTCACGGTAATAGCATCGACGAAATTTTAGAATGGTTAAGAACCTCTCTTACTTAACGAAAAAACATTTAGATCTATTGGATGCATTATAGAATTTTTATTGAGATCATACTGTCCATAAAATGTTACATCTTTTTTTCTAGCACGGCAGACTTACCTTGCCAATAACACGCCAAAGATTGATTTCCAACATGAACCACTAAAATGTTGTACCTCGAAAAAAGTATGGTCAAAGTAGCATAATCTCATCAACGATGACCTATAGCCGTATACTGTTTTGATATTATTCAGTCAAAAAAATTTTGTCAAAATAAAGTTGTGTGTTAACGCGCTATATAGCTTGTTTCACCCCCTACTGGAACTATTAAGACAACTGACATTAACATCTAGAGCAAAAAAGTGGTCAATAATTTGTCAGTAGCGCGCCACTCTTACTAACACCGGCTTCGAATTCAGTTTCAAAAAATTCATAAGTGTATTATGTATATGTCCTTCTGTATGCGAACCGCACCAGACAGTAACTTTTCGTGTTGTATGGTAATTCGCCAAAATATATATGGCTAACCCATTATTTCGAAAAAAACAACCTTTACTTTGCAGATAATATAGTACAAGTATACACAGCCATTCCTTATATGCCACACTATTTATTAGTTTGTTTGGCGCGTGAAAAGTGTGTTGCAGCAACAAAGGGATATTTTTCCATTGCCACATTAAATGAAATAAAAGGTTTGCCTCAAAGGTGGCCGCAAACACTTTCCATCCCATAACATAAAATTTTGTATATCAGTGCGTACAAAAATTTTTAAGATATATCAAAAAGATAATATATTGTCTAGACCACTTTTGAACGACACATCTAATTGATTGACATCATCTAACAATTGAGGTGAAAGAAAAAGGAAAAGTGCAGACAACTAAAACAATTTCGAAGTATAGTAAATTTAGTTAACAACGCCGTATAGGAATTCTGCGATGGTACTTGGACTTAACCTCATTTATAGCTGCCTTATTTCGTAGTAAAATTTTAGGGTCTGAAGTATTTTTATACTCTCGCAACATATTGCACAGGGTATAACAGTTTTATTCACAAAAAAGTTGTTCGTTGCACATAACACTAGTCGATATAGGAATAGAGTTATATGCATCATGATCAGAAGGTCAGACTGACGAGGTGTATTGAATTCCGGATCGGACCATTGTCACGCCTGCAAATTATAGTCAATTGTAAATATATAAAGTGATATAACAAGGGCACAAATTAAGTTGCACGACTTGAATTTGGTACAGAGGACCAAAGGAGTGACGTTAACTGTGGTTTGAAAAACTTTGAAAAGTGAGCCTCACTCTGGCCCCTAATAGATATAATGAATATATCTTACAAATTATTCAACTCATGTGTACAAATGTGCCAAATCGGATGATAACCACACCAGCTCTCTGACGTTAAAAGCAATAACCGTAAAGGTAGCAAAGCAGGCTTTCCCTGCTATAAAGCTGTACAATGGTCGTGGCGCCGCCCAGTTTTGAACCAACTTGCATACAACAGTAACAGTTCTACGAATATGTACCATATTTAGTGCATACTATTTTCCTGACATCCTTATTTTACAGTTGGAAAATGCGCAATATCGGACTGCAACAACTTCTACTTCCTATACGACACCATTTCATACTCCATCATATTTTTTAAATTCATAATAAATAAATAAAGTATCAATGAAGATGTCGCCATAAAACTTTGCATGAACAGCGTTTTCAAAGTGTTACACCTCTCATCTCGAAGTCGGAATATAACTTTTCATGCCCCAGATGCCGAATATGATAACCTCAATCCCTATGGGTGATTTAAACGGTAATATTAACTAATCGTAATGGTATATTGCCGTAATTTAGGGAGTATCTTTTCCTGATTTATTGAGCCAAGTGTTAAAAATTTTCAAATTTGGTTCAGTGCTTCATCTAGCTCCTGTATACTGAATTTAATGAGGTTCGAACTTCACATATCGACTACTACTACTATTATACTACATGTGCACAACTGCAGAAAAATTCTACAGATCCATCACATTCGAAAACAATGACATCCGTACTTCTGACACTTATTATTTTAACAAACGCTAGGCATTTCCATTGTTGTTTATGCTGTGTTTTTATGTTTATTAGTGGTCAAATGGGCTACGTGTTTGAACTCTACTATGAACTCCTACAAGAACACTTTTTCACGCAAAATTTCTTAAGTTATTACTGAGTATTGTTGTTATTGTTTAAGCTTTTAGTGTAAATTACAATGGCGTAAGTCAACTGCAGATTTTACGATGATTTCTTGATGCACTTGAGTGGCACAAAACCATGCATAAATATATGTTATGTACATATATATGTATAGATATATATATATATATCATAATGGACGTCTTAGTATGAAACATTCCAAAGTAAATCGGGTTTTTGACAATCTCTATTACAGATTGACTTATTTGCTTGAGAACTTTTGTCTAATTGCCTAATGGGTGACATTTACTTAAGCGGTCAGACCATAGTCTAGTGCCATAAAATAGGACTATCATCGATAAATTATTCCGAGAGTGAGGAAGAGGGATCGCATTGTTTTCTTACAAGCTTTATTATATATATGTTTGAGTGTTTAAAAAACTTTTTTTATTGACATTTTGATACAAAACGACGGTCATTGGGCTAATCTTCAGAAACACATTTTTCGAGAGGACCCCGACGGGCAACGGTGATTCAAGAAAATCTTAAATGCATATCTAGGTAGAAAGGGTAGAAGCTGCGCGAGTGAGAACTGAAAACATGTACAGGTATTATATTATTCCTAATACTCCCTATATACTACCTTGTTAGGAATGCTTCAAGAGTAACAACGGCGTTGCTCTTTCAGTCACAAAATATATACTAAATTTTGTGTTAAGTTGGCACATAAATTTTCACTAGTGCAGTTTGATCATTGTAAATGTTACGCCATTTTAATGTTTTTATTTGAAAATCCTAGACTAGCCTAACCCCTAAAAGAGCCATATAACCTGTTCACAATAAATTTAATGAGAGCCCAATGCTTTGCTTAATGATATGAAATACATGCAAATCATATCTACTCTCTCTAATTCATCTTGGAATGTCCCTTAACCAACTTGCATACCTATTTTGTTAAATATATTTTTGCGTGCTTATTCTACAAACATCTTTCATACCCATACATATGCGAATACTTAATTTACCGAAATGAATTTCGTTTATTCGAATGAAATTCCTTTCACAATGCAATTACGGGCCTGGTTATTTGGTTGACATATTTGGTCTCAGACATGTTTTATTACCATTTTGCAATGATGTATGTACTCGTATGAACTATTTCTTAAACACGTCTTGGTGGACCGAATACACATAACTGTAGTTAAAGTGTGTATGTGTAGTATAAATTACATATACTTGTGCGCATATATCTTTTCCATTTCGTTAATGGAATTTACTTTAATTTGAGCAATTCTTCAATTGAGTGTGAAAGTATTTTGGTATTTTTCCTTTCAATATGTAAATATATTATAAAAAAATAAGAAAGAGCTAAAATCGGGTGTAACCGAACATTCTAAACTCCCGTAATGTGCAAGGATAAGGGGCGGGGAAATGCTTTCAGGTGCTGGCATGGCTTTGTATTAAAAAATGTTGCTGCAGAATTCAACATTTATTATTCGACGAAATTGTCCATGGATTGCAATCATATTTGGTATCTTATTGCCTTATATTACAGGCCATCGACTTATGTACTTTCGTTGCTATATTTTGCTTCGTGTCAGAGATATTTATATTAAAATCTATCAAATTAACTCAAAAGTGATATATGCGATATAAACTCAGCCAAAGTGGTTTAATGAATATATTAAATACATCAGGCAAAAGTCAAACAGAGAAAAGGAAATCATTATATTAGGAATAAGCGGCTTAGACCATGATCTAGACCGATTTCTTTAATATTTAGCGTGAAATCTTATTGTGTTTAAGAAAACATATCCACTTAATTTCATTGAAATATCACACATATTGACCAACATAAACGGTTTAAAGTCAGGTGGAAAGTCGGGAATTCTTATATCGGGCATTTTTGGGATAGAGGAAGATCTGCACTGATCACATTAACTCTTTTCATTATTCAAGTATATTAGGCAACATGTTTTCACCCAGTTTTGCCATGGAAATTACACAGTGACCAACATATTCGGCATAAAGTCTGCTTGAATAACGAAAATCATTATATGTAGTACATGGGAGCTGGGGTAATTCGTAGACCGATTTCACACATTTTCGGCAGTAAACTATGACATATCCGATATTACATGTTCACTTAATTTTGCTAAGATATCTTACATATTGACCGAAATATATCGTATAAAGTGTACCCAGAGGTTGAAAAATCTGAGAATTGGTATATGGGGGCTAGGGGAAGTATTTACCCGATTTTCACCATTTTTGATACCAGAGTACACTATTATCATGGAAAGATAATCCTTAAATTTCATAAGAATACCTTAGAGATTTCCCGATGTTTTCGATAAAAAGCCAGATAGAGGGACAGAGGTCATAAGGTTCGGTACCTGGTGGCTTGAAAGGTTATAAACCGATTTCGCCTATTTTTACGCATAAGATGAAGTAACCAAAATTATTATTGCATTATTATTGCATTATTTGTGCAAAGTTTGATTTTCATATCTTAATTGCTGCTCAATTTGTCTACTTTAAACTGAAAGGAGCAGATGAAACCTAAAATTGTGTTATATGAGAAGTAGGCGTGGCTTTCTTCCGATTTCGTCCATTTTAACAGTGTGAAATAAGAATGTAAATATAATGTCATATACAAAATTTTGTTGAAATCGGTTAAGGTATTCTTGAGATATTGGATTTCTGGTGGGCGGTGCCACGACCTTCTCAAAAAATTTACTCAGATTCCTATGCAACTCTTCCGTATCATACTTTCTGCAAGATTTCATGTCTCCGACGTGTTCCTTCAGCGAGTTAACGCCTTTTTAGTAGCTTTCAACATAACTTTCGTATGGGAGGTTGGCGTAGTCAATATCCGATTTCACTTTATCAGTTTTCGATTAATGGCGTTTTGTGGACGTGGAAGATGTCCAATTACGCCCATCTGCAATACCAGCCGTCTTACGGTGACAAGGAACACGTGTACCAAGTTTCATCAAAATAACTTAATTTTTACTAAAGTTATCGCTTGCACGGACGGACGAACTTACAGACAGTCACTCGAATTACAACCCGTCTTTTCATCCTGATCATTTATATATAAATATGTCTATATCTAACTCGATTAGTTCTAGGTGTTACAAACAACCGTTAGCAGCATGTTGCGAGAGTATAAAAATGGATTGCGCTTAGGATAATATGTGGTTCATAATGCGAGAGAATAAAAAGTTCGAGAACGCCCGAATGTAGTACTTTATTTCTTTGGGGTGGTTCCCAAACTCAACTCAATTCATTTTTTCACTAATTCGCAATTTTCTTCACAATTTTTCGTTTTGGAGAAGTTACTAAGTAGAAGTTTGCCAAGGTGCGTAAAAGTTTGCGTAAAAGTAGGTGGCCGAACTTGTCAGGACTAAAAAGAGTAGTAAAAAAGTAAAATATTTAAGAAAATTCTTGAGTATTAAAGAAGATTTTTGGCGACAATGAATTCTTTAAATATATTTCCACAACTATTTAACGCATACTACTGTATATTCCGGGCATGTAAGTGACCAAACTACACTGGTAGCTTCCTAGAATTAAATACCAAGTATACGGAAGAAAAAAGTGCAAAAATTAAACTCTTCTTTGCTTTATCAATGCAGTTGATCGTATTTAATACATTTGTAACACATGCGCTTTATTCGGCATCGGAAATTTAAATATGTACATTTGTATATGTGCGCTTCAAAACAATTGAATCTACAGAACCCACAGAAAGTTAAGTTAACTTTTGCGGAAATGCAATCGACAAACGCGTTTACACAAACGAATACGCACATGCACTCATACTTATAAGTGCGCATTTACTTATATCGACCGAGTCAGTGAACTAAAATGACATTTTCGCTAGGAATTTATTTCACTTGCAGTTTTTTCCATTTTATTGATGGAAAAGTTGGTCAAAAAAGTCCAAAAAAAAACGAAAAACTGGAAACCGAAAAGTGAAAAGTGAAGTGAAGAGCGAAAGAGAGAATTACATGTGTGGGCATGCGAGTGAATGAAATGAATGGAGGGGGGGTGTACGCAAAATCGCCAATGCGATTTGAAAAGTGCCAAGCGTACAATTTAGCAGCTGACAGCTGCACCTTGTCGCTTAGTAGACGCAAAGTGATTGCCTGATTGAACGTTGGACATGCGGCAGACATATGCGTTTTAAGTGCTACGGAATGCATTGAAAAGCGTAAAGTTTTGCACGATTTTTATTTTGCTGTTTTTCGCTATTTAATTGTTTTCGCAGTTTTTGCATGCATACTTTTACATACATAGGTATTCTTGTGCGCAGGGCAAACTTTTCCAGCAACCGTATTGCTTATCTTCCATGTGAATGGACATTGGTGAGCAGTGCTCAGGCACTTCTCTATGCACATCTATAGACGTATTTAATATGTATGTATATATGCGTGTATGTATGTGTGTAATTTAGTTGAATGCATTTGATATATGTACAGTTAGATGTATATAGCGTTCATGTGCATGAGTTTCAGCCGAAAGTTTGGCACATTAAAACAGTTGGCCGTCGTTTGACAATTTTATTGAAAACGTATTCGAAACTATTTTAATAGCTGTTTGTACGTATGTAGGGGGCTTTTTAAGTTGTGCGGACAACTAGTTAATAGTTGAATAGCAGTATGGATAAAGTTTTGTTGTCGCTGCGCACATTTACCTAAAATGCATTCATGTACCTGTATATATGTATGAACTTGGACACGTATACATATATAACATGCAAAACGATTGCGGCACGAGTATTTTGTGTTCAGGTGTCATTTTGGCAAAATACAGTTTAGCCTCATTTAATATGCCATTAATATTGAAAACATGTGTGGTTTAATTTCAAAGTTTTCACAGACTATATTAGTATCTTAAATAGGAAAAATATTTGGGTAGTGGTTACGGTATTCGTTGTAATTCGTTGTAATTGTCCTATTTAATTTGCCAGATTGAGTGTGGCCAATCGTAGTATTTGGTTTGCTCATTAATGGTAATAATATGTACCCAAGCTGTGAGATATGGTATAATTTTTACCGGATTACCGATTTCGATACTGAACAGATTTCAAATAATAGTATTGAATCTAATGCAAGTAAGTTGTAATGATATATACTGTAAACCAAACACGTCGCCTAATATTACTATTTCTAAATTATAATTAGTTGCCTTGGTTTCGAGTTTCAAATGTTAGCGAGTAGCGCATCGAACAAGCTATTATATATTAGCTGTTCAAATAGATTGACAGAAATTGCTCTCATCCAAGCGCAAGTGTATTTCGCTTCTTTCGTTGGTTGAGAAATTTTATACGCACATCCAAAACACAGATACCCAAAGTTAGCGAGCAGAGAAATGGCGAATCAATGACGGCTTTTGTATACTTAATCGCAAATCTCTAATCTTCCGGTATATGCATTCAAATGTTCCCCATCTCTTTCCACCTGGTGAGGATAACATCTCACGCAGTTTAACCCACTCAGTTGCCGTTAGTGTCATTGTCAAGAGCCATTGAGGTACAATATAACTACCCGATTATAATACATTAAACAGTGAGGAAAACTTGGAAACTATCTTCAGAAGACTTTATGGAGATTCTTGTAGGTGAAAATAAGTAAAATTCTTTTAAAGTCTACTGACTTATATAATGAGAGATAAATAAGAGCCTTAATGTACTATTGGTTGAAGAAAATGAGGATCTTCAAGTGCAAAAATTCTGCATGTTGCTTATACAAAAATATTTTTGAGTAGATTATTATTAAATAATAGAATATTTATAAATATCTAACCAATAAAAAAGAAAATTGATTGCTTTGCTTGGACTTAAAAAACATTTGTTACTTTGTTTCATTATAATAGAAGCATTAAACAATTTTCAACTTTAGAGTTGTGAAGTGAGTTACTACATTGCCTACTGATAATTTTGTAAAGAACTATACATTTACTTAAGTAACCAAAAAACTGCTCCGATTTATAGATAAATATGAATAGATGAAATACTTCTGGGATTAAGAAGGAAAGTACCCTCGTAAGCCAGTGTGTAAAAAGCATCGGAACCTTTTATTGCTGTCAATGGGCTATTAAAAAAAATTCGAGATTTTCCAAGCGCTGTTTGCTCTTTTTATAAAGCTTTAACTGAGCCAATTTTATTATACAAGACTAGGTATTCTACTGTTTCATCGAAAAATTGGTGCAGATCACTTCTCCCAATGGGGCTTACGTATCATAGCAACTTTGGCTTTAAAAGGGTAAATTTTTTTGTCCTTTTTCGATATTTGGACATTCAAAAATATCTCCTTAAAGGGATTTTTCAAAACTCTAATTATTTTCAAATTTTTTTTAAAAGTTTTTGCGTCATATCAACTAAACCGGCTTGAGCGTAACGTAAAAATTTAAGCGCGTTTTTCCTCTAAGCTACATTTTTTTATGATATCTCCAGTTCTGCTTTCTCGATTTTTTAAAATTTAGCAGTACTATTCTCTAAAGAGCTTTCTATCGCTTGAACGAACATACACCGAAATTTTCTAATTTGAAATTTTCTAAAATAATTCGAGTAAGTTAAAAAATTAGAGAAAAAATCGGCCGTTATTTTTGAGTAGCTAAATCATTTTTTTTTAGTTTGTTTGGTTCATACGACAATGACATTAATACTTATCAAGAGTTTGCTATTATTTGATTTTTCGAACGACCACAAGGGTAGAAATCGTGACTGCGAGGACACGGCGTTTTTCTTTCATTCTCTAATTCAAGAACGCATAACTTTTTGAAAGTTGGTTTATTATTTTATTTAAATTTTTTTAAATTATCAATTGCTTTTGTCAATATCAACACAAGAGTGCTGCCTTGGAACGTAGTTCGGCCAAATCGTTATGAGTATATGTAGGCTTTGCTATAATTTAATAACCTGAAGAATTTCAAAATTCACTATCAGCTCTTATGGACGTGCGGCCTCTAAACTTGAGCATATACAACATTCCTTTGAATTCACTTAACGCTTTCCGAATATGCAATCGATCTAACTTTAATCCCTTACGGAGGGCATTTTTGCACTCTAAACGAGTTGTTGTTTGTTCTTTTACACTTTATTTATTTCTTAACACTTATTTACATAACTACAACTCAATTTAATGGCTTTATTATTGCCAAACATATCACTAACTAATGATTTTTACAAAATATTAAAAATGGGTATGTACAAATAGCCTTGTATATAAAATGAGAGTGAAACAAATGTACATAGTTAAGCTAAGCATATTTCGTGATTATACTTCCCTTATTTTTGTTTGCTATTACTAGAAATGTGTTACTAATTTTAGTGCTGCAACAGCTGCCATTTCCCGGAATACGTAAAGCTTCTTGCATTACATGTAGTATGTAAATATTATTTTGCTTAATTTTTACGCATACATATATTTGGTGGCAACTTTTTTGTTGAGCATATAGAACTATTTGAGTTGAAGCTATGTACTTCACCTTGAAATACGACTCGATCGGTATTAATTAGACATAGTAACAATATCGAATTTACAGTTCAGTTTTCAGTAACTGCTGCTGTTAGCCCAATCCTCCTGCGTGGGAACCTGAACAATAAGTAGCTTCTTCTGCAATGGAGTATGGCGAACGTCCTCTGATTCTTCGCAGCCAAACTATAATATCTTTACGTACCCATTACGTCAAAAATGTGCCTTATCGCTGAGTTAAGTTTACCGCTCAGAGGAGGTTTGACAATATAAATACCAGGTTGGACAACAATACCTGTCAGAAATTGTATACTTCTGAAAAAATAATCATTAATTATATCCTTACGTCCTGACTGAGCATATGTATGGTATAACAGAAGCGAAATTTTCAATAATTGAGCGAGCACATTCGGTAAACATATACATTTGGTAACACACATATGAGAATATGTTACTATTTTCTATGTGATTTATTCGATTTTATTATCATTTGATCGCTTTGCCGCGCACTTTTTCTTTTCTTTGACATATGTCTATATGTATGAATAATTGACGGATTAGATGTGTGCAATACTTCATATAGAACTATATAACAACAAAATCGTAATATTGAACTAGTTAGAATAACTAATCATAACTACCATACTAACCGAAATTGTTTAAATATTTTTGAATAGATCACTTGCTTATTGGCACTAGAATTAACTATTAAATCGTCATCGGTTATCGACAGCTTATAGGAATCTAAATTTAGATGGAGCTAAACACCTTCGTGCTTTCTTTTAGAGCTTCCAGGAAACCAATAAGAATGTGAAAGTAAGAAAGAGTATCAAGCTAATTACTTTCGGAAGATAAACATTTTACCATTTAACAGATAACTAAGGATCTGAATAGATGCTTGTAATATTACTAACAAGGTGGAAAAGTTTTTGTAAAGCCATTTCCAAAGCCACACTACTTTGGCTGAGACTAATTCGGCCTCATTACATCGAGCTGCATCGAGCATTGAGCTTTGTCATAAGACTTTCCCTCAGCCCTTCTCTATTTGTAATGATTCTAAGCGGTAAATATTCAAAGAGCATCCGTGAAGATATTTGGAAGAAGACAAAGAAGAATCATCTCGACACTTCCTTCTGAACTGTCTCTCTGTTCCGAGACTAGGTTACAAAAATTTCCGATTTCGTATTGGGTCTATAACTATATTCAGACGTTTTTTGTTTTTTTTAAATATGAACGTTTGTGTGAGAAAAACATGTGCAATAGTATTATGACATATGCCATGTATATAAAATTATAACATATAATATATGCCCTTCTGAAGCTTTTCATTATTCCAGAACCCAATTTAATTGCCTTTGAATGTATCGGGTTGCTTTTAAATGTTTTGAAACGGCTGCTTGAGTGACCCCCAAGAATTCTGCGTGTATTTGAATCGTTTTGTCTTTGGCAACAATATTCATCAATTCATTATTCATTCCAGTTCCGCATTTTCTCGCATCTCTCTTACTTTTTTGACCGCCCAGAATATTTGAACAATGAAATAATAATCAAATTACGCCATATCTGCGCAAACTGCACGAATATAGTTCTAGACCCAATACATTGTGAGTTCAAGGTTCAGGGTTGTTTATAATTGTCCAAATTTTTTTTTAAATTTATTAAACATGACATATACACTTAGAATCATTCATCATTCATTTTCTTCATCATTTGTATTTAATGTACCATCACGCCTTGAAGAATAGATTGCTCTAGTTTTTGACATATTGTCGTCCGCTGGTGTACACCCCGCCTTGCGAACATTCTAAGGCTAATGTAGCATGACACTTGTAGATTGTGTAATATTGCCGGATATTGTGTGCTATTACTTAAACTGAAATATTTTTTCCATTCCTCATGAAAATTTAGAAGTAAAGAGTGGGAAACGAATTAAATCCAATCTAAATATTCATTTTTAATTTGCATTGAAAATGTTTTTGAAAATTTTGTCCATGTGATGAACCTTTCGAACTAGTACACTATTATATATTCTATGCATATATGCTATACATGGATAATTACTAATTAATATTCTATGTAAATATGTTAAAATAAATAATTTGTACCCTCTATTGGAGCAAAGGTGAGGTAAAAATCCATTCCAATTGTGTTTAAAGTTCATCAAATTAAAAAAGCAATCTTCGATATATATTGCATGGAGTAATGATTTGAGAGTAATTTCCAACTCTATAAATTTACGCTGATATCTTGCTTTATATGATATTAATTATGAAGAATTGTATGAGCCACTTGGGGTACTTTTTTCAACCAGACAAGAGGTATTCATCATTTTTGCAAGGTGTGGAGATGATACGAATATATGAGTATGTATGTTTGTATGCAGGCTAGCAGGCTAGCATGAACAAGTTGACATTAAATACCAGTAATTAAGTCAAATAGCGTGAAAATTAAATTAAGTAAATGAATGTCGGAAAGCAAGAAAAAATTAAAACTGTTAAAGCCTTAGCGGAACAAAAAACTGCAGAGATTTTTTGACGAACTAACTGTAATTTATTCAATCAATGTCAAAAAATATATATTTCATTAAAAATTTTTATCAATACATGAATATATAAAAAAGCGCGTCAACATAAACAAAGTTGGTTTTAGACTTATGAATACATAACGACACATTTTTTGCTAAGATAATCCTTTGGAGCATTTCTCATAAAAAGTCTGCACTTTTATTTACCTATGATTTTTTTTCACTATTGCTTATGCAAAGTTTAACTAATTGAATATGTTTATGATTAAGTTTAGCAATTTCGACTTAAAGTTAACTACTGCTGAGAATGTATTTTTCCTAACATTTTGCTAACTGTTTGCATGTTTGAATGGCCAACTAGTTTCTAGCCAATTTGGCTGCATTTTGTGTTGTAAGTCAATTTACATCTATTTTACTTTTACGCTACATTAAATCTGAAATTTCAATCAAAATACTTGCGAACTCCGGCCATGGACATGGCATATTTGTTGGGTTTGTTGTATTTGTTGTATTTGTTGGACTTGTTGGCGAGCACTGCCTTTCTTGCTTCGTCAAAGAACTTTGCCCTTTGACTCTATGACTCGCTTGTTATCCAAAATATGAGCTTGTTGCATACACGTATTTGAATAATGCTTAGTCAAGTAAGCAAAATTCGCATATTTTAGGAAATAATGAAGCGTAGTTCAACAAGTATGTATGTTGAGCCGGTGTCTAGCGCACATACTCGTATTTGTGAGTGTTGAAGTGTCGCATACCGAGCGGTCATTTAGCTGTTGTTTCTTCTTTCGGTTCAATTTTGAAACCTTTTGCCCTCATGGTTTGTTAACCTCTAGAATTGTTTGTCCTGCAAATAAATAGAAATTCTCAAATTATTATGAATATATTTAATATGGTGATCAAAGCAGATATGCTATATAATTTATGAAATTTCTTACTCAGGTTAATAAATCTTTTTGAGATTTGATTTCTCCTTTCGTTATTGATTATGAAAATATTTTACGGGAATTATTGTACCTTGTAGTTAAAATAGGTTTGGGTATAGCATATAGTATATTTATAGTATCCCTAGCTCGCACCTCATTCGGCTGGCTTCGCGTTGGCTGTGTTTGAATATTTACTCAATTTTGCTGTTTTCATATCTATAGGAGGGAGCATTTACATCTTACTCTCGTTTTTTACGCGCCCGTTCTTTTCTGAATATTTTGAGGAAGTCCTACATATTATCATATGTATATTCCTTGTATCGTTATCTACACATTTTCCTTGATTTAAGGCTTGTAAATTCGATTCAGTAATATTAGAGGTCTTGTGAAAATGCATGTTAACAGTCAGATTAAACGGTTGCTTGTTCGATTATCGCTCTGCTCGCCAAATTATATTATATAGTAAACAGCAGCCGTCTCGAGAGAGTTTCAAGTATTAGAAATGTTCAAGTAAAATTGTTTACATATTCACTTTTAAATTAAAATTAATTTTTTATAAAGAAAATCCAAGGTGAACACTTTGTGAATTGTCTAACTACATACAAAGGTAATCTATATCTCATTTATGACCAGACTTCAGTTTCTCGGATTCCAGTTTTGCAAGCCTTTTCTTTTTTATTACCCCTCTCAGTCTAGTCAAAGGTTATGATGTGCCTCATAAACTTCTTTTGCACTGTTAAGCAGCTAAGAGGTATTGAGGCAGGAGCAATCTAAGAGGTATTTAATACTGTGCTAGCAACCTACTATTCGTCAATGTTTGGAAGATCTGAGGCCAGTTAAAGCAGCAGTCGAAGGACTCCTTTTAAACATTTTTCAAGTAAAACATATTAAATAAATTCATGCGATATATACTCATTTTGCGTTACAAAATTATTCTGAATAATCAAATTCAAAACTCTTCTAAAATTCGAATGCTTTGCTTTTTTTTTGGTTAAACTTAAATAAATTTTATTAAAAATTCACACCGCAATTAGGTAAATAATACTACAAATGCTCCACTAAAAATTTCCTCATATGGAAGTACCACGGCGTATACGTAACGAGCTTTTTTTATTTCTAATAGCCTTAAACTAGATCGATGCAAAGTTATGTATGTATAAAAAGATTGAATTTGCTCTATTTCCCTCTCTACACGGTAAAACTCAGACATAAATGGACCAACTCTATATGACTCCACAGATTTTTCCTCTTATGAAAGTACCACGGCGTAGACGTAACCAAAAATTTCACTGGAGAAATTTTATTTTTAATAGCCTTAAACTATTGTAGATTGACTTAGAGTTATACATGTGTATAAATAATTCATTTTCTCCCTTTCTGTCTGTATACTGGAATACTGGAAAACTTACTTAATATATGGATGTGCTTTAAAAAGTATCATGCTTTCTCTTCTTTGAAAAAAATTTTTCATCTTCATTTGTGAATCGAAATGTCGGTCATATTTTCGCACATATAAGTATGTATATATATAGATGCATATCCTTATGTATTGTACATATGTACGTATTTATTTATTAACATTATAAACTTTAACGAAAACAAATTTCATTGTCTGAAAACTCTTAGCATTCCTTTCTTTTGGATCTTAACACATTGTAATCTTATTACCTTCAACTGAGCATATATTATATGTAGTTATTTAATTCTTTTAAATCATATTTTGTTTGCGCTAACTCTTTCACTAACTCTATGTAGCAAAAATATTATTTTCCAACAATTAAGCTCATTGTCTACCGGGGTTTGTTTCATTGCGGGTATTGTTGCTGTTGCAACTATTATTTTTGCCAGCGGTTGTGTTATTGTTGTTATAATTGTTGGCACTGCAGTAGTTGGTGCACACAATAGCTGCCATAAGCCGCTGGTATGAGTGCAAATAATATGCAACACATGTGCCTTCGGTGCCTATTATCCACCACAAAGTACATCCGCAGTGTGCTTGATCTAACCAAGAAAAGGATATGTAAACACTTGTCCGCTCACAGACACACGCTCGCACACACCAACAGCATTAGCATGCACACATGTGTGTGTGTGAGTGGAGGTTGCATGCCATAATGAGCGAGATAAGTGATGAAGATGCGTGGCAACAATGGCACTTAATGCAAGGTAGTTACTCCAATACAACAATAACAAAACAAACTTATTTAGGTATACCTATATATATAAATATATACATGTATTTCTAGGCACATTTGCAATGAAAATTGAATGAAGGTGTTACACAGTAATATTCTGCGTATTATCACCTTAATTTAGCTTTTCAGGTTAGAGGGTAATTGGAAATGAAATTTAAAAACATAGCATAGATTTAAGGCTCCAAACAAACACTCGAAGGAATTATTTTAATTTTTAATCTTATTTGTTTTAAGCTCCTTGTAGGAAGTTAACATCTTTATATTTTAATGAAATCAAAAGAAAATTCAACCTCTTGCTTATTTCAACCAAAAATTACAAATCCCTGCTTAAGTAAAATCAGTAGCATCTTAAAACTATGTACTGATTAAATATCATCCTTAGCACGCTTTCGCAATCTAACTGATATGCAAGGCATAACTCAGAGAATGATTTAGATATCATGAAGAAAAAAAGCCAGATAATAATAACTTACTAATCAAGCTAGGAGAACTGAATATGAAACAAAAATATTTGAAAATATTAAGAAACCCTTATAAAATATTTGGAGAAAACGCAAATGCCGACAGTGTAGCTTATTAAAATAGCTGCGTCACAATGGTAATCTAAACTTCAAAAGAACAACCATAACTCTTTACAAAATTAACGAAGAGGCGTACACTTTGGGAAGAAGCAAGGTAAATATAGAAATAGCCACAGCTCTTTTGAAACTTTGAACCATGGCATAGTGGTGTAATACCTGAATGAAACTGGATTGCTTTACTACTAATAGGTTAACATCTTTGAAACGTATCTGTAAACAAACCACGGATAAATGGGTAAATAAAACTCCTTAGACGAAATTCTGATAGGCCCTTCAACAAGGTTAAGTGGTTTAATAGCGACAATTTTTGGGTTGCATAACACCGCATTTCACGAATACAAGCACAAACTCAGAACAAAGCCAAATTTAAACCTTGGCGAGCATTCTCCGAATAAGTAGATAGAGTAAGCGGACCAAGAAAACATTTTGTAATTTTTATTGAAAGTTCGTAATGTTCGTCGTGATCGTTCACTAATGGTTGACAGCCAAGGTTGCAGATACTTGACATGAAGGATTCAATAATAATATTATTAAAAAGTTTCTATATTTTTTAATAAAATAAATCCTCGAGCAAGTATGATAGTCTCGTTTTGAAGACAGAAATGGTAGCGAGAGCTTTCAGAAGTTCCAAACCGACAATGTAGATAAATTTTCTGCGAAATGGTACTGATCCACTGTGGTGTGATCTACTGATCACTTGGTAGAAAAGAAAAAACTCCTGCTAAAAAGCATAGAAAGGATGTGTGGCGATCTCATCAAACAATGATGACACCCAATTGTTTGACCTTGAAACAGCAAACATATATCAAAGGAATGTAGGTTGATACCGCTCTACATGTAGCAGTAAAGGCAATGGAAAGTTTCTTAGCTAGCGTGGTTAAGTGGGAGCATGATTTCATACTCGATCTTGTTACAGAACTCAGGCTAGATTGGCAATGTGATGAAAAATAGTATTGACGAAAAGATGAGCTGAAACGAAAAAGCCATAAAATGTGGTTATTTAACTGTTGAGATAATATCAGCTTGAACAACTTTTATGAGAATAAAACATCATTAGAAGTTCTTTGACAAGAATTTTCGTACATTTGTCGGCAAATAAATCAAAGAGTTAACTAGAGAGTTTTACGTTGTTGCTATTTCAAACTATTTTTTCATCGATACTAGATAAAATGAAAAAATTGATAGCTGAATTTTGAAGCACGGATGTTGTGGACGTGCTTATGATTTTTCTTATATTCCAATGCGTGGCGAAAAAGATAACATTTATGGACACCTTCACCGTAGCTCTACATACACAGGCGAAGCATGTAGGAAGTTAATTTCTACTTCATGAATCAACATTTACTGGAAATGTGACTCTAACTATCTTTGATCCATCAGTGAAAATCAGTTCAGTTAGCAAGGATGAGTGTAGTAGTCTATTAGTCGAACATATGTTGGTAGATCGAAGGCCTGTATCTGGCAGCTTAAAAAGGTTTTCAAAGTTTCAAAATGGGTGCGTGAGTGACTCCCAAAGATTTTGAAACCTCTTTTTGTATTTTGCAACAATCTCCATAGAGTAATCGAGTAATGCTTCCAGTTCCTCATCTTCTCGTATCTCTCTTACCTTTTTGGCCACCCAGGACGTTCTTCCTCTTCCACACTTTTAAACTGAGCAAACCACTTTTGGCACACTCACTCAGTTAGAGCATATTCACCATAAAATTCCACTAAAATGCGATGACTGGTATGACTTTCGGCCAAGCTGTTCTTTGTATTGAAATAATGAAGAAGAACTTCCCGAGAGAACACTTTCTCAGGCACAAAGTTCGACACATTTGAGTTAAAAAAAAATTATGGTTGTTTACCCTTTAAATGAATGGCATACTGAGAAAGGCGCACAAGGACAGTAGCTTTCCAACGCATGTTCGGAATATTGCAACAATGGAATAATAATCAAATTACGCCATCTATTGGCAAACCGCACCAATATAGTTATAGACCCAATATTTAATTCTATGAAGTTTGATGTACAGTGTCGGGGTATCCCATTGAATAATATTCACTATTTTATTGCTCATCTTGCAATCTTCAACTTGGCGTTCCCAAAAAGACCAAAGCCGTCTCGAAATCGGTACTTAGCCTTGGAACATTATTTGAAATGAAACTGGCGAAAGCAATGCAGTTTTAAAGAAGAGTGGAGCAGCAATGGCCACGGCCTTTTTAGGTAAATTTTCCGCGTACCAGGAGATTGAGGAGTTTGGCTAAGCAAGTGACTGTGTGAGGCTAAGTATGCCATTGGACTTGGTGATAAATATAATAATGATTACGTTCTTCCACGCAAAGAGTGTTGTATCTTGAAATCTGTGATATCTTGGAAGAGTATTAGAAACTGCTGAATCTGAAGTACTTGACGTTGTTCAAGATGAACAAGTGCTGAAAGTTTGAGTCCTGAGAATATTATGACTTGTAAATAGCAAAATATTTTGATAGTTTCTTGAGTATAAAAAAAATTAGTTGATTAATAAGATAATTGGGTATTGAGAATAAAAGCCAGTTAAGTTTTCTAAATATGCCAAGCTTTCTCTGTCTCATGTTTGATGGACCACAATAAAGTATTTAGACAATTCCTTCCAGTTGATTCATATTTTTTCAAAAAAATTCTTTACTTTTTTATGCATTACTAAATTTCGATTAGTTCTTGTCCATTTTATTTAGCCATGCTTGAAATGAAACGAGTATTTTAATTAAAAATTCGAATACATTTATGTATGTATGTGCTATAATAATTCATATCGGCTTTTCGTTTTTATTGGGTCGTAATTTCCATTTCATTTTAATGCCTTCATTTATTTGATATATACTAATATAATGTTAAGTACCGCTTTATAACCAAATCACTCCTTTAACTGGCATATTTCAATAAATTTCCACGCTATTTTCAAGGCAAATAACACACTTAGTGCTCGCTCAGTCGTAAAACTGAAATAAACGAGGAATTTTTCAACGAAACGCTTGAGCCAATAGCAAATAGAAAAACATACACACACATATACACACACACATACACATACATATGAGTGTGTTCACCCATACTAGTATACCGATGGGAGTGTAAGATAGTATGTGAATTTTTCTAATGCATTTTCAATTTTATTTACTGATAGTAATATATTTTCGCTATTCTTCCATAAATTTCATTGTTGCTTTTTTATGCTTCTTCAATTTCTATCAAATGTCAATAAAATATTATAGCATATGCATATCAATGGAAAATGGCAAAAGCCATGGGGTGGAGGCGGGGCGACAAGCAAATCGAGGCAAATAACTGCATAGGAAATAAAAACGAAGTTTTAAAATACGAATAAGCCAATGCACATAATCGGAAGGGCAATCATATATATTTGCATATATACATACAGATATTTGTAAAGCATTTGAAATCTCCTATGTTGTACTTGGCTGTTTTTCCTAGCATTTGAGGTTATGACTTCTCTGGATGTACATTGGTTGGCTAGAGTACAAATTTCCTTTCTTACTGGTTGCCAAAATCGGTACAAACACCAAACATTTATTAGAATATAGCAGACTTTAGAAAGGCTTTTGTAGTATACAAAGATTTTAAATGACTACTTGGCTTCGCAGAAAGTCATTAGAATATTGTGGAACATATTTCTGCATCACAAAATTGTGATTATACTTCTTTGTTATCTAATTTAATATTCACAATAATATCTCACAATTTAGTTCGAAGTTGTCGGTTTTTAAAAATTTATTTATTAAAATACAGGTTAAGAAGGCACTCATTTTTTTTACAACCCATTCCTACGTTCCTACTAAATTTTTTTAAATGTTTTCCAATGAGATCAAAGCGAGATATTTTAGCACCCCCAATTTTAAATATTAGTCATGATAATAACCTTTGCTTGATAAATAAACTCAAAAAGACAAAAAGTTCTTATTCCGAGTCACGAAAAATTTAAAAGTAGTTACTGTATCACGTAAACCGTGATGGATAAAAGACAACAACAGATTTTTCGACTCTTCTCAAAAAATTAAGTTTGCTAAAAGTCCATAGAACAAGAACTCAAAAGACACACAAAAATTCAAAAGCTGCCTTGGAATCATCAATGTAGTAGAATAGAACAAAATTTACCGGTTTTTCAAACAGGCCGGCAGCACTTAAAAGAAAAATTTGCCGAAATGTTATTCTGAGACAAGCACTATGTTTCTTTTAGGACGAAGAAACTCTTACTTCTGTACCAAATAACATTCTTCTAACCCACAAATTTCATTCAACATCCATGCCAAATCCATGCCAATTCAAGTTCAACTTTTTTTAACACTACTAACTAACTTTTGTTTAACAATAATTTTTTTGCATTGTCTTTTTTGACAAATTTTTCAAATTTGTGCCATTCAAAATGGTAAAACTTGTAAAAATCTGTAAAACAAAACTTGGCAGCATTGAAGAGAGTGGGTAAACCACTCGAATGAGCGAACTGCGTACATACACTGTTGTATGGAAAATAACTCACTAACTTTGCTGCTGCCTTCACATGTAAATATTTGGACGAGATAGCAACACTCAAAGATAGAGAGCAGAGATGTGGCGAACACAAGTCGGCTGATACGGCTGTAAAGAGGATGAGAGACTAACATTTTCTCTCTTTTACTTTCCTGAAGATCTGCTTTATAAATTTTTAAATAGTTTACTTTTACTAACTTTACTAGTTCTTTGGAGAAATTAATTTTCAGGTAATCAACTTCTAATGCTATGGTTATAGCTCACGATACTAACATAAATATACAAGATGCCAGTTGCAGATAGACTACAACAACCTAGTTACTGGGTGTGATAAAAATTATATGCCACTCAATATTGAAAACACTTAAATAATGTGCTTTTCACATAGATCACTATGTAATAAGTACGTAAAATCAAGAACAAGTATTTAACATTGTTGATATGGGAGTTATTATGAAGCGTAAGCTTAATTTTAATCTTCATGTTAGTAAAATGATTTTGAAAGCTAGATTGTCCCTTAGTCTTGTTAAACGATATGTATGAAGAGCACAAAAATCCGTGTAAATGAAATTATTTTTACTACCTTGGTTGAGCCTATATTGGAACCCTAGTTACCAATTACATGCTGACAAATTAGAGTTCGTTCAATAACAATTTTTAGTTTTTTCCTTAAGAAATTCGAACTTAAATATTTCTCCATATACTAGTCATTTAAAGCTAATAAAGCCTATACCTTATAAAACTACCCGTACTTGCTAGTCGTAGCAAAATGCTTGGCGTAATATTTTCAACAAAACTCCTGAAAGGATTAGTTTGTGCCCATTTCTCTTTCCTGAAGTTAAATTTAATAACCCGGCTCTCTTATCGTGGCAGTTTAGAAGCTTGCTTTTAAAAATATCTAGAACAAATCCGAAGGTGAACGAACCATTCCGCCGTATATATCATGATTTTAGTTCGTCTTCCAGCACATTTGATTTATAAGACTCACCTTTTAGAACTAAAATCTATATTATCTTCTGTTAGTAAATAACGTTCTTGGAAAAAAACCTTATAATTTAATTCTAATCAAAATTAATTCTAAATTTCTGCAATATAACTAAGCAGTTTTAGATATCGATCCTTAAAAAGCTCTCCTTTCTTTCATGACTCAACAAATTCCGCTCACCTTGGTTGGGAGTGAGGAGAGGAATCGTTGTCTTGTTATTATAATTAAATGAATATACTCTATTAGAGTTAAACAGCAGAATTCTCCAAATTCAACATTAAATAGAATGAATTGATGTGCTTGAATAGAAGGGGCGTATAACTCTTTAGACTAAAACCACACAGGTTTTATGCACTTTTCATAAGCGGAATCGACTCGCAAAAGTTCATTTTAAATACATTTCTTTTTAAAATCTTTTACATAATTTGGCTAAACGAAAGTTCATAAAACTACTATTTTTTGGCTACTTCATGTATTGGCCCAATGCTGGCACTATTTCGTGACATTGTTAATTTTGAAATTTTCTGGGACCGGTGGGCTAGAACGTTCTCAAAGTATAAAAAACGTATCATTAGTAGATGAGCAGCTCTCAAATAGAGACCTTAGCTATCTTTACTTCTGAAGCACTTCGAGAAATTCAAAAAGAGTTGCATTTTTAACGATCCCAGAAGAAGGCACGATAAACGAAGACTACACATTGACTCATTCTCTTTAGTTTCTAAGCAATTTTTTTAACAGTCTTTACCACTCAAAAGCTTACAACAAAAATTCGAATCTGAGGAGAACCAGTAATGGTATAGATGGCACTAACATAACACTAATTCAGTGCTCCGAAATTTCGGCGCTGGGTGACATTTTTGATGCCAATACACAGATATGACTTTTGTGTATGCAAAGTGAAGCTCGATTGTGAGTTTCGTGCAATTTTCGTATGAAATCAACCAAGAAATTGAATTCTTATACAACTTCCATCAGCAATTCAGCGTTTATGCACAAAAAATTTTGAAAATATAAAGGATAAAGGAAGCGCCTCCATTAGCCTCGCCACTTAGAGTGTACAAAAAAAGAGTTTCCGGAGTTCCGCTTTGCATACTGCAATATTTGTTGCTTCAATAAAATGATATATTAATAAATATTTGCATGGCAATTGCAAATTTACATACATATAACCAAAACCAATTTCAGGCAGTGCCCTACGAAATGGTTTGTCGTTTGATTAAGAAGTTCTTTGTTCCAAGCTTTCGTCAAGGCAGACAGTTATTTGTTTTATCCAAGCTGCAAATTTGTGAAAGCGGAAACTTTGAAAAACAAGGCGACTAAAGAACTTTGCTAAGATTGCAATTTTATAAATATTTATGGAAATTATTTGTTTGTTCACATGTTTTTCCTGCCATCTTTTTTGTTTCATAATATCGCCCTCTCCTTCCCTAACGCTTGCATTAACTATTCGGTTGTATATATATGCAGATATATACATAAAAATATTCGCTAAATATTTTAATTTACTCTCTTGCGTAATGACAGTCTTACAAATACACTATGAATTTACCACAGAATGCACATATAAAACAAAATGAGCAAAACATAGTAGAATGGAATAAATAAATGAATGCTTGCAAAACAAAACAGGATGCGCCAGTGGAATACCGCGCTACTGTGAAAAATTATGATTATGGCAAATTTATGCAGCCACTACAACTGTCATGTTTGTCATCAGTTCTTCGTCTTCGTCGCTGTATACATATTTCATCATGAGCTGACAACGTTTCACCCGCAATATTCTTTATTGGTCCATTCCATAAAAGAAGTGCGCTACCATAAGCATTATAAAGCTACGAAGAAGTTAAATATTTATTGTATAATAGTTATTTAACTTCATTTTTCTGTATGAAAAACGAAGTGTTTGCGAACGGAAATTCAAAAGAATTGTTTCTATAAATTTGGTTGTATAAATAGGGTGTACCCATTGATCTAATCTGAGCAATATCTAACAAGGTTATCGGTCTTAACTAAAGCGACAACCCATTGCGCAATAAAGCGGGAGAGCCTGTCTGTTAATATCACCTCAACGGACTCTACATGCCGCTTTCAATTAACGCTGAAAACTACTTTACAAGAACTATTTTCTGATCCTCTTTTGTCATAATTTTCACTACTGATACTTACGTGAAGCAAAACCAGCTCTCTGTGTCAAACAAGTTTACTTCTTGAGAATCCTTAACATCATCTAATATCGAACCTAATGTTCTATGAACTAAAATTGGACGCGATTTATAGTCGAGTCAAGTCGTCAACATTTTTATACCAAAAATTCAAACAGCTTTGCAACAACCGAGAAGCAAAGCCCAATCGTATTTTGGTTACTATAGAAGATTAATGTTCTACTTATTGGGACTGGACCACCACGTACTCTGCATAAAATTATGATACAATAAATGCTTTCGTGACTGCTATACTCATTTCAAAAGACCGACTTATTTAACATCGCTTTCTCCGTAGTCAAATCCTGCTGAAATTTCTTGGTACCAAATCTGCTGTCTGGTGAAGTCCCTGAAAACTTAGGACTGATAACTAAAAAAGGGTCTATTAGCCGACATCAAGAGAGAAACCTAGAAGTTTGTCGTGATCTGATATCTGTTTTCCAAAGCATTCGCCGTTTTACTTGCTTTCATTTCCCAGGCAATCTTAACGAATCCAGTATCCAGTAATACCCAGTATCCAGAAACCAGTAATACCGCAATTAATTATTATTATTTTAATGAATTAATTTTTATTTAATTAATTACGCAATCCTGTAATTTTTAATAAATCCATATAACTTTCGAATTTACCTTTTTTTCACTAAAAATGCGAATCTATTAGGTCAACTATTCATACCTTCATATTTTCGAAACTGATTATGAATTTCAAAACAGGTTTTGAACTCTGTTAGGGTGATTTGTATTTCGCCATCACCGACCACTTTCGATAATCGAGCTTCACAGTCACAGTTATTCCAATGCACCAATCAAGCTTCTCACAGTCATCGCTTTTCGTTATGCTTCATTTGCATAAGGATTCTTCTTTCTGTGGATCTTCGCAGCGCTGTGTCTATCCAATAGTCGGCATTATTCAACATAACACAAACCCAAGCACCATTCTTGATATCATAACCACAATGTTATCCACGAAACTAACACACATGCATAGATATTTTACAGGTTTTTGTTTAATAAACTAGCGTTTTCATGAATAAAAGTGATAAATCTGAATTTTTACTGCCACCTCCCATCATGAAAATCATACGAATATACTGGAAGACAAACAATGGAAAATGTGTGTCATTACTATATTAACTGAAATATAATTGGCCGCATGGGTCGGAGGCACTACAGTTATATTTTTACAGATGTAGCGTTTAAAACTGAATGTAACAAGAGTCTTGAAGAATATGATTCTCTAAAATAATACCTGTCAGCTCAAACTTAAGTAATTATACATTCAATATCTCGACTGGATCGTATATGAGGCTTTATAAAAGAACTTATCTAGTTTTACAGTTACTAGCCTCACCATTGACCAGTTATGAGTTAAGCACACATAACTCTTGGCCTTCTTGGAAGACCTCCAGAAGACGGTTTAAATCAGTTGGAGAATCGCTGGATTTGAAGCGAATCGAACTAAAAGGAGACTATGACTACGCTGAGAAATAAATAGCCATTTTTAAAATATGTTTTTGTAAGGTAAATACTTGTCGGTCCGCCCTCTTACACCGCTTGGTTAGTCGAGAAAAGTACTTTGAAGCTGTGTCCATAACAAAATAATATTTGTAAACTGCTCAATCTTTTGTGAATATACTTTTTTTTTGTATTTGTAGCCATTGCAAATCGTCCTCTCGTAGGTTTTTACTGCGCTCACCCGGCCACCCACTCACCCACTCACCTATATTACTACATTTCGCTTTCGTTTAATTTCTCATACGCCCAGGTGCTAATGCGGATAAAAATCTATACAGTGCGCTTAATTGAATGGTAAATGGTGGTGAGCATTAATTTCTATTACAGCAATAAGTATGCACTTATAACGGTGTATGGCATGTTAGTATTTGCATGTGGCAGGCTATTGGAGTATGCGGGCATTTTGGCGTGTAGCGTGGTGGCAGCCGCTCTGTTTGCACAACGATGACTGTCGATTTCGTATGGCATAATAATGGGCCATACTAAACCACATGGAAAAATTGCATTTGTATAATGCCCTTTCATATGGGTATTCAGGCCATTGGAGAGTAAGCTTCACAGCCTTTACGAGGGAGTTCACAAAAGTTTCCAGCTAATCAATGAAAGTGAAAACATGCTTGGTTATGTAAACTATTATTAAGTTCTGTGAAAGCATGAATAGAGCCCATATGTGGAGAGTAGAAATTAATGTCTCACAGTCGACCTGGAGAGCAACTGTTCATTCGAAACACGAAGATTGCTACAAGCATACTAGAGCAGGCTTGAAGACCTCTCTATAATTAAATGGTACCATAAGTGATATACACGATTAAGACGTTGATCCAGTACTCCTGGAATGTAAGCGTTAAAAATTACGTTCTAATATCGGTAAATGTTAACAAAAACAAAGCACCTTTAAGGTTATAAGGGTTCTAACGAACAAACAACCGAACTATTAAAATTCAGAGACGGAGATTCGATGAAGCTTAAGGCCTAGCGCTAGTGAAACAATATATTATTTATAATTACTTTAAACCAGCATGAAATAGCACGATAAATAGAGGCTATTTGAGCTGCGCTTACCATTAAATAAGACCTATAAAGCTTTACGGTTATATAATATAATAATTCGTAGTTTTTTCTATATTAGAAAGGAAATCTAGAAATATTAAAAGGAAAATGCTTATTAAAAATAGAGAGATAGAGAGAGAATAGTTCGGTAAACTGAGAATCGAGTGTTCTTTACCAGGTTAGATCCTAACTTATGTGGGATTAATTATTACCAGCTATGCCCTAAACTATTTGTGAATATTTTATGTTGACAATACAACAACATTGAAAATTTTATTAAAATAAAACAACAGTGCTACATTTTTCGCTGTACTAAATTAAGAAGTTGCTCCCTATGTAGTCCCTGATAGCATACGGTATAAAAGTAGGAACGGTAAGAAGAATAATAGGATGGATCTTGGTATTTCACAGAAGAGCCTCTAAGAAAAAGCGTTTACACTTTAGATGTCGTGAACGTTAGAAATTAGTAAGAGATTAAGATACAAGTACTGTAGGAAGAACAAAATGGAGAAGAACATCTCTTCGCTTTTCGAAACCCCACCAAAAAAAAGAAAAACAGAATAACAACCGCGATATGTTTTAGTAAATTAATAAGTAATTAAGAGACCCCAAAAATAGGAATAATATAGATGTTCATCCGAAATCATTTAAAATTTAAATTGTCAATTTAAATTAAGCCGCCAAAATCAACGGAATCACCGGAAAACTCATAAGTAGCCCTAGTATTGTATATATAATTTGTATTTGTATTGGTAAACATTTATATACCGAAGGGCATGCATTACCATATGGAATGTTATAAAACATTGATTTTTGCACATTTTCATTCCGAAAGTATAGCATGAATGCATCAGATTAGCATGACATGTTAACCTTCCAGAAACCGACGAACCACCAAACCAGCGAACCAACGAACAAATGCGAGTATAATGTAATGGTTGAGAAAAAGGGAAAATGAAATAGATTGTGTACAAATGTGATAACATTTTATAGCACTTTCGCAAATGTCGATGTTCACAGTTGAATGAATGCACACATACGAGCCAAATATACATGCATACATATTTGTACGTACGTGGGTGGTCTGCGCAACTATCTACCTGTACAAATATAGATGAGTGTGTTCACATGATGTGGCAAGGTTACTGGGTTAATTAATAATTGAAAAGTTCTTTCTTGCTGATGTTTCTTCCGCTGCGTGTGTTGAAATCTGCTTGGTTGAAAAAATATTCTTTTAAAAGGACAAAAGAGCTGACTGTAGCACTGTACATGTCTTTAAACGCAAAACTGCTTGGAATACACGAAACCCACAGAAAAAGCTGAAACAAAAGCATGCCGTAGAGATGTGTACCTTACACAGATCTGTACAGTACCTTACTAAGGGACGTACTTTTTTGGCTCCAACACGTATTCCAGTATGGGCTTAGTGATTGCGCTGGGACAACATATACCTAATTGTATTAGTGGTAAATTGCAGGTAGTCAGCTTAATAAATATTCTAAGGTAACAAACGGAACACTATGCCGACACTATTGGCTCTGAATCCTAATATATACGAGTATATATCGTATGGAAGAGTAGCATTTGGGTCATCAAAGAAAGAAGCTCTCATTGCCAGTAGCTTCAAGTTTTTTCGATTAAAAAATATAAATTTTGACCTCTGTGAAAATTTTTTATGAAATATGCTGAGATGTGTGCTTGAACCATTAATCATGAAAAGAAACAACTCAATTAAGCCAAAAGAGAACTGAATTGAGAAATGGTTATGCTAATAGTTAAAATATTCTTTCCAGTTTTAAGAAGTTAATCTTGAAAAAAATAAATGCTGACAATTTCCTAAACTTGTAGGCTATTTGGCTGTCATTTCTCTGTTAAACTATAATTTACAAGGGCGATCCAATAAATACTTATCCTCCAAAAGAAAAACTTCCAAAAGTGGCAACTTATTTCTCAACATAGTCAATCTCCTTTTAGTTCGGTACACTCGAATGGGCGATATGTGTCCTAGAGGTCTGCTAATTAGGGTCGTCTTAGAAAATGGTAACTACACATTCGCCCAGTTGAGTCCACTATTTCAACTGTTTTTTGTCTATTTTGATGCCCAGTGGATCCATATTTCGTCGATGGTCACGAAACGATGCAGAAAATCCTTGGTTGTCTGGAGTGAGTAAGCGTCGACAATATTCTCGTGCTTAATATTTCATACAGGTCATTTCAGAAGCCTACTCTTTCGGAGGTTATATTATAAATAATTTTAATCATTGATTGTAGACTTTTGCCACTTTGTCCTCCGTAGAAGCTGTTCTCGGTACACATGCGCGTGCATCATCAAAAACCGACCGTAATTGTATTAAAACTCGTTAAACCAATTTTTTACAGTCGCCATAGAAATATAAGAATCACCATATACAGCAAACTAACCGCTCTTTAATTTCACTAAGTGACTTACTTCCAAAAACAATGATAGAATCATAGACCGATATTTCTCTATTTTTCTAAAATCCGTGGGCGCACTCGGTTCCACATGTGGTCCAAACGAAACTAAGGGTCTGATTCGGCTGAAATTTCGACAGCAGCCATCTACAATAATGCAGTACGCTATAGTATCTCTTGAGATATTATCACCATTGGACGATGAAGCTAAGTACTTATTCGTACTTATAAAGCTATCGTATACCGATTCGCATTTGTATGTTTGCTGATGAAATTTTTACTGAGACTAAGACTATTTTTTATGCGATATTAGTCGACATCAGTTCGCTATTTTGCTCAGTGCTCAGCGCAAAGAGCTCAGTGCCTTCAATATTTTATTAAGTGAGACCTAATATATGCAGTTATCTTACGATTCAGCCTATCCGTTTGAACAGTTTGTACAACATGTTCGATTCATTACTCTCTGATGCTTGTCGACTCGAACACAGCTAAATTATTCATGTTCAGATTTCTTTAACTTGTCTTCTTGGCTAATATCTTCTGCTAAAATAATTGTCTTGATTATAAATTTTTCTAAGAAAATTATCAGAAAAAAAGGCTTTTGCTCGAACATCAGGAATTAAAAATTATGGCTCACTAACGTTTTGCTCAAATCACATTAGTTTATTCGATGAAATAATATATATAATTAATATATACTGTATAAGGTGTAATGAAAAATATGTAATTACTTTGATACTTACTTTGAAATAATTATTGCTTTAATCTTAGCGTTCTACCGTTCGCATAATTTGACTAATTTAAATCCGGTAAAATTTTAATTTTCAAGCACAGCTCCCATTTTGTCTCCGAATTTGCGGTTGCCGTCCTGAGATTGCGTCAATTGAGATGCATCTGTGCTACGTTGTTTACCTGCCTACAACAGCTAAGGAAGAATGAATAATTTCTTTGGCAGCACATAATTTACGCCAACTAATAACAACTTTACACTGTGTAAACAAAATAATAACTTTCTGCAAGAATGCAAGGGAAACTGAAATCTGCGCAAAATATATCGATGTATATATTATATAATATACTACATAGGTATATATATATGCCATTATATATTCGTATATTTATATAACGATGAGGATGTCAACAGATTTCTACTCAAGTAAATCTGCTCTTTTACATGCGATTATCATACGAATACAGGGTGGTGAAAAATAAATGTTATGTTAACAAAATAATGATTATTTGAAGTTTAGTAAATCAGTTCAAAATAATGTAAGCCTTCTTCCTCCTTTTTGCTCAACATAAATATTATAGACACTAAAACTCGTGGTGTACTCAGTGAACTAGATTACTGATTTCTACTTGAATTATATTGAAGGTGAGCTTTGGATTACGCCTCCAGTGTATTGCTTCGATTGTAAAGCCTGTAGAGATATTGTAATATCTTCGCTTTCGGTTATTTAAAAAGTTGATATTTAGCCTTAAACAATATTCGTAAACGCGGAGTTTGCCACTTAAAACGTTTTCTTTTTACTCGCTGTGAACACCACTTTTGTTGTTGTATTTTAAATAGTTCGCATTTTAACAGTTCAATATTATGTATATACATTCAACACAAAATGTATACCAGAATAAACTAAATAAAAAGCGCCTAATCATATAGAACCCTTAACTAGATTAAATCATTTACACACTTATTCATAAAATTTATTTAAAAGGTCTTGACAAATTTTGTTTAGAGGCAAATTTTAAATTACCTTCAGTTTAGAGGAACTAGCTACTTTAATATAAATGTGATTTACCATATATATTTCATAAGACATTCTCTGAACATAATTTTAAAATATAAACAATTTATGTTCAAGTAAATTACTTCTTAATGTTTCCAAGCTTCGTTGTATTCTTGCTACATAGCAATAGACCTCGCGTAAGCTCGGTATGCGCAAGTCAACAGCAACTTGCACGGTTCCGAAATTCTTCTAGCCCAGAGCGGAATGCTAGAGATCCATCGAACTACTTGTCTTTAGCAAGGTTCACTTTGCCACAATTGTAGGCATTTGAACCGGGCCCTACTCTTATACATACGTAAGGTTAAAAAAATTGTACGGACCCTAATGGTCATAATTGTTTCGAGAACCCGTCTCAAAAAATTGGTGACATGCTCCAAAAGCTTGAATGGGTCTTGATCCATTCTAAGAAGTTTTAGCATCATAAAGTATCGGTGTTTCTGACTGACCTAACATATAAATCATTCAAGTTTCATCTATAATAAGCTGAAGCAAAATGGATGAGACTTTCGCAAATTTTTAATATGCGAAAGTTATAGATCGATCTTTACTGTAAAAAGATACAATTAGCTGTCAGTGTTTTGAGAAAAGGGCTGATCGAACAATAGTTGGTACGCAGAAATACCTTTGCAAGTATTTATGCCAATTTATTTTGGTTAAGTCGAGAATGTTGGGAATAGAGATTTCGACGGCTTCGTCCTGATAACTTTTTGGAGTACCTTTGATTGAAACCTTCAATTGTAAATTCAACACAGTGACTAAAGATATCTTGCGGGGAAATTAATTAAAAATACTGGGCAAAACTTCAAATGATTGTCGGATAGTATTGTTTGATAAGTATTGGATAAATGTGGAGACAGGAAGGTAATGTGCTCTATGAGAGTGCAACGACTCTACCTCTAAGTGTCTTGTTAGAATATTTTGAAATGGTATGGCTATTTAGTTGAAGGTAGGTATTAGTTAGACTAGGTATAGCTTTTTTTTTGAACTTCGAAATGCCCTATAAAATATGAAGTTTCAAATTGATAACCTGTGTTATCAACCACTGTGCCGAAAAATTCAATAACTATATAAGCACCCTTTACTAATATTATATGCATACAAGTATATAAAAGATATATAATATGCACTTATATACTCTGCTTTGTTTTAGGTTAAACAAATATTACGCAAAATGTTTGTTGTAGCGGAAGCTGAAATAACAAAATATTCAAATACACAGCCAACAACAAAACCGAAGAGCCCTAAATAGAGTGAAGAGGACGTGCAACATTGCAAGGTGACACGAAAAGAACTCAAGTTAACGGGGAGCTGTGAAGAAAGTGCATTGCGATCAATATTATTCTTAGCATTTTCAAGGCGTGCAGAAAATTCAACTTACAAGAAGTGCAACTCTTAAGGCAAAAACAACAAAAAACAAAAAAAAATGTTATGCATGTAACTAAGCTAGGTTGGCGGAATGTGTTGCATAACAAAGGGGGGCAAATGAGCGGCGGTGGCTGCACAGTTTGTTGCATATTACATAAATTATGAAATTTGCGCATTTATAATCTTGTTGTTGCTACAATTTTGTCTTTATCTTGTTGGTGTTGCGCATATTTACATACTAACTGCAGGGGGAGAGTGAGACCTGTACTTCTTTCGTGCTTAACAACCGCTATAGCTACAGCATAAGTAAGTTTGCGTGCATTTGTTGCATTTTGTTTACAGTTTGTTGCAGCGTTTGCTGCAAGTTTATGCAGTGGCATCTAAGCGTAACAATTTTAATTGGTTGCATTGTATTGCTGTGGGTGTTGCCACCCTTTTTTTTGCCGTGCTTTTCACACGCTTGTTTCGTTTTGTTACATTTAGTTTAGTTGCTATTTATGCTTAGCAAGTTTTTATTTTCGAGTTATTTTTAGCGTTTTTTTTTTATAAGTTTGTTGGGTTATTCCTGAGCGTGCGCTACATTGTTGGTGTTGTTGTTGAAAATATTTAAATTCGTTAATTTTTTTTTTGGCATGAAAATTCGCAGTCATAAATTCGTTGAGTGGAAAAGTTGAAATTAAGGCAATGAAAAGCAGAAAAATACTTTTTTGTTGCTGCAAATTAACAGAAAATTTTATTTAACACCCTGCAGTTGCTGATTTGCTTACACAGCACACTATGGTTATTACTTACGGTATACCTTCCATAACGTTGTTCATCGAGCAAATAAATATTAGCTTGGCACTGTGTTTTTTTTTTTTAGTAAGCGAGTTAAAAATATTTTTAATACGATTTATTCATATATCTTTATACACGTCCACCATGTTGCACAGTCTTCAATACCTAAAACTAATCGAAGTAGGTATAAAGAATGTATATCAAACTGATCTCGCTGACGAGATGAGTTGAATTTCGGATTTCTCTCGGGCCATGTGTCCATTTGTTCGTCCATGGACCCCAAATTTAAGGAAATGTTTAATTTCTATTATACTGCTGAACAGCTTTGTTCTAATTTGGTTTCAAACATTTGCCTTACATCCATACAGCAAGGTACAAAAATGGACAAAATCGGGTTACAATTATGCTTTTTTATTTTGAATTATATGGCCTTCTCATATGGTCTTCTCAACACATTCAATGTCACAATAAAGTGTCACTTTTAAGTTGGAACTAAGGCGATAGTAAAAGAGAAATTAAACCATTAAGACAATGTTTACTTCCAAAATATACAGCCTGTCCAAAATATCAGCAGGGATTTTAGAATAATGGCTTTCTTCAGTTTTAATTCATTTCAATTCAGAATAAAAAAGCAAAAATTATGGAAGATGCATAGGAGGGTGTCAAGCCAAATGACCTTTCCAATATTGTAAACGATTATAATGAACCTCGACACTCGTCAGTCCTTGGCATGATGTCGATGCTGTTTTTCAGCGATTTTGTCGGAAAATTCAGCCTCGATTATGAAGCTTCCCGTAACGGCCAGTACTTAGTCCACTTCGTCGTGGCCCGACATATTGTTACTCGCTGCACCACATTCAGCGCGAGAGAAGGTTGGATTTCGGTCATTTGGTATCAAGAGTGTTATAAGCTAGGGTTCGAATATTCTACCAATAAGGTGTGGTGACTTACATGAGTTTTTAATTTTGGGAAAATTTTTGTAAGAAAAGGAGATTTTGTAGCTGACGCCTATGATTTACTCAATTTATGAAGAGATCAGTTCTCAAACTTGGCCATTAAAGACAATTATGAAACGCACCGAAGAGTTAAAGAAGCCCATTTTAGTATTTAAATCGTGAGTTTTGCTGTAAAATTACTCGAGAAAATTCAAATAGTATTTACAAGTATGAAGAACAAGGAAGCTAAGCGTATCAACGTCTTCATAGCGAATCTATTCTATTGTAATAATGCTTTCGTCAAATATATTTTGATGACAACAAAGCATTCGATTGTTTAGGACTGCGATAACTACTGTGAGTTTGTACTTCTTGGTCTGAAAGAGAAATTTTCGTGGACTTCAACGAAACTTTAGGCAGCACGACACAGTTAGATGCCGCTCTGTCTGAATTTGGTAGCTCGATTAATATGAGAAAGACCGTTATATAGCCCAGACCATATGATAGTAACTGTAGCAAAAAGACAAAGTCTAGTTAGAATAAAGAGGTACAAATACGATATGTGTTAATAATATTCTATGTCGTCGGAATGAAAAATAATCCCTTAAGTTTCGCTTTCTCTAAAACAATCGAAAAAGGTTGTATATTAATACAATCTAAATCATTGGAATGATAAACCCTGCCGTTAGATCCACTTTATCTAAAATTATCGAAAGGGGAAAGGCTGGCTGGATGGGTAAGGCGATGAAAAAGTCTTAACTAATTATTAAATAATTAATTAGTGCACTAGCATATTGACAATCAGCTGTCTAATGAGGTTACAGCTTTAATGTTGTAGATATTTTCTTCTATCTCTCAATAAGTGCTACTTTGAACTGAGTTTACATGTAGTAGATTTACAGTAGCAAGATCCGCCCAAAATGGGAAAGTGACACTTTATATCTAATTTCATCATGCCCAACTCAACATGCGAAATTCTGTACAGTGTAGATGATGACATGAGTGGTGTAATGGTGAGCTGTATAAATTTTTTAGACAAGAAAGTGTATTTGGTCTTGGATTCACCACTTCAGCAAAACAAAAAGGAAAAGCAGCAACAAGGTTATCGAGTTGAATTCGATATAAGTGAATATGCGGATATATCATTAAAATGGTATAACCGCTATCTTCAATGCTAGGAAGTTTCGTTTTATACATTATTACCAATTATTTTGTTTTTTAAATTTTAAAGACTTCAAATAAATTATAATTGCTTTTAGAAAACATATTTCAAGGACGTTTCTCGAAACTACATGTACTGCCGGTTTGTTTGAACAACTAGTATATTTTGTTCGATTCGCTACTCTCCAATATTTGGTGAATCGAACATAGCTTTAATTAATTTTAATAAACAACATCTTTACAATAGAAAAATTTGGCTTCTTTTCTGTAAAGTTGCATATTATTTTAAATGCTTAATAAAATTGCTACAATTTGCTAAAATTGAATCGTTAGTTGTCGTAAATATAACAAATATTTCGATTGGCCATTGCGTTGTGGATGTCACCCATATTCTTTTGTGAAAGAGATTTATTATTTCAATATTTGCTTAGGTAGATGAAACCCTACTAGTATGCACACTAAATTTGCATGCGAAAAATATGGATGCGACAACAAATTGTGACCTAATAAAACACAAATAAATCGGGTAAACAAGCATTCAAAGGGACAAATATACATATATATCAATTTATATATAACGTACTACTTTAGATTGAAATGCAAGCAAATATTTTTTAAAACTCGGCGTGAAATAGATAAATACAAATAGTCTTCAGCAAAATGCAGTTTTGTAGGCAAATACGATAAAGTGCCGCAAGAGTATTTACAATATGAAAATTTTCACCCTCCAAATTTGCAACGTTAGGCAAACCTATGAAGGTTTTATGCGCTTTGAAATATAAGCATGTATGTATGTTAGTACAATAAAAATGTATGTAATGTATGTGTGTAGTGTGTGTAATGTATGAATTTATCTATATTATTATTTAGGTGCTTGGGTGAAATGTATTATATGAGCAGCTTACAATTTGAGAACGTTAGATAGAGGGTGGAATACGAAGACAAAATGCCAGAAGTACTCCCTATAAGCGACACAATTTGATTAAGTATAATGACACAAAAGGCACTCACTTTACACGAAGGCAATTTCTACTGAAGAGAGGATCCCTACCAGTGAAAAATATAGTAACAATTGTTAAGGTCAGATTTTTCTAACAAATAAGCAGCGAATATGTACGATCTACTATTTTTAGCATATATCGTGACCGATGTGAACCGGGGCAACATGTGTGATAAAAGCAAAGTTACGAGGTGTTTAGACTTTTTTGTTTTTCGACATTAATGACTTCAAAATAGTCTCCATTCGATACAATACACTTATACCAGCGCCTCTTCCAATTGAATTTGTCGAAACACTTCTCAAAGTCGTTTTTTGGGTCGGCCATTTGCTCTTTCAGCTGGGACATCGATACAGTATTGCTTTTGGCCAAGAACTCACGAATAAACAACGAAGTGTTAGCAAAATTGAGCAAAAGCCACAAATTGTTGCTTTGGTGTTTTTCTTTCGGAATCCGTCACGTAAACGGCGTTGAATATGTAGGTTGTCGTAGTACTCCTTATTGACCGTTCGACCTTGAGGCAAGAATTCATGATGCACTATGCTATTAAAGTCGACAAACATCAGTCGAAGAACATTTTCGTTATTTTCTGAACATACCTCGCATAGAGAAGTCGGGAATGTGAAAATTTTTCTGGGGACCGGATTAGTCTATACTCAGTATAGTTCCATCTGATGTCAAAGAATGACGACTACGATTTGAACTTGAATTAATTAACTTCTCTATTTTTTGTTACAAAGCCAAGAAGACGGGGTTTAAAAATTTCAATATACCTTTCGTAGGGAAGATCCAAACTGGTAAGACTTAGCGCCCTTGTTGCCAGTTATAAAACCTTGGCATAGAGGTGAACATAACTGTTAAAGGATGACATGCGGATGGAACTTGGTAACAAAACAGCTGATGCTGTAAAGGTTAATATTTTTCTCTCTTGAAGTTTCAAAATTCATTATTCATCCCTTCTATAAGCACTGTTGAACACTTTCAGGTATATTTGACGAAATCGTGCACAAGTTTTCCCTGCAGGGTAAAAACGTTTCCGAGCATAAATAACGGGTAGATACATATGTGAGCAACGTTCAATGCGTTTGGTGTTGTCATAACCATAACTGTAACACTGTGTCAATGTATCACACAAACAGCTGTGTGTCAAATGTTATTGTCATATCGTTTATTTTTACAACGTTGCAAGTAAGAAAAAAGTACAAAGCAAGCAAAAATGCCAAAATATGACAGGACCACCAAGCTTAAAAAAATAGTATGGTAAAAATAAACAAAAAGCAAATAAGTCAACGCGTTAGTATTTGCTTTTGTTTTTATTTTGCTTACTCGCATATTTTTTGTGTTTTGTGCTTGGAGTTACTGCTGTTGCGCTTTTTCCACCCCATTTTGCTGAAGGCAGTTGCCTGCTTCTCAACTCTCGTATATGATATTATTATTACTGCTGTTACTATTTTTGTTGTCTAGGGGCAACATTTAATATTGTTGGTATTGCCACGCATAAAAATGAAACATGAGCACCGTAATTTCGGACCAACATATGTGGTATTCTGCGACGTTTGCGAGATGTTCCAACAACAGACAGATGAATACCCAAAGTTTCTTTGTACGAAAGACACACAGTATTGGCACAGTGTGTGTTAAAAGTATATGCCTAAGATTTATAACGGAATATATGGCATTTAAAAATTTTTGATTCAAACAAAACCATCGTTGTTAGGGAAATTTTTTTTTATATTGGATATAGAGTACAGACGGTTTTTGTGCATATTTGAAAGAATTACAAACTTCGTAGCATTCTCGAATTAAAAGTCATCATGGCAACTTACAAAAATACAGCTTCACTCCGTTCCGAAGTTTATTTCAAGATTTCTGCGATCCTAATCCAAGAGATGATAACTACGATCAACTCACTTTTAATAATAACTTGCACGACTATGTTTAAGTACTAGGTGGTATTGTAATCTATATCTAGCTGAATCACAATAATTGCTACAACCGATACTATGTTGGAGGAAGTACAAGACATCAAACACATCAAAAGATTAATTTAAGAAGGGCAGGATCCATTTTCGTTGCTGAGTTTCTAGTAGTTTTCATTTGGCGAGTTGATTGCCAATCAATTAGTGGATCAGTATATTGATGTCATTACTTTCAAGGTATTCAACAACTCCAAGCAAATATTAGTTCTTCATATAAAAGAAGGATTTTGCTCAAGCCTGAAAATTAATTTTTAAAATTATCTGTTTAAAAAAAAAAAATCTAGTTTCGTTGTAATAAAAATTCGGAACTCTAAAAGGTACCGTATGCACTATTTTGTGTCCTACTGTATGCTAATGTACATGTAAACCTATGCATGCGTATGCCTACACACACACATACATACCCGTAGATATGCGAATTGTTTATGTTTTATATTTGCAATATCTGCTGACACCATTGACACGCATACTTTCATAAGCGTGTATTTACAGGCAAATACAAAATTATATACTTTATTTGAGTACTTAGCAACCATATGCATACATACTTGCATCCGCATATATGTATATACGATTATGGCCCTCACGTACTTAGTGAAAGTATTCTCCGACACCATTCCCCATACTTTGGGGCGGCCTGTTGATGCCAACATTTATATTGAGGTTGCATGACTTTTGTGCACACGTCAACGCTTTTGCGCTTAAAGGACACACGAAATGCTTATGCACTTGCATAAATAAGTTTATAGCGCAGTGCCAGCTTTATGGATGATGATTTTACCCATAAAAAGCATAATAAGAGAAGACATTATCAGTCACTCAACTTCGTGCATGTCATTTATCTACATACTCTCACTAGTTTTCTGTGAGAAAGGAATTCGCTTTGTGAAGAATATTTACTTTTGCAAATGCTGCAAATGAATTTTTGAAGTTTGACCGCAAAAATATCAAAGAATTTGATGAGACGGAAAGGCGAGTGCTTTCTAAACTTCGCATAAATGGTTCATACATGCTACTTGTTTGAGAAGTGAAGAAGAGAGAAGAAGAAGAGTGTTTAAAAACGAATGTTCGTCGGTCTCGTGATTGCTTTACCTACTTTGACATATTTTGAATATCTGGACAGTTTTAAACAGTGGTCGGCGTGAGAGGAACTGCGATAAGACATGAAAGAAAAGACACCCGGTGAGAACTATGTAAACTTAAATTTTGAGAATTTTTTTCATTCTGTCGTGAAACAAGCATTTTCGTACTTCTTCGACTACAAGGAATATATTGAATCCTAAAGATCTTAAATTAATTCCCCTAAATTACCTAAAATAATTCGTAATACCAAAAAGCACTCATAGTCATAAATAATTTCCTGCGGGGCATATTTGCCTTAACGACCCGATCATGCGCGATGTTAGTTCGTCGCTGTCTCGACAACGTGAGAACGATAGCGATAGTGCGTAAGTGCACGTGTGATGTAAGCTAGCACAATTGTGCTATGAAATGCCGAGGTCAAATATCTTTAATGATTATGCAGTTGCAACATGATCGATAAACCTTTGGATTTGATATGAATAAGGTTGATTACACTTATATAGTCACCTGAATCACTTTTCATACGGAATAGACCCGCTGCTGGCAAACTCCAGGAACACCGATAATCTCAATTCACCACACAGCTCACCTTTTACTACGTACCTGGGCTTTGGCGAGTAGTGAATAGACCTCATTTTTTATTTTTTTAAGAGTTTACCCCACCTTGAAACTTTCTTTCGAGTAGTATTTCTAACAGCTTCTCCTTTTACACCTCTCTTCAACCACCCAGGACAATACACTAATAATAGGGATCTTTTTATACCATTAGTGTAGACGGATTTGCTTTCTTTGCTTTATATAGGCATCGGTCTCGACGATTAACAGTTTTAAATTCGAATGACTGTTTGATATTTGCAATTTAATCATTTAGTAGATCTCGTAAACTAATTATCAAATTATCAAATTATCAAAAAATCAATATACAAATTCTAGTGTGGTGCTCTCATAGGAACGAACTGAACTTTTCAGTTTTATTCTTGAAGAAATTACTGAACTTTTAATTCCTGAGCACTTCCCTGAACATGCGCCACACAAAGTGTACAGACAGGAGATAAATCCTTACGTAAAAATATTTTCGCACCAGTAATATTAATCTCCACAATAACACACAAGTGTTATAAGTGTTTCGCTGTTGCAACAATTTAATAGCTAAAGTTGGCATAACTATTTATAACAGTAACAAAATCTACTTTTATTTTACCCTGCCGTCCATTAATCAATATTAGTTTATACGCACACTAATACATGGAACTAATGCCCATATTTCCTACTCATGTGCTGCTCTGACCAGCATACGAAACTCCTTTATGTGAACTGCTTAAATAACCCCCATGTATATTTTTATTCCTTCTAAACTTTGTAGTGTATGTGCGCATACATACATTGTAGTTTAAATTCATAGTTTATTGCCACCATTAAAATGAGCCAACAACAATTTGTTGTTATGTTTGAATAATTTTTAGTGTAAACAAACGTAAAACTTATATATAAATGCACAGCAGAGAAGGAGTCAGTATCTAAAGTGGTTCGGTTCTAGAGTATACAGCTGGAATACTAGTTCGCTTGTGTTCTCTTCGCGCTGGTTGGGTCGGTTACTTGGTTGAAGTAGTATAATTTATAGTCCTGAGTTAGTCGAGAAGGAATAAGTAAAATGTGAAGGTCGATGAAAGGAAAGATAATGTGGATTAGCTCAAGCGACAGAGAACCTTATAGTCGATAGTTTAGAAGCTTTGTTTCTACCAATATTTTCTTGACTGAGAGTTCTGGCAGCATGTCTGATATTTTATATCTTTCATAAATGTGAAATAAAGTAGCAATTTTCAACAATTTTCCAGTAGTTATACTCAAAAGAAATATGTGAGTCTGTAGAATTAAATGTAGAAGGACCATACCGAAAAAATTGGTACACAAACTAGTTCGAAACTAGATATTTTCTGCCTAGTCTCAAAAATTTAAAGAAATAGCTGCTCTAAGATAAATGTGGAATATTTATAATGAAATTTATGTTACCACATGTCTCCACACAAACCAACTTGTATAGAGAAAAAGTAGTACTACAGCCATCTTCACAAGTTTGGAGGCACTTGGTATAAAAATTCACTTTCATATTTATGTTTATAGCAACCAAGCACATATACGATATTTATGTACATATGTATATGTTAAATCAAATAACTTGTATATATTTAAAATACAAGTAAACATATTTAAATATAACACTTCTATTTTTGTTTGCCAACCTGCTTGTCAGTGTGCCGCACCTCTCGGTCGCCGCCTGCTTTGTTGCTAATGATTTGTTTGTTTTGCCGATTTACTTCTGCAACAATGCATGCTTTGGCTTATTAAAGAAAATGTAAACTTTTGTGTACTCTGTATGACACATTGACATCACATAGGAGTATATAAACATTGTGTAAGCATATGGGTGTGTTTTTTATAGCAGGTGTGAGCACAAAACAGAGGTTTCGAAGAAAATCATTGCCAACCATACAACCATACGTATGAGAGCATAAATTTGTGTGTGTATGTGTGTAAAAACAAAATAATAATGGAAATCAATAAAGTTACTCATACCACCTGTTGCTCCAAATTCTGTTCAGAAAAATTTTAAGTGAAGTGAAGTAAAGCATAGCGAGGCATTTGGATTTGAAGATGAAAAATTAACTAATCTAAAAGAGTATATATTTAAAGGGAATATGATTTTCAATATTTTATGTCGGCAGCAGCTCGAGCGGTATGACTTTGACCTCGGCACGACAGTTTGCTTTGAACTCGATGACTGGCGTACATATTCAAAAAGAAGTCATGGAAAGTAAAATATGATCTATTAGGGCTTTCTCACAGAAGTTGAATAACGCATCGTGGGCACAATGTCTTTTTGAAAGTAATAACCATTACAGTCGTCAACAAATCGTCGATTGGTTTGCCATTTCTCGTATTCCGAATTGCTTTTCTGTTGCAAAAATACCTTTCACAAGCGAAAATAAATTTATCGTTAATATATTAAAAGCACATCTAAAACCAGTTCTAACTCGTAAAGCCTAGAGAAGGTTTTCGAACGAATATAATCAAGGTTCGTAAGATAAAGTAAGTTGAGAAGAGCATTCATGTAAGACTTGCAATAATATGCCTTCTGTATTGTATCATAAGGGTCATAAGGGTCTGCAGGGTTGACCAACAAACTGCGAAGTCAATTGTGAGAAAGAGTTGGATATGCCTCTATATAGAAATTGGTTGTGGAAACTTTTTGTCTTCCCATAGTTTCTCACAGAATTCAGGGTGGTTTTCAGTAAGCTAATAAACAAATTTTTTTGTAATAGATTGGTATTCTGAGCTCATCATCAGCTCTCATTATATACATAATATATGTTTATGGATTGTTTGGGATATGTATGCAGTTATAGAAAAAAGGTTCATATCTGAACAGCGCGTTGCATAGGAGTAAGATTTTGTAGTATCCTTACCGGCAGGTTTCACCAAAAGTGTATAACTTTATAAAAATGTATTGTACTTATGGACAAAATTTCACTAAGATATCTCTAAAATTCATAGCATGCAAAGAAAAAGGGCGGATCTATATCAACTGAACTCTCCCTGCTTATATGCGACATAATCTGTAGCTCATGGGAGCAATATTAATTTAAGTTACTATCGAAATTGCCTTTACTTTTGTGGGAATTATTACGCAATCAATAAAACTTTCCTCAAATTATAACTAAATTAAAGATTATCTGTATTACAAACTTTATTTTGCAAATTTTATTATACTTTTAATAACTTTAGATATTATTATAATTGCTTAAAACCAAATAGCGCACCCTATTTAAAATATATAATAGATAAGCTCTTAGCTTATTAGCGCCGTTATAAATTTGATAAAGCCACTCAAGTGTAAAATAAAGAAGGGCAGTATAACATAATTTGCCTTACAAAAATAAATATTTGAGTGATGATATTTTTAGATATCAGTAACTAAGCAAGTTGTGGGAGAAATGGTGAGGGAATTTGTGCTGTGTGCGCTCCTAGAGCGCATACCATAACTTATGTTTAAGAGCATGCTATTAATAGTTTATTAAAGCTAGAAGTGTGTGTGTTATATAAAACGCGGTGTTATATATATCATATTTTAAAATAAAAGTAATATAATGATTATTCTTATTGCACAACATCGATTATTTAGTGAAACTGAACTCATACCAGTTTGTAAAGACCGATATTAGACACTCTGTCTGATCTATTGTTAAGGAAGTTATTGAAGAATATATTTTATTATACCAAGATTGTGCTAGTTGCAGTTGCAGCCTGCGATGAGTAATTTCTCTGCCTAAGAGAAGCAAGGCGAGAGAAAATACTGAAATGAAATGACCACCTAGTCGGTCAGGCAACATCCAGCGTATTAAATAGCAATTTGGTTAGGACAGAAAGTTGCCATTTTCAAAAATACGATTATAAGTTCTTATAATATTATATATTTAGTGGGATTGATTTTCTATGGCACATTTCTAACTACGGATATCATAAAACTATACTTTACTAGTTCTGTCAAACTAGCATACTTAAAACCAACTTCTTATTGAAGTGCCTATGAGCAGTGAGTTAAAAATAATAAATATAAGATTGCAAAGTGCTGATCATCGAGATCAAAGGAACTTCGGAACCACTTCGTATTAGTATTGATGCTTTCTGTAGTGCTGGAGCAACCTTAATTAAGTTATGGCTTCTTTTTCAACTGAAATAACTAGCTTTTACAAGTTTGTGAATTAAGTGTGTTGCGTCTAGTATGTCTACTTATATGATTTCATTTGTAAAACCTTGGGTTTCGATTCCTTTATACTTCAGGTACCACATTGGATCACACTTCTTAAGTGGTTACCTAGTAGCATACTCGAAAGGTTTCAACTCAAATACAGCTAGCTCTTGAAACACATGCTTGTCTTGAAGTCTGTACTACACAAATTCAGCTTCCGTTTCTGCAGATTGAAGTTCTTTCAAAAATTGGTATCTAAGAGAACTCCGACAATTAGAAATCAGCGCGAAATTTGTCCAAGTATCAGTTCTTTTTATTCACCTATAGCAGATATATCAGCTGCGGAAAACCTCTACATATCTGTTAATCCGAACATTTACGTACGTTACGTAGCGCTACGTATACTTTACACAACTACAGATGGGTTGGTCCCAGATACAGATCATAATTTATCATGCTAACTTTTCTTAAGTTACGATTTTCGTGCACTGGCCGCGTTTTAAAGTTATTTTGTTCAAAAAATAAAATTTGCAACTCCGAAAATTTGCTGGATGAGCATGATATTTTTTATTCCACTTCGCGCTTGCGTTGATTTTTTGCATACCTAACTCTTTATACCTCAGCCGATAGTTGAGCGTTAATTTTCTCAATTCTCTGCCGTTGAAAATGTTGAAATGATAATACGAGAGCTGAATTCCTTATTCCTTGTCACACGAGTTGAAGTTAGAAGCTTTCATTTTCTCGTTTTACTTTCAACGCTTATTTATCCATTGCTGTACTCTTATACCTTTTTGCGTTCTGTGCGACACTACAGACGCTCTTGTGCTTGTGTGCAATGATTTCAGCCACCTGTGCAACATTAGCTTTCCGACACGAATTTAGCTCTTTCATATTCACCATTCTGTTTTGGGTTGGTCGCCTCTCAATCTGCTTAGCGCTGCTGTTTGACATTTGAGTGCTGCTTTCACATTTCTTTCTCTCCTTTATTTTTTGTGATTTTATTGTAACATACGTTTGTAACATACGAAAATCTTGCCATAGGTCGGAATTAGGTTTGCTCCATTCAAAGTGCCTTCAAAGTACATGTGTTTGTATGTGTATGTGCACTTGCGAATACTATGGGGCTGCCAGAGATATGAGAGTTGTCATTTGTTCCCGAGTCTGGTGCTTTGTGATTTGCTGATGCTTTAATTAACTGGTAATTAGACTGATTTAAGACAGTACCGAATATGTTGTTTGTAGCTTTTTCAAGTAGAAAGCTTAGTTATGTCTCTGTGGTGATGTGTGGTTTGTAGAAAGTTAGGATAAGTAAACTTCAAAATTTTACTAATGCTTTTAATTCATAGATAAATTATGAAAATATTGCTGCGGCTTATGTCGACTCCAGTTAAAATAGACAATTTTAGTTATACCGGAAAATGTATTCTAATATGTAAAAAACTCGCTAAGAATTGAAAATAAATGAACACAAGGAACATAGCTTCATTTATCGCATATTTATTTTGGGGTTTCAAGTCTTGTAGCGTTGAAACGTCTAGTAAACAGTCATAGATATGAATATATACTTCTTCTAATACTCTTCGTAGCAACCCGTTATAATCATTAAAGGCGCTTGTTTTCCACTAGTTTCGACAAAATAAGTTGCATAACAAACCCCAAATTTATTGCTCCTTGCCCTAATAATTTTGAAAGCTCTGTGTTTTGAGATGCAATTGGGCCTTGCAACAGAAAAATTTATTGTACCAAAATAACTCTAGAAAAAGGTGTTACATCCTTTATTCATAGCAAATAATGATATAAAACTTGTAAAAAGAAATATATGAAATAATTTGGGTTGAAAACAAGGTCTGTCAACTTTTATGTCGGCGTGTTAGTATTGGAAAGCTTTGAAAATCTGATGGTATTGGCGTGAAGGTTCTTTCACACCCGCTTCTGAAGCAGCAAACATTATATACAAAGCGAACAACTAATCACAATAAAGTTCAAAATCCTTCACAAGTAAAATCAAAGCACTATGTTAACGGAAATTCTAGTGAAAATCCAGAAACTTCACTACTTGCTTTTACTTGGTTTGACGTTACCATCAAAAGCATCTCTAGGTAATTTTTTCAGTGGGGATCGAGTTTAGAAATCTATGCTGTAGGAATGTAGCTTATTACATTTTCACAAAATTTATGAAAAGAATAAATCATATGTATTGAAGTTTTGTGACCGAGTCTTTAAACATAGTTCCACTCGGACAAAGATCATATGAATAAGATAGGAAATTGCTGTATAAACTTTTCATACATTGTTTCCATTACAATATGGCCCTTATTAAAAAACCTGAAAACCTTGCCCGCATGATCTTCGAAGCAACTAACTTAGCTCTAGTTTATTTTTATGGAAGTCCAAGTTTCCAGTACTGAATTATATTCAAAAACTATTATACAGAGCCTCGAGGTCTCTTTACACTCACAACAAATTTCGTAAACCGCCACTTTCGCTAAATTAGCGGAGGAATGTTAACAATTAGACTGCATTCACAACGAATATAAAGGGAAGCTATCACCGCATATGTCTATAGCTAACAGATGCTACCAGCAAGGATTTGCATCAATCTTACACATATGGACACACAATGAGAAGCATCGAAGTTTACGTACAATACCTCGATATACTAGAGATACGAAAAATAAAAGTAGAGTTGAATGGAAAAGTGGAGCACGTATTTTTCGATGTTCGTATAAATTCATATATGTATATATGTACATACAAATATAGACGAGCAAGTGCACAAAATATACCATATGTATAAATATATATATGGAAACGAAAAAATCAAGCGTCTAAATGGCATTGTGAACGAAATAAATGGCGAAAATGTATGTATGAAAAATAAGGAAATGTAAAAAATAGTGAATAGTTGCATGTCCGAATGAATAAATGAATGAATGAATGGGTAAACGAACTACCATAGACTTGGTTAAAAGCTTTTACATTCACCTACGCCTGGAAGTATTTACAAATATAGTTATATAGACTTCGTAGCAGTGCATCGAGTTACGAAAACCAAAAGGATGTATATGCATATTAGATCACCCAAAATAATGTGCGGCATTTAGTAACGCTTTAAAGCAGATTTTCATAGTTTTTAAGGAATATTTGTAAGATAAGGTTATTTTATTTGGTAACAGCGACACTTCTATACCTTAAGTGAGCTCAACATCCCACATATGTTATTAAAAATATATGGATTGGTAAAGTGAATATATATTTGTGACATTGAACTCATTGTACATTGAATACATTGCATATAAAATTAATGCTTCTACTATACTTGAAATTTAGTCCGGCTTATATTCTAATAAGAAGAAATGTTACCCAATAAATGCAACAATCAATGACAAACAAAGTTACTACAGATAGTACAGCAGGCTTTCAAGTGCATTGGAAAGAAATTTGGATAATTGGAGTGCCACCGCACTCTTATATCATCTCCTAACATGAAAGTTGAAAGAAAGTACAACTGTCATCTCGAAGCGGTTGAAATCGGACTATATTTTTCCAAGAACCACATACTGAAGTTTAGAACCTACGTGACTGAGGCTAACTTCGTACCATATATAACGGTTAATATGTGAGATATGTTAATGAAATTAACTGAGCATGTGAACATAAAATGCTTTGGTGCCGAAAAAGAATGAAATTGGTCTACGCATTTCCATTATCCCATATACCCAATAAAATAAATTTCGCTTTTCCGATTGATTGTACTCGTACGTGGTGTGTTCAAAAAGAATGGGACATTTTAATTTTTTGAAGAAAATATATTTATTCCTTCGTCTACATTAATGTTGTCGCTTTCAAAATAGTCTCCATTCCGATATTATGCACTTATGCATATTATATATTTATCTCGAAACACTTCTCAAACTCGATTTTTGGCATAGCCTTTAGCTCTTTCAGCAATGCGCCTATAATGTCATCTATATTTGTAAAACTATTATTGTTGTATTGTTTTTGGTCCAGAACTCATGAACACGCAACGAAGTGTGAGCAGAATTGAGCAGAATTGAACAAAAATAAAAGTGGAATTCTGATTCTTCAAATTGGAAGTGGTTTTTCCACAAATTTGGCAGTTTTTTTCGGATTGCTTTACGCAAACGGCGTTGAACTTGTGGGTAGTACTCCTTATTGACCATTAGACCTTGAGGTAAGAATTCATAATGGACTATGCCATTAAAGTTGGAGAATACAGTCGAAGAACATTCCCGTTATTTTTTGAATACACGTATACTTAGCATAATGCGGAAAAAAATGCTAAAATCTGTTCTTATCTTCCGCAAAGACTTCTAATTCCTCTAAAAACAAGGAAAGCAGATTACAGCAATGATTAAGAAATTTAAATTAAATATTATAATACACGAAATCACTTCGTCTTCCAAACAATTTTTCGAAATACCCGACTACGGTTGACTCCTGTCTACCTAATATAGTCTAAGTCACTGGATTGCATAACTTAGAGATCTCTCAGTGTTGAACTAAATGAATCTACCTCATTATGAAAAATTAGCCGACTCATAACTCAGTTGAGTGAGTGCAGAGTTACACACTCATAATTTTTGAAGTCTTTCCAATATCAATATCAATATCAATATAAACCCATAGAGATAATTGCGGAATGTTTTTATATTTTCTCGCCAGACAGCATCATATATAATATCTCAAATGGTATTGTTGTTTTATTTGTTATTTCCTCTCTCTTTTGACACATACACTTCACAGCATTGACTCAAACAATCTACTCTATAATATTAGATTTACTCAAACTGGCCCATTTGTAGCGTAGTCCTCAGTTACTTACTTCCAAAATAAATTTCACCACTTGAAAAAAGAAGCAACAACATAACAATGTATGTACATGTATATATTTATTGATTCAAATTTATGTAATTTTTGATTCAAAATAAAATTTCTTATCAAACATACTTCAAAACACATCACCAATTAGCTCGTGTGTTAGATTTTTTATGCCATCGGCTAAGCCAACACCACATCAAAGTGATAAGTTTTGAAATAGTTTCACACTTCATAACGGTAAAACATTTGCTGATATCATGAAAATAATGGCAGTTGGTTAAAACCACATTATTTCACATGAAACAGATAAATATGTGTAAATTCAAATAGATAGCGTTGAATATAAAACCGCTAATGTAAATATATCAAAACTATGTTTGTATTTGTACGTGAATTTATATAAACAGATATTTAAATAGTTTTATTTGTATTCTATATAATGTTTAAACAATTTATATTCGTATTAAATGTTTCAAAAAATTAAAAAAAAAAAAATGCTTTTGAGTTACCAAATTTATACATTATATATTTAGTTACATATGGCTTATATCAATTTTTGGCAAAATTCGAATATAGTATTTAATATAGTTCCTACAAAGAACCGATTACAGCCTTCTTCTAGCTTTTCGTCACAATTTTTCGTAGCACGAAATCTCTTTTGTCTGCAGATAGACCCTAGCATCCGCGTTTTCTTAAGAACAATCAATTCATCAATCAATCATCTTGAGTTCTGAGAGCAGAAAAATATCGCTGCCTATCAGATCGGTGGAATACGGTGGATATGCAAGCGATACAAACCACAGTACGTACAATTTCGTCATCGTTTAATAATTTCAAACACCGTTCATCGTTCGATTGCGAGCTCACACAGCACCGACTTTGCACAGAGCTGTTGCCTACCCAAATATGCATGAAGGAGAATGATAAGTACAAGTCCGTTCGTCAGCTTCTCGTTTCACCTCATTTTGTGGTTCAAAATAATTTTATGGATTTTTTGTGGTTATATATACTGTATGGAATTTAACAAACCACTAAAGAATGGTTGCTTCGCCTAGCGCACAGCCTTCAAAGTATCAAAACTGGCACCACTTAAAATTCGATTAGGATACTTATTATGAGGTATCTACTGCGATGTGTGGTCTTTTGAGCCCTGAAATTTCATATTCTTTCAATTTAATTCAAATTCCATATTTCACAAAAAAATGGTCAGGCAGATTTAATATTTGCTTTCGGTGGGTTAAGTTTAACTACAATATTTACAATATATCTAAGGTCTGCGATGACTACTCTCCTATGCTCAAACTCTTAATTCTGACCTGTACTGGCTTACAACCTGTTCTTGTTTATGGCGAGTGATTTTGTTGGTGAAAGATTAGCTCAAGAGAGCTTGCGAAAATCTATTGTCTCAGGTGTTTGCCAATAAGGGCTGGGGTTTCTATGAGAGTGGCATTATGAAACTGTCTTCAAAATGATAACAAGTTATCGAACAAAATGTTGGATGTTAGACCCGAATCGGATCATTCTAACTATGCTAATTAAAAACTTCAACTTAATGTAGAAATAATGGATTTATTTTTAACAGAACTTATGTATATTCAATTCTACTGACGCCTATGAACTATTTAGCTTACCTGATATATTAGGGTAAGGGCAATTATAATACTGTTACCAATAAATTGTTTTAAATTTTAATTTCTGATTAATGAACGGCGAACTTAACTTGTAATAAGAAGAACTAAAATAAGACGCATGCCCATAAGTGCTTAGACTAAGCTAGTTTGTGATCATATAATAATTATTTTTATTTAATAAATATAGCAGATATTTGCAGCTTCTCTATTAACGTATTCAAGCCTAATAACCGGTTTTTTCTATTTCAGTTTCAGAAGTTTCAAAAAGAGAATCCCATGTGTACATACATATATATAGTATGGCTGTAGTAATATCCATTTACAAATATGAATGAAGCTATTTGCCTATAAGCCACAAAGGCCAACACATTTTAATTGAAACAAAGCAATGTAGAGATATACATATGTAAGTTGTGAAATGACAAATATGGGATAGGAAACAATCGTCTATATACTATAAGTACAGCAGTAAATGTGTGGACATAAAGCGCGCCGATAAATGCAAACATAATCTCGCTTTTAGCTTAAAAAAATATGCATACCTATTATTCGTGCTCGCTATTTGCACAAATGTCATGACGAAGGCGCGGCGGAGATACGCCACCAGGGCGTATACGTAACATGCATTCCAAAAGCGCTGCACTTTAGCATTACTACACTTACATGTGTGTATGTGCACGTATACACATGGGAAACTGAAAACGGAAATGGTTATGCGTAAGTGGCTGACTTTCTGCTGCAAGCACCACGATTGTGGCTGCATTCCCTTTTGGAGGTAATATGAATTTCACATTTATACACACATATCTGAATGGATGTACATTTCCATATGCACGCATATCCATTTAAAGGAGTAAATATAGCAGCACACCAAATGAATTGCCAACTCTTCAATTCTGCAAGTTTATTTGTTTCTATGGATGTGCTCATGAAGATGTGTACTTCACTGTATTATGGCATTTTATAAAAGGAAAAACTTACACACACACACACACACACAAAATATATGCATTTGCCTATACCCACTGCATATAGGTGTATAGGGTATGTACAGGCATGTGCGCATGTCGGTTTGGCGCTTGAAAACTTTTGAAGCGTATTTATGAATTAACTTGCGAATTGAATGCAGCATTTTTTTGCCAACCATTCACTTTACTTACTCACAATTGAGCTATTCACATTCATTCATTCATTTATTCGTTCAGCCATTTAAACATACACACACATACATTTCTATATACATTTTAAGTAGTGTTTGTTCGTTTGTTGAGTTTGCTAACGAGACGAACTGAGACCAGCTACGTTGCCTGTTCAATGAGTCGCCTTGCAAACCCGTTGGCCTCACTTTTACTTGCAAATTTACAGAGTCCGTTTATTTTGGCGGCACGAGGTTGGTCCAATAATTATTTAGCCTCGAACCCCGATTAGTATAATTAGTCGAATTAGAGTACGAACTTCTGCCCCATCCGCCGCATTCTCCAGACTAGGCCCCGCGCAGCTTCTGTTGGTTTCCAAACTTGGAAAAGTCTGGCACCGGACAGAAATTTTAGTCGAAAGGGGCGGTCATCACCATCACGCCTACCTTGAAGACCTACAGAAAACGTATTTGAACGTAGTTGAAGAATCGCAGGCCGTCCAGCTAAAAGGAGTCTATGTTGAGGAATAAATTACCATTTCTCTTTAATGCTTATTTTTCTTTTATATTATATTATATTTTTACATTATATATCTCACAGATTGACCGATATATTAGATAATAAGTCAGCTATATTCACCGAAACCCACATGTTCGGTATCTAGGGGCTTGAAAAGTTTACATCCAATTGCGACCCTTTTTTAAGAAATGACATACCTTGAGGGCACTATTTGTGTAAAGTTTCATTTCTGTATTCTTCATAATCCCTTATTTATACACTGTAAAGTGAAAAAGTCAGATGGAATTTCAAATTATATTATTTGGAAATTACACATGGTCTGATTTCAACCCTTTTCAACTCTAACATAACATCAACATAACACATCAACGGATTGTAACTGGTGATGAAAATGGATCCATTACGGCGACCCTAAACGCAAAACATCATGTAAAATCATATGTGAAACCCGGTCAACCAGGTCAATCGGCCAAATCAACGGCAAATCCGAATCTGCATTTGGTGGTTTGGTGGGATCAAAAGGGCCTGCTGTATTATGAGCTTCTAAAACCGGGTAAAACCATTAATGCGTAACACTACCGACAACACCTCATCAAATTAAATCAAAGGGGAGCGATTGCCGAAAAACTCTGCGACTTAGCGACTAGGCACGAGGCAAGGATTTTCCGTCATGACAGCGCTCGTCCCCATGTTGCAAGATCGGTTAGAAACTATTTAGAAAATAGCGGCTGGGAAGTTTCACCTGCCCCGCCTTATAGTCCATACCCTGCCTCTTCTGGCTACCAACTTTTCATTTTCTGCGGTCTATGCAGAACGCGCTCACTGGAATACGGTTCACATCAATGATCAGAACAAGGTATCAAAAATTTTCTTGATTCATTCTTGAGGGTCAAGGCAGCGCAGTCCTTTTGGGATGGAATCCATAAGTTGCCAGAAAGATGGTAAAATGTTTTAGCTTCAGATGAGCAATACTTTGAATAATACTGTTGTACATGTTTTTCTTAAATAAACGTTTAAAAACAAAAAAAAAAAAACGCACAAGACAACATCTACTTATACTTATTTATGTCTTACAATTACGTGGCCCTTAAAACAATTTAGCTTTCGTTTAACTGGAAACAATAAGAGTCAGTTTCCATTTTTATAAAACCAACACTTTCCAACCACTTTTTGAGAAATGATAACAGAACCTTAATAAATAGCTTTTCTTCAGTATGATGTGCGAAAAACTAGTGGCGAATGTTTCTATACCAGATTTGTACCAGATGCTATCTTGCCGGATTCCATTAGTAATCTAACATTCCCTGTTCTTAGTCTGTAAAGTCTAAATTTCTTTCCATCGCGCCTTTCTGTACCCCTTCCTTTAACTGATTACTCGAAGGAAACCCGACCTCGGCAAGACGTTGCGAACTCGATATTATATTTATTTCGTAGCTTAACATATATATATATTAGCTATAAGCAAATCTTTGTTGATTTGATGGCATGCTCTTCTCCAACGGTGTTGTCTACATCAAGTTTTACCAACAAAAAAAATTTAACTAGAATACATGGAATTACCTGTTGTTGTTGTTGTAGCTGCGGAAAAGATGCTGGCATAATTTCGAGAAATGCCGCCGAGTTGACAGTTCTTGACAGGTTAAAAATCCGGTTCGTTCCGCTTATGTAGACCCGAATGTAGTGCGTCTTTCAAGGTGGATGCCGTTGAAGTCTATACCTCGCTTAAAAGGTTGCAAGATTGTGGGCCTTCTCCAAAGGTATTGTTGAATAAAGTATTACCTTTTTTATAAGTTTTTTCACATGTGTTGCAATACCTGCGTAAGCTACTTTAGACTAACCACTGGATGTGGTTCCCCTGTCAACGGACTAGTAGACACATTTTGCCTATTTTTAAAGGCAAATGTATTAACTTCAAATCAAAATAGGTATCTCAGTGATTAGATGGATATTTGGACTCTTCTGCATTATTAAATATCATTTTTTTTTTTATGTAATAACTGGTTCAGAGCGCATTGCTTGCGTAGTATTATGAGCCATAAAATCGTATTAAATATCAAAGTTTCATTGTGGAGGGTACTTTTTGGTCACTACCCTCTGCCTTGTCTATATAAAGACATTTATTTTCTTCCATCAACGATTATAAACTTTCTCCAGTTTTACTTGTTTGGCTAGTGTAAAACACTTTGCCACAAACCACAAGCTCTCAACACTTCAAGATCTCATTTGATATGCAATAAATTGGATTTTTAATTTTTGCTGCCTTTTATTGCAAGCAAAATGCAAGCGAATACAAGAGAACACAAGCAAACCAACATACACCGATGCAGATGTATGAGTATCTAATAATGAAATACACTTACTTACAACCATGTGCATATGATACTCGTTCTATGGCAGCAGTGTTTGCAGAGGCGGTGTTGCGCATTGAATGCTACTGTGTGGGTGGGTCAGCAGCAGTTGGCTGTATTGGTGCTCAACAAAAGCGTATATCTTTTATGCGCTGCAATGAAAAGCGTTTTACAATTCTTTTACGATTGCACGCGTGTTCATATCCTAAAAACATTTGCTGATCTAATGTTTAGATTGTATGTATTTGCACTTTGCGCCATCAGTGAGCATCAGCAAACAAATGCGAGTACATAAACATTGATTTATGTATGTATGTATGTAAGTATGTATGTATTTGTGTGTTCATATATGAGTATGAATTACCCGCCGGCAGTTGTGTTAGCTGAATTGTCAATATGTGCTCGGACAAGTTATAACTCATAACTACACATACACATTAAGATATAGATATAAACACAAACAGACAAATATTGTATTAGAAATGTGTATCTTCTTTGGCAAATATGAAATTATTTATGTCTTTATATCGCATTTTGAACATAAAATCGTTATAATAAAACCGTTAACGATACGCTAGTGTTGAATAACTAGATAGTGAATTGGATATAACAGCACACGTTTCGGTGAAAGTGTTTTTTAGTTGTGTAATTCGTACATAAAAATCTTCTAGAAACGCCTTTGGTCCAAAATGAGATGTGTTTGTTAAATAATATCCCCAACAAGCTGTGTTTAGTATCTTCAAAGTCAATAACGAAAAATTGCCGCCTAATACTGCTGGGGCAGCACGGCTGTTTAGTGGTGATTTCTAGCATATGAGGAGCACCCAAGGGAGCATACGGTATAATTTCCAAAACATTGCCGTTAATAAGAGATCCAAGCTGCAATTAAATTGGTAAATTTTGTGTCTTAATGTCCCAAGAATATAGTTAATCGCAATGAAGCGACTTTTACTGAGAAACCCAGTAAAAATCTAGATCGTTTAGTTTTTTATTATCTTTAAAGTCAATGGGTTCTAGAAGAATAAAGCAGTTAAATAGAATTCGTTTCACATTTTTATCAGAGTTTAACCGATATTTGCTTTTAGAAAATGTAAAATATTATTTAGAATGGAAAGAAGCTTTCACCTTTCACCACCAGAGGACATGTTAGCGCAAGGTTGCACCGCAGGTGCTGCCAATCTCTTCGGATAACTATCACAGTTATAGTAAATTCGCTACTCTCTAACTCTCCAACACGTGGCGAATCGAAAACCCCTATTGTAATAGAAGTAAAGCCTTTGGTCACATAGAGAGCCGAGAGCATTGTGCTTCGGAAAAACCGACTGTCATAGCGTACTCCATTTCTTCTTCCTGAACATTTAGAAATTAAGCATGCAAAATTTTGCATGCATGGAAGTAGCTCTCCCAGCCGGTAGGGGGGTACAAGTAAAAATTCGCACGCGGTAAGGCATGCCTGTCGCTAGAAGCAACTAAAATTCACAAATGTGCTATGTATTTTCAAAAACTTCAGCTTGAATTAAAATTATAGCACTTTATATGTATTCCCACAAACAAATAAGGACATTTGAGTTCCAGCTACAATTATTACCAGTCATAAGTAGAATGGGTGCTCAACTGAAAGTAGTTTCGGCAACGAGGTCTGACCAGAGACTTAAATCTTGTACCGCGTGGAACTGGAGCCCTCGAAGTTCAGCTTCACCTCGAAACAGCGGTAGTCCTCCTTTCATCTTGTTTGACCACTCCTTCAGATTGTGCTTTATGTTTCAACGATTAGGCTGCAGGGCGCATGTTTTACTCGGAGGTTTGGGAAAGAGTTAATAATAATTAGACTTTCTTGATTCAACAGAATTATGCTGCGATTGATCACATTTACAATACTATATGGACTAAAAATCATTGACTTGACCGAAAGATCGCGCCAGTAGCAAAACAGCTTTATTGTCTGAAAGTACTAACCTTACCTAGAATATTGTCCAGGTTTCAAAACATTTCATTCAAACATTCTCAAGTTATTGGTGTATCCTGATGGGAAAAAGCACGCTTGATACATAACAATGACTGATAAGTGTTGTGGCAAATTTGCGCCACATATGCTGCAGTCAAGTACTGGTTTGATGAACTTCGTCGTAACCATATGAAAGACTCCAGAAAATATTGGGAACATTCGTAAAATTGTATTGGGTTACTACAAAATTAAATTAGGTGAATACCTAGACTCAGAAAGTGGCTCCCTTGAAAAAGATCTCACTCAAATGAGAAGGTCAAGATGGACAGAAATGTCTATTATGAAGGCCGCAAACCTCACTATGTCGAACCGGAATCGAAATGTTCGATAACTTTATAACAAATTCTTTACAACAGATGGAAATTATGTCGAAGAATAAAATCATATCTTTATTAGAAAAAAAAAAACTGATTTCATTGTAAGGCCGAAGTCTTTTCAGCCGAAGTGTTAGACTTATTATATTTATATCGGTTGGCTTTAATTCATTCAAGACATGTTTCTAAAGCCAGTATTTATGTTTGGGCAGGAGCAAAAAGTCACAGGGAGCCCAATTTCCACTTTGATTCCACTTCTATACGCAGATTAATCAGCAAGTTATGAATCATTATTGGAAAAGTTGCAAAAACACCAAGCTGAAGTGAACTTACACGAGCAATGCATTTATTCTTATTATTTCGAGTACTGTTATATATGGCCTTATCTGCATTTATTAGCTGCCCTGTAAACACACACACACGTATGTACATTCATTCGCCATTTCCACTGTCATCTTCGGGTTTATGAATTCGTACACAAATTGTGTTAAAATACACGTTGGCTGCATATTTTAAGAGTTTTTAATTTCTTTGATAATTTTACGATCTCGTTTAAAATTACACATTTATCAAATTTATGCTCACTCGCTCGCTTCCTTGCTTAAGCTCCACACGTCACCTCTCTTCCAGCCAATTATTGTAGGAGACGAATACGTTGCCAGTTTTCTGGCGACTTTGTATGCATGTATGAAATGGAAATGTACGTAAGTGTGTGTGGTACATAAAACATATATATACAATATGTAAAAATATATGTACAAACATTTATAAATATATATGTGTATAAATATATATGTATTTATGTACATATATACCTGTGTATTTAATTTGTGAAATTACCTTAAATTATAGCCCATAAAAGTGGCTTTTCAGGTATACACAGGTACCTACCCATTTGTATGTATGTACTTACGAATGTATACATTTCGATAAGGTTGTTTAATAGCTCGTAAAGGCTTTTAAACTGTTTATGATGTTTGTCGAAAGACGCGCACAGCTACTTATGGCGAAAGCTTATTGATACTATATACTTTGTATGTGAACTTGTGTGCACCTCGGTTAAATATACAAATTATAAGGTATGTAAGTCTGTATGTAAGGGAATTAGTGCTGTCTCTGTACCAATTTTATAAGGTTAGGGCAAATGCGACGAGTGAAAGATGTACTTGGCTATGTATGTATGTAATTATTCATACTTTTATTAAATTTGAAATTCATGCACGTAGCTACCCAATAACTATATGCAATAAAAATATATCATCTATGTTAATCCATTTAAAGAAAGCTAAAGAAGAAGCTAAGAAATTTAGAACTTGAGATTAAAAAGTATGCTAATTGATTTGTGAATAATGCAAATATCAACTTGAATAACTGTTATGATGGGCTATGACTTAAAAGAACTATGGGCCTAAAAGAAAACCATTCGTTTCTGCTTTTTCTGGTGAGTTTCATATTTTTCTACGAAGATGCAAAATCTACAAAGTTTGGTTATGTACGAATTTAGTTAGACTTTTTTTCCCGACATACTGGATTTTCTTCTTGAACCCCTAGTATAGTAGGTTTTTCAAATAACGTTCGACCGCGTTTCTGCTAAAAAAACAAGTAAGGAAGGAAAGGAAAATGTTCGGTTACACCCGAACTTAGAAACTCTCGAAATTCACTAGGCTCAAAGGCGGGAAAATATTTTGAGTTGTTCGTAAAATTTTCTTTTCACAAATGTTGCTAGTAAATTCATTTTTATTTATTCATGGCTTACATTCATATTTGGTATCTTATTGACTTATAAATCAGTCCAACTAACTTAAATCACTACATTGAACATATTAGTTCAAGGGAGGGTAAATCACGTTAACATTAATATTTCTGCCGAATTTTACAATGATAAACGAAATATTAAGGCTAAATTTCATTGAGACACCTTCTATTGAGATACATGCTACATGAACTCAACCACATTGATGGAAATTATTATATTAAAGGTATGAAGGCTAGACGGAGAAGCTATGCCCACTTAATTTCATTAAAATACCGTACATATTGACCAATATATACGGTATAATAGAAGTTTGAAAATCGTTTTATTTTGTATGTGGGACCTAGGGAATTATTACCCCAATTTTATACTTTTTCGGTACCGACGGACATTATCGTCAGGAAAAAATGCCTTCGGAATTTCATTAAGATGTCTCACAAATTGACCCATGATTTCGGTATAAGTCAGCCATAGACAGTAAGGTTATCATTTTCGGTATTTGCGGGCTTGAAAAGTTATAGTTCGATTTCGACCACTTTTGGATAAGAAGTGCCTAAAGGGTGGTATTTGTGAATAGTTTTGTTCCGACATCTTTATTGGTATTTAATTTATATACTGAAAAAAGAGGGTATCAGTTGGGATTTAAAATTGTGTTATATGGCTACTAAGCATAATTGCAGACCGATTTCGAAGATATTTTGTGATATAAGGGTGCAATATTTGCAGATATAATTTCATGGACCAAATTTCATTGAAATTGGTCAAGCAGTTGCCGAACTTTGGAATTTCTTCTAAAAATTGGCGGTTTCACGCCTTTTGTCCAGTTTTTACACAGGGTCACACTTGACTTTGCCTTGCCGTCTCGTCTGTCCGATTTAATGCTTTTGATGTGTTTATTATTTACGAGTTAAAGAACTTTTTGTAGGTTTGAACTTAACCTCTGTATTGGGGTGGGAGTGTTTTTTTATACGATTTCACCGATTTTAATACTATATGATGAGGTGCAAGAGAAAAATGTTTCCACTGTGTTTAGTTGATGTAGCATAATTAGTTTGAGAAATTTGAAAACGTCTCTTTTCCCGAAAAATTTCAACCACAGATACACAAAGAGGCATGCAAAACACTTGTTGTAAAATACTCAAAGTCTATGAAATTTTCGACCGTCTCATTCAGATATTAACCCAAAAATTATCTTATATTGTAAAGCTATGCAACACTTTATATTTAATTAGAATATGTCATGATTATCTGCTAAATATGTCATGATATATTTTACTCATTTAAAGCAGAATTTAACTTGCTTAATTCCTTACTTAATTGTTTTCTTTTAGTCATTAAATAGTTCTCCTAATTATCCTGAATTAGCTCGGAAAATGGCGAAGTATACAAAATACAGCACAATTGCATTATAGTAATTGCTAGTAATGGAGCATAGATGTAATCATTACATACAAGCGAAACAGTTATTCTACTACTTTAAATTCATCTAATTCTCTATACAAAATTTTTGCATTAAATGCGAACTGTCAAATAGAAAACCCCCCCAAAAAATTTGCAACTTTTTTCTAAATTTTAGCCAGTAAAAAGCGGGTTCTTCAAGCTTGAAAGCGCAAAAGCCTGCAGCATGCATTTGTTTATGGCAAACACAACTTGATTAAGGTGAAGTCTAGACGCCAAAAGGCAGACACTGCAGAGAAAACTAAATATGTACAGGCAAGTGTAAACATTCACACGTAACCAAATGAGTGTGTGTGTGTGTAACTTATAGCGTACAACAACAATGTGACTTGCATTAACGGTGTCTGCAGAAGATTATAATATTGTGGCTTGGTTTTTGTTGAAATTGTGGTGTTGTTTGCGTTTTTACTTTGTGCTTTGGCGCATTGAATATTGTGAAGTGCAAAATATTAATATGTACCGTTACTGCTGTATGCAAACTGAATTTTCCAAAATGAAATTGAATTATGACACCAAGCGCCACAGCCTCATCACCATTGCTATGGTGAACTGAAGTGTTGTTGACTCCTAATGCGGCTTTAGGCAACATGTGACCGCAAAAACAGCAAGTGCACACTATTTAGTAGACAAACTATACATATATATAAACATTTTTCATAAACACAAATTAAATTATTGCATATGTGTGTGTATGTTACCAACTAATGACTTATTCCTTTTGAACAAAACTTTAAGCAACACCAGTGAGACCATGGAGGACATGGAGCTGCCCTAACAAAATTAGGCATACGTCACCACTTTACATACATACATATATACACACATGAAGATACATATATACGTGGTACTGAAATTTATATACCACTACTTTTGCTTTATTCTCAGTGTCGCTGAAATATATTACAAACTAGCTTCATATTCAGCGATGAGGTCGTCAAACGTGCAGTGATCTCCCTCCGCGGGACCTAAATGAAACCCAACGAGCCATTAAAAACAAATACATACATATGAAGCATCAATGTGATCATCGTGTAAACTTCGGCTCTCATTTGTTGTTTGCATGCTTCGCGTTTAGAGTTATTCACGGAGCGTTAAATGCTGGCATCATATGTAATACAATATTAGTTATTTTCTTTCATAGGTGGAAAGATACGTATACACCAGGGTGGTACAATAATTATTTAGTTTACAAAAGAAAAACGAAAGTTTTTTAAACATTCAGATTTATTTCTCAACCCTTCTTCTTTCAGCTCTTTATACTTGACACAACGATTCTTCAACTTCTTTAACCCGTCTAAAAAAAAAATTTGCGAAGTACCGGATGGATTTATACCGCATACATCGATCAATATATATGTTATCTTAGCAAAGATTAGTGAAATAATTACCCAGGAAATGCTATAGTACAGCGTGAAATCGATCCACGAATTACGACAGTCTCCATTTATTGTCTAAATTTAGTGGAAATGTGTTCTCGAGCTTACATTACTTTAATGCTAAGTTTGGTGAATTAATCCAGACCTTCCCCTAGTCCTAAAATACCCGATATAATGTTTTCAGATTATTCAGCTGACTTTAAACCGTTCATGTAGGACAATATGTGTGATGCTTTAATGGAATTAAGTAGACATGCGGAAAATGATGTGGTTTAGCGTTGAATATAAATGGTCCCGGTCTAGACCTTGGTCAAATTATATAATGGTTCCTGATTCTTCGGTTGACTTTTCTTTATATAACCAATATATTAAATTTAATATATGTAATCAGATATATTAGACACCTCATTTTGAAAAATAAAATTTTTTCCTCCTAGAATTGAAGATTATGACCCAACAAAATCAGGTCTTTCATTTTTGTACCAAACAAATCCTTTACTTGCTCTTAATATTTAAATTTCGTAGGACTAGGAACTTTTCGTGCACATCATCTTGCCATTTTTTGTTGCGGTTATTCGCTCTTTGCCCATTAAATAAATTATGATATACTGGCAGAGCGAAATCTCATGTACCGCTGATGGACTCGCGCTGCTGTTACTAATAGTAAATAACCATTTCAAGTTGCGCCGTCGGTTGGCAACTACTTTACTCTAATGTAAGTAGTCGCAAACGAAGTCAATGCTAAATAACATCCCTTTGTTCGTAGGTTGCAGCTGCAGTAACCACTTTGACTGCGGCTTATGATGATGGAGCCAAAGCAGTCGCTGCATAATAACATTATCATATCATATACATGCTCCATGGAGCGGATAATGTGCCACACATCAACAGTTCGGGGTGTTGGCGGTTACACCTACAACCTCAACGCTACCACTAATATCACTGCCGCCAATACAGCCATTACATGAATGCCGGCAGCCAACTACGCAGACTACTAGCTAACTAACTGACAGACAGTCAGACAGACAAACGGACGGACGGATGGAGGAGCTGTAAAGGCCATATTGGCGTTTTAGTGGCGTTGTTATGCCGGCGGATATGCGACAATGCTACCGGCGATAGTGTGAAAGAGAGAGAGAGAGAGAGAGAGAGAGCGACAGAATGGCGGCGTACAGCGTTTAGAGGATAATATGGTAGAATAACAGCTGCCGGTAGCATTAATGTTGGTTTGTGTGCAAGTAATTGTCTAGTGTCGAAGTCTATGTCGTTGTAGCTGTCGGTTAAGCATTAGGGGCACATATGTTGCAAGCGATTGCAGCTTAAATAATGCAACAAGCAGTGAGTGAATGAGCGACTAGTAGGTCTCATTCACTATGGCATCCCGCCGCAGGAATACCCCTTCAGGCGACATGCCAACCCATATTGCCGGCGGTTATATTACTCATGCATTCTGCTCCGTTATTCACTGTTCGCCTAGCTAATATTGTGGTAGTATGTAATATTAAATATATAAGTATGTATATCTATTTAGTGACTATATGCTGCGAGTATGACTTGTTATGCCATCAAATATGCCGAGCGTATTCACTTAAACAGGCAGTAGTGTATAAGTACCCAGCATAACACTACCCAAATAGAGCATATGTGTTTGCCTGTAGTATATATATATATCCACGTATATTTATATATAGAAGTATTCTTGTCTATAACGCTTAAATACCTAGCTACTGTAGGACTAATACTCGTACAAATGCTGTCGTTGCATGCAACAATGTGAACTTGAACAAGAATTTCCTAATGGAACGCGAATGTTTGAATTCCCACGTTGTTGTGGTTTTAATGTGATATCGGCATGCACACACACACACACACACACTGTCCTAAGAGTCGCGGTACCAGACGAGGTGAAGATAGTGGGATATGCGGACGATATAGCGGTCGTAGTCGTAGCGAAAACCCTAGGAGAAGTGAACAGCAAATCTAATGAAGCCATAAGCAGCATTAAAAAATACCCAGAGACGGCCGGGTTGGAACTAGCACCTCACAAAACTGAAGTGGTCCTAATAAGTAGTCGCAAGAGAGTTGAGTCTATTGAGATTTGCATCGATGGGCATACCATAAAATCGAGCCCTTATTTCAAATACCTGGGTGTTAGCCTGGATCAGAGGCTCTCATTTAAGCAGCACTTAATTGCCACCCATATCAAAGCGGCGCGGTCTGTGTCGGCAATCGCCAGGATAATGCCCAATATGCGGGGCCCCAGACAACAAGTGAGAAAATTACTGACGTGTGTCAGTAACTCAATTATTCTATATGCAGCACCAATTTGGCTTCCTGCAACAAAATGCAGTTCCTATAAGAGAGGAGTTGCTTAAGCACACAGATTGGCATCGCTAAGAACCTGCTGTGCGTTTAGAACTGTATCAGACGATTCTATTAACGTTTTCTCGGGTAGACTCCCTATTGACAAAGCAGCAGAGCGTTGTGTATTAATCCATGGCATCCGACACATTAAAGAATCGAGCCAAAATAGACAAGAACTCGCTAAAATCGACGAGAGGTGCCACTGTCAATGGCAGAGAAGGTAGAATGCCTCAAGTAAGGGAAGGTGAGCCCACTCTTTGATACCTAATATCAAAGAATGGATATTGCGGGATCACGGCGACGTGAATTACTATCTTACCCAGTTTTTATCAGGCCATGGATGCTTCAGAGGCTATCTGTGGAAATTTAAGCATGTGGAATCACCTTACTGCATGCACTGCGAAAATAGCAATATCGAAACGGCAGATCATTTGGTGGTGAACTGTATTAGATTCCGAAGGGAAAGACGCCTACACTCAGAGAAACTAGGGAAAACTTTGCCTACATCTTCCATTGACATTGTACACTATATGTTATCCTCCCAGATTGCATGGGATACGGTATGTGGCATAATAACGTATATTATGCAAAAGGTCCGTGAAGACGAAATTGCTATAAGGCCGAGTACGCAGTCCCGAGAAGCTGCAAGATAAGGTAAGACGTCGTAAGTATCTACAAAAAAATTAGCATTACTAAGTGTAATACTTACCCTGTGAAGGAAAGCCTAACGGTAGTTCCGCAGGGAAACCCAGGTTTGAGTATAAGGGGGTGCTTTAGCACGTATGCGCTGTACAATCTTTTTCGTGCAGTGAATCGTGCATAATTGTTGGTACGGGCCATCAATATCTTTCGAAGATTTACACCCCCCTTTGGCGAATCGATAAAAAAAAAATACATACACATACACATACACACACACAAACGTGCTCACAGTTTCGCACATGCTCTTACGATATCTATACTATGTAGCGGTACTGTAATTGTTACGTTGCTCGCATCATATCACACCCACGCCTAGCTTTCAATGGCTTCCGGAAGTTCAGGACGTACATTCTGGGCCAAGTTCTTAAAATTTGTTATTTCTATTGAACATTCATGCAGAGAGGGTAGAAGAATGCATGCATCTATAACATTTTATAAAAATGTATCACCTATACTACCTACCTATACTACGTACCTATACTACCTACACCTGTACCTATACCTATACACCTCACCACTAGATGGGTCGTAAAAATCATTCCTGACATCCAGCCAATAAGTATTCAAATGGATTATAAGAAAGAGAGGATCATCACAATTACGAACACTGTACTATAGTGGATCTAGTTGTAGTACTTGAACTAGTTTGGAAATATAAGGGAGAAAATGAGAGTTACATAAATACACAGTTTGAAAAAAAATTTTTTTCCGTTCCAAGAGAGACGTGCAGTCCAAGCATTAACTTATGATTCAAAACATGAAACAGGCAACAGAATCCTTCTGAAGTAATCCTGGAGAACACTCTATGAGTACAATTCTACTCTCAGGCCGAGGTCGTCGGCTTAAAAGTGGATTTCGAGTAGATTTTAGCGTCAGCTGGGAAACACATTTGATTTCTGGTAGTTAACAAGTGATAATAGGCGATCAATATATGGACTTTTATTGAGGAACTTTATGAAAATCATTTGTATACTAACAGAGAAGACAACGTAAAGCAGTTCAAGACCATTCAGCTCTTTCAAATGCATCCCGAAGCAAAGGATGTGGATTTGATAATATTCCTGACATAGAATTCCCATAAAATTTTGTCGGAGCAGTTTCATATCGAAAAACTACTACATTTTAGTAAAAGGAATCATAGGAGAGATGGTCATCATAACTAAGGTTTCAACTTCAGAACCTAGATTAAGCAGAACCAACAGAGTACAGAGAAAGCGCTAAGGATGATAAAATGTTATAGCATTACTTCAGCGAATATCGTTACGGAATATCTTCCAAGATATCCAAATAACCTACTCTAAGAGTAATTGGCCTGTTGAAAGAAAAATAATAAAATCAAAGCATGCTTTACAGCGATTTCTTTAGAGCTTGTTTACAACAGTTCGAATTTTTTTGACTTTATAAAACTATTCTGCTGTCATGCCTAATGATTCCTGCTATATTGGTCAGAATATGTTGTCACTTCACACGATCCAGCATTTTCTTGCAAGTAGAGTACGAAAAATTCGTCACTAGCACCATTTTATAGTTTTTACATTGCTAACAAATGCTAACAAAGATTATATGGAGTTATTCGTAAGTTATTGCATTTTTGCAACGCCACATGGACAGCAATGCAAAGACAAGTGGTCCATTGATACAAGCGTTTTCATTTCGCAATTTCCTACATTTCTTTACAAATTATTTAAATATGCTTTTGCCACGGCAAATATTTAAAAAACCTAATTGAAATCTCATGTTACTCCACAGCCGGCGGCTGTCAGCGTATAAATGCAGCTAACTATGCGTAAGCGTATGTTGAGATACCTGCGTTTTTATGCAGATGCAGGAAAAGTGCCCTGCCAGCATTCTGTTACATACTTACATACACACATACAGCGTGCAAGTCATATAAATATATATTTATGTACTTGGAGTATTAGGGTCGCTGGCGTTTCTAAACAATGGCAATGATGTAGTTGTACCCTTGTATATAACGACACTGTAATCAAAGCCTAGTGAAATTAGCACTAATTTATTAAAATATTCATTTATTATTTTTTTTTAAATTTAAATAAGTAAGACTATTTCATAGGTTTAGAATATATTCCTGACGAAGTTATTTTGAAGTAAAGTGGGTGTGAGAGAGGTAAAGTAAGAGGTGAAATGTTGCCCATTTTTGGCACAATAGCTTTCAATGCTATGGGTAACTGACTCAATATTCGACAGATTTAACCTGAAAAATTAAAAAATAAAAATTAAAGTAAAAAAAAAAATTTGATATTCAAATGCCGTTCTGTGAAAAAGAGCGTCGGATCCCAATCATTTTGACTATTTCGTTAAGTTGCAGGACTTCGCGCACATGAAATATTGTTTTATTCTCTTTATAAACTAATTTCTGTAGTGTCATGCTTCCATAATAATTTGCTGTTTTAGCTTAATTTGCTAGAGAGTCATATCTCATTTAAAATTTTCCAGAAAAATCTTTATCGGTAAAGACTCGTTATTTTTAATATGTCATATCTCCAACTATGTTCGGTTTCCAGAGTCGGTTATTGACACGATACAGCTACACTAAATATTTGGTTATTAAAGCCATTTATTGACCACAATTTCAACAGTAACGGCACAAAAGGGCTAAGAAATCCCTGCAAACATTTGTGAAGTAATCATTGTAGGGACTAGACCCGGAGTCTCCAGCCTACCTTTAAAACGCAAATGCCAGACTTTAATATCGCCGCTTTTGGAACGTGGTGTGTTCAAAAAATAGCGGAATTTTGCGTTTTTTGAATAAAATATTTATTCATTCGCCTAGATTAATGTTGTCGCCTACAAAATATTCTACATTCGATATTATGCACTTATGCCAACGCTTCTTCCAATCGTCGAAACCCTTCTCAAACTCGATTTTTGGTATAGCCTTTAGCTCTTTTTGCGATGCGCTTTTAATATCATCTATAATGGAATATGGAGATTGGTGCATCGTTGCAATATTAATTTTGGCCAAGAATTCACGAACAAGCAAGGAAGTGTGAGCAGAATTGAGCAAATGTGAGCAGAAGCCATGAATTATTTTTACACAAATCCGGACTTTTTTTTCGGATTGCTTCATGCAAATGGCGTTGAACGTGTAGGTAGTACTCCTTATTGACCATTAGACCTTGAGGCAAGAATTCATGATGCACTACGCTATTAAAGTCGAAGAATACATTCGAAGGACATTCCCGTTATTTTCTGATCACACCAAGTAAACTTATTCGTATTATAATGTATTAGTTAATTAATTCCATTCGGGTGTAATTGGATAATAGTTAGCTGGAAATTGTAAGAATTGATTTAAAAGTAATAAGGGTAGGTATGTAAAAGCTTCAAAATGGTTAGTCTCCTTTTGTAGCCTTACGGATATTAAAGTGTCCTATTAGCCGCTTCATAAGGCCTACTTAGTTAACCACTAATTCATGAAATTATATACGACCTCTGTGTTTGTGAAAATAACTAAATTTTCCTCTAAATTTAATTGAATTATAACTTTAAATGATTCCTGAAAAAATTTTGGGAAATCACAGCTCTTTATTTTAAATAATTTCCCATTCGGAACCGAAACGAAAAGATAACGTGAACCAAATGTAGCAAAAATGATTAGTTTCTGAAAGCAGCTTAGCGCTTTTTCACGATTGTCGGTAATTCCATGTAAAATATATTTTTTTATTACATATTTACTTTATTTTAATTTTACACTTTGTAATCATTACATCAAAATTAGCCACCTTAATACAGATTTATAGCTACGCAACGTGCGAGTATGCGCAATTGTATGTCGTTGCACTCACACACACACACAGTGATACTCCATTGTTTCCGTTGGAATTCGTAAAAACTGCGATTAGTTGCCAGGTGTGTAACTGGAATGTGCAGTATTAGATTACCTCATACTTTTTCCACTGCTTAATTACATAACTCTGTTCAAATAAAAACTAAAACCGCTAAAATACAATAAAAAGTTGCCACGTTTACCCACTAAATTCATTTTATATGCCACGGAAAGTTATTTTTTAATCAGTTAATGTTGGTGAGAAGCGCACAAAAACTACTTTAATGTAATGAATAATAAAATACAAACCATTACCTTTTCATAGGTGCAACAACGCGATTTCGAAAATTACTACGCCACTAGTCAGCATTATATAGTCGTATATTTTTGTTCATTAGCAACCACTGTAAAATAAATTTTGAAACATTTTGATAAGGAAAAGTTCTAAGCAATGAAGTTGAGGTATTTTGGTAATTTGTAAAAGTTTTCTAAATATTCACATTCAATTAGTTTTTGTTATATTTCGGATTTCGAAAATTTTTTTGAAGGTGGTGGTGTTGCATGCATTTTGTTTTCCACTTACCACTTGCGAATAGTTATTTCGTCCAACGCAAAGTCTCGACAAAACTCATCAAGGCACTTTTTGATGCCAGTATAAATTTTTATCATCAAAGTTTTTGTTTAATTAGCACATGAAATTTTTAAAATTTTTTAAAATTTGCAAAAAGTATGGAACTAATACTAGGAAGTCTTTTTATCTAGACGTGGAGATGAAGATATAAAAGAATGGATATGGATACATTTTTAGAATATTGCTTTTATTTATGCTCCAGCAAGCTTCATGCAAAAATAGCTAACTCTGTGATGAAGTGCAACCAAGCAATAACCTACAACACTTATCCCAACCCTTCTGAGTAAAATATATTCCAAAGTGAATAAAACAACTCTTTTTATTGGGCATAATGTAGACAATATTCTGCCACTGAGGGTTTGCCTCCATAACCACCAGACATATTTTAGAATTTCTTAGAAGCTCTAAAATTGTATATTACCGCGCATTAATAATAATAATAAACCCAATAATTACCCCTCCGTCATGGTAAGCAATAGAGTTTTTAAAGCGTCGAGATCTCAAACTGCTCAGCTATTTAAATGAAAAATTTCAACAGCTAAGATTAGAATTTCGTTATAAGAAATTTTAATTTTTTAGAATGCTACATAGTAAGAGTTTTTCTTATGCTCAAAAGTGAGTCTGGTAAATCAAATGTACTGAAAAATATATATATATTTCGTTCGGTTAAAAATTTCTTCTAGGTAATTTTAAAAGGTAGGGCCACGATAAACACGCCAGGTTATTAAACTCATCTTCTGAATAAGAGAAAAGCACTACAAAGCTTTGGGAGCTTTTTGTAAACACGTGTCAAGTTTTGCGATAGGACTAATGAGGGCAGGTATGTTTTCTAAATTTTAAACGACTAGTATATGGAAGAAGACTTAATGAAGAATCCCATTGAAAAGCCCTTTAAGTCTCTTTATCTCTTTAACTCTTTATCTTAAGGACCTTTATCCCTTTAAGCCGAAAGAAAAATTTTGAACATACTCAAACTTATCCCAATAGGTATGGTAACTAGAGTTTCGTATCACAGAGCCAACTAAGGTGTAAATAGAGTTTTAGTAATATACAGATCTCCAAATTCTTCAAATTCCTCGTTTAGCAAAATTATGAGCATCCTTAGCTTTCAACATTTTGTATTAACATGAAAACTCAAATTAAGCTAAGGCCTAATTCGAAACCGATCACACCCCCTAAGTTGGAAAAAACACCTCCGAAGAGTAAGGTACATAAAAAATTCAGTAAAAAATAAAAAGAAGTTTTAAATTTTAAGAAGTTGCAGAGAGAGAAAAAGTTGCATTCAAAGATTTTAAGTTAATGTCACCACAGTTAGGTGCTCAAATTTATGCAATAAATGCAAAGAACGCAAATATTATTTTCAAACTGGTATGCAAATTGGCTAATATGGATTTGATAGCTGTGAAATTCTTAAAATCGCCAGCGGAAAAACTGTTTTATTTCAAATTACATTGCATTGCCTGCAGTACTGTATGATAAAATGCTATATATTTACATATTTACCTCGCAAAAATTTTAGACAATTGTTAAAAAGTAATATTAAATAATTCACGCTTGTGAAAATCTGTGTAATATGCGTTTGTAGTTTACTATATGTAAATGTTTTGAGCTCTTGCGCAATTGTTCACACCTTCCTTCGTCCAATGATGAGTTATGATGAGACTGCCGGCACACCATCGCGTATACGTAACATCCGGCTGACATTTTTACAATTGCGGATGTGCATATGTGTATGTATGTATGCATGTACATATGTATGTATGTATGTACACGTGTGTGCAGATGTAAAAAAACTGTTAATCTTCGCGAGACTGATTTCAGGAAATACATAAATAAGTGGTCGAGTGATGTTTGCGAAGTTTTGCCGATAACGAAATCTCTGTGGCTGAGGGTTGATTGCAAAGTGATTTAATCCTGGTTGTTGGTGTTCTTGTTATTCCTTTTTTTGTTATATTGTTTGTTGGACTTTTGTGCTTTTATTGTTCATTGAATCGCTTGATTGTCAGGCATGACTACGCACGAATGGAATGGAAACACATCAAACTCCACATACAAACAATATTTCACAACTGCCAACCGCAGTGTACGGCAGCTCAACATTTTGTGTGTGCTCTTTTCTTTTGATTTGATTGATTTCTGCAGAAATTGAATAGAAAGTCAAAAATAGCAGCAGGCAAAAAAAAAATAAAAAATATCAAAAACATGTATTGATGGATACGCAAATGCATAAGAAAGCGGATAAATAAAATAAAAGGGAATGAAAAGGAGTTGAGCGTAAATTTCTAAACGAGTAGCACTTTTCAAGCGGTACGGCATGAAGCGTTAAATGCCGATGAACAGATTATGGGCAGGCAGGAAGTATTCCAATAAAAAATTCAGTTCCTATACGTAGCACACACACACCGCTGGCGCGCTAGGGCAGCGTGTGGGGCAGGGTATGAGAGCTGTCAAATTAAGTGGTAAGCGGCAGGGTGCACCTTTTTTCCTTAGCGCCACGGGCGCGTTCGTGCGTTACCCGTTCGAAGGAAAACAGCACGCAGGGTTGCTTTGATTGCTATTTTGCTGTTTTGCTGGTGCCTTTGTAAAACGCAATACTCGATATGCAAACACATATCCATATAAATTTGTTGTTTATAGGTGTGTTTTACGTGTGTATGAAATATGATATATGAGCGTATATACTACATGTATTGATGTATGCAACAGAAGCAGTGATAATGAGATTTTTTCCTGTCTACTAAATCATAGTAAAATTACCTGGGTTAACTGGCAGCCAGCGCACAGCCACTGCATATTACACTAACTGTTGTTTGGGGAAAATATAGTAAGCAAATGCGGTGAGATGGTAAATTGTAGAATGGTAAATATATATATGTATAAATATATATATATATATATATATGGGGTATAGACTTACGGTGCACTGATAGTGGTGGCCGCATGTGTAGCAAAAATTCGCTTTTCACAACACGAGTAGCTATAATAAATATACAAAGGGCCATCTTTCGCTTACAACTTTTCTTTTTATCTGATGACGGTAGTAAAAATGACAATGTGGTACTCATATTGGACAGATTTGTACGTTATCTATGCCCTCAATGAACTGTATTTTACTATTAACATTCATTTAAGATCTCAAATTTGCTTATTTTTATGGGAATGACCAAATTTTCTTAAGAAACATTTTTCTTTTCAAATTATTTTCGAACAATTTTTACAGAATCTACTTAATGAAGGCAAGGCACTGTACTCTAAATAAGGTTTATTTACATTTAAATGTTGCATGCTGTGATTTGAGGGTCATATCACACTTTGGTGCTCCTCAGGCTTTTTTAGAAAGCTTCTTAGGTAAGTACAGTATCAAGAAAACTTCATGATGTTAGGGTTAACTGCTTTGATTTCACTTACACAAAGTTCCACATATCTCGCCAGGTCGATATTTCTTATGTATTTAAACTACATTCAGGCAAAAACAAAAAAAAAAAATGTACTAAAACCTCCACTTAGAAGAACCGCCCTAACATACGCATTTATACTTCTTACCCTAAAGGAGTATACGGTTTCCAGTTTTGTGCCAATTGAGATTTATTGGCTAAATTTGTGTGCGGATTTCGCAATATATTTGCAAGGGGACGAAAATGTATATGCGATATATAATATTAACTGAGTTTTTTCTATTCTATGAGTGAGGGAGTGTGTGTATTGTGTATGGGGAAATTCGAATATGGGGATTTCTTATTCGAATGATGTTGCGGTGAACGAATTTATTATTTGGGATATCTATGCATAACTTAACGTGATTTAACTATGATATAGTGCAGTTGATGATAGATAAAAGGTATATATTAGTTTCTTCTCCTCAGCAATTTATTCTTTGCAATCGCATTGACATTTTAAGCTCTTTTCTACCACAAAAATGCAATGTATGTTCATATAAAACAATTAATCCTTGTATAAAGCCAAGGTATCACCAAAGGTCATAGCATCTATTTTGGTGTTTGCCTTAAAACATGCGAAATAATATAATCACTTCGCAAAATATTTAAATAACAAGAAAATTTCAGCATCATAGGTTTTAGACCTGATAACATACGATTAGTAGGCATGCTAAATTTATTAGTATCGCAGTGTAAGTAGTTGCCTTTAACTCCTCTAATGTCTCCATCTGTAATTCTCTCGGAAACCACATCAATAATTTCCTTAATCGACCTTTCTATTTAGCTGTGAGATTTAAAATGAATAAAAAAAAAAAGATTTAAAATGGAATACATAGAGACCGTGAATGATCTTTAAAAAGTTATAATGAATGTTCTCAATTCATGTCTGGTTCACCGGAGATTTTTATCAGCACTATTTCTATTACAAAACCAGAAAAAGCGCTTAAGCGTGTAGAATCATCAACCTAGATCAGTACGTTTTGATTTAGTAAAAGTTGTTTAGATAGCGCTAGTAACTATTGGTTGCATAAATCCACCAAGTTATATCCAAAAGTCTTAATAAGACTATAAGTGTCACATTCTGAAGTAAGAAGTAGACATCTGAAGAAATATTTTTATTGAAGGAATCAGTTATTCGTGAAAAATTATACAAATTTTCTTGGCGTTTAAATTTAATTTTAAGCAAAGTATTATAATAACATCCAAATTAATAGGATTTTGAATGAATCGGTAGTCCACTGTCCTCTAGTGTTGTATCGCTAGATCTTGTCCATAGTCAACACTTGTGTGCGAGATCTCTCTGGCCCAGAATGGATCTGGTCCAGATCTTCTAAAATAATTGCTCGCAATAAGGTTAATCTTGCCGAAATTGTAGGAGTTCCGACTCGACACGGTCCAATAGGCACTCATGCGGTGAGTCTTGCCAGACGCTAATAGCCATAGTTTTATGGAGGAAGGCGAAGTAGAACCATCGAAGGACTAAAGACAGAAGAATTGTGTCGAAACATCTCGCTAGAAATACCTTCGGTGAATTGCGTAGAATCGGTATTAATCTCCTCAACAAATTTGTGTTAGAGTGAAAGTGATACGTCGATTTAAGAGAGTCTTTTGATTCATATCTACAGGTTTTTGGGCCTCATGAGCGACAAGCGTTCACAGCCGTCCACATGGAATCCTTTGTTACCTTTAGTGTGAGAATCAGCTCTATAACTTAACCTAAAATAAAACAATTTTAAAGAGCTACACCACTCTTGAAATAAGGACTTGAAAATTTTTTTCTATGAAAGCAAGGAAATAATTAAGAGTTTGTTCAGAGAACTTGTTGCTACCAAAAAGCTAAATAAAAGTTTAAAAATTTTCTTTCTGAGACTTAAAACAAATTGGAAGCTGCGAAGGTAATGGTCTAGGTCAACTACCGTCGCTATACAGCTCTGCTGATGCACCAATTTTGAATCTGGAATATTAAACAAATTTTTTTATTAATTTAATTTCATTTTAATTTTCACAGAAAAAATACTACTCTTTAATGTTCTGTCTTAAATTACGCTTTAAAATTAACATAAAAATGTATTAAAGTAACGCTAGTTATGAAGCACTAAAGCCATAATTAATCTCTATATGTCTGTGTGTATGCAATCAAATGCATTAAGAACCATTGAAAATTGTTTATGTACAACATTCAACAGCTCGTTGACGGAATGAGTAGTTCGCTGCTTACTAGGATGTCTGGGTGGCCTCTCATACAAAAATAATTTCATATATAAGTACAATATGCATACATACATACACTCGTTTATGTATATGCAATGCTAATACTTTCAACAACTCCATGAAGTAATGCCCTCATTAGTCAGTTTTGTAGCAGTTGTTAATGCTGTTAGGTGGAGCATTTAACTTAGAGTACTCTGCTTATTTGGTCGTAAATACTTACCGGTCCAACGGGTACTGATTTCACCATTCACTCTCTCTACTGCTTTCTTACAACGTTCGTTGTTCTTACATACACTTCTAAATGCTTGGGATTAAGTCCTGTATAGTAGTATGTTGCGTGGAATACATTTTCATTTTAAATTACCTCAACTTAACTTAAATCGTTTAGTTCCGTCAAAAGGCCAAGCTTGCAACACAGACTTCACTGCTGAGTATCTAGTATGTCTACGGTTATTTGTACTTAGTTAGTTGTGTTTCCATGCAGCATTGTTAGTTTTGATATGAGATGATATTATAATTTATCAACAACTTGGCCTTTTTTCCACTTCTCGTTAGTACCGTCGACATTGATAGGAGCTAGTGATTTTCAATAAGTAAATAAATTTTATGAAATTGTTCGAAAACTTATGCTAAAAGATTGGTCCAAAATAAAACTACGGCTTTTCAGTCAAAATATTTGGAGTAGAAAATCAATGGCTTGGAACAAAATCTCAAGGTCGTTCTCAAAAATAAACGGACCTTGTGTCATTACCGCTTTAAATCAGCTAATTAAGCAAGTGTCAAATAACATTTGAATTTATCCGCATATTTAAAACTAAAACACGAGTAGACTAGACTAACCGTCAGCTTAAGATAACCCGTGAAAAATTTGGCTTAGAAATGAGGTCCTGAGTACTGCTACTTTCTAAAGATCTAACTCATCACCTAACCACGAATAAGCTCACACGCTCACATACTCATACACTAAAATAAGTATGAGAAAGTATTCTGCTTAACAGGAACGGACCCAGTTTTTACAGTATTGTACTAAAATATATGGCGAATTTTAAGATTCGGTTAGGTAGTAAGGCTTCCCGTGACAAAGATCAGGCGACGGAATTCACCGGGATTTCCTTGAACCTCCTCTAGCGCAATCCTCCCCCCGCGGGTCTGGGGATAAGAATAACCCGCGGTAAGGCATGCCTGTCGTAAAAGGCGGCTAAATCCATAAAATGCACTGCATTTGAAATAGACTTTGCTCTAAAAATGGGCTTACCCATGTCAAAAATAGTACTATATTACTTAGCTTGAACAAAGTTTATACTAAGGACTGTTTATACTATACTGTTGAGTTTATACTTTTACTGAACTAAGTTTATACTTAAAGAGGCATTTTAGTTCAAGCTGCAAATGCCACCAGTCTGAGTTGAATTAGTAGCTCAACTGGAAGTAGCCCCGGCTACGAGGTCTGACCGGAGGCTTTAATCTGGTACCACTGGGATTACATGGGAGTTACAAGTCGCTCCGACCTGCTCATTGAGGTAGGCCCTTCGGGGCAACTAATTTCGATTTCCGCTAGTTTGCTGGATAACTGAAGTTGCGAGATTCAAGATTTTTTAACCTTCGCCTTCCGTATGCTGAAATTATTCAGATGATTCTACCTCGCTTTATTTCACCCAACTTCCACAATTGGTATGCGGCAACATTTTTAGCTTCATCACACAATGTTTTATATCACTATTGCAACAAAAACAAATAAAGTATCTCACCCCAAGATAAAAAGGGCGTCACTATAAATAAATCCATATGTTTTATTTTCAAGAGACAAATGTATAAATTTCACACTTACCACAAAATTGGCTGGTGAGACATTTTATTTTGTGTAGCACAAGTTTTGGCTTTTAAGAAAAGGACGAGAAAAAATTCTTTTGAAGAAAATTTTTTTGGTGAAAAAATCTCCCTTCATACCAAACATTACTTGACGAGTGTTTTGGGCTGTACCTACCGCGAAGCAATCATTCATAAGTGCTTTGTTAATTCTGTAAGGGCTCATAAGCAATGTACCGGCTGTCCAAAAAAGGCTGCTATGAATTAAAATATCACAAAAAAGCTTAAAATTAACTTTGGAAAACCATAAAATAAAGTTGATCGAGATAGCTGACATTGTAAAGATATCAAGGGAAGCTCTTGGACATATTGTTCATAAAAATTTGGGTATACGAAGCTTTGTGCAAATTCGGTAGGAATTCATGATTCTGAGCACAATTTGAAAATTTTGCGTAGTTATGTGACTTAGGAGCAAACAATGTTTCTATCATTCCGCTTCGAAGCTCACTCAACGGTCATACGAGTGAACTGCACGCCATGCATCGAATACGATGCCACGGAATAATTTACTTCGACTATCTAGAAAAGTAAAAAACAATTAAAGGAGCTATATTATATAAAGTAGTTGGAACGTTGAAGGGATGAAATCACGAAAAACTACACCATTTGAAGAAGAGGAACAAGCTGTTCCATAAAGACGATGCACCGCAATGACATGCAATCAATGGCAAAGGTGACAAAGCATGAATTACTTTCAAACTCTTCAGATCTAGCTTCGTTTTGTTCTCTGAGCTCTCAGAGCGCTGGAAAGAACTTGATAGACAATAAAGAGCTAACTGGCAAGAAAAAAGTTGGGCTATCGCTCTGAACAGTGTGGTGCCCTCGATGTCTAATATTAAACTCGCATTTTGTCAAAAGAAAAAACCCGTACTTTTTTTTAAATGAACCGAACACTTCAACAGACTTCCGATCTTTACTAACTTTTTGCGATGTGTACATTATTTGTAAATGAAATAGGCTCAACGTTGAAACACCATTTCAAGCTCAAATAATTGATAATTCTACCTCATACGGCATGGCATTTGAAATTTTAATAATTTTATTTAACTCCACTTAGTATGTATGATACCTAGGTCAACACATCCTTAGCTGTCCCATTTCATCAGTCACATTCTAGCTAAAGGTCATTTTTTATAGTTGATTTACCGAAATTTGCAAATAAAGCGAAAATCGCGGCAGTGAAATAAAGTTTTTTTGGTGTCACCCCGAAAATGCTTTATTTCTTCATACGCACGCGTACAGCTGAAGGCTGCCAACACATGGATATGTGTTTGTATAAAATATTTTATATATATTTTAGTTGGGGTGGGAGTGTAGTTAGCAATATGCAGCCTAGTATATGTATATCGAAAGCGGTGTATACTTGTATATATATGTGTGTGTGTGAAGCGACGGGCGCACCGTGATGTATTGCGGCTGGCAGTCGACATGGCATTTCGCCGCGTGTGGCAAGACACACAACCACACCAGCTGTCACACAAACATGCACAGAAGAATGCTTGCACGCCCACACAACCACATGTAAAGGCTCATAAATTCACAGGTGCATTGTTAAATGTATATACATACACACGAGGGCGGTCCGACAATGACTTAGCCTCACCACTCCACAGCGTCACTATAGCAAGTGAAATTTATTATCGTGTAGTGCAAATTCATAGACGATTACTGTCAAAACTTCAGCCGAATTGGAATCGTAGTCTTGTTTTGAAAGCGTGTGGAAACAGTCATGTCCGCGTATTTTAGAAAATTGGAAAAGAGCAATATCGGTCGGTGATTCAATTCTTGCTTTTGGAAGAGAAGTAGCGCAGTGAAATCAAAGAGCGATTGGCTGTTTTATACGGTAATTCTTCTTCTTCGATAGCGTTCGTCAAAAACTGATTTAACAAGTTTCAACAAAGAACCACTCCCATGAAAACGATTACCACATAGGAACATGTGACTCAAGTCCTCGAGCGCGCTTTGACAAAGTGTCGATTGAATGTGCGCAAGTTAGCTGAGAGAGTAGTAGTCGTGTTTATCGAAGAAACATGCATCCATATGGACCCACACACCAGAGTGTAAAGACAATCGAAACTGTGGACTTCACTGGCGAAATTACTCCGAAGAAGACGAAGACAGTTTTATCGGCCGGAAAGGTGATGATCGCCGTTTTCTGGGATTCACAAAGTGTCATCTACATCGACAACTTGGAAAAGGGCGTAACGGTAACATATTGTGGTGATTTCAATTTGAAGTACAGAAAATACCGGTTCCATTTGGCAAAGAAAAAAGTGATCTTCCAGCATTAAAACTGGCACTGGCTCACACTTTCGTCGTGGTTTCATCCAAACTAGTCGAATTAGTCTAAGAACTTCTGCACCATTCGTGGTTTTCAGCAGATTTGGCGCTGTGTGACTTTTTTTGTTGCCAAATTTGAAAAATTCATACGCCGAGCAGAAATTCTTCTCGAATGAGAAGGTTGTCGGCGTCACAGCTGTCTACGTTTAAGACTTCCAGAGATCATATTTTTCAAATGGTGTTAAGGAATTTGGGGAGTCGCTGGGTCAAGGCTAACGAGCAAAGAGGAAAGAAGAAACTTTGGCAAATAAATCGTAATTTTCGCAAAATTTTCTTTTTTCTTTTGTTCGCTAAATTCTTACTGGACCATCCTCGTATATATAACATATACCTACAGTTACATGCCGCTGTCATGAAAATATTTAACCATTCAAATATATACGAATGCACATAGGTATTTCTACAAGTTGTACGGTAAAGTGCGGTATGCCATGTAGATATGTATGTAATTGAGTGATATACAGCACAGTAAGTTTTTACAAATCCAGAAATGCATGCAAACACACACGCACACATCCAAAGGACTCTTAAACAATTAATTGCTTTAAAACAATTGTGAAAATGCGCAGCTTTCAGCGGGTAATTGCAGGAAAGAGCGAAAAAGGCCGAAAAGGTGAAGCACGCAACAAACACACCAAATGGCATGCACTACATACACACACGTATATGTGAAAAGTGCATATGTGATAGTGAAGGCATATGTGTGCGTGTAAATGTGTGCGCATGGCTGGCATGAGAAAAGGCATGTCGTAATTTGAAAGGACAATAACAGATGATGCAATTTACAATGTTAAATCAAATTGAAGTCAGTCAGCAAATGTCATGTGACTTACAACAACATTATGCAAAAGATTAAATGCGGAAATGGAAAAAAACAAAGAAAAAAGCGAAATGCAACCACTTGCAAATTAATTTTTGCTCTTCTACAAGCGTTGCACATAAACATTTAAGAACCTGCCTTACTATAGCAGACCTACACATCTCACGCGATATACCGTTGTCAGCGTGCGCGATTTAATATGTCACTATTGAGATAAAACAAGGTTCATCACTGTCGGGAATTAAGGCGCAACGCTGCGTAGTTTGTAAAACAAAAATGCTTAAAAATTTTAGTGGCGTATCAAGAAGTTGTAAAGCGAACTGAATCGTTTAAAATAAATAAATAGTTTGCAGCCTATATTAATCTCCACATATATAATGAGTTCAAAATATCAAATTATTGTATTGACCGATTTAACACAGCTCGTGCAACACCATTCGGTAGATTTCGTGGGCAATGGGCAATGGGCGTGGCAACACTCACTTTAAGTGAGTCCCACTTTTTCGAGTCCCATATCCTACGAAAGTTATCGCAATACAACTAGTACCTTCCAAGTATGGTAAACTTCATCAGTAAATGATCGAAATAGAACTATAGCTACTTAAGCCCCCAGATACCGAATATGAGCACCTTCACACGGCTAACTTTGTACTAAAAATATCGGTCGATCAGCAAGGTGTCTTATAAAAATTAAGTGAACATCTTGTTCTGATATTAACGTGGCTCCTTGATAAAACTAGATAAAATCGGGACATTTGCGAACTTCCGCTTGACATAATAACATACATATCGGCCTGTATGTAAGATATTTTAGCAGAATTAAAAAATTGCATTTTCTTAGATATTATATATTATAATTTGGAGCCAAAAATGAAAGCTTATGGATTACCGTTATTACAGTGGATTTTACATCGTATATACTGGTAATGTGTAACTTATCTTGCGTGTATATATGCTCTAAAGGATACTTTATTTTAATGCCAAAAATAAATGAAATCAATCCAGATCTTGCCTAACCACTATATACCCAATACAGGGATTTTAAACTATTCAGTTCACCTTATACCGTATATACTAGTCAATAGGTGTAATATTTTAATAAAATTCAGTGAATGTATCTTAGCGTTGAATATTCATGAATTCGGTTAAAGGTTAAATGGTTTGGTCCCCATATCCCTAAACTAATCATTTCAAGACCTCACGTTGACTTTATCCTTATATATGCGAATAATAAATTTTGTTTACATATGGATTAGTACGAAATTTTAAAATGCACGAATTTGGTTTACAGCCACGTGCACTTTCCGTGGAAAGAAAATTCGAATTAAGTCACATTATTTCCTTTACAACAGTTAACTCAAGTATTAACAAAGAGTTAGTGCTCCTCATATATGACATCTCGCATCAAAAAATATCTTCGTTCTTTCAGTATATTTCATACCTCATATATAGGTCCAGATAAGTGATATGTTGATGAAATTCAGTAGGCAAATTACTTCTCTATCCGCCATGTATATATTAAGCTGATTTCCGCCCATTTAATTGACTTTATACCACACGTATCAATTAGAGAGAGAATTAGCTCAATAAAATTAAGCTTTTAAATTCTTGAAGCAGAAGTTAATTTTATGCTCTCATGAAAGCTTAGAATTAAACATCATATTCTAACAAAATGTCGGGATCTCACTTTGTTCCAACATCGTGAATGGAATGCGAAATGGTGGGCGCAATTTCTTCAGGCTTCGGTGGTATGTGCCACCTTATATATTAAAAAGGTTTAGTATGAATTTTAATATCCACCTAAGGGCGACTTATTCACAATGAGGGCGTATGTGTGTGCCTTCGATTGGTGCACGCCTATTAGTGTAGATGTGCGGAAAAATTCCGACTGACGGCTGCAACATAAAAATTCATACCATTCATCACCATCTACCGAAAAACTAAAAATGATGTCAAAGGAAAACAATAGGAATTGAATGCGCGTGCTACAAATTTATGAGGCATTCTGTGGCAAACAATGCCACACATATTTCGTAATACATTCAACTAGGAGTGTATACAAAGGAGCATACGTGCATGGGGTACGGCAAATGGCTTTGTCTGGCAGCCAACCAACCAGGCCGCCGGCTAACCAATACCAGGCGGTTGGCATAAAACATGCTTTTGTTAAATGAAAGCGAGGGTTTTGGACATGTGAGTGTTTTGAAGATTTTTGCATGTGCACATATAGAATGTTATAGTATATGCAAATTTACGTGTATATATGGTATTGCCTTGAATTGGATGCTGCAACGATGATCGCTGCAGTAACACTGACTGAATGGCATGTACGTTGCAGATGACAGCTGCAGCCTGCAGCCTGCAGCAATGAGTCTAAAGGAGCTACTAAAAATTCACTACCGAAATATTTGAATGGTGTATTTAGTGGGTTGAGCGCGCTGAGAAGGTCATATATGTAAGTCAGTTTGCATGCATGTACTTATGTAGGTGTGTGTAGGCAGCAAAACGCCTTACAGTTTAGGAATTAAAACTATGCGAATGGCATCTGCAATGACAGCAAACAGTTACAAAAAATAATGGAACTAAAAATTAAATATTAATATAGAAAGGAGAGTAGACAGCCACAAGCTTCAGCAAAACATGTATACATTCCTAGGTTCTTCTATTAATTTTATATGAATATGTATATAGTAAGTAAGGAAGGGTTAAGGTCGGATGCAAAACACGGCTGCTTAATTTCAATGAAATATCTCACATATTGACCGATATTATCAGTATAAAGTTAACCGGTATGGCGAAAATCACTATAATAGGTGAATATAGTGATGGACCCAACAAAGAGGGACTAAGAAAGTGTGGACCCAACTTTTTCGCACCAGGGTACAATATTAAAAACGAAAATTGCCTTTTCAATTTCATTAAGATATGTCGCAGATATTTTTGGTAAAAAGTCAGCCATAAGCACTGAGATCTCCATATTCAGGATCTGAGTGATTGAAAAGTTATGGTCAGATTTTGGTATAAGAGGTACCATTTCTTGAAGACACTATTTATGCAAAGCTTTGTTTCCATGTCTTCATTGGTGCTGGATTTATATACTATTAACTGAAATAATCAGACCTAATTTAAACAGCCTAAAGATCTAATTTAATTTAAAATTCTGTTATAAGGGAAGTAGGCGTCGTTGTAAGCCAATTTCACCCATTTTTAAACTGTAATACAAAGATGTCAGGCTAATTTTACACGACAAATTTTATTGAAATTGTTGGAGTAGTTTTGGAGATGTGTTATTTTAATTAGAAGTGGACGGTGCCATGCCCTTTGTACACTTTATATACCAATTCACATGCAGCCCCTCCGTATTTCAAATCGGCCTCTGTATCGATAATTTCTTTTCGGTGACCATTCGCTTGAGCTCTGAGGACAGAAAAATGGCGCTGGGAGCCAGATTCGGAGAATGCAATGGAAGCGAAAGCAACTCGAAGTGCTATTCATTCATTCATTATTCGTTCATTATTCATTCATCATCATTCGTTCATTCGTTTTCATTATTTCTTATATTTGTTCTATTACTTTTTATTATTTCACCGATTATACTGATCTCCCAACTTTTCGAAACCATTTTCAAAGCCGGCAAACAAAAACTGCATAGGTGATTTCTTTTCAGAGAGCATTCTTTTGAGTGGTAAAGAGTGGAAAATTTTACTGAGAGTCAAATCCGGAAAATACGTAAGCAAACTGAATCCGAATCCATTCAATTCTGCAATCGTTTTCATTGATTTCAATCGTTAGCTTGTGAGATAGCGTGGCTTTTGGCAATTTGAAAAGAGCTTTCACATGCACAAATTTTCACACATGATACATGTACATATCCAACACGTTTCTTTAAATACATTCTTTAGATTTACAAAGTCAACTATTTTGATCAACTTCATTTTAGGATATGTCTTCCAAAATAAGTTTGTGGTGCTTTGAGGAGTTCCCCTTCGGTGTTCATAAGGCCTCTACGGAACTTAGCAAGCCACATACGAATGGTTGTTCGGCCTAACGCAGACCCCGAATAACACTTAATTGCCCAACAGCGTTGCAATTTATTCATGTGCCATTTGAAGGTTATTTTATATTTCTTATTGTTTTCTTAGTTTTTTTCTTGTTTAATCTCCTGAGGTTCTTCGTTGCGTTTTTGTTCTCAAGTTAACACTGCGCTCACTTATATTTACGATTTGTGCCATCATAAAATCCAGAAAATGCACATCACCCTAAAGCATTTTGTCTAAGTAATTTCTGCTTTCCTTATTCTTTTTTTTGCTACTCTTTATTTACATTTTTATTTTTATGGATGAGTAAATACCAAATTATTGCAAACGTCCGCAAAAACTCGTTCGCTCACACTGCAATGAACACATGACCATAAAATAGAACACAAATGAAAACACCGGGCATAGGGTGTGAGCACACCTTCCTTCCATAATGTGTGTGTGTATGTGTGTATTACAACACATATGGACAATGAAGCCGGTAGCGGCGGCTACTGAACGAGTGAAAAAAAGTTGACACTAGCCGGTATAGGATGCTGCATACAGACATATATGTATATATTATGAATATATTTTCTTTTTGGGTAGTTATATTTTATTTATTCGTATATAGTATACATATGCAAAGCTATCCCTCTGTTTTCATTCATTTTATACTTAGTTTGAACTTTGTACATCCGTCCGACATTCAAAAAACTTTTTTACCAAATTGAATATACAAACATACACACATACATATACTCATTTTTGTGTATGTATGTGTGCTCCGCTGTATGGCTCAGTTGTCGTGTTATTTGTTTGTTAGCTTTCCTGAGGTTTTTATTTCATTATTTCTCGGTAAGAAAGTCAAAGGAATTAAAACGATTCACTAGCATTTGCGGAAAGCGAGACAGTGGAAAAAACGATGACAACGGTGAGGGGTCAGCCTATGTACCCTGCAGTGAAATCGACTAGTTGTAAATTACTTTACAACTAGCATTAACATTGGGCCCAACTAGGGTAGTCATTCGTCTGCCTGTTTTTCATGCAGGTTTTTTCAACAGGAAGCAGGAACAATAGCATTATTTTTATTGAAAAAGAAAATGATGAATTCGCTGATTTAAATGTACTCTCTTTCTGGACAGGAATTTCCAAAAAATGGTGACTTTAAAAAAAAAACTGGTGAATTTTGAAAAAAGTGGCGAATTTTGAAAAATGGTGATTTTCTTAATTATGTTGCAGGTGTATGTATATATCTTATAGGTGTGTGTCAAAAAAACGTAAGTACCATATCAGCAATGGACTAAGCATTCTGAAAAAGAAATATGGTATTTTTTAATTATGCGCAAGAGTTATATTTATTTCCGAAAACGAATTCATACCAAATTGACTAATTAAATTTTTTTAGAACAGGTAGTGTACATTTTAAAACCTAATCTTAATTCGAAAATTTTGAGTCAACACAATATAAATTGGCTGCACCTGTTTATGAAAATGTGCTCTCTATAAGCACCAAATTATTTAAAATAAGAAATACCATTGACTTATGATGTTGGCTCGAAAACCGCCAACTAAAACACCATTTTAGTGAAGAGTTTCTGCAAACCATGGACGATTAGGGTGTTTTTTCATAAATAATACCGTTAAAAAGGTCGTCGGATATGAAAAGTCGCTGTTCTACGGTGACGAGCAGCCGATTAAGTGAAGTTTCATGAAACTGAAGTTTTTGGCATTGAAAATATGGTAGAACCTATTACATTACTCAAAAATCGAAGCCCACTGTGAATAAACGGATTTTAAACACAATTTGAAACCTAGCTTTATAACCCTAAAAGTCTGTCTTTAAATAACCCACTGAATCAATCTTTCAAAAAAGATATGCTGGTAAGTAGTCAAGGGCTATTCGATATCTCTCGCCAAACTTAAGTTCTTTCCAATATGCGACAATAAGCTCTATGAACTTTCTGGTGAGATTAATTGAAACCTATGGACTTCGCTTACTAAGCCATCTATATTGTTATATTGAGATTACTCAAGTCATGGCCTCTCTCACTATTTTAGTAATTTTTGTATCAGAATTGCCACATGCCGTTAGAACTTTAATTTAAGTTTAAGTTTTATATACCTGTTTATTCTTTAGTTAACATTGAGAGTGTGGCTAATTCTGTTATTATATATAAGGACGCTGGTCCACTATTTTAGTTTCCGAACTTAATTAACGGCTGAATAATTTTAGTTATGTAAGGGTTTCAATGGTTCGATTCAGGCTATTTTCAATACTAAACCCTTCAGAGTCTCCACGAACACTACATTTCATCAAAAACTCCACATTTTTGACTCAAATTGTTACTCAAAAGGGTAGACAGAATGTTATTGATACACTTTTTCATCTCTAACTTTTTCCAAGATCATGGAAAGAAAAATGTTTAAACACGGTTTGAATCCTCATAAATAAACAAACTCAGTTTTTCTAAGATTTCGGGTTTTGTTTGCTTTAAAGTAGGCGAAAAATTTTGTTCACTTTTTTAGAGATATCAACTGATTTAAGTACTAAAACTAAAGCCAACGAGCCCAGAGCCAAAGTGCACTGGTACTTAAGGTATAAACCATTTTTCTCTTAGTGCGTGACTCTTTGCACTGACACTAACCTGATTGCACCCTCTTGCCCCACCTCGTACATATCTACAAGCAAATCCTACATTTGGAATGGGATGAAATATGGCGGTTTCATATGCATGCGGCTTAACGAAGATCTTATATGTGCCCTGCACTTGTGTGCTCAAACAATGTGAAATTATTTAAAAACACGTATAAATTGAGTGAGGAATCCTAGTGAGCACGTATGTACACAGAGTAAGGGTATGCATATCTAGATCTGTATATGAGTGCAGCCAATTTTGGTTGCATCGCTTGACCCAATCAAAAGCTTTACAGAATTCATCGCAGTACTCGCAAAGCGTATCTTTGCATCCTCTTAAGCTATTGTGAGTTTCACCCTTACCCACATATTTATATTTTATAGCCAAGTATATGTATATATATGAGCCAACGTGGTCGTATGCTACTTTCTTTTATTTTGGGAAGCCTTCATTGTTTGTTTCCACAAACAATAAATAAAATGATCACAAAGGAAAGCTTGGTTTTGGGCCATAATGCCTACTTGGCCCAAAATATTATTTCTCTAGCGTTCATTGGCCTTAAAAGCTATTTTAATTGAAGGTCTATAGATGTCAAAGAGTGTAATATTGAATACTTGATAAAAGAAATTCAGTTCAAGGCAGAAAGTATTTAGTTGTAGAAAGAAATATGTTTTGAATATAAACCGAAATTTAGTTTGTAGCCCTAATTTATAGGCATTTTCAAAGTACTGGTATTACAATGAGTTACGGAGTTAGAGTTATGAGTTACAGGAGCTACGCTTTGGAATCAAAGGCAAACTACTTTTCGCACTTTTTCTCGGAAGAGAGCCAATCATTCTTCCTTACAAACATTGGGGCCTTTGGTACTATCTGCAAATAGGAGTGCGGTCTTGCTCCGAAAATTGATGTTTGAACACCTCGAACTAACTGTGATTAATAACCCGAAAATACTTTTTCAGCAAGCACCCTGACTCTGCAAACACCGAACTTATAAGTCTAAGTATTACTCACTTGATATAACTGATTGAACTAGCATCAACTCCAGGCGGTATCACCTTCCCTACATAAAATGGGTCTGATTATAAGAACCTGAAAGCAGACTAACTCCCTAATTATTTCACTTGTAACGGGTTAAAAAGCTATTCTGAGCATCCTATTTAGACTCCTAAAAATCGAATATGATAGTTTTGTTCACCTAATCAGAGTCCCCTTCCGTAGCCTGAAAACCGGTGAAATTGGATGATAACAACGCTCAGCCCCATATATGGATTATGTTAAAAAATACTTAAAGTGTGTTAACACTCTAAAGAGAAACGTCGGAATCACTAAATTTCCCAGTGAAGATGGAAGATCTGTATAGAAGAAAGTGTAAATATTGGACAATGGGCACGATACCAGGTATATTTAGGCAAAATCGCCGCATCTCAGGAACATCTCAACCCATTTCATAGACATTATCCTGAAAATCTTTGTTGGTGACCACATACCATAACCACGCCTACTTCCGATATATCAAAAATATTAATTCTATCCGATATTTTCACTTTGCAGTATATAAATCAAACAGCAATTAAGATATCGGAATTAAATTTTGCATAACAAATACCTTAAAGGCGTGGTACCTTTCATCCAAAAGTAGTGTTACAAATTTACAATCACCCAGATTTCAATTATGGGGAGCTCAGTGCTTATGGCTGACTTTTTACCGAAAATATGGGCTAATCTGTGACACGTACTACTGGAATAACTACTTACCTTAACCTTCATCTACTTAATATAAGGATTTTGAAAACATCCGACTATGTACCATATATATATTGACAAAGATATAAGTTAACCCTCTGAAATTCGTTTTTGAAGAGACGGTTTGTTTCTGATAACAGTTTTCACGTGTGCCTGAAACGAATAAAATCGGCTCAATACTACCTATAGCCCGCATATACTTAATATAATAATTTCAAACATCAGATTGGCTTCATACGGTACATATCGGTCGCTATGTAAGACTTCTTGGCTAAATTAAGTGAATTTATCATCTAGGAGATGTCATAGTTTGTTTACGAAAATAGATGAAATCGTTCTACGAATTACCCCATCCCCCATAATTATTCTGGTAGAATCCATACCAATACCAATAATAAAATTGCGTGGAAGCATGTTCTCGACATGCTTTTGTTTAATACCGAAAATAAATGATGTTTGTTCAGACCTTCCCTAGTCCCGATATACCCGATGTAATAATTTTCGATTTTCGAGGAGATTTTAAATCGTTTATGTTGAACAACATGTGTGATATTTTAATGAAATTAGTTGAATATGCTTCCTTAAACATGTTTTGGTTTAGCGCTGAATATGAATGAAATCGATCTAGACCAATTTCTCTAAAATAACGATTTCCGATTCTTCGGTTGGCTCTACCTCATATGCCCCATACGTAATATGTTTATCCAATTTGGTTGATTTCGTACCTCAAATATCTCATTTCAGTTAATTTTGTTGATTTTAATATAAATATCTTGGACCCCAAACAAAATATAGTAATGAAAGTACTTGAGTCTATGACTTCTAATATAAGTTAATAAGATGCTAAACATGATGGTAATCCGCATCCGCATCCGCATCCCCCGTCTTTGTTTTTCGAAAATTGCCAGAACAAAAAATGTTCGGTTACATCCGAACTAAGCTTTTCCTTACTTGTTTCGAACTTCAAATAAAGCGAATATTGCTTTAAATGATAAGCGCTACACGCAAATGATTCAACTTGAACCGACAGAAAGGATGATCTTCATAAAGCAAAATGCAATAAAATTTTGTTTGCTCTATTTGAACTAAAAGTAAAATACCACTAACAAACAAACGTTATAAATTTATATGGTGTTGTAAAATTACATTTTTACTCCTGTAACTATTTCCATTAAAACTTTTACTATACCAACAATAAATTGTTTATTATCTGCCAATAATACACACTAAGTGACCGGATTTAGCAAACAAAAAATAGCACGCTCCCTTCACCACAAGACACATAAACAACATATATATATTTTTATACTAGTAGAGAATGAAAAAGGGATATCCAAACAATTGTGGTCAATCGCGTAAAAGACAAACGACTTATATAAATTTCAAAAACATAGTAAAAACCAAAACGAAAGCACAAAAATTGCATTTAACAGGGATATTTGGTGGGGTAGCGACTAGCTGACCAACTCACAACCATGAGATGAAATATTAAGTGCTATTAACCAATATACAAATGCAATAGGATAAAAATCATTGCTCAAGCTTAAGCCAAAAGTTTACATATATACACATAAAAATGCACAAACACACACACTAGTACTGTGATGAAAGCAATAGCGAAAGAAAATCAAGTGGATTTCAAGCATTGCAGGACAAACACAAACGCAACAGCAAAGCAATAATCATAATAATCTGTAAAGGCATTAAAGTTAATACGAGCCAATGTTTTTGTGGACAGCATCCCGGCTTAGTACCGGCAATGCCATAAACACAACGTAGAAGTAGTGACAATAGCAAAAAAAAAAGCAACAGAATCAGAAAAAATAGCACCAACAGCAACAACAAGAATATCATATAAAGTAGCAGGAGGTGACAGGAAGAATTGCTAGTCAATCGCTAAGTAGTGGTAGTGTAGAAACACTAACAATTGGCGGCTGGCAGTAAACAGATGTTGACCTACTGGCCAGCTAAACATATTGTAGGTGGTGTATGTAGACTTTGCTCACTGCGCTGACCCCGCAATGGGTTCATTTCCGTTCCGAAGCGGGCAAGCGAGTTAAATCCAATCGTTTTGCCAAATAAGATGATTTTCAATTTGAGCGCTTTGTCAATTTTACGACAGGCTGGATCAATTGCCTGAAATATAGTAGTTTGTGCGTTTGTTAGCTTTTGTTTTGATTGTGTAGTCTTTATTGGTTGTGTGGGTTCAACATTGATGCTTTGCACTGCTTTTCTAGCAGTCAGAGGGGATTTTATTCAATATTATAGATTTGTAACGTTTGGAGTGTTGATTTGAATTAGTTCTGCCGCATAATTTTAAGTAATTTAATTACCTATTTTTAGGTAATAAAATAAACTCTTAAAACTGACTTAAAGAAAATCCAATTACGATCAATTTTTATTTTACGGAAGTTGTAAATCCTTTACTAGAGACTTACTTAGATCCTTTTTTATTAATCCCCATTGATATAAGTAAGTCACTAGTCGGCGATGGAGTTAATAAGCTTACATTATAGGTCAAGAGCTCAATTTGCTTCTCATTATATCTTTGTTCGTTTGCAAATAATATAGTTTAAAATCAAATAAAAGCTCGATCACACCGAGATATGCGGAGCAGAGGCACGAAATTCATAGACCAAGTTTATCTGCTCTTAGCCTTAAATTAAAGCCGCTTAATTCCATGAAGATAACTCACAATTTGACCGCTAAATTCTGCATAGAATAACATAGATAATTAAATTTATTATACGAGGACGGCCCGATAATGACATAGCCTCACCACAGGAGAAAAGCAAAAGGATCTATTATGCAAATTATTACAATTATTCGACGCCGAATTGCGGTAAAAGTTGCCCCAGTTGACAGAAAATCAGAAGTGATATTCCACCATAACAAAGCATGTGCTCAAACATCCGCTTTCTGTACTGCCAAATTGGTCGAACTTGGCTGCGAATTACCGCACCATCTACCGTATTCTCCAGATTGGACTTGTTATAACTTCTATTTTTTCAAATGTTAAAAAGCTACGCGCCGCCGCGTCGAATTTGCGTGAAATGAGAGGGTTATGGTAGCCAAGGACGCCTACTTAAAGACCTACAGAAAACGCATTTTTCACAAGTGTTAGAGAAGATAGATAATCACTTGCTTAAGTATATTGAGCTCATAGGAGACTATATGTTCGTTTTTTTTTGGGTAGGCTAAATAATTATTGGTGGACCCTCGCATGCGTCCTGAGGTAATTTATGGACGACTTTAATAATTTTTGATAACAAACAAACTGAAGTTGAACCGCATTTACGATATAAAGTTAGCCGTAAGCACGGAAATTTTTTATATATGTATATGGGGGCAGAAAATGCATAGTATGATTTCGACCATTTTTAGATGAGCTTGTGACAACATTAGAGATGCATTTGCACTTCGACTGCATTATAAAGTACTGCTGTACATTAAATTTGGTTGTCATAGCTTTAGTAAAGCACTTTATATTTTTTTGATTAACCGCATTTTTTGCACTTGGCATCTGTCCGATTGGCACCGCTACAGTGCCAACTTCCTCAGAAGGCCGTGGATCATGTACCCAGTTTCAACATATTGATGTTTCAATTAGGTAGGATCACACCATTCGTCTCGCTCAAAGTTCTAGATATTCAAAAGCTAAATAAACATTTCACTGAGTGAAATTATAAATTTCGTTGGCAATAGTAAATTTTTTTATATAAGAAAGCAGGAGATGAAACTAAAAAGGCATTTTGGCCCTAATATATAAAATGAATGGTGTCCATATTTCACTCCTGTAAGAGTGTTGCATACGATAAAACTTTTAGAGCTATGAGCTCTATGATAATTAGCAATATCAGTTCATAACTTTTTCTAGTACCGAAATGGTGTTAATAATGTCAAAATAATACATTTGTATTCTTCTTCTTATTCTTAAGTAAAAATTTGAACAAAAGTCCCCTCACTTTGTGACATTATCTTTTTTTATAAAGTTTAATGATAGGAAACATATACGAGACCGTAGACCTTTGCCACGTTATCCTACTTTGTAGCTGTAAATATTAGGGTGGTTCGTTACTTTTGGAAGTGTTAATTATATGACTAACTTCAAATCATCCGTTTAGCTCGCTATATTTGAGCTCTGTTTGCTTGTCAAAAAAATTAGTTTGAGAAAAGGAATTCGTGAACATTTGAGTTTCTAATTTGGTATTCAGATTACTTATTGTGAAGTCGCTCTTTTTGTGAGTTCGGTAAAACTTATTATAAACATTCTGTTTTGATTAAAAGGTGATTAAAAATCAAATGAGCAATTATGGAAATTATATACTATAATATAAGGAAGATTTGAAACAGATTTTCGTATGTTTATATTCCATTGTGTGCAAAGTTAACTATTTCACCAAAAGGAAGTGTTACAGGTTAAAATTTTTGAAGTGTGGCCACTGGTTTTAAATGCTTCGGGTAACAGTTTGCTTATCGAGAGTAAGACCCGGCAGTCTAGCCCAGCAGTCACTATCTGTAAATAAATATCCAAACATCTTAAAGTGAGCTAATTCCATAAATGATCGGCCGCAACTGCCCACCGTCTAATTTTGCCGTCTGAGTCAGTTCAATGCGTCTCGAAAATATTTATTCAAAAAACGGAGAGATATCAGAGCCTGTTTTATATATCCATTCAGCTAAGCGAGGGCTGAGCCAACTTAGTAAGTGTTTATCTGATACTGAAGATTTGGTGCGGTGAAAAAACTATAACCTGGATCTCCAAGGATTGTCATTTCGATACCAACTGCATACAATAGTAGTAGTTATTAAATAAGTTAGTAAAATAAGTAAATTTGAATGAATTACAAGCATATCTCCGCAAATTAAATATTCATATTTAACTCTAATAAAATGGCTTATAATTTCTTATATTCCTACGGCGTCGAAAACGATGTGTTATATCAGATTGCATATGCTGATTAGGTGTAAAATAGTAGTTAAAGATGTCCCAAGACAATGGTTTCAACCCAAACGCACAACATATTCATACAAGCACATATATATGTAAATGCCATGGCGTATACGCAACCACAGTTCAGGGCGCACTCGCACCGAAACTAAGCGAACAGCTCAAACAAATAACCAGCCGATAGGAACACTTCACAGTGTCTGCAGCCAGTTGCAGCGCTTTGTTTGTACTTGAAAATGTGCAAAATATCGCAGAGAATCAAAACCAAAAAAATTAATGCAATTTTGTTGAAAATATTTGCAATAATCGCAACAAATTTTAACCGTATGCTGCAAGTTGAATTTAGTTTGAATCTGCTGCATTTTCCACAATTTTACATATTTCTTTTCGCATTTTGTTTTTATGACTTTCAAATGCTGCGCTAGGAGAAATATTCGTATGAACCATATGTATTTTACTAACAAGTCTATTGACTAGTGTACACATGCACACCTACGCCTAGTTGCAAAGGTGGCAAATACACGATTATGTTGCTTCATACCATTTTTGCTTGCTTCTGCGGGCAATCTGAGCACGCTTGTACATATATCTGGGCATTTGTGTTTGTGCTGCACTCAAAGGACACAGCGCCGAAAACAAAAACTTCTTATGCAAAAATTTGCTACCTGAATTATTCAGCATTTTTATTAGCTGCTAGCAGACACACAAGTGTAAAAGTGAGTATGCTCCACATGCATGAGCATAGAAAGCATAGAAACACCTATATGGAAAATGACTACTACTTTCAAATCCACTTCACATATTCGCTCTTAATACAGCTTTCTAGGTACTACAATAATAAGCGACACCTGTGTCGAGAAGTCATGGGAATTTTCACCACACACATGCCTGCGCATGTGTGTATGTATGTAAAAATGTATATATACATATAAATATTTATATACCCTTTATTAAATATGGAAGCAAACTACAAGTGAAGTCTCTGCGGTAGTCTTCTGACTGGTTCAAAATGTCTTCACAGTTGACCGAGAGTAAGTCGTGCTAACCGTACAAAAGATTGTTCTAATCTTTATTCATTTGGAAGAGAGAGACATCAATTTCGATGTAGAGAGAAAATAAATTAATAACATCACCGACTGGATATAAAAGTAGAGAATATTGCATGGGTGACGTCACAATAGCAGCGCTTAAAACGAAGAATTCTGCTACAAAGTGTACTAATTTGCGCCATAAAAATTCTCCCAATTGTTGTTTAATAACCGGAACATATATAATTAGACCCTCATGGGGCGATCTAAAGATCCGAGCTAAGTTAAAATATTATTTGAATGAAATCCAGTTCTTTCATTAAACGTTTGATCATATGGTAAACTTTACTAAATAGTAGATAAACAAACAAAATAATAATGGTATCAGATTAAAGGGGCTTTAAAAATGCCATAGTTAAAAATATTTTTTTCAATGAGCGTAGCCAAATTCACATGTAGGTCGAAAGTCTAACAATTTAAAGAAAGATTATATCAAAGGGTTAATTGGTAAATAGGAGTAAATGTCTGATGTTTTAATATCATCATAATTGTTTAATAGGTAAATTTTTATCATCCAATTGTCCCTACAGCAACAGTAAGTAGCAGACTAAAAATTCCGTAACGTCTTGAAAGATCAAATTTGTTTTTGGCGAGGGAGATAGACCGATTATAGTGTTCCTCCAACTTCTCGACAAAAGTTTTTCTTTATTGCTTTAAAATATGCCTCACTCTCGGCGATTTCTTTTTAGTAACCATTCTCATGAGGTCTGAGAATATGAAAAAGTTACTGAACCAAATCGGTATATGCGTAAGCAGTTTGGACCCCAATTCGAACAGTTTTTTGATCGTTTTCATTGATTAGTGACACGACTAATTTATCGATTGTGAATTCGGACGGTATTCGCCTTTCACAGAGTTTCCGATATATCCAAATTGCTCATTTCTTATAATAGATTGTTGGCTATCTCTATAAGCCTTATTCGTCAGTCATTCGTAATAATTTTGTGCATCTTTCACTGTTTATATCTTTAGCAGTTTCTTTGGATGCATCCTCTTCGGTGGTCATGTGACCTGTACGGAATTTTACAAATCACTAACGAATGATTAATTCGCTTAGCTTAACCTCAGAAAGCCTTCAATAATCCTTTTTATATAAGTATAAAAAAAACAAACGAAATTCCCTTTTATAGTTTTTTTTTCAAAATGTAATAAATTTCGTCATTTGAAATTAAATATCTTACAAAATTATTGCCTGGAATCTACGCATTTATCTTTTGAAGGTCAGTTCTAACCAAGAAATAAGTGAATTTATTTCTGCGGTTAGCTTCTCTTGGGAGCCATAGGAGGTATGCCTGGTACTATAGATTAAATAAATGCATCCATATTTGCTTTACACGACAGCCCCATTTGACTTTCTCGATATTGTCTCGACTAAACTCTATACTTTTATATTTAAATGATAAAGAGTAGTTGGCTAATAGAAGGTGCTATAGGAGAAGTGCCGATAACTAACTTGATACTGTTTCCAAATAGAATTAAAGTTCGTTCAAAGTCCCGTTGAGCTAAGTTTTTCGATCATACCACATATCCGTATATATATATATATCTGGGTATTTTCAACTTTTTGTTACCACACTGATGGTATAACGACTCTACAGCCAAGTGAGAAGAAAATATGAAAGTAATGAAGTGCAGTCAGAAAGGTCTGTAGCATTAAAATATACGCTTAGATATTTTTGAAATTAAAACTGAGACGATGCCTCCACTAGAAAATATGTACTAAAATTAAATGGTGCAGATTTAATGGTATTCAACTACTGCATTAGTGAAGTAACAAGTAAACTATAGAATCAAACCGCATACTGGAATAATGGATTCCAAAAAATTTAGTATTTTTCATAAAATTTTATTATGTTATTACACAGAGGCGTAAGCTATTAAGCTCAAGAATACTTACACATTAAATTTCATTAAGCATATATGCCACTTCCTTATATATTGACAACTTGAGGTAAATTGGAGGAAATCATTTTCTTATTAAGCTTTGAAAGAGTCTGGATCTATTTCAAAAATTTTCGGAACATAGAAATACCAAAAAGAAAAACAATTAAGGAAGTGCTAAGTTCGCGTGTAGTCGAAATTTTACACTCTCGAGGAAATATTTTCGGATATTGGCAAAACTTTATATTAACTTTGACATTAAACCCAGATACGCTTGAGAATATATTTTAAGATATTTATTATATATTTTGATATATAATAAATTATTTTTGATTATTGAATTATTATATATTATATATTTATTATATTTATTAAGATTAAGATGTATTACATACCCCCACATACCTTATATTAGCTAGATATGGGGCTAGGGGAAGTATGGACTCGAGTTTATCTATTTCTTTCGGTTCTATTTTGACCATTTTTAGATGACAGATGCATACGAATGCACAATTTGTGCTAAGTTTTATAACGATTTCTTCTTTGGTGCTTGGTTTATATTCCTAAAGTGAAAGAATCAGATGGAACTTCAGATTTCAATACTATATATTGGAAGTAAGGTGGTTGTAAGGATGATAGGACAATGTTGTGTACCTGATTTGCTTTCAAATGGTAGAGAATTTCCTGAAATCTAGGATTGTACTTAATAGTGAGCGGTGAGCAGAATTGAGCAAAAGTAAGCGAAAGTCATGAATTGTTTTTCCATAAATACGGGCGTTATTTTTTCGGTTTGCTTCGCGCAAACGGCGTTGAACTTGTCGGTAATACTCCTTATTGACCGTTTGGCCTTGAGGCAAGAATTCATGTTGGACTATGCCATTAAAGTTGGAGTATACAGTCAAAGAACATTCCCGTTATTTTCTGAACATACCTCGTAATCAATTTGCAAATTAGCATCAACTTATAATACTGAATCTTAGTTATAATTTACGAAACACCTTTACTATGGCAACTGAAACTCAATGGCAATCGATTTCGCGACACCATCAATCTTTCGAAAAATCTGAAATCGCTGCATTATAGACATCCACAGCATTATAAAGAAATTTCAATGGTGATGTGCCTAAGGCTTTAGCGCAAGATCTGGATTATATCAGCAAATTGCAACCTAAAAAGTTCGAGAAAGCTAGCTTATTTTAAGAGTAAACAATTTAAGTAGCAATCTTCTGAGCGAGCTTAATATGGATTGGTTTGTTGAGGCCGGCTTTGTAAGCCCTTTGCAATAAATTTACTAAAAACAACTGACGACTGTGGGTCCGCAATCAAAATGAATGCCAACCCTATCGTATGCAATTGTAAATTAGCTTGGCTTTACCCTGAAATTTATCGCACGCTTTTTAGTGAATTACGGTGTAATCCGACATCAACCAAAGTTTTAACGGATATTGCACATATTCGACAAAATGAGCTGTACGCTTGGCAACCGACAATTAGTGCCAACAAACGCGTTTGTTACAAACAATCTGAGTTGCTGATCATCAGTTGCAACTGTAGGCAACTCGACATTATCGAACAGCTGCCACGTTCCGAGCAAGTAGCACTTATGAGTTCTAAACGCGATATTAGTAATAATCGTTTCACTGCTATGCCGTCAGATACCACCTTCGGCTATGCTAACGTTTCGGAAATTTGTGCTTCGAACAATAAACACACGAACCTAAGTGTCTTCGAACTACCAGCTAATTTGACGCTTTTGGATCTACGCAATAATCGCTTAAAATCTTTAAGCGCTGATTTTTTGAGAGCATTTCTCAATGACAGCTCAAAACTACAATTTTTATACCTCAGTGAAAATATTTGGTTTTGGGACTGAGCTGCGCAACAACTGCTGTACACCATACTTGCTCATCGGGAACGGATATCGGAACACGATATCGAAAAGTTGGGCTGTGATAATCAAACTTTAAACTCCTGAGAGCAAGCGTGAGTGAATTATGTCAAACTGATATTAATGTTAAACATTATCAGTATATGATCGTAATTGCCACTACCATAGGGTTAATCATTATTATTTTGCTTGTCATTATCGCACTCTGCTACAAATAAAAATTGGAAATGAAAGTGTGGTTATATGGCCGCAACATATTGAACTGTTGCATTCAGGAATGTGAACTGGATGAGAATAAAACATTCGATACGTTTATCTCATATGCGCACCAAGAGACTGACTTCGTCAACCAGACATTACTGCCGCAACTCGAGCAGTGCGAACCACCATTTCGTATATGTACTCGCGAAAGCAATTGGCTGGCTGGCGCTTATATACCCGAACACATTTACGAATCGGTCGAACAGTCGCGTCGTACGATTATTGTGCTTTCATAGCACTTCGTCGAGCCAGATTGGGCGCGCATGGAGTTTCCCACAGACCATCAAATTTCGTTGAACGAAGGTCGTGCGCGCATTATTATGATTAAATATGGTGAAATTACCAACAGCGAGTTATTGGATAAAGAGTTGAAGGCATATTTGGATATGAACACATATTTAGATTGTCAGGATAGCAGAATTTGGGAGAAATTACGTTATGCCATGCCACATAAAATGAGTGTGAAACGTAATGCCAATATGCTAAAGGTTAGTGGCAGAATGTATGTTATGGGACAAGTTGAGATCAATCGTTTGTGTGATAAGAGTGCTTAAATTTGTCGTAGGCTGGCTTTGTGGTTTACTAACTCTCTGAAGGGAGGCTCGTGCAACACTATTTTATACTTAATAAGTGAAACATAAAGCATATTAATAAATATCTCATAAAAAATACTCCTCAGCCGATATCAGAAACCGTCGAGTTGTTAATTTCAAATACTTAAAAAATATATTTGGATATGTTGTCAATAGGACGTCAAAGAAGATTGTTCTCTAATCTTAAATACACTACGTTAAGACCTAATAAAGTCTAATTTCCGTAACGTAGGACAGACAGTCATGAATACAATTGTCTCTTTGATGTTATATCGCCACTTTTTGTCGAACAGGTTTACAAGCAAGCTGTAATGCAAATGGAAATATTCTCGATATGAACTCAGCCGATATAAAGGAAAGAGGAATGCATCAAGAGACGCACTAACACATATATGTACGGAAATCAATATATTGGGTGAATAGAGGTCAAGGAAACATATGAATTGATTTCTTTAAATTTTCAGCACCAAACTACAATATGTCTGAAATCGCATGCTCCGTAACACTATGCAAATAACTGGTATATTCGGAAATCTTTAAATTAGGTATCTGGTTGTTCGATCTGGACGATCTCATTAATTTGTTATACAGGTCACATTATTAACAGGAAAGTAAGCGCATTTTATTTCGTCAACATATCTCGCGATTATTTAGTTTTTGCGGCATAAAGTCAATCATTCGGTTTCTGGGAACTTAAAAAATTATAATACAGTTTCGACCATTTTCAGTTCAGAGTTGCAACAGCTTATTAATACTATTTTTGAAACATTTTAACAATTTATATACCGCTTTTGATTCTGTCAATAATATATACTTAACCTATGTAATATAATATTAATAAATTATGTACAGGTATATAGATTATGAAGCTTGTAGATTTGATTATGCGCCATTGCCAAATAACTAGTTATTTAATATTCAGCCATGGCATTAAGTCATTATTGTATTGAGTTCACCATCAAATGCGTGCGCAGTGCCAATCATATCTAATCTCAAACGGCCTGTACTATTCAATTAACGTCAACAGCAACAAAGGCCATACCAACAGCAACATCCGCGTACTTGTAATGCCATTCATATACCAAAAATGATTACCCAATGCACACAACACAGCTGCCAGTAATGTAATATTGTCATCCATTGATACGCCTACATCCCGATAGCGAAAACAAAATCCTTGCTTCTCTATTACCCATCTGCTTGGCTAATATTTATATACATACATACACATAGGCCTATCGACGAATTCTCAGTCATTCAGCTAATCTATTAAACTAGTCATTGTGACGAGTAGGCGCTGGAGTGCGCAGGCGGGCAGTCAATACAACGCCAACTGAGTCGTTTCAGATTTCATTGATTTGCAAAATGTATATTAAAATCACTACGTCGTGTGTCTGTCTTTCTACCTGTCTGTCTGTTTATCTGTCTGTCTGTTAGCCTGCCTAAGCATGCTATGTGGTAGGCATATCCTATCTCTTACACACCTATAATCTATTACGTTATACTTGTATGCGATTAACGCTATGAATATAGACAGATACGTGTATATGTGTGTGTGTGTGTGCGTGTGTGCACGACTGACTGCTTCGATAATACCTTGTTAAGTTAATCTGACACGTATAATGTACGGAAATGGCTGAATGAATAAGGCAGCGGCTGGCGGTAGCGGGTAGTGATGGCGGAAATCTGAAACCGAAGCTATGCTAAGTGGAGATGAGATGTATGAAAAATACCAAACTGGAGAAGAGGGCCCCGTCAGCGCCCTTCAAAAGCGACACGTTGGCTTTGGCAGCGGTGTTGGCATTACACCAAAATCAATTCAATTTTCAACGCACAACGTGACCCGTTTACCACCTTGACACAAATACAAAAACACATATACACACACACAGAGTTGATTGCTAGGTGTTTATGTGGAGATGTGGATGTAGGCTAAATAGCTCAGTTACCACGTTGTACACGCATATATATGCGCGCATTGTATGTACGCATATAATATATACATGTTTGTATGTGTATATACCTGTATATACCTTCTCGTCGTTATATAATATCTTTTGTCTACAATCACATCTTTTCTTCTAATCATCTCTTCTACAAAAATATTTTTCCAGTTCAAATGAAAGCAATGCGCACTCTTATAAATTAATATTTATTTCGTTTGAAAAATATTTGTTATTTGAATGTTGCATTGATGTTGAAATCCCACACCTCAGCGACTATTCGACTAATTTTTTTGACGAAATTTTTTGTATAATATTATCTTAACACCCTTCTATTATAGTTAGAAAATAGACAAACTTGGACTACAACTACACCTACTTCCCATGTGAAGCAGCATAGCCATTCATATTCCAACAGACTTGTCCATTTTACAATAATCAAGCACCAATGAAGATATAGTACCTTCAAGTTGTGGCTGCTTTCTTCTAAAAATTTTAGATATCGGACCATAACTTTTCAACATCTCTGCTTATGGCTGACTTTATACCGAATATGTCGATCAATCAGTGAAATATATTAGTGAAATTTAGAGGACAGCCTTTCCCGATAAATGGTTAAAATCGGTTCAGCCTTTCTCCTAGCCGCCATATACCTAATATAAAAATTTTAAAATTGCCGCTTGGCTTTATATCGCACCGGTCAATATGTATGATATCTTATCAAAATTAAGTAGACGTGTGATACTGTATACACCAAAGTTTAATGGTGAAAATAAATGAAGTCGGTTTCTGAATTAACCCAGTCGCATATATCATACTACATGTACTAATTTTCACCATAGATCCTAGCAAATTGCTAGAGTATAAAATGTTCGGTTGCACCCGAACTTAGCCTTCTTTACTTTACTCCAACGCCTTAGTGTTCGAGTAGCTGTTAGTACCAGATGCTTTTTAAATGCCTCTTAAATGTCTGATTTTTCTTACCTATGGGAATGGCAAATCCATTTATAATTCCTAACCGAAACCAAAATCAGTTCTCGGCATCGCTGTTCTCGAGATTTGCAAACAAAAACCAAAAAGGCATAATTATATAAATTAATGTAAAGATGGTCCTGATAAAGGCTAAATCCAGATCTATATTTATGCCACTGTTGTATGTATGTTTATTGCGCTACGAAATTATTTATTTAAATAAAATACGGCAAAAATAATAAAATGCAAAAAGAAATATTGGAAATTATTACTAAAGTTGTCGAAACAGTCATTTAGAAACTTCGTTTATACATCCAGCTGAAGGTTAACCTTAACAAATTCTCTTTTAGCAATAAATAAACCAAATAATTGTGTTACAATTTCATTGTCTTCTATTGGGTTTCTTATTCTGTTCTTCTGTCTGCATTCTGCAGATTGGTTAGTATTTTCTCAGTACGTTAGTTATGTTCTAAAGGACGTCAGCTTTTTTATAGACATACTTGCAGAAAAAATGCTTAATATGTGCATTCTCTCGATGGCATCGGAAAATTTTATTGTTAAGTTAATATGGATGAGGAGGTGGAACGATGTGGCTTGGGATTTAAAATTTTCTAAGTTTTTAAACAAGACCCTCTCAAAACGTCGATGTTTTTATAACTACATGACTCCGCGTGAGTAGATGGGTTCCGAAGTGCAAAACAGCTTGAAAAACATCGAGTTAGCATAAATATGTGTTAGTTTCTTGAGTGTAATTACTGAAACTGCTGTTACGGAAGTAACTCTTGACTCTTGTGGCTATAACTTTGAGTAAATTTTTGGGTGTCTTGCAGCACATATGTGCCTAAAAAGTAACCTTAACTGTACAAGCTGTTTAAAAAGCAAAGAGAGAATATTACAGGCTACGCTAATGCATCTAAAACATGTTGCCTGAATCTGCATAATCAACACCCCGACATCGATTTTCATATATTCTATATTGTTCTTTTACATTAAACTTCCTTCGCTGAAGCTACAGACAATGCATGGATGAGACAATTGCTAAAACTACACCCTTAACGGTAACTGTGCAATGCTTCAAAACTTAGAAAGTGGTAAATCGAACAAGCAACTAATGTAAAACAACTATGCAAGCATGCCTTAAAATAATTAGAATAGGAAAAGATTGCCCCACCGCATCTATTTGCATCGAGTTTTTCATATCTTCTTTAACTAATTACAAACAAGAAGGTTCTAAAATAGTTTCATAGTTTCGCGAAATTTTGCAAACTACACGTGCCACTTATATTCGAAATAATCATTTATCATATGGGATATCAAGTTTATTTGAACCTTATATCATTATATTTAGAAAGGTTCATTATAATCGCGGTTTTGTTTTTGCATTTGCTCGGCTCGCATTTCGATCTTTATTATATTATATTTGACTACTTTCGTTATCACTGCGTTTCGCTTCCACTGACATATCACTAAACTAATTTCCGCTCATAGTTAGTTCATAGCAAAAATATTTGGCATGCGTGTCATATTTTGAACCCATTTCACAAAAACTGTCTTATATGCGGGTTATCGGCTGATATCGTAAATCATTTTTGCCCACCACAAACAAAACCACAAAGCGTAAACAAACAACGGATAACCACCTACGATTGTATGAGCACACATTTACGAGGGCTGTCCGATAATTAGTTAACATTACCAAGCGAGTGAAATTAAAGTACAGGCAAATATAAATAAACAAATGCAAGGTACGGTAACTCCTCTCCTTCGATGGCGACTGCCAAAAATTGTTTTAACGAGTTCTAACGTAGTCGCACGACTTTTGCTGAACCACACCCTTGTATCCCGAAAAGGGTTACCACGAGGGATAAAGTGACAAAAGTACACGATCTCGTAGGTGTGCAAGATAGCTGAGATAATAGACATCTCGGAAAACCACGTGGGTCGTAGCCTGTATTAAATATTGGGAAAGAAAAAATGTCGGCACTATGGGTACCGAGATTGCTTACTCCAGACAACAAATATTCAAAAAAAGTTCAGAAAAAAAGATAAATTTTTTCAAAATTTCGTTTCCCTTTTGGGGTGAATAACTATTGGACCAACCTCGTACATACATACACCCGGTATAGCCGCAGTCTTGCTCCACAAGTTTGGTATTGCAAACTATAGAGTTTCCACTCGAAATAATCAAGAGAACTGGCGATTGCGTAAATTCTGTGCGAACAAGCGTGTTAGCCACACTTAGCCGAAATAAACACGATGCGAACAATACTAATAGTTTTTTCGTTCTCCAACTCATTTTGTTCAACAAAATTTGGTGTGTGCGGTTTTCATACATTTACATATAAATGGCATGACAGCGTATTTGATTGTACAGTATATAAGCGCTTTTTGCAATTGGCGGCAATTTTGGCGTGAGCGTATGCATATGGGTATTAGTTCGTTGCTGGTTACCCACATTTGCCACGTGAGTTCACAAAAGTTTTGCCGCCTATCCGAGCGCTCCGAGAAACCTTTTTGACGCATACCAGCGCTATGTCCACGAAACTACGTACATATGGGCATGTATTAACTTATTAATCCTCAAAGATGTGTGAGAAATCACCAAGCGCACAAGTTGGCTCACCTTTATGGAACTATTATTTTTGCTATTTTACATGTATATATATGTAGGCATATATATGTATTGAAATCTTTCTATATATTCTGATATAACTATGTGATTGCTTTTATTTTAATGTATTGCCAGCAAGAGGTTAAGAGGCCTTGAATAAAATTATAATAAATCATAAATATGTTCATATGTGTACATATATTTATGCGAGTATATGCGAATATTTGCGGGATGGCTTATGCAATAAAACAGACCTACATTAAATGAAATATTTAAGTAACAAAAAGTAAGGAAACGAAAAGTTCGGGTGAAGCCGAAAATTATATACCCTCCCAATTTGCAAAGAAAATATAAAATATTATAATATATTAATATATAATAAAATATTTTGATATGTATATAGTATTCATTACTTGGTGAAATATAAAACTAATGTCACTAGGTTTTGATACTTATGACATTTAGTTACATAAGATATCTTCTTTAAAGTACCACGCTGATAAATGGAAATTATGATTTTCATCATATTAGTTTCAGAAGAAAGTCCATACTCCTCACAATATAGAGAATGAATCACCTTATGCCCACCGAAGTATTTTGTTAGGTATACGTAACATACTATAATCATTCCTCAGATAACTCCCACACTAACGAATTTATAATGCATAAAGTTAACTACAGGCGCAGATTATTTTTAGTCCCATGGGACTTAGGGAAACGTATGAATCGATTTTATAAATTTTTTAATGCCAAATCACATTATATCAAACATAAGACGTCCCCGGAAAGTCTTTAAAATATCTCAAATTTTGGTCTGTATGTATATACATGTATATATTTTGTATATGTATCATAAGGGCGGAAATCTATATGATGGGGTAAATGGGGTAATGGGAGTCTGATTTTATCTATTTTTGTAAACAACTATATTATAGCCAAAGAAAAATTCTCATCTAATTTTTATTTTTTTTGAGATATTTGAGATATTCACCTAAAATCCATATAAAGTCAACCGGATGGACGGAGACACTCGTATTGGATATAAAGGAAGTTACAGGAAGATATGAACCGATTTCGATAATTTTTGGTACATAGTTGTTATACACGAAATTTCGATATTTTTATTGCCCCAACATGCCCCACTTTGCAGTGACCCACTTTTCCCAATTTTAGTTTTGCAGCTAGCTTGGTTACCACACTTTATGTTTTTCGGTTAACGGAGTTTTGTGGAGATCGCTTGCGTGGTCAATCAAATGGACGGGCAGATAGACACTCGGATCTCAATTCGTCTCCTCATCCCGATTATTTTCACATATGTAACTATATATCTATCCCGATTAGTTTTAGGTATTACAAACAACCGCTAGACCGACAAAATAACAAACTAAACAAAACTATTATACTCTGTTGCAGGATGTTGCGTGATTATATAAATTAAGCAATAGTGTAGAATATCTTAAATTGAACGGAAGAAGATAGAACAATACCAAGAATATTACTTAGAAAGTATAAAGTCAAATTGTGTTGGAAGATATGTTGTTATTTTGACATTATATCGGCCGCAGGCTGAACTTACCAAAAATAAGAATTTTGTATTATTATATCTAATAAATAACAATATTATTTTTATTTGTAAATAAAAAATAATGAAATATTTATTATTATTATATTTATTATTATTAAAATACATAATTATGAAACTTCTTTTGGAAGAAATATAAAGCAATACAGTTTTCTATTATCAATTAATCAATTTCATATTCTTTATATTTGTTGTCTCTTTTCTCTATTCTTTAAGTCCTAATAGTCACCATAGTGACCAAAGTCACCATAATCACCACAACCTCTCTAGCATCCTACGTAAAGTACAGCTGTGTTAATAAAATACCCTACACTTTTATTCGAAATCATATGGTCGCACATCGCTGCATGAATATATAGAGTTTTGTTCAAATTATTCGCATTCCTTTTACCTCTAGAAAAATATTGCGGTCATAAATGAACGAACGGATGTTATTAACGCTTAACGCTTGATATTTTTTTCATGTTTATTTAGATCAGTCTTTTTATTGTTAAGCGGATTTGTTATTTAGCAGTCAACAGCGTTATTATGATTCGACTGGCAGAGCTGGTACACAGCCAGAGAAAGCGAAAAGGCTTAGTCGCTTAACACAAAATTTAGTCAAGCTCTGTGTTAAAGCTACTCAACAACTAAAAACAAAATATTCTAAACAAGTGAGTGGAAAAGGCATACATAACTTTACTACTAAAGCTATTAAATAAACATGAATAAGCACGAGCAACACGAAAAAATTTTTAATAGAATTGCGATCTAAAATTGCGCTAGCTTCCCGTAGACGCGCGCCATAAAAAGTGCAAATCTGCATTTAAATACGTTTTTCGCTCAGCCATTTTAGACACAGATATATCTATTTAACTTTTAATTTTACGATTTTCTATTTAAATTTATTTTTGCTTTCCTTTTTGTAACATTTTATTTTTATACTGCACTTTTATGTACTATTTTTTGTCTATTTAAGTGATTCTTTTTTAATTCTTCCAAAATGTATTTCCTGCTCGTTTTGCCGATGATTTTTATGGCTGCACTGTAATAAAAAGCACTTGTGTCCTGTTGCGCACAATGACCAGCTGTTGTCGCTGTTAGCAACTCCCCACTATGCACCGAAAGTGACTGGCGCTATATAGCCGCTCATCCGGCAACCAGCAACCAGCTTTTATGGCTTTTGCTATGCAGCAGCATTCTAGTTAAATGCAACAACAAGTCTTTCCATATCCACCGTTTCTCATATTTTCTTTCTGTCGCTTTCAGAATTCATGACACCCACTTGCAAGCACATATTTAAAGTCCATACCATTAAAACGTGTTCTGCTTGGATTGCATTTCCGTCCACCATGTTGATGGCGTTGCAATAAAAATGCACTGTGTTGTTTGCCTGCAATCATTCTTAATAGTAATGAAATTATTTAAATTTTTCCACTGCGGAGAGCGCTACCAAACCGTTAACTTCAGATATGTGTAATAAAATCTTCAACAAATCTTTATATAACTTTGAACAATGTGATGGGAAGCGACATATGTTTATAAAAGGGGGCTACGCTATCTACTTTTCTACTAATTTTTAAACATTGTAATACTACACCATCTTTTTATTAGCTAGCTACTTTTTAAATATTATACTATTGTACTATACTATCTTTTTAGAAGCTAGTAATAGCTTTTCCAGCTCAACCAATTACAAAACAACCAATTTTTTGTGCCTAACTTTCTCAAAATTAATATACCTAGAATGTCAATACACTTAAAGGAAGTTCCACCAAAATACATTAAAGCTTTTACAAGTTATCGGTACAATGAACAGGTGAACCTTCCAATTTGTCTTCTTCTACTATTTCAAATTAATGATGCAAGCACCAAGGTAAGGCAATAAAAGAGTTAAAGGAATACCCAACTTATTCCAGTGTGAGTGCGCCTTAGAATTTGCATTTTTATAACATTTTTTTACCAGATCAAAAAAAAAAATAAATAAAAATTTTCGGGCATTTATTTTAGAACACCTAATATTTATTAGGATCAAAAATTACTACATATTAACCGCTTAATAATGGAGTAACTATTTAAATCTTTTTTTGTGATGTTATGATATATTATAGCAACTTCATTTCGAACTTTTAATAATAAATAAAGTGAACTAAAATTGTTATCTGTCAATTAATAAACGTTTTTTAACATTTTCAATTGAAAATTAATACCAAAAGCATCAATAGCAAAACACTTCATCAAATTGATTTAAAATTTACCTTTTCTTTTCTTTTATTGTTTATTGATCTTGAACGTCGGTTAGAAATGTCTTGTATGTTCACATATTCTTTTGCAGGATTTCAAGCTAACCGTTCCAGTCTTTCTCGACAAACGTCAAACCCACCCGATTCAGTAAACTGTCAAAGTCGGGTAAGTGATTTACGCTCTCAACTTCCAGTGACATGAGAGTCATACATCTATCTATCTCTATCTCTCTCATCTATCTTTGGCAATAGTTTCCCTCTAATCTCTAACGTTAGTGAACTACAGAAACCTTACGATCTTAAACAAAACAGAACACAATCTCTTTAGAAAAAAGTAGAAAACTCTAGTCATGAATATGTTAATCAATCGAATTTCAGTGGCGTCCTCCAATGCGATTCTAATCTGGATTTGTAAATGTTGTCCATTTAAAATAAAAGCAAAATCGTCTTGCTAAATATACACATGTATTTTCATATATCCGAATATAACTGAAATATGTTTCCTACTTATTTGACCATATTTTTGAGAGCATTCTATTTCACCTTTTTACCATTGTTTGCAACTAAAGAATTGTTTAAGAATTACAATAACTGTCTAATGTAATTAACAAAAGTTCTGCGGAGAACGTTTGCTGAGAAATTTAAGATATACTCTTTATTATGGATACGCGAAGGCAGTTCGACAGTAGGGCGACAAACGTTTTGATGTGGCGAATTGAAATATATTTCAAATACCTTTACCACTAATATTAGGGGTTAAGTTGCTATAAAATGAACAATGGTTTAATATTAAAATTAAGTGAAACTAGTTTAAAATAAAATGTATGAAATATAGATTTGATTTAAAAAAAATTAAATATGAGACTAATAATTAAACTAATAATTATAATAATAATAACAACAATAATAACTATTATAATTATAAAGTAAGATTTTACAAGAGCACTAACTACTAAAATATTTGCCTCTCGATTTGTACCTATAAAGATAAAGTTTTAAATATTATCTACGATATCTAATGAATGGTAGCAATAAATTTCTGAGTGTGCTTGTTTAAACTGGTCTCGTATTACCAAAAATTATTGCTTCGATCTGTCCTCTTGCACATGTTCCACTGGCAACATAAAAAAGTTATAGTTTGGAATGCGCGACTTAAGTAAAAAATATTTACCTGCCGAAAAGAATATATAAGCCGATCAACAAATAATCACTGCGATCGCTAATCAGTTGTAATACGTAATGCAATTATTGTAGTTTCATTACAATATATACATATACATATACAAATATCTTCCGAAAAACTGTTTGATGATCTGAATAATAATACGATATATATTGTAATGCAAATTAATTTAGCTTAGACCTGTATTTGCCCATATATATGTTTGTGTAATATATATACATTTTTAATGTGGAAATTGTCCCAAGTCAGTATTATTGAAGTTTCAAAACACTATAATTATGTTTGTTTTCTGAACCCACCTTTTCATGGGAATATATTTTCTTCTCAAATTTATGCAAAACCTCTCATTTATAATAAGTTATAGCGCATACATACCAAATTTCACTTATATGTAAAAATTATTAAAATCTACGTGTCCTACGTGTAGATACGTGTAGATCAGTAGTCATCTGATTGCTCTCCACTTAAAAGCTTAACCCCTGAAAATTTTGTTTGTTTCAGCTACGTTTGTATTTTCTTACAGAAATGGAAATGAAATACTTACGTATTTATGCGTAATTTAGTGTTGAAGTTTACCTAACACATTTTCTTTAAAATATACGTATTTTTGCAAAAACCTTAATTTTCTTAAATGCCAAAGCGAAAACTGGCCTTACCAAGGCAAAGGACTGGTTTCGAACTAATCAATTAGTGAATAATATGAACTGAAAACAAACGGAACCAAATTAGTATATTTTATTGGGTAAAGTCTATCCAAATCTTAAGTTCTTAGACCAGTCTTGAGCCCTAAAAATGGGCCTAATTTTGACAATTTTTTCTGAGATTAGGAAAAAGGAATCGAATTTCCCTTTATCAGGCTCTACTAAATATTTTTTTGAGTAAATAGAAACATTTTGATTAGCATTTCGTTACAAAATGGTACGGCTACTCTACCAATCTCGGGAATCACGGTGATGCTAGAAGCTCGTAAAAAAAAAAGGAAAACCCCTGGATCTTGATCTACATAAGATTTACTAGTAAAGTACTAAATTTAACTGTACATCAATTTTTCGCAAAATGATGAAATTTGGACCAAAAAATATAAAACCAAACATATAAAACAGAGTTTCAATAATAATATAATGAATCGCACATAATTTATTAAGTATAATAAGTATAATTTACTGCGACGAAGCTGACCTAATCACTTCGACACTACTGAGAATTGGTCACGAAAAAAAATTTTTTTTCACACTTCTACTAATTGAATAATCCTTTTAGGACTCTATAGTATGCTTTCTCACAAAAAAAAAAAAAAGAAAAACAATTTCGATTTTTGAGAGTCCTAGAGTTGCTTAACACCCTTAGCAAGTCCAAATAATCAAAGCGTATATCCCATACCTCTTTTTTAAGTACTCGTATACTGTCACTACTCAGTCGGAGTTTGTTTCGGGTTAGTTCGCAAACTGTGTAATTTTCTGCGCGGTTTGCATGATGAAACACATTTAAATCTATGTATGAAAATATTCTGTGAAGCCTTTATTTATGAACAATTCATCGCATTATGTTCGTATAATTAATTTTCTTATTGTTAAATCATGGAGCTTAATTTGCAACAGTGTGCATATGTACCAGCTTGTGTGTTCATGTGTTGTTGTGTGTGCAGAAGTTTAAAGTGTTATTTCAAAAATAAATAAACTGTTTCAAACAATACTTTTTAAGCTCATAACAGCATTTTAATTGTTGCTGTGGTTGTGAGTATTAAAATATCATGGTGTATGCAGCAAGCAACAGACTTCATCGTTTGCTACTTTTAATGTGTGTACGTTTTATATACAAATATAATTTCAGTATAATACATATATATATATCAATTCAGAACACATTGCATTTTGGATATTACTTTACATAGTATTTAGGTGTGTCTCCTGTAAAGAAAGTCGGTGGATACTAACTTGTATACCATTGTGGCATAGCTGGAGAGATGGATATAGAGTATATAAGAATTCAATCACTGAGCGCGTGCTCTAAATTAGCACCCCCTTATCAAATATATCGAGCTAGTACAAGAAAAGATTTGTACTACAAAGCTGAGGAACTTGCAAGGAAGGCACTTGCTTATCAGCATACCTTCTGGTCCGGTGTAAGTCAAAAGAGGTACGCAGAGTAAGCTCCTCGCCACCGACAGGGTTCGCCCTTCTCTGGTTTGTTGGTATTGTACTGTAAATGCATATTTCCTAAATGAATCGAGAATAACGTACATATATATATACAATAAATATATATTATAATTATAAATCCAATGACTACCCTCATCCCTCCTAAACTAGGCTAGTGGCTCAATCCGCCTAGGTGCTGAATTTGCCAAGTCATGAAAGGCGAGAGAGTTTTTTAAAGATCGAAATTAAAAACTGCTTAGCTATAAAAACAAAAATTTCAGCACCAAAAATCTGAAATTATATGACGGTTTTTTTTTAATATTTCTTAATAAGAGAAGAAAAGAGACGATTTAGTTTTCAATTAAATGCTAAAAAGTGAGTCTGACAAATCAAAAGTGCTGCAATGAGAATTAAAATCATACCTAAGTGGCGGAAAGGTTCGTTTAGTCCAAAATTTGTTCTAGATGATTTTAAATGTAAGAGTCTAACCTTCCTTGGTAAGCGAACCGGTATTTAAAATTTAACTTCAGACCAGAAAAATTTACCTAAAACTGATCTCTTCAGTTTTAGTAAGAATATTACGTCAAACATTTCCCGAAGACTAGCGAGTGTATGTAGCTTTATAAATTTTAAGCGACTAGTATATAGAGGAAGATTTAACTTAGAATCCCATAAGATAAAAAGTAAAACATGTTTTTAAACGAACCTTAACTTCTCAGAATGGATTTGGTAACTAGAGTTTCATACCACAGAACCATATTCTAATATAGGCCTAATCATAGTTGTATAAAGGATTTTAGTGATATGCGGGTCTTCTGTAACTGTAGATAATCCTTTATACTTTTAGATTTCAAAACCATTGTATTAACATTAAGGCTAAAATTAAGCCTAGGGTCCATAGTAACTCCCAAATCAGCAAAGTTAAATACTTGCTTTAGACTATAGTTTTTTATTAATAGAGAGACACTTATCTACGGGTAAAGCCATCGTCTTGCATTTGTTTACATTAATTAGCATTTCATTTCCTTTACACCAAGTAACCAAATTACTGAAATTTATTTGCAACAGTTACAGTTCCAGTACAGTACACATACAATTTTTCATCGTCGGCAAAAAGTTGGCAAAGACAAGAACGGAATCAGACCAAAATGACTACCTTTAGGAACACCTGAAGAGACATCAACTGAATCTGAAAAAGTATCACTCAATATCACTCGTTGCGTTCTATTATTGAGATAAGAAGATACCGATTGAAAAAATCTTAGTTGAAAACCAAGAAGATCAAGTTTTTGTATTAGAATTGAGTGATTTACTTTAGCGAATGCTTTGCTAAAGTCTGTCTATATAAACAAATATACATATTCAACTTCATAAGTCCACTAGAACCCACACAGCCTCGTCTTTTCCCAATTTCACATTATTAATTGATAACAAATTTTTCGGTTTGTGGTTTGACGTCATTTTATATCACAGTATTTAATCAAGTGAATGCAAATATGTTCATTCCTGTGGCGTCACTGAAAAAAAAAATATATATATATATATATGTGATTATTAGGGCAGTCCAAAAAAACTAATTGAACAAAACTTCATCTAATACTCAAAAGCGATATTTTTGTAATCGAAGATATCACATATAGATGTTTATTCTGATTCGAAATATCTAGGCGGGGTTAGAATGGGATAAGAAATGCAGACTGAATAAGTGGGTGTTTAACCTGCTACAGTGTTTAAACCGTAATAATGTATGTTTTACGCATGTCCCACGAAGCAACTGGAGCTCTTGGTATAGAATGAACGAGAAGAGAATTTGAGAAGGTGTTGACTGCTTCCCTGTGTATGATGTTAAATGATTGTCCGTTGTCCAGAAATGTACTCTTGATGTTCCCAGGAGGCGGTTTTACATCAAGCAAGTGTTCGCAGTATTGGTTACGAGATAAACATTCGTTGGATCACGCAAGCCTCAATATGTAGCGGGTATTGGGTAGTTCTGGCAGTTCTGTAGCTTATTTAGGAGGAACGTAGGATAAAACCGAACTCAATCCCGGTAGTATGCGAGATAGAGCGCAGACTCTTAAAACTTACTCCGCGTATTCTCAGGTTTTTAACATTTAGCACTTTGATGTCGTCGACTGTTGTAACGGATTTATGGTTGTACTCCCTCAGAGACAGAGTTAGACTCCGTATAGTGAAGCGAGAAAAATTGAAGAGTTGTTTTCTTATGCTGGTTGCCTAAGTTGTATCAGTTCATTTTGTCTATTTTCCATCTAATGCATTGATTTCACCAACATACCAGTAATGGTCCTAAGAGTTGTGTTGACAGTTATATTATTAAATGTGACATTTTCAAATATCGGAATACCACCGACTCAATAGTTGAGATCCAGAAAATTTCCCTTCCACTATACATCTTTCTCTTGACTGAGGTTGAAACATCTCCATAGTCATATCTTCAGCGAAACAGCCTCAACATATTTGTGTTAGGCTCAGAATGTTTCGATACATTAATGTCATTTGATGCATACTCAGGAGTTTTTGCCATCGCAAAAGAACTGGATATCAAATGCCGAACTGTCGTGACCTTTGTCGCGGGAATCAGTTCCGTAACTCAACTTAACCTAATAGTTGAAATTTCAAATCCTAGGATTAAAATTTCTTCTTGGATTTTTGTGCCACCCTAATTTATGTCTATATATTTTTAGATGAATTTTTTTTTCAAATCAGCAATAAATGAAGAGGGAAAACTAACAGCTCCAAAGAAGGTAAAATAAAACCATTACTGCCACTCTCACTGAATGCGACGAAAAGGAAGGAGCAGTGACATTATGTAATATATGTATGTTTGGCGTTTGTTACTAACCACAGTAGCAACCGCAACCTGGGCGCTTACTTTCATCTCACTAACATGCTTACTCAGGCGTGAGATTGTCCCCACTACCGCACTTCAACCATTTTAACAAACACGCCCTCACGGCCGATACCCCGTTTAGACAGCGTGTACAACACACACACACACACACAGGCGCAGTGCTTGTAGTTAAAATGAAAAGGGATCTTTTAATTTCCTGCGGTAAATTTGCACTTAATGGTGCCGTAATTAAATTCCATACTTTAGGTCTTCCCTACAGCGCCAACAACGGCAACAGCAGCGCCAATGCCATGTGCATGCATGTGTGTGCGTGTGTGTGTAAGAACGTTGAAGCCCTTAAGCTGCTTCTTAGCGCTTGAAAAAAGGTACATATGTAAATTTACAGGTGTGTCACTGTGGCTCCTTCGGGGTTTCGCATGTGTGTATGGGTATGTATGATAGATGTGCACACAGTTATGCGCATGTATGCGTGCGCATAAGTACATTGTGAACCTTTAAAATGTTAATGTATTTTTAAATACCAGCAGTGTATTAGTTAAATGCATTAATGGCACTGACTTCGCTCTTTTTTTACAAAGCATACCGCTGTTGTTATTATTGTAGTTTATTATGCACCTGGATTATGCGCCAGTTATTTGTGTAGTACCATTATAAGTGTACCGGTTCGGCCGAAACCGTGCGTGGGTGGGAAGCATGCGTGGCTTGTATGTATACATAACATCTGCACTAACTTTCTTATAACTTAAATGTTTGCTTACTTACTTACATATACACTACATACTGACAAACATATGAAAATATATGTGCATATAAAGCACTTCAGTGCGGCTTTGTTGCGGCCATAAAATAAGACATTTAAGATTGCGCGCACACGCATTTATTAGAACAATATTTACAAACAAACGGGATGTGTGCGTTTACATACACACACACATATACAGAATGCAGTATATATATATATATACGCAAATGTGAAGCTAAGTAATGTCATATTTAACCCTATATTTCCATGCACACTTATGTATGTATGTTGTGCAAGTAAGTGTCACTTTGTCACTTAAAAACTTTGTTAAATAGGTTGGAATATTTTATAAGGCTTAAGAGAAGCATGGCAAATAGTTAGTTACCCCGCTTTTACATTTAGTGACAACGCTTTACCTTGAATTTATGCAAAAATAAAAATTTGCCTAACCTTAATAACCTTAGCGAATATTTTCAGTCTTATTTGGGCTTATTATATAATACTTATTTTACAATGACTTTCTTTGAAGCGCTGAAAATTGCATAGTTTTGATTTAAAAGCTATATAACATATATAAAAGCTATATAACAATAATTATACCCTAATATAAACTTCAATATAAAAAAATAACTTAATATCTCGTAACAGTTATATTGTTCAAACAACCTAAATATAACGTCCTTACTTCTTTTCCTGGGCTAATTTTATATTTAATAAACCAATTTATTCAGAAGTCGAAGTTTCGTCGAAGAAGAAATAATTTTTTCCGGGAATTTCGCCATTTATATCCGCGGGATTCTTAGTGGTAGCTATTCGTTTTGCTTGTCATCTGTTGTGAGGATCTGTTGTCCCAGGATTGGTAGAGTCAGACCAACTTCCACTACGAGATAATGGACTCTCTCAACAAACAAAAGAAAAAAGTTTCACATTTTATTATCCATGCCATATATGCTGACGATAGCCAACGACCTCCACCATACAAAGACTACATAAAATATTATAAATGTGAAAGAAGTTTAGTGAAAGACATCTCAGCTTCTCATCCTCTGCAACATTAAAGAGTACCCGATGCCTCGTTCACACTCTCCTCCATGTTTGGATTTCAAAATATTTTCTATTTAAGACAGTCGTCGACATGAAAAAAACAGCGCATTTTTGATTGAACAAGAAAGTAAAAAAACTTAGTCAGAATTCTGTAAACTAAAATTTGTAGAATTTTTAGAATTTTTTTCTTCCCTATTGCTTTTATTAAATAAACGTTAAAATTTTGAAAAAAAAGCACGAATATAAAAACATACCCTATATATATATATATATATATATATATTTGTATACGTAATTAAGCAAGATAAGTTCCTTTAGGTTTCAATACTGTAATAATACCGAATATGTGACTTTGCTTTATGCACTTAATACTGGCGACACACTGCTATCACCAAACAAACGGAGTCAACATATCGGGAGACAAGCCAGTGAACAGCAACAATAAACACCACCTGCATTCATGCGAAAATTACGCTCCGTAAGCACAAAATCAGACGACTCATTCCCACAAAAACACTTTCAGCAGTAACAGTCCATTAAGTAACAACAAAGGTTACCCTGCCATCGCATTTAGTATGCAACTAAATGCATATATGTGAATGCAGAATGGATACGATAGATGTGTCCTGCATTTCCATTTCTAAAGCTCTACTTGCTCGGATGTCAACCAACGTTGTGGCACGCTCTGCAATCCTTCTTATTGGTAATTAAATATACATTTGTATATAACTGCATCAAAACGGAAGTTTACATGTATTGGGCAAGCAAATGCTGCTTAAAGCAAGCTATTGACTACAAACCATGCACCTTGGTGCGTTTATTAACTGAGTACTATAATCGTACTATAGAATAATGAACATGAATGAAGAATACCTCAAAAATAGCAAAAGTAATACAACTAGTAGAAACGTAAAGTTACTCTGCTGCAGACTTTCGGACCCCAATATATTAAAATAATACCATCATATAATAAATCCACCGCCAACCATAACTATAATGACCACTGGATTCCCACAAACTCAACCATATTTTACGTTCTCAAGCTATGCGTCCAAATCGCCGAGTTCACCAAACCTACCTCCACTCTAACGGTATTTGTCACGACCTGTATGGTACGATATTTGACTATCGTTGTGAGGAGAAAACTGATTCCCCATATATCATTTGGCCGATTTATACCAAATTAGCCATTAACGTTAACGTTATACCAATCAGTTTGAAAAAAGGCATCATCGAACAACAAACATCCCTAATGTCTATAATAACTTTATAACGCTATTTTGAATCCCTTTCGCTTCTTCGATCATTCAAAATAGTAAATCTGAATAAAATTGTTACCGTTGCTGTTGAACTTAATTCAGCCTACAATCATATACGAAAGTACATAAACAAAATTTTCTCAGACATGCCCATAATATTATGATTTAGTACGCTAAGCTCAATTTATTATTGAAATCGCACTAAAATTGAAGTTGTGCAATTGTGTACGGTGGAGAGACTCATACACAATTTTGCAAGTAGTATTCAATACAGGATTTCGTAAATTCAGTTAAATATAGTTTTGCAAGTGCAACCGTAATTTTGTCGAGAATTTTTCTCTGGACTAGCAAACGTAATGAACAAGTGGACCGAAAACGAGTTCCAAAAGGTTCATATCAACTATTTGCTTGTATTTCACAAAGTCGGCAACACTTTTACGGTACATATTTTAACCGTAATGTATTGCTTACGATTTAATGCACGCTCCAATTCATTACTAATCGAAATGTATCGTTTTTCAAAATTCCATAAATATAGTGGCAATCTGAGCTTATGAAAATCACATGCGCAAACATATATTCGTAGGAGCTGTATATTACTCCACAATTAAGCTGATTGCGGTGAACTTACGAAATTTGAACACATTCGAATGCATCATTAAACGCTGAACATATACCCCTAACTGTATTTGAACATACGGTCGGATTTTATAAATTTTTAGCACCTAGGCAGTGTCTAAAATAACACGTACCCTAATTGCATAAAAAATACCTTATATTTAAACTACATTTTCATAATAAAGTCCACCAGAGGGACGGAAATTATTATAAGGCTACATAGAGCTAGAGCAAGGTTAGCCCGAGTCGATGTCATCCACCTTTAAAAGTAAAAAAAGTATGCCCGAAAAAATATTACGGCGCAATTGTGCTAAATACTGAATGCTACATTCAGCATAAAGTTAACTAAAATAATATATAGTTATATATAACTCATGGGTGCTGGGGTAACTCATGTAATGATTTCAACCATTCTCCTTCACCTAACATTGGTATGATACCTTGCATACTGCCAGATGCGTATGATATAAAGTCAACTAGAATAATGAAAATCAATGTTTTAGTTATATTTGGACTGAGAGAAGTGCTGCACTGATTTAACATTATTAGTCGGAAACATAGCCACATCATTTCTTAAATATTCCTTAGAAATTGACCTTCCGATATAAAACCTACCATATATTCGGAGCCCATCACCTTCGGTATCTGGGTCTTGAAAGGGTATAGTTCGTTTGCAGCCATTTTCAAATTAAACGAACTTATTTAAAGGACTTATTTCCAAAAATGGTTAAACAGTAGAGCTTAATTGGTAACTAATAATATTTTATATATATTCAATTTATTAGAGATTTTGTGGAACCGATTCTGCCCATCTTCAATACAAAAGTTCCCAGAGTACCAGTGAAAAGTGTACCAAGTGTACATCACAAAATCTCATGTTGGCGACGCCGAAAGACGAAAATTCGCCTCGTCATTCTGATCATTTTGATATATGTATTTGTGTAGCCCTGTATCTATTTCGATTAGTTTTGGCTGAAAAAACATTATGGAACATGATTGAATAGATTTCACTTTATTGTACAATATTTTAAACCAAACGTGTTCCTTAAGAGTATTTTGCTTAAAGGAACCAACTTGCAAAGAACTGTTATCTACAGGTATTGAAGTAATCACAGACCGGTTCAATAATAATTATTATTTACATTCTTTACATTTTATTTCAATTTCTTTTTGCTGTTACTCAAAAGAGTAGGAAGTATTTCAATTTCTTAAAATATCAATTCTGAATGCAAAATACTTGCGGAAACTGACAAAAGGTATGCGGATATACACCAACATTTATCACATACACATACAGGAATTTATTAAAGGAAAACGTGTAAAACTTCCTTTTGTCTTCCACTGAGACACGTTGCAATAAATGAAGAACAGCAACACACACAAAATATATATGTTCATACGAGGGCGATCTGACAATTACTTAGTCTCACTGCCCGATAGCACCACTGTAGTAAGAGAAATTTACTATCGTGTAGCACATTCTCTTAAAAGATTTGTGTCAAAATATCAGCCTAGCTTAATCCGACTCTTAGTCCACCGAGTCTGGAAGATCCATGGTGATCTGAAAACGGCTATCACTCTCGTCTTGCTAGATAGCCATTGAAGGTCCGCAAAATAGCTGAGGCAGCAGGCACTTCCAGAAACTGCGTGAGTCATATATTACTGGGCAAGAGAAAACTGTCGGTGCTGTCTAAGCGCAAGGCTAAAGAGTTTTTGCGTCGTTTCGTGAACTCCTACGAAACATTGATCAACTAGTGTACACCAGAGACCAAACAACAGTCCAAACAATGGACTTCAGCGGCGAAACCGTTCCGAAAAATGCGAAGACTGTCCCATCGGTCTCCGTTTTCTGGAATTCACAAAGTGTGATCTACATAGACTACCTGAAAAAGGGCAATACGGTTACAGGTCTCAACTATGCCGAATTATTGTGTATTATCGACGCCGAATTGCAGAAAAACCAACCCCATTTGCCAAAGCAAAAGTGCTCTTTCACCATGACAACACATTTGCTCATACCTCCGCCTTCGCCATGTATTCTCTGAATTGGTCTCCAAATGAGTTCTTTTAGCTCCCAAACTTGGAAAAGTCACTCCCCGGGCAGAAATTTTAGTCGAACACGAAGGTTATCACCACCACGGCGGCCTACTTTGAGGAACTTTCCTCTAGAAAATGTATTTTTCAGACTAGTTAAAATAGTTGCTGAATTAGTGGATCAAGTGTATCAAGCTAAAAGCAGACTGTATTGAGAAAAAATGCAATTCTTCACAAAATTTCGTTTTCCTTTTGTGGGCTAAATAATTATTGGACCACCTTCGTATGTATTGTATGTACGAGGGCGGGTCAATAAGTACGTGACTTTTAGTAGTAGTGTTTAGTAGTGTAGGAGTAGTGTTTTTTTTTTCAGTAAAGAGGTCAGAAATTCAAAAAGTCGCTGACTTATTGACCCGCCCTCGTATGTATATCTCATATTTATGCGCGCACTCGTTTGTAACTGTGTGAGCGAACACTCGAAGAGTGCATACGTTAAATTGGTAAGCTCGCACGAGAAGGCAAGCAAAACGCATGAAGCGAGTGCAGAATTGGCAAGCTTTACATATCACATCCTATTGTATGAAAACATACAGGTTTGCCACATATGAGTCGCACCTGCCACACAACAGGCGACACAGTTGCAACTACATACAGACACATACACTTGCTTGTGCAACAAATAGCAGCAGAGGTTGGACAAGCATAAATGAAGAATGAACGGTGGGCTGAGAGACGCTATCGAGAGATAAAGTAGAGAGGATGCGGCAAGCGGTTGGTTGCCTCGTTGCCGATTTTGCTGTGTCAACGAAAATTGCGCTGAAACAGGAAAAATCACATTTACAGAAATCAAATACAATGTGCAAGTATGTAAACAGCCGTATTGGCAGCAGTAAAAGCAAATGTTGCCACCCGTCACAGCGCTACGCCATCACTTTTCCGATTGCCATACAACGTCGGTAGTCGATTGACAACAAATTGTACTCGCAAGCACAGCTGCCGTTCCGACTCCTTCTGCACTGCCGTTGTAATGTATTGTAACAACTCCCACTTACTGGCAGCTGCTGGCGATAGCAAAAGTTGCAATCGGCAGTTATTACATGCTGTTGTTGCATTATCTGAAAGAATAACGCCAACATTCTCGTAATTTTTGCCATGAATTTTACAACTGTTGCACGTCTCCGTTGGTGAATCGTAATTCTCTTATCCAGTCGCAGCCGCACTGCACGCGATCTTCGTCTGCCGCTTGGTTGCATTTCATGGCCTACACGAGCGGTCGCAGTGTACTTATTGGCCCAAGTCCAGGTAGTGGACACGAAAGTCGTTCCATTTAAAATAATTTTATGTACTTTCAAAAGCATGACTGCAGTCAGCTGCTGCTGTACACGTCACTATTTTGATATAATCAAATTGTAACTATGTATTTTCGTTACGAAATTAAGCGAAGATGTTTAGTGCTCTTCGATGGACATCTCAACTTTGTTATGCAAGTTATGAATAGGGGTTACAAATTTAGTTATACTACTCGTAATAATAATGCAGTATTGGTGACAAGCTGTCATCGCGATCACTGGTAGAATATAGTGAATAATCTAACACGTTAAGTTAGCTGTTTAGAATGACTAATAACTAAGCCAGTACATTGGCAGTCGGTTCAATATAACTGGAACGGAGTTGAATTTATACAAGCCCGGTAAAGGGCTACTTTTAAGGACTAATTTATTAAGATAATATTTCATGATAGCGCAAGAACATAAGAAGAGAAATACGACAGAAGAGGAAAGACGGCTGTGCCACATCGAATTCAAAAAATGTATTATTCTAATGTAGAAAAAAAAGATATTTTTCTTAACGAACCATAAGAAATTAGATCAGCCTAGCGCCCTCAAAAACACCTAACTTTGACAATTTATTCTGGGATTACAGTAAAGAGAATCGAATTTCTCTCTTCTAAACTTTATTAGACATATTTTTTGATACAAAATATCAACTTCTGAGCTGGTGATCGGAATAACTTTTTCAATAGTATCTGGTCGGAAAAGAGTGATTCTAGAAACTCGTGCTTTTGAAACAAAATAAACCACGGAACTTTAATCGACTTAAGATATATTCGTAAAGCCCGTAAGTTTTTAGCTTTACATAGTTTTTTTGCAAAATGGCGTACTTGGGAAAATAAGTTATAGTTCATCCCCCCATCCCCAAGGGATTAGATTTAGGCTGGAATTGTAGTGGAACTGGTTATTGTGAAGCTAGTGTTAAAATTTCAAGTGAATATTCTTCGAGTACCATCTTCGTAGAATTCGAAAAATGCGCTTAAAATTTTTCGTTCTAAAGTTGACTAACCCAAACGCTTCTACACCACAGCTTATTTGGAAGGGAATTTAGTTTCTTTTCACTATTCTACCAACGCAATAATATTTTTAGGACCCTGAAGAGTTATTCAAATGAAAAATAATAACTTCCAATTTTTTTTTTTAAATCCTGAATTTAAATTGTCAGTTAAGTCCTTTAATAAAAATGTTAATAAGACTAACCGCCTAATCTAAACAGACTAACCGAAGTTAACGAGATGTGAGATGGGCGCCGACACCGACAACATTCACGTACATCGTGGACAGAAGAGTAATGGAAAGAACAGCATGAATTCGTCATCAAATAGAACTTAAAATATGCGAAGACTAGTTAACATTATTACTTAATTTAAAATATATGCTTAATTTATAGTAAAATTATTTGAATTGTATAAAAAGTTCTGTATTGTAAAAATTACTCTCAACTATATATATCCATATATACTATATACTGTATACTAGTGTTACATTATCATGAAGTGAGAATGGCGTCTTTACACCATTAAGTGATATACAAAATAATGGCTGACAAACTAATCCCATGATGATAACCTGTGACAAGAAAGCTTATTAAGTACGATAGAAGCAGAGTCTGCTAATTTCTCCTGATTGAATTCTATAACAGATGCTGAATACTAGTTCTTGCAAGAATGGTAACGAACTTTATTATGACTCCTAGTTATGTTTCTCGAAAAATGTGAAAGCTTAGTTGAATTGAGAAAGAAAAACTGGTTGAATAGGAGAAAAAAAAAGAACACAACGATCTTAAAATCGGAATCATTCAAAGTAATTTATTTTGTATTCAAAATTGATTATCAAGTATAAAAAATAACTATAGCTAATAGAATACAATTAAACAATCCGTCCAGAGCTGGGATGAGTCAGTCTGTGCGAGAGCATAAACAAATGCCACGTGTTAGTACGCGAGATTCGTGTTGAGGGATCGCACCTCCTCTCTTTGTTCCATATTATACACGTCTATTACTCTTCGATTCATTGAGTTGTTCAAGAGTTAATCAAAAAATTAATATCATTGTTTAACAACTCCGTGTCTTCTGAGAGGAAGTACAAATATGAATATTCACAAGTTTTGGACTCAAAATTGAGAAATAATTCTGATTTCTAATCATATGTTTGTTCCGTAAAATTTCCGTAAGTTCAAGAACAGGTCTGACGTAATCTTCGAAAATTTCTAGTGAGAAAATTTTAATGAAATCACGCTATCTGATATTTGAACACGCAAAGAGTGAACACTAGGTGGCTTATTACTATATATTGAAGGGCGCCAATTCGAGATAAAGTATCGAATAAGATCTTCGAAGGATTCTTTATTTCAAGAGAACATTAAAGACGAAGCAGCTCCCTGGAGAAAGAGATACGCCAAAAAATTCTTGACGTTGTTATTTCTTGGAGAGTAGAATTGCTTTTAAAGGAAGCAGCATTTTATTTGGTGATCCAAAGAATGGTAACTTTCTATGCCTTCTAGATTTATGAGTCAATACGATCCTAATATATATATAATGAAGTGTAACTAAAGATGAACGTTCACTTAGACTCTTATATCGCATTAAAATTTCTTAGATTCCACAGTTAAAGCTAATTAACTGGGCTTAGAATATAAGAACTGGAACCAGAACTTACCCGTAATTTCAATTTCCATTCAATCTCTTCGATGTTCCCCTCAGAGAAAGCTTTTAAGAACCATAGAATTAGCTTAAATGACAATAAAGCACAGCCCACTTTTAGGACAGACCTAACATCATCCGATCCAATGCACCATTCGAGTAAATTTGTATAAAGAGTTCGTCCCCCGAAGCAGATAAAGAGAGAGAGACTGCAGTACTTCAAATCTCTCTCCGCCGAAACATACTCGCACCAAGCCAAGTTCACCTTCACAGAGGGTTTGTAAGAATATCAGAAATATTCCGTAAAGCAAGGATGAAGTATACCTACTAAGAGTAACCCTCGCCCATCTGTAGAGGCAGTAATTTTACTGTTATATGTATACGAATAAAGCGAACTTAAGGTATTCAAATTTTATAAAGCGTCCTTTTTAAAGCACTTATTTTAGCAGTGCTTGTATATATTATGGCACTGAACATAAGCATTTTCAATCATTTGTTATTTCTTTGTCGCAGTTTGTTATTATACTTGTCTGGTGTGCAGCGTTGTTGATTTTGCGGGTAGGTTATTATTCCTTCCATCGCCCACATTTGACTTTTACTGTTGACAAAGAAAATAATAAATATAAAGTACCTATTAAAAATGGTTAGGCAATTTTTGAAACGAAACCACTAATGCCGTTGTTATTTTGCTTCTTCCATATACATATCGACACAACATCGGTTCCACATCGCCTTCTACTCACAAAAACAGCAAAGCCCTTGACTGCTGCGTATTTATTCACAAATTTTTTCTTTCCTTAATTGCTTTCGAGATTTTTCTAAAGAGGTAATTTAAATGCGAGTCAAGCTTTTTTTCAACACAAATAACGTATTTATTTGAAAGATTTTTCGTTTTTGTTTTTGCTTTTCATATTCCTTTCTCTGTTTTTTGTTGTTGTTTTTTATAGACTGACACAACTGTTTATATTATTGCTGGAAAGTAACTCACAACTAGTAAATTTTAATGGGAAATAGAACTTTTTAATTGCTTAACAATATGGGCATTAAGTAAAGTCCGTGCGTTGAACTTGGTCCAGTATGAATGAAGAAAGTTTGTGGAAACTCGATATTGTGTTGACAAACTCAAAATGTGCGGTAATTTAAAACTACGCTGACAAATGATTTGCTTTTGAAAGCACCTGTAAGGGTAACGAACGACCACGGTATCTAAAGTATTAAAACCAAGCTTTTGACTGACGTAAGTTTGAGAGCTTGAGGTCACAAGCACTACCTGTACTTAATTAAATTGCTTTAAGATTAATTCAAGAAAATTCAGCGTAGCTCAAACTATTTTACAAGTATTTAACTGGAACGTATTTCAATCGAACATGAAGTCTCTAAACTGTGATTCCAATACATAGCTTTAGTAATATATAATTTTTCGAGAAAGTCAAATTACGTGAGAAAGCCTAAGTCAAATAGAGAAATAGTCAGGAATAAGAAATTGGGCAGTATTCGAGAAAATTTCACTGAAGCGCCATTGCATGACCAAAGAAGTGGTTGTTCGTTATTTTGACATGATTCTTCAAACTAAAAGAAAGAGTCGAAGGGAATCAATGTCAATCAATGTCGACTCATTACGTCTGTACGCAAATACATGAAAAGGGTCTTGACAATTACTATTTTAAACAAGGGATGCGCCATGTCAAATGGTGATTGAAGCTGTTCATTTACTGTAAAAAAAAAATGCCGTGGGCGTCTGATGTCCAAAAGTGGAAAAAGTGCCTAAATACAAAAACCTACAGATTTTACACCTTTTAGCTTCTTTTTATTTAGTTATTTGAAGACCAAGTGTATGCTAGTAATCCTGAGGGCATTAATAAACCCATGGCAAATCCAAAATACTCGAAAAGTAGTAAAACGATATAAGAGAGCATGTTACACTGTGACTAATAAAAATAGTTCAAAAATAATTATTTGATTTAAAGATATATAATGTTTACATACCGACCTGAAAATCGCACACCCTGTTTAACCAGAATATATTAGTGTTATGTGGTGAAAAAATCCCAATATTCTCTTGTGAAACGTTTTTGAGAGGCTGCAAAAATTTAAAATTCCATCTCAGTCGTTTATTTCTTTTGTTTTGTCTTCATTTACTCTATAAGACAAAGCCCTGATCTGCTTATTATTTGGCTTTATAAATTAAAATTTTGTGAACTTATTATTTTTATTATGAGTTACTGCTTTAATGAATATTTATTTATATTAGCGCGTTTGCTAGAAAATAGATCTCAAAAATATTAGCACTTTTACGAATGTTTTAAAATGCGATATAACCAATAGGGAACGTCATGGGCAGGAAATTCTAATGTATGCGAAAATCTAATAAAAATCTGTTTTGGATTAGATGAAGTCTTTAAATATAAATTTTAGGTAGAGAGAATTTCTAATGCTTGGAAACGACAGAATTTGGCCTGTTTTAATTTTGATCGCAACTATTGTATTCAGAATAAAGTTCGTTCAATGAAGCTGGAGTTAATTAAAAAGTTTAGTCACTTCGACCAAGTTGACTACCATTCAGTGCTGTTATTCTGTTTGAACTATTGGCTTAATAGTTGCCTTTGATTCGCCACGCGTTCGAAAGTGAGAATCGAACAAACTATACCAAGTGTTTAAACCAACTGGTGGCATTTGTGACACACCTTGCACTAATATAAATACTTCTTTCCGAGCCAAAAAGCATTTTGGTAATGCCTTACTTTCGAGCAGTGTCAATAACGTACGTTTCCTGTAAACAATTGCAATTAGTCTTTAAAAACCGTCTTTGAAATTAATGAAAGAAGTATTTGGATTTTATTTTTGCAGACTAATTTGTCATTTGAGCCCATCACAATGGTAAAATTTACCTAAAATGTGTAAAACAAAACTTGGTGAGATTGAAGGTAATTGTTATACCACCTTGATGAGTTATCCGGATACTTTCTTGTGTCGAATTCAACTATTTAACTTTGCTGTCGCTTTGACATGCAAAAGTTTTGACAAGAGAACAGCGAGTAGAGAAATGGCGAGTGAAAAATAGCTAATTTGCTATTTTTACTTTTCTCTAAAGCGTAACGAGTCGAAGATGCTTATAGTTGATATAGCAACGGATAGGTAAAAGAAGTTCATTTGTAGAAAAAGAGATGCTAATACACATATTTATATTAAGATGTAGATATGTTTAATAAACTAAGCTCCTTAATAGCTTACGACCAAAATTTAATACCAAAATACAAGTACACGTTTTAATCAAACAGAACAGTATGTATTTGTAATTATGAAGAGAGAATAAAAGGACTTGCCAGATTTTTTGTTTGAGGATAATAATATGTGATACAAATTTATCTCAAAAGGTACATAAAAGGTTTTATTATTGAAGAGTATATGAAAGACTTGGATTAAAGTACTTTGTTTAATATGAAATTAATTATTGTTGGGAACTATCAAATGAGTATATTATATGAAAATGATGACTTAAACCCTTATATGCTTGATTCATAGAAAGTACAGCAAACTCGTCTTTAGATGATATATGACATCTATAAAGAGTTTTCCATGTTTAGAGTGTACTTCAAGAGCTGAAAGCTTCTGAACGAGTGATAAGTTCTCATCTTCGTATTTATTTCAATACTTATAATTACCGTGAGATTTATATTGGTTCAATTCTGATAGTCGATATGAAGGCATATACGTATATACTTAGATAGCAGATAGGACGGCATAAACCTAAGCGCTGTTCGCTTGTCAAAAATTGTCCGTGTGAAAGCAACAACAAAGGTACCGAGTTGAGTGGGATACAAGATTGTATGCGGCTGCCTTATTAAAGATGTATAACTGCTTTCTGCGTTGTTTAGAAAGAGTTTTGTTTCACAAATTGAGCGGCTAAAATGTGAAACAACTGACAAAAATTTAAATTTAAAATTTGTTAATAAAAATAGTATTTATTTATTGATTTTAATAACTCATGATTTGAATTAATATATATATATATAATATATATAATAAATATATATATATACATATATTTTTTTTTAGAAAACTTAAGGCATGGACGATGCTCCAAACTAAGGGACTTATAAAATATTATTTGGCGCTGAAAGTAGTGTTTCGGCAGCAAAGTAGGTAGCGCAACACAATGCGCATGCGTTAGAGAATGCGTTAGTTTTAACAACTGTTATAATTTCCTCAATACGCTACTCTCTAACGCTTGGCGCATCGAAATATTGGCATATGTCGTTTCAGGAGCTCTTACTGTAGTTCTAATCACACTGATATAAGCATATAGCCAACTATGTGGTACAGAAATATTTTATGCTATCTCTTTAAGTGCACCGTATTCTGAAATCCCATTCAATTTGCTGAGCACGATTTTCAAGACAGAGTCAAATTCGCGTTCTACTTCTTGCCACTTGGGTCACGTGTAGTAATGTATTTAAACATTAAAGCATGTAACTGCATTTATCTGGATACGTAGCAAGTGCGCTGTGGCAGTTGCAAAGAAATTGCATCATTTCTCTTACAACAAATGTGATGTGTTTCTATCGCTTGACATTACTTCATTTCTACGTATGTATGTATGTATATATAATTACATGTATAGTATAGTACTAAATTTACGATTATTTTAAGATGCAGCAGTCGTATGAAACAGTTGAGACAAGGCGAAGAAAATCACGAGTAAAGTGAGCGATGCGCTTGTTCCTATTTATTATTTATACAGTTATAGCGAGGGAACTTAAAATATCGCGATGCGCCAGCACACATGCCTACATATATATATATATATACATACATATATACACTTACATATACATGCAATCTATATATTTAATATGTACCGTAGTTCTTTCTAAACCAGCTTTTCGCATCGGTTACGACGGCAACTGACAGTGGCAGCATTAAATGTAAGCGCCGCTGCTGAGGCATATCCTTTGATTAATTGTGAAACTTCTTTTTCTGCTGCCTTCTTGCGCACGCTCGCCTTTTTTTGCTGTTGTAAATTTCTAAACGTCAACTCGCCAAGTTGGCAGCTGATCCAGAAGGCTTATATAACTGCCAACATAGCATAGACACAGGCGCTGTCGTGGCAGTCACCGGCACGGCAGTGTACAACAACACGGCGAATAATCATATTTGTTTACATTATACACTTCCGCAAAGAACTTAACAAATGATGTTACTTGTGACTAAAGTAGAATACATTGGCTGCAAAAAATATTGCATATATATAAATATACATATATATATATATAATATTTGTATATCGCGCACACAGACCAAGCGCATACATATATGGCCATGCAAGTAAACGTGTGTATATTTTGCGCCTCTTCAACGTTGCTCGTTCGCTGTCAGCATGCTGAGTCCCTTACGACGTCTTTCCTCGCCTCCCATTAGCGTCGAATGTACTTAGCTGCAACTAGATGAGTTGGTAGCGTGTATATTCCTCGGGGCTGCTTTCAATGCTTAATGACGCGCCACACGTTGTGTGCATAAATTTCTTTCTACCTGCGCTTAAGCAGTGCTCTCAGCTCTCAGTTTTCTTTGGTATGCGCTTTTGATGGCAAGCTAAGCGGCGCTCGCGGCGCTCGCGGCATCTCCGGCTGCCAGCTCCGGTGTTAGCAGTGATTGGAATGCTGTCAGCCGTTGCTCTTGCCTTTGCCAATACTGCTGTGTAACAACAACAATAACAACTTTCTACGAAACATGTATGTAATGCAAAATGGCGCAGCTATGCACAATCATGCGGTTATGTCAGCGCCACTCTCTCCGGGCAAATTAGCGTTTGGTGCGCCTTCCCTTTGCCACTTCGGCATGTTGATTGCAAAGCTTTCCTGCACGACGAATTCCCTTCCTCAGCCGTAATTCTCGTGTCAGTTGTTGTTATTTGACATAACATTTTTAGAATATTAACTTTTTTACTATTTATTTAAATTAAAATATGCATTGAGTTCATAAATTCTGGATTGGCTTTTGGATATATAGATGTTGCTCATTTGATTTATTTCAATATATTAATTGGTAAGCTAATTTTTGGATGTAGTAGATATTGGGTCGTTCACCATGTACGATGTTGTATCGCTGGTTGTTGAAGGTTGTTTTGACGGACCTTTGGTCTAGCGATATCTTCCACGCGCCAGTAAGTTGGGAGCAGAATCATTTCTACTAATTGGCTGAGGCGGTACTTTTTTTAGTTCGGAAATAGTGTCCGCTATCAGTTTGAAATTGCTTGCCTTGCTTTGCTATGTGCTGTACCAGCAGTTTAGATAAGACAAGGCTGTGGTCCATTCAAGCCTCGTCGTAAAAGTATTGTTTGAACGACATTAGGAGGTTCATTGGAGTCATCCAGTACTAGTTGATTGAACAATGGTTACCTAGTCTAGTATAGTGATTTCTGCTGCTTTGTTGCTAGTTTGAAAGTGTCAAAAAGTTTCTAGCACGGAATTTGTTGCTCATCGATATATTTTGCACCGGAAAGTACGGGAGAGTGTCGAAGCTTGCAACCTGTGAACACCAACCTACTCATGGAACACTTTAAATGGAACTAGGGCCCTATGCGGTCATTTGCTTATATTTCTTTAAAAATGTTGCTGTTGATATTTGGTTAAAAGTGTGCAATTTCTAATAAAGCGAGAAAGTTTCGGACGAAACCGGTCATTTTACTACGAATAATTAATGCTAATCGAAATATTCCTGCTTAATTTTATTGAGGCATCTTCTATAGAGTTATAACTTAATATGAACTTAACAAAAGGATGAAATTTAATATGTTGGATATATGAGAAAGAAGTAACCCAAGGGACTGGAACCATTATATTAAGGTTATTGCAGCTATACCAAACACTTAATTTAATAATAAATATCAAACATATTGAACAACATAAACGGCATAAAATCAACCGGAATGTCGAAAAGAACTATATTGGGGCTAGGAAAAGGGCGTGACTGATTGTGTTTATATTTGGTATTAAACTAAAGTACGCTAAATATTATATTAAGGTTATTGCAGCTATACCAAACACTTAATTTAATATAAATATCAAACATATTGAACAACATAAACGGCATAAAATCAACCGGAATGTCGAAAAGAACTATATTGGGGCTAGGAAAAGGGCGTGACTGATTGTGTTTATATTTGGTATTAAACTAAAGTACGCTCGAGAACATGTTTCCACGCAAGTTTATTAAGATAACTCACAATATGTACTGTACAATATATACTGCATAAAGCCAACCGGAAGATCGAAGGAGACTATATTAGGTATACTCGTACAAGCTAGCTAAAAGAAGTACTTATCTAACATATTGACCACATTTTTGTTAAAAAGTCAGTTATAGGTACTGAGGTCCGCAAACAAGGTTGCTGGGGGCTTGAAAGTCCAATTTCATTCAAAGTTCCAATTTCAATATGTTTTCGATGAGAGGTACCCAAGGCATTGAGAAAGAGACCTTCTTGTAGTCCGAATTTGCCCTTTTTCAAAATATAGCATAAAGATATTAAGGTAATATTTTCGTAGTTGCTTAGATATGAGATTTAACTTAAAAGTGGATGCTGCCGCGCCCTTTGTCCTATCTTTATACCGACTTACATGCACTGCTTTTGTATTATAATTTATGTTTGTCTCTATTAAATACTCCGTACGAAATTCCATGATAGTTTTATGATGTGGCCTGGTTTGACCACTATTCTATTGTAGTAGGAATTTATGTACCTCTGAAAAACAACCGCTCGAGCTTTAAAATTTTGTTCGGGCATAAAAGAAGGTTTGAATGTTTCAAGAAATATGCATTCGTCCATAACCAGTTAAACGCAATATTTTTCCTTTTAAAACATGTAAAGGGTAAATTTTTCTCCTATCACTTGAGCTTCCAGATCCTTACTGGCCTCCTACTTTTATATCCTGTTGATTTTCTCGCTACATTCTCAAACCTTAAAGGTTCTTCTGCACTAAACTTCAATAATCAGAGAGATGTTCTCAAAAGGCTGTATGAGCAAAATTAATATAACACTCTAACACGTGTTCACTTATCCGCATTCTCGTATATCAATTCGTTGCAGCAGTTAATACCTTGTCTTTTTGTTGCTTTGTTGTTTTGTTTATGTTTCTACGCTTAAGAATCTCTTGAAATCTCTGATGTTTTAACGCACGCTGACACATGCAAAAAACGGCATTAAAGCTCTGCAGCTGCGCACACATACGCAATTACCAACAACAATAAAGCTCCTTTATACCGTACATATTTACACATCAGTGCATGTAAACACTTAGTTTTGCGCGCACTCACAAACATATTCAAATGAGACAGCGCCTGTTCGCTCGTTCGGCAGCGACATGGCGTATACTTAATTTTAATAAATTAAAAATATTTTACTTCTTTAAGTTAATGAAAAACAGACTCAACAGCAGTAAGGCATGCATACACTTGCATATTATTAATGTGTGTGTGCGTGTATGTGTGTGTGTGTGTGTGCACTTTGACTTCAGCTACGCTTGTAAAGTTCATGACTGACGCTCTGTCGTATGATGAGGACCAAAACACCAGTTTCTTTATAAAAGCATACAGCACTGAAGTGTTGCGTTGCGTTGCGTTGCTTGGCTTGTGCTTCGAGTGTTCCTTTGTGTATGTGACAAGTAAGGAGCTGTCTTCTGTACTTTGTTACTTCTTTCGGTTATGCTTTTTCATACAAACAACGCGGCTTCATACGTATTGAAGTGTTAGTCGTTTCGCCTTCACGCCTTTTTCTTATAGACGCTACTTTCAAAGTATGTAACTATGTATATAAATGCGTATGTTGCAAGCTGGCTGTACGAACAATGCAAATAACATCAGCAGCAAACATATATAATATCCACATAAGCTACATATAAATTTTTTCGTTGAATAGCGAAAAAGATCTAAAATACCTTTATCTCTTTGCTGCCAAGTTCTTTGATAGCTGCGTAAGTTATTAATTAATGAGTGCTACGCATGGAACTGTATTAGCTGGGAATTTAAGAGAAAGTAAGAGCAGGTTGCAATATTTTTTGTGCACGAGGGTGGTTCAATAATTATTTAACCTGCAAAAGAAAAACGAAATTTTTGAAACGCAGCTATATAGCAGTTATTCTCCAATTTCTTTAACCAGTCTGAAACCGGTCAAAATTTCTGCAGCCTTCGAAACAAAAAGAAGTCGTATGAAGCCTGATCTGCAGAAGTTCTTAGCCTAGTACGATCAATATGGTCATACACACACTGGATGTCTGAGCCGATACATTGTCTTGGTGGCAGCAGATGGTGACCTAGCACAATAATTTTTCACAGTGGAGCCCTATGGTCGCTTAGTCCCTCTCCAAGTAGTCGTTGTAGAGTACAACTTGCGAATCGCAGAAAAATATGGTCATACCTTTTCCGATGGAACTGTCTCCGCCTTTTACGGGGGAGGTTCGCCGCAGTGAAGTCCACTTATCGACAACGTCCTCGGTCTCTGGTGTATATCAGTGGATTCAAGATTCATCGACGGTCACGAGTCAACCCAGAAACTTCTTCGTATTGCGCTTAAACATTGTCCCACAGTGCTGGGAGTGGACTCACATTTGCGCTTGTTATCCGGATTAAGCGAATGTGGCATCCATCCCGCCGACAGTTTTCGCATGCCCAATGATACATGCAGTATATAAACCATGCGATTTTTAAGACTATCTCAGCTATCTCGCGTTAGTTCAATCGGCAGTCTGTCAATACGAGATCGTGGGCCTTTGTCACGTTATTCTTGGTAGCAGTTTTCGGCGCGACTGGGCGTAGCTCATCAAAAACTGACATTCAACGATGTCGAAGCTTGTTATATCAATATCTGACAGCCACCATTGCCACAATAAAATGATGTTGTTCGACATAGCTCACCCCTCCAAATTCTCAAAGACCTATGTTGGACATACGTTTAGAATTTTTGAGTATACGAAACTCCAAGTAAAATGGTTGCTATAAGAGCTCAAAATCAACAAAAAGCAAAGCGATTTATCACTTCCGAGTGGAATTTAGATCGGTTCAAACGTTACAAAGTGAAACAGATAAAAAAATTTGCATCGAAAATGGATAAAACGTTGTGTCATTTCTCTCCGGAGTCCAGTCGACAGTTATCTGAATCGAATGCACAGAATGAGCCGGATCCAAAACCTGATAAGGTACAGGTTTTCATCTGATACAGCTGAAGAAGGAAAACAAGTAACAGCGACCATTTGATGAAGAAGAAAGTGATATTTACTCAAGATATTCACCATAAGACTAAACTCTATGTTGGAATAAAAGACAAATCATACGAAAATATTATCAAATGTCGTTTCTCCTTATCACTAGAAATGACTAAGGATAATGCCACTAGAAATGATATTTCTGGCTATTAGAGTAAACCGTTATTTTTTGTATGCCTCAGTGGTTGCAAGCCAACTATAAGTTTGGTAAATGGAGAGAGAAGGGCCTGCAGATTTGCATTAAAACGGCGGTCACTCATCCACCTCACAGTCCATTTTGAACCAGTTTAGGCCTAGTTCACTATACTTTCGAGCCGTTTTACTGAATCAATTGCTGCAGTCTGCAAGGTCAACATTCGAAAATGGAAATCTACACTCGAAATTTTACAAATTTCTATGTGATCAACATATCTAGCAACTGTAAACCGCTTAAGGCAGTCCTATCCTTAAATGGAGCATTTTAAAGTCGCCTAGTTTATGGTATAATAACTACAGGTGATCTAAGCAATGGGCTTGTCAATTTGCATAAGCGTGGTAAAACTGTTTCCGTAAATCAGTCGAAACTCAAGAAGGCAAGGAATCAGAAACGAAACAAATGTCGTAAAGAGCTAAAATGCGCCATTTCGAGATTTATGTGCGCAAGCAGCTGCACATTTTTGCATTTTATGGTTGTGTGCATGCATTATATATATGGCTTGCTGTTGTGTTTCGTGCACCTTTTTTCGGATACTTGCTTTTTGGTATATTGAAAATTTCCAAACGAACGCTTGCGGCATTCACGCCAAACCAACAAACAAACAATACATACATACAGACATTATATTTTATTTCATGCGCAGAAACCCTTTGGCAACAATAAAATAAAAAACATGAAAGGCAACACAAGCAGAAAAACTTTGGTGGAAGCAACACATGTTGCTAATGTCTTGCGCGAAAAAGTTGAAGGAACCTAAAAGACCGGCGAAAGACTTGTGATGCAGCACAGCGCCAAGTTCCTTGTGACGACCGCTTTCAGTTACAAAAACAAAAAGCATAACTGAAACGCGGAAACACATTAGCGCCATTACCGGCTGAAATACAGAAGTCGGCGTCTTTTTTGTGCTTCTACTTGAGAGACGACGCTGTTGGCAATGACGTCGACCGCGTGGCAGCACTCCGTTTTTCCGCATCCATATTGGTAAATTATTGGTAGCCGCTTTTCGGCATGCAAACTTTTTCAGTTTGAACTTCACTACGTTTGTCGACTTTTCAATTCTAAGTTTTCGGCTCACATGTACTTTTTTTCATTTTCTTTGCTTTTTTATTTTTATTTTTTTCTTTATGGTTGTCCTACGTTTTTCGTATTGGCTGCTTTTCTTCAATTTGGCAGGGTTTTTGTGCGCGCTCGGCTACGTCAACAAAGTTTGTTTTGGCCATCACTGTGAAGAAGTTTCACTTCACTTTACTTCACCACACCACCACGTCCATTTTCCATTCGGCGTTTCGACCCTTTTCCAAAGACACAGTAACCCGCCCTAGGCACTCATATAATTTCACCGCTCCTGCTCGAAAATGTTGGATTTCTCTTTGCTAGTCACAAAAACAAAAGTGCCGCAGCAAGCTGACAACAACAACAACTACATGTGGTAGAGTTGGCTTAGCCTTACCAGCTGAAAGTGGAACTTTAGGCAGCGCTATGTAGTAGTCAGTCGGCCAGACAGTTCGACAGTATTGGCAGTTTGGCAGCAGCAGTTTGGCATTCGTGGCTAAGTAAACTCTTCGACGTAGACATGTCATTAAGATAAGCATTAAGAACGCATTTAAGCAGCTATTCCAACTTTGGCGTTTGCCTTTTTGTCTCTTACTACTTCTACTTTCGGCTTGATCTGGAAATTTTCAGCGATTATTCGAAAATAGTTGTTCCTTAAGCATGATAACGCAAATTAACAAGCGGAAGACGTTTAAGTTCAGGTGGCAGCAAAAATATTTATACCCATTGGTGATATTGGTTAGATTTGGATTTTCTTTTGGATGGTTAGAGATTGCACTCCACAAGATTACTTCTACAATGATCATTTAAATTTTACTTTAATAGGATGATCCCTGCGACAAAGGCCACAAAGAATCCCACTTGGAAAGCTAAGAATGCCGATCTATTGTCTACTCTTGAATAGAAGACGAATGCTAAGTTCACTTATTTCTCATATCCATATAAGAAATACCTATTAGATATCTTCTTATCGTCTCTTAGATGGCATCATCATGTTTTATATCTTCCTTCTTCTTGCTACAACGGCATAGAAAAACACAGTATAGAACAAATTGAAAGTTAAATCGACTAGTTTATAATTTATGGATAGCAGTTAGACCCATATACGCTTGGTAACAGTTAAACAAAGCTTCGTTGATGCTATAAGGACTAAAAGTTATTATAAATCTTGTCCTTCCAGCTACAAACATTTCAAGAACGACAAGAATTAAAAATTAAAATATGTATAACAAATGTAAAACTAATTAGAAGATAGAAAGATGTAACCAGACTTTTGAAGATCAATTTCGACGCTTTCGTAACTTCATATCTTTTATATAATTGCGTACAATTTACCTAATCGTTAATAGATAGACTTTAATTATAAGAAAAGCAAGACCTTTTGTATTCGGACGATAAATCATTGATAATGGTTGTCCCTTCAGTAATATTTATACCAACGTAACATGTTCTATAGAGTATAACAATTTTGTACAACTAACAGTTTTTCGTAAAACCTAAACTAACTAAACGCAATAGATATAGGGTTATGTATTGGGTCTATAACTATATTCGTGCCGTTTGCCAAGATATGATGTAACTTGATTGTTATTCCGAACATGAGTTGGAAAGCTACCGTCTTTTTGAGTCTTTTAGTATATTTAAAGCGTAAACAATATTAATTTTTTTCAAATATTTTGAACTTTGTGCCTGAAAAAGAGTTTCTGCTGGTATTTCTTTTTCATTACTTTAATATGTAAATTTGAAGAAAACCTCAACCGAAAGTCGAATCAGTCATCGAATTTTGATTGAAGTTTAGGGTGAACATGCTCTAGCTTAACGAACGTGCCAAAGAAATTTGCACGATTTAAAAGTGTTGATTTTGGCTTGGAAGGCGAATAACGTCCCGGGCGGACAAAAAAGCCAAACAAGTTGGAAGATGAGGAAATAGACATATTACTCGACTACTTCATGAAGATTGTTGCCAAACACAAGAAAAGCGATTTCAAAACGTTTAAAAGAAATCGTTAGACGTTTTTGAATCAGATTGTTATTGGTGATGAAAAATTGATCCATTACGACAACCCAAAGCACTAAAAATCATAAAAAATGTAATGCCAAGTACATACATGTAATACATTTTGTAGGATTAGAAGGACGTGCTGTAGCTGTATGAGCTTCTAAAACCGGGCGAAACCATTAATGGGAAACGGTACCGACAATAATTCAACAAATTGAAAGGAGAGTTTGCCGAAAAACTACCGGAATTTGCGACTAGACACAAGGTAATAATTTTCCATCATAACAACGTTCGGTCTCATGTTGCAAGATCGGTTAAAAACCTTGCTTGCCCCCTCTACTCACTTTCCTTTTGTTGTGGTCGATGCAGAACGCGCTCCCTGGAATAAGGTTCACATCAGAACAGGGTATCAAAAATAGTCTTGATCCATTCTTGACCGCCAAGTCGGCGCAGTGCTTTTCGGATGGAATCCACAAATTACGAATTGCACAAACAAGAAAAATAGGAAAAGGTTATAGCTTCAGATGGGCATTACTTTAATAATACCATAGTAAATGTTTTTCTAACCGAACGAATACCCCGATACATATATCAAAATCAACTATGTGACGAGAAGAATTAGTTTCCGATGAGTTGAAACAGACAGCTGTCATGTTTACTCAATGTTAATAGAGTGTTGTCTCCAACAATGGGAATAGACCTTCGTTAAAAATGCGGACGTGATCCTCTCCTTGAATGGCTTCAGAACACATACTCAACATATAATAATCATCAATTAAATTAAATAGGACATTGCTTGGTGCCATTTCAAGAACGTCAGTGAAATAACTAGATCCACCTCCCTATAACAATTATTTTAAAGACTGCTAAAAGTCCATTAACCATCGAGAGTGTAACGTTAGAAAAAGTTAGAAAAGTTTTGATTAATGGCAAGTGGTAGTACAATGGCACACATTTTAGGTTTATAATAAAAATTAGCAGTCTTCTACGATATTTATTTTATTTAGAGAGTTCAAATTTTTCTTTTATCGAAGAAGCAGACTTCAGCAAGCAGTACTGTAGCATTTTTGATAAACATATTTTAGCGGAAGAAAATTTTCTTCTGCGAATTCTTGGTTCATTATAGAACATAACTTCATAGAGATGATAAAAGGTGAAAAATGCCAAAAAGGTCTTTCACCACTTCATTTTAAAATTTCTAAATAGTGAATAAATTATGCCAATATTCATAAATTACCTTTGTAGGAGTAGAATTTCTTAAAAATCTTAACCATCTTATATTTAAAATAAACCACTTTCTGGGAGATCATAATTTACGACTCGAATATTATTGTTTTGATCCAATTGAACGTTTAGATGATACATAAAGATTATTCTCTCTTTTGAGCACAACATAAATCAGATGGCCGCTTTTATTAGCCACAACAAAATGAGCTGTTTGTGAATAAATCTTCCACTTTTATGAACATCGCCGACGGTAATTTCGGCATTGATGTTTGTCTTGAGCTTTGTCAAGCGGTCCGACGATAGCTGACGTACCCTCGCTGTCCACATTTGCCATTTGTCCACAAATTGCTATCCGATAATATTATTGGCCAGTCAATTTCACTTCTTTTTAATTTCAGACGTCCAGGAAAATAAGATTAAAAAATCAAAGTTCTGTTATTATAAGCTTCATTTGAAGGTTGGGCTAGCTAATATTTTTTTTTTAACTTTTATGTGTTCTTTTAAATAGTATGAGTAAATAGCTGAGTAGTTGAGTCAATCACAGAAAAAATATTAACGAAAACTTTTCTAAATAAAGATCTATCATTCGATTATCTGCATGGAGTGCTGAAAAGTTGTCGCCGGAACCCGCCACTTCGTAGCAGAAAATGGAATAAAATACCACAAGTACTACTTAAACCAATGTTATAATGTGAATTTCCTCATAACCAAGGCTGCAGTGTGAGTTCTGAGAACGTAAAATACTTGCCTTATCCATGTAAACGAACAATATGCGATAACGTTGAAAAGGTACTGGAAATTGTGCTTAAAAATATTATATAAGAAAGATTGCAAAGGACTCTCAATAACTTTTTTGGATCAACTCAACACTTTTCGACCAACTTTTTGTTTATAAAGCACCTCGCCACCAGATTCATTCAGATTTGATTCATGTGATTCAAATGAGTTCCAAATCGAATATCAAGAAGAGCTCACAAGATGTTTTTAGTAAGAGAACAGAAACCAAAATTAATACGCACTCATCTTAAATGCGATTATCGATTTCTTCTAACCTTTATTTGTTTCTGAAGCTAAAACAACAGTTCGGACAATGGCTCGGTTGAGAACATAACAAACGGCTCGCTAAAGAAACTAAAAGCCATCACTATATTGACTTTGTAGACTTCCCAGCATTGGCTGGAATGGAATCTTTTTCGAAAGCGTTAAGAAGATTTGCATAAAAAAATTGGTTTATCATTCTCAGCATGATTTATGAAAACATGACTTTAGTAAAATGCCTAAATCTAAATGATCTCGAATGATATATCGGAAGTCAAAGTTCCTTTGTACTTTACAAAAATGACTTCGTAACACCAAGACTAAAAGACTAGTAACCACAGATCACACAACTCCTTTGTTTATAAGCACTTTTTGTTGTTTCACTTGAGGTATTGTCAACGGCTGAGTTTCAATTAAGAATGCATTAATGAAATTATCTAAGGCTTTTAGCTCAGACCCTCGAACAACTCAATCAGAAAACAAATAAAACAAAAAAAATCTGAATAAATTGGAAAAGTTATTGTAGAGAGGAATGAGGCGCTTGTTGTTGTGAGAACAGATTGCACTATTTTTATATAAATATACTTTTTTTTTCTGACTTCTAAAGAAGCGTCAGTGACGTGGCGGTATAACGCAAAATACAATAATATTGCTGGAGATGAAGAACAAATACCAATACATGTGCATGCACGTCTGAAACATATCAACAGAGTGCTGTTTTTGCGCTTTTCTAAAATCGGATGAGTAAATGGCGTTTGGTATTGGCTGACAATTGCTGACTCAGGGCCACTTCACGTGCAGACATACCAGATATATGCTCGCAAGCAAACACACATACATACATACATATAAACAGATATGCTTCGCATATTCATAGATATGATTTCATATGCTTGGCGTTGAGATCGAGCCGTGAGAATGAATTTTCTTTCATTCCTTCTGGCAAACCAAATCGGCAACATCATAAAAGTGTATTGGAAAGCAGCTTTTTGTTTGATTTTCCTATTATTTTTGCTATTGCTATTTATCTAGCGAAAATTGTTAAATATTCTGTTTACTTTGTATAAGAGCGATTATTTGTGTGTATGTGTGTGTAAGTGCGTCATTTTGGTCAATGCAAGTCATTACTTCAAATGAATAAAGCCCATCGCAAAGGAAAGCAAACACAGCCACAAACTTACAAGTATATAATATGAAAGATATACAGTAGGTGACAAAAGGCTACGTAAGACCCATATTTCTACCATCTGTCTGAGTCCAAAAGTAATGGGGAGAAAAGTAATGTCGCAGTTTTGTTTTAAATGGACTCTTGCTACGAAATTATAAAAACACCCGTTTTGCAACACTAACTGAATAAACTGGTGTTTTTACCAGAAACTATAAAAAATACATGATATCTATTGCGACCCTCGTCCTCATGCAGCCGCTTTTTTAGTGTTTTCGCATTTATAATGGCATGTTTTCTCAAATTGCGTTCTAAAATGTCACCAACATGCCCAATGATATTTAAATCAGGTATATATCTGTAATATGTCTGAATCTCCGTCTAATATATTTACATATCTAAATCAGTATTTGACGAAAGTGGAATACACTAAAAGCAACAATTGCTTGATCAATTGAGGTCAACGCATTCCTACTTGACTATCCCGAAACATAGTCCATTAACTTTAATTTCGCTGATTTATACGCTTTAGAATAGAACCAATGTTTTTCATTACTGGGTTAATGCAACCTGTTCTGCCATATTATGCACACTCAACCAACTAGCACTTTTCCACAATAGAGCAGCTGACCAAATACTTAATGATCAACGCACAAAGAGGCTTTTTATATGTTTACATAAATATTTGCACTTATATGCTACTATACTTGCACCTGTATAAACACCTCTATAAGTGAATGTATTGATTTATATACAATATTTGTTTGTGTAGTTCGCTTATTGATAAAAAGGAAAGAAAAAAAATCATTCTTTGCATATGTCGGTTTATGCTCATATCCAAGCATGCGACTGACATGTTAAGCGCAAAACTTTTGTTGAATAATGATGGGAGCCATTTCGGACAATCATTATGCATGCATATGAGAGCGTAAACAAATGTCTGTTTATATTTATGCAAACAATAACTTTTAATTAATTAATGTGATTAAAATAATGTATTTTTTGCTCGAGTTGTGGTCACACCACTGAGTTGCAAAAAAGCATTTTTTTTCTTTTCAATCAAATAATGGAATATAATCAATGCACACATATAGGGAGCGGCGAAGTTCAGATGGCACTGAATGCTATAAAGCAATCTTTTTTAATGAGAATGGCTCAGTGTTATAATGTAATACATACGCGGTCCTGCAATTAATGGCTTCTGGAGTTGGGCATTTAAAAAAAAATTTCTACAGAAGCAATGGTGACCCGAACAAGCTTTATGTCTGGAAACTATGCCAGTAAGAATGAAAAGAATACTACTTTATGAAGTGAAAAATTCTCCAATTTAAGGATGAATAACAGAACAGTCTTACATTGTTAATGGGAAAGCTTGATCCACAGGCAAACAAAGGTAGTGTTTAGATGGATTAATATTTAAGCTTTTAAAGGATTCTAGCCAAAGTTGGCAAAATTTAAATATTAAAATCAAATCAGCTGACTTAAATTAGATGTACTCAGTACAATCCACAAAGAGACGGATTTTCCAAGGTGCATCAATTACTAAAGAGTCTACTAAGCATTACACATGAGTTAAAACTAATTAGTGATTAGCAGTGTTGCCTTAGATCTCAAACCAGATAACTCAGAAGCATATTGGGAATTTAGAACTGCTATCGAAACAAGTATCCGGATGGCGTTTGGCAATAATATCATATTTCAAACAAATTTAATCAGCTGTTATCAGTATCAGTACAATCTCGAAGAATAAATAAGATTTACATATTAAGGAATATTTCAGATAGGGCGATTCCCGGTCGTGTTACTTTTTAATCTAATATCAATAAAAATATATTAATAACTAAGCTCAAGCTTTCAAGTACCACAGTTTATAAAAGCCTAAAGCAGCTAAATATTTATATGGATAGTTTCTATAGAATAATATATTTCGGGTATAAAAAAATTCGTAGTTGAACGAAACATTATTTCTTGTTGAGAAAATGTTGATGATATCGAAAAATGGCTTCATGAGTGTTTTTTGAGCTTTGCTTTGCTTTGCTATATCCGTAAAGGCCAAATGTAAACCGAGGAGTATAAACATAATCTAGGTCCAAAAGAGGTTGTTTGGGACGAAATCATCAAAAAAATTAAATTTTTACTTTGGATGAGATGATCAAATGAGCTTGATATAACTTTATTATACATACTATTATATTACTATAAATATATTTTGTATTAATAAAGTTATAATATTAGAAGCCCATATCGGTTATTTCGGCATGCGAAAGCTCCGTGCAAAGTGGGTGCCGCGCGAGTTTACAATCGACCAAAAACGGAGCAGTGTCTGGAGCTATTCAATCATAATAAACCTGAATTTTGACTCCAAAATGTCAAAATTGTCATTTGTCAAATAAATGTCCATAGTGTATGAAACATGGGTTTATCACTCCGGAGTCTAATCAAAAACGTAAAAAGATGCAATAGTCAGTTGGCAAAGTTATTGTGTCTCTAATTTGTATGAAAAATTTTTCATTATCTATTTTAGAAAGAGAAGAACCATCAATAGCGACTACTATACAGTATAATTTGAAATTTCGGAGTACGAAATCATAGAAAATCGATCCGATTTGGGAGTAGAGATTTTAAGAGCGATAGAGAGAGAGAGAGAGAGAGAGAATAGACCGCAGAGATTGGTGCGATTTTGAAGCAAAAAAACAAATCGTAATACAGAAATGGTTTCGGAAATATCACTATAATTTGTGTATCTCCAAGTATGTCTAAGAGAGCCTATAAAAATAAAATCAAATCTAACCAAAAATTTATTTTTCTTTAAAATGATATGAACTTTTCAGCTTGCTTTTTATTTCTGATTTAAAAATTAAAAACATCTATGTGCAACTCAAATAGAGGATTTTCCAAAAATAAATAACATATTGTATGTAGGTAGGTGCAAGTTATATATTATCAGTTCGGATATATATTATCAGAATCGGAATATTGTTATAATGAAAACGATCGTTCGAGAATCATTTTGCTTCATTTTAAAACCTTATGATGAAGTCACAGTTCTCTTCCAACCGTAGGCATTATGCATATGTATATGTAAAATTTATGTTTGTTTGCCCGCATACGCTGCTTACATTGGCAGCGACTGACTGAAAAGCGTCAAAAGCGTGCTTGTAAACAACGCATTTTGATCACCCTAGAGAAACTTCCCATTTCCCTCAGTAATCAACAATCAAAGCAGACATAAGCAAAATAGTTGCCACTAACCCGCACACCCCCGCATACCAACAGACTTAACGACCAGCAGTCTGGTCACATCATCAAGCAACCGCTGTACATGCCTTCCACTGTGAATACACGTATGTACGGTGGTTATGTCTACACATAATGGGAACCCTGCTGCGAGAATCAACAAGCTATAAATTGATGTGGCTCTAGGGCAAGCTGAAATTATATTATGTCTTCTATGATGTGTCAAAGTATTTATAAAGCCTTACGGGTTAGCAACATGAAGTGAGCGCACACTCAGAGTAGACGCGGAAAATTAAAATCCAGTTTTCCGAATGTAACCGATTGCTCTAATCATGAATATTTACATACAGTAGGATTTGCTAATGAGAGTTGAAGAGAGAATCTTCCATTACCAGACAAAGATGGACTTAGGTACACCATGTGCTTCAAATTGGAGTCAACAGAATGTCGACTATAGACCCCTTTAGCGTTTCTACCGATAGTCTCTAGAAAGTGTGAAAATTTTTACAATTAATTTCCTTGAACCAAATTTTTTCTCGCAGGGTATACTTTATACAAACATACGTTGATTGGCTTTGCTGTTGTTTGAAGCAGCGGGACATACTTTGTTGAATTATCATGCACACTTCCGCATGCAGTTGCCTCGTACTTTGCAACTTTGATTAATTGTGAGATTATGTATGCCAACTCTTTTTTCTTTTGCTTTGCTAGTTTTCAACGAGTACTCGCTTTTTGCTTTGAGCAAGTTGCGCGTGGTGGTAGTACTTACGTATATGCATATAAGGACATCGTATACAGCCATATCACAGCCATCGTATATATGAAAGTGTGAATCAGCTATGCTTTTTAAGTAGACCTTACAGATATTACGCGCATGGAATTGAAATTTTTCGTTTAAAAGGCTTAATTGATTCTATGGTTGAGAATTATACTGACCAAATTTATGGGTACGAAAAATCCTTATACATTAAAAAATCTTTGACGAAGGAACTTCCGGTTATAATAAAGTAAAATTCTTCTCCACTTAGTCTTTTCAACTCAGAGAAGATCTCCTCTATTATAACCAACATATACAGTATTGAATATATGTATTCCAACTCTTCAGTCATCTTCTCCTAGCCAGTGAGAGAGGTGAATTTTAATGCGTTGATGTATATGGGACACAACGTCTCCAATTCATAGATATTTTCTTCCGAACACTAGCAAAAATCTGTTTCCTCTTTCCTTTTTTCGAGATGGAATTTATTGACACATTCAAAGTTTGTACTTGATGGTGATGATACGTTATAATTAGGCTCCAAACAGTTTTTAAGGAGGTTGCTTTTCAGCAGAGAATGTCAAAGCTACTCACTGAATACATTACTCCTTCAGGAGCGACTTAAAACTTTCAGGAACATGTGTTTGTCTGATGACAGCAAGGTGCACACTAGAAATAACAGAAGAAGCTTAGGGAAGATTCCTGCTTTTCTTAGCGATTGAATTAAGTGTATCTTCATTCGAATATATTGTTCTTTAGCCCCCAGCTTCACGAGTGGAAATCATTTCACAAAATTGAGGTCGACATTTAATACCTCATACAAAAAATGTATCCTAGTCTTTGTGAATGGAAAATCTTAAGTGGTGTTCCACTAATATTTCCTTAGTATTCTATTCAGTACACATCCTATATATCACAATATAAGTGAACAATCCGTAGTGTTTTTTTAATTTTTGAGTTTACTTTATCTATGCTGTTTTCCACTTCTATTAGAAACTCACCAATTTTATTTCTATTATAAGCACTTGCGTTTATTTGCTTCAAAAGCCATTTGACTACTTACAACAGTTACATCAATGTATTTCTGTCTCTTTCTGTAGCTGTCGTGTTTCATATTCTGTTTTGATTGGTGATTTGATGATGATTTGATTTGATCTGGTGATTGTCTAGAACCTTGTTCTCTTGGTCATCTTCTAGACACCCTGCCATTTTATTCAAACATCCACATATTAATGTTGTCGGTCCAAGATATTAATTGTTCGGCCCAAGGTCTTGATTGGATTTCGACCCCTTTTAGAAATTATGAAAATTACACCTATCACTAAGTTAGTTTTGAAGATCAAGTGCTTGTACTATGGTATAATATCTTCTTTCTTTGGAAACTTTAAAACACCATTCCCTTTCAAGTCAATATATAACCGCAATTTATGGATACCAAAGTACTGGGGTTAGAATCTTACAGTAAGTTTTCGGGTTATATATTATATATATTATATCTACTTGCGACGATATATATTTGAGTGGCAAGTGTTGTGTTCCTAAAATATTATTATAGCTTATTCTGTGAGAGAAAGTTTTTGTCCGGAAAAGTATTTCCATAAATTTCTTTTAAGGTCGCAGTATAAGTCTCATCAGTAATATTTCACTTACTTCCCCCCTAAGAACATGCATGCGCATCCTTCCCGTTCCTGAAGAGGTTATAAAGCGATTTCGAAAGGTAACAAATCACCCAAATTTCGTGCGCTCCAAATTATGTTGCAACGCGAAAATTAATGCTCGAAATTCGCTCAACTACACACGGTACGCATTATAGTTTAATTTGTAAGTACTACAAAGTATGCGCGTCATGCGTTTATATATATGAGTTTGAGTGCGTGCAATTTGCAGATGACTATCTAATTGCCTGATGGTACGCACGAGTATATATGCTTATACCCTTGTGTGTATGTGTATGGGTATGGGATGTGTACGTGGCACTGTGAATGGTTTTTCGTGCTAAAATTAAGTTTTGTTGCTTTATTTTCTTGTTGTCGGCGGCTGGGTTTTTCGTTATGCTGCACAGGAAATTACTTTTAATTAAATTTTCATACCGTATCCAACAACTGACGGGCGTATTTGTTTGTTGCAGGTTCTGCATATTGTTAATGACATGCAAACCTGCAACAAAATTACGGTGTGGCAGCAACACATAATAGCGGAAAATAACTGCCAGTCTTTAGCTCTTCGTTAAACAGTACCCAGCTAACCAAATGAAGGGGGAGCGCCCGCAGAAATTTGGCTGTAGAGGGGTGTTTTGATACCTTGAAAATGGAAACACAAAATTCTTGTCATTGGCAACAAGAAATCATGCGCATGGAATTGAAAATTTTCATCCGCATTGCAGCGGCTTTATCATCCACACGAATGGGAGAGCACGAGGAAAGCGGCGCCGAACATAAAAGCCTCTCAAAAGGGAGCCTTCTGATCTTACGACAAAAAGCAGAGAAGCAGAAGAAGAGAAGCAGAGAAGAAGAGAGAAAAGCAGAAAAGAAGAGAAGAGAGTGGTGTAAGCGCAGAAGATCGATATGACCACATTAAAGCAAAGGAGGAAAGCAGAACATTAAAAGTAAAAACTCGTTTCACTTTTCAAAATTAAAACTGAAAATGTCAGCTCAATTTTGAGCTTGAAAAGAAAGCAAGCGAAGTTGCAGGAACTATGTCACAGGAACTAAATTACAGTCATCAGCTTAAGGAAAATTGTAAAAGTCAACCGCTATATCTCACAGGAAAATTTTGTTCAACTGCGCTAGGTTAAGCCAAAACTAGAGATCGCAGGTTTCCATTTTATTATCTAAATTTTTTTTGCTCTAAAATAGGCCAACACCAGTTACATGATTTCAACTGATTAAGATCGAACTGGATGGAGCATGTTTTTCAATAGGAACAGATTTGTTTCTTAAATTTTGATAACTCTTGGGATTGTTTTGAAATTTGAATTTGCTTCGTTTATTTAACTCGGTTTTTTTTTGCTCTTAAATCTCTTAATACAGCGTCATCGACTAGAGATCGAGTTAACAAGTGTCGTGGAAGTATATTCTTTATATTATACTAAATCTTCAGATAGAGACCTGGACCAATAGGTGCGTGAGGATATACGAAGCCATTGTCTATACAATATACAAAAGAGGAGAGAGGTTTCGTCGTCACTCTCAACAACAGGCAGCAAAATATGATAATAATCAGTGTATTCTGGTCAAATACGGAAACAACACACGGTTCTGACGGCACTGTCTTCCTGCGCAGAGATGCCTCTTTTAAGCCTTTATATAACATTTCAATTAATCTTTATTGTTATATACTACCAAACAATCTAAATCTATCGGAGGTGTAGCAATTTTGTGCGTACCTTTGGTTTTTGACTTCTTTGGTTTAGATTTGGTTTCATTCTGCTACGTCGTTTTGCATTGACTTTTCTAGGGAGTTGTCGACCTAAACTCCAAGCTCACACTACATAGCATTATTCAGTGTATACATTTTCATCATGTTCGAACAGAAAATTAGGAATTTGCCTTGTGAATATCATCTGAGGTCGCTCTTGTATTCACACTTTGTTATTGTTATGAACATAACACAGCAGAGTTGAATACTGAAAGGGCTGTCATGGCTGTGGTAATGATAATTTGACTGACAACCACAAAGGCCAGTTGAAAATCAGGTCATTTGTGGTCACTGTCCAGTAGCCGAGGAAGTAACGCAACAAATACGAGTGGACATGCTTAAAGAAAACTCAAAATTACAGACAGACAAGAGTGACAGCGCATACCATCTTGTGGGTTATTGCTGCAAGTTCAACGAGGACAAGTAGTTATATTGATGGACCTTTTTACTTAAAGCGCATCCACAATGTCACCTTATGCTTAGTTCTATTAAAAAAGGCCGCTTATTATTGGTCATATTCGTAATACGTTTAAACGTATGGAAGCACTATTATATAATCGATATAAGGGATAATTTCTGAGTTGAAACCTGACCATAAAGAGTTTACTACCACGTCCATGATCCATCCAGTTTTTGAAAAAGGTGGTTTGTAGAACCCTGGTGGCAGGATCCTGGATATTTTTATACGACTTCGCGTCTTTTAGGAGCGGGAAAGAAAGTCGAGCTGTGTTGTTATATGCGAAGGTATCTACTGCAAAGCTTTTCTCTCAAACAACACAAGAGCCAGGTTATTTGATATTATCGAGATACTAGTGCAAGTCAGTGCTTGATAGCGGAACATTTTAAATAATACGCTTTCAAATTTACGATGTTTATTATTGGGTCCAAAACTACATTCGTGCGCTTTTTACCAAAAATTTTTACGTTTATTTAAGGAAAACATGTGCAGTAGTATTATTCAAAGTATTGCCCACATGAAGCAATAAACTTTTCCCATCTTTTCGGCAATTTCTTGATTCCATCCCAAAATAACTGTGCCAACTTGGCGGTCAAGAATAAATGAAGTCAATTTTTGATACCTTGTTCCGATCCGACACGTATTCCAGTGAGGGCGTTCTGTGTCGATCGCAACAAATGAACAAATAGTAGTCAGAAGGGGCAAGAAGCAAGGGGCAGGTTCTAATGATAATATCCTAATAATGGAAAATTATTTCCTCATGTCTAGTCTCAAATTCCGGGCGTATTTCGGCAATAGCTCACTTAAATTTGTTGAGTTGTTGTCGGCAGCGTTCCCCATTAATGTTTTCACCTGGGTTTAGAAGCTCATAATACGTCCATAAAACCCACGCTCTTCTGATCCCACCAAATCCCACCAAATATTTGCCATCATGAATATTTGGCTTTATCGTTGATTTGGTTTTCCGATGCAAAAACAACTAACAACTTCTTTTTCCAGCGTTTAAGCAGCATTTCTGACATGCAAAATCTTCTCTCAACTTCTCGTGGTTTCAATTCATATGACACCCAATTTCCTTCCTTTTGAATGTATCCGTCTTTTTTACGACTATTCAACGTTTTGAAATGCTTCTGTGACTCCCTATGACTTTGTGAACTCTTTTTGTATTTGGCAGCAATATTCATTGAGTAATCGATTAATACTTCCAGTTCCTCATCTTCAGACTGTTTTATTCGTCCAGGACGTTCTTCGTCTTCCAAGCCTTCGTCTTCCACCACTTTTAAATAGTGCAAACCATCTTTGACACGTTTGCTCAGCTATAACATGTTCACCATTCACTTCCACCAAAATATACTGACTTTCGGCAAAGACTTTGTGTTAGTGTTAAGTTTAAGTTAGTGTAAAAACACTTCTTCAGGTGCAAGTTAGGTCTATTTCGGTGAATCGGTGAAACCAAAACCATCGAGAGCCATATCGGGCCCGGAAAAAGGGTTTCTCTGGATATAGGCTCATATTTTTGTGAATTCATATGACCACGAACATTTCCCATTTAGAAATACTTCTTTCGCTCATTAGTAAGACTTTTGAATATTCATATTTTTCTTAACTTCAAATATCATGGATCAAGTAAAAACTAAGATTGATCTTTATAATAATTCCTCAACAACTCTAGGACAAAAAACAGTAAATCTGTACAAAACGGAGCACGGAGAGTTTGTTTATGTGTATGCTCTCCCCTACTCCTAGCATGCTGAACACTGAGATGGATAAAATCCGTGTAATAAATTTTGGCAAGGTCATTGGTACTGACATATATATTAATGTACGCATGAGACTTTTAGAGTTATTTGTTTCTTGTTCTCTTTCTTTCTGTCCTTCTTTTCTATTGGAATGCAGAAACAAATCAGAAAAATATTGAAAACAATATATTACCTGAAAAAGTCATGTGGACTTTAATATATTCTCAAGGGGTTAGGCCAGTCTAGAGCCCTAAAACATGGCCTAGTTTTGACAATTTATTCTGGGAGTAAGGAAAAAATAATTGAATTTCTTTCTTTCATGCTTATTAAACATATATTTGTGTATATAAGAAAATCATTTTTATCTATACATAATGAAGGCTACTAGTCTAACCTTCGAAACCAGCTTTTCAAGGAAAGCCACTACGGGTCTTGTAAAAATTAAATTTTCACTGAAAAAATTAGCAGGGAATTCTTTACAAAAAAGTAACAAATAATAACAGAAGATCGTACATAGTTTAGTAGATAATGTTACCTTAAAGTTAAAATAGCTGAAAAAATTAAAAGTTTAAGTGGTTCCGTCCGATTATCGCCGAGTAATATCCCTGTCCGATTTCAAAAATGCAGGATCGAGAAAAATTAGACTAAAGTTATGCATATTCCAGTCAGCTTCAACGAATACCCCCAACGAAGACTAGTCTAACTCCATAAACAACATGTACCTGTTTAAACTATTGTTTCTCACCAGAACGAAAGACACAAATAAATATTGAAATTTTCAAAAGTTACCTGCGTTTAAATAACAGCACGCTTTAATTTTGCAGGCAAAAAGGCGTTTTAAATTTTCAATAAACTCTTTATACCACAAAAGCCTCAGTTGCAATTTGAAATGCACAAACATAAAGCTCACAATGGCTATCGTAAACTTTCGACCAACTAAGCGCTTTAAATATTGCCAATATCTTGCCGAAAGACAAAAAAGCATATGCAATGAAGAAGATGAAATAATCCAGTGAAGGGCACTAACAATGCGCCCAAACGACTGGGAAAAGCTTTAGTTATCGAGAAAATGTGGAATAAATAAATTTAACAGTAACAAGTAAGACAGGGCTAAGTTCGGGTGTAACCGAACGTTTTATACCCTTGCAATGTGCAAGGATCAGGGGCGGGGAAATGCTTTCAGGTGCTGGCATAACTTTATATTAAAAATGTTGCGGAAGGATTCAACATGTATTTTTCGAAGAAATTGTCAATGGATTGTAATCATATTTTATATCTTATTAACTTATATTACAGGCCATAGACTCATATACTTTCGTTGCTATATTTTGCTTCGTGTCAGAGGTATTTTTATTAAAATCTATCAAATTAACTCAAAAGTGACATATGCGATATAAACTCAACCAAAGTGGCTTAATTGAAAATATTAGATACATGAGAAAAAAGTCAACCAGAAAAAAGGAAATCATTATATTAGGAACAAGCGGCTTAGACCTGATCTAGACCGATTTCTTTCAAATTTAGCACGAAATCACATTGTGTTTAAGAAAAAATATCCACTCCACATCCACAATTTCATTAAAACATCACACATATTGGCCAACATAAACGGTTTAAAGTCAGATGGAAAGTCGGGAATTCTTATATCGCGCATTTTTGGGATAGAGTAAGATCTGGAGCAGATAGATCAGGATCTATAGGTCTCGGATCAGGAGAGATCTAGAGCAAGTATATTAGGGAACATGTTTTCATGCAATTTTTGAATGTAACCCACACAGTTACCGACATATTCGGCAATAATAATATTCGGTAGTATATGGGAGCTGGGATAATTCGTTCACCGATTTCACACATTTTCGGCAGTAAACTATGGTATAGCCGATATTGTACGATCACTTAATATTCCTAAGATATCTTACATATTGACCAAAATATATCGTACAAAGTCTACTCAGAGGTTGAAAATCCGTATATTAGGTACATGGGACTGGGAGAAGTGCTTACCCGATTTTATTCATTTTAACGAACAGATGGCATTATTATCATAGAAAGATAATCCTAAAATTTTATTACGATATCCATATCATGAATATGCATATCTTGAAAGCACTATTTGTACAATGTTTGATTTTAATATCTAAATTGCTGGTCGATTTATCTGCTATAAAGCGAAAGGGTCAGATGAAATTTTAAATTCTCTTGTATGGAAGAAGGCGCGCTTTTTGTCCAATTTCGTCCATTTTCACAGCGTGACATAAGAGCAAATTACATTACAATGACATTAAGCAAATATAATGTCACGTACCAAATTTTGTTGAAATCGGCTGAGGAGTTCTTAAGACATGAGGTTTTTCCTAAAAGTGAGTGTTTCCACGCCCATACTCAAAACTTTACACGGTTTCCTATGCAACCCTTCCGTATGATATTTTCAGCAAGACTTAATTTTTCTGACATGTTCCTTCATTTAGTTAACGCACTTTTAGTAGTTTTCAACATAACTTTTGCATGGGAGGTGGGCGTAGTTATTATCCGATTTTACCAATTTTGTCGGTATATGAAGAGATGCACAAACACTTACTTGGAGCGAGCTTGTTTGGTATAGCTTCAGCGGTTTCCGAGATATGTATATTAAACCTATTGGGGGGCGTTGCCATACCCACTTTTACAAAAATTTTTGGCCACAGATGCCCCATCCTACCAGGATGCGCCGTACCAAATTACACGTTTATGTCTTCATTTATTGTTTGGTTATAGCCCTTTATCGGTTTTCGATTAATGGCAATTTGTGGGTGTGCCAGATGTCCATTTACGCCCATCTTCAACACCAACCGTCTTACCGTGCAAAGAAAACGTATACCAATTTTTACTCAAGTTATCACTTACCCGGACGGACGGACGGACGGACAGACAGACAGTCGCTCGGATTTCAACTCGTCTTTTCATCCTGATCATTTATATATATATCTATATCTATATCTATATATCTATACCTATATCTCACTCATTTAGTTCTAGGTGTTACGAAACAAACAACCGTTAGTTGAACAAAACCAATCTACTCTCTAGCAACATGTTGCGAGAGTATAAAAATGTGAGCTAAGCTTACGCTTAAATAAAGCAAAAAGTCGACACATTTAAAAAATAAAAGCAGAAAAAACGAAAATGAAGACAACAGAGAACAAAAAACAATAACGAAGAAAATATATGAAAATAGAACTGAAGAAAATGTGGAAAGTGTATTTGTTCCTAATTGCCATTGTCTTCGGTAAACGAACTGAACACATAAACTAATTGTGGATATACAAGAGTATGAACATTCATACGAGGGTACTCCAATAATGATTTAGTCTACAAAAGAAAAATGAAAATTTTGTTAAAATGGTGATTTATTTCTCAACATAGTCTGATTTTAGTTCGATACACTTAAACCAGCGATTCTCCAATTCCTTTAACCCGGCTGAAAAATACGTTTTCTGTAAATCTTCGAATTAGGTCTCCGTGGTGGTGATAACCTCCTATTTCCATCCATTGTGTTTGCAATTCGGATTCGAATAGGCACAATAATTTCTCATAGTAGAGCTCTGTGACCGTTTTGTCCTTCCCCAGATAGTTGATCTAGGTCACACCTTTTAAATTCCAGAAAACGATAGCCATGCCATAGGATAGTTTTCTCCTTCTTCAAGTTAGGTTCCCTGGGTGAAGTCCACCATTTCGACTACACTTGTTCTCTGAAGCATCAATGTAAAGTGTATCAATGTATTGTCGACGTTCACGAAACGATGCAGAAACACCTTCGGATTGGGCTTAAACAACGTCAAACACTGCTGTGAAATAGTCTCATGGCTACACTTATTGAACAGAGTGAGCAAACGCGGCACCCATATCGCCGACACATTTCTCATAACCAGTATTTAATGCAGAATATGATTCACGCGGTCATTCGGCGGCTTGCAAATATGAGATGATGGGCTTTTATCACCTTATCCACAGTGGTAGCCTTTTCCGTCGCACCCGGCAACACATCGAAGTCTGCCATGTCACGTTAAAACTCGTTAAACAACTTTTGGACGGTCGCGATCGAAGAAGAAGACTCAGTGTTCTCCAAGCACTCTTAGATATCACTGCGCGATTTCTCTTCCAAACAAGAATTAAATCACCGAACGATAACGCCCTTTTTCCATTTTTCCACAGACACGATGTCTTCCATATGCTGTCGAAACAAAACTGCGTATCCGATTCGATTGAAATCCTGACACCGTTCGTCTACGAAATATCTTGCGATAGTGGCGCTATCGGTTGGTGAAGCTAGGCCATCATCGGACCGCCCTAGTACACACACATACACAGCTATATGTGTGGGTAAGTCGTTGTGCGCTTATGGTACAGCTCATTGGTTCCATGCACACAGTTACAGACCTATTAACAGACACAAAATTAAATGCTGCATTTGGCTGTTTGGTTATTTGTGAACCCATATCCTTAGTATTTAATTTCTTATTCCTCTATTTTTCATTTTTGTTATAAAGTCTCCATAATCCAACTGGGAATCCATAAATTTCGAAGATTGCCAGTTCAGTGAAGTTCAGTATGCCGTTCGACTTGGCTAGAATTAAAGCGCACCAGCGAACAGCCACACGAACTCACCGTATCGCACACACGACTGTGATAAGCACCTGAAAATCGTCGATGATGGTGGAAATGTAAGAAAAATCGCAAAAGAAATTAACAAAATGAATGAGCCTGTTAAATACCGCCACATCAGGTCAGTATATTAAAAGTTTGCAATAAGTGCCGGTCCATACATGAACGCGTGTCTGTTCGTATGGGTCTATGGCGCAGCTCAGCAACACCTAACCAAACTAGTGGCTAATGGGTAGCGACGCGCAGCTCCAAAAAGCATTTGCAGCAGACACAGCGGAATGACCAATACATAGTGGCATTAGCGTCCGGCGTCCAGCTTCGATAGCTTCCTGCTTGGCTATGCGGTTGTCGGCGATATTTACGACTCTGTTTAGCAGCAGGTTCCGGCGCCATACGAATACACACACACACACATCCTTCAGCTCAGCGATATTTCGTGACTTTTTTGTTTGCTCTCTTTATGTATTTATCTATGTGCTTATGTTCTCTGAGCACACTTGTGCATGTGCTGCGTTGGTTCAGTTGTATTTGTATTTGTGTTTGTGGGCGGCGGAAAAATTTAACATCAGTTAAGCTAATAATGAAGTGGAAATTGGCAATAAAGTGAATTTATTACCAACAATTAACGAATATGCCTGGGATTTGGCAATTAACATTCGCATTCGTTGCAAATCGGCAGCGTCAGCTAAAGGTGCGCCAACCTCGAACCGCTAATATGGCTGCATATTTAAGTGCCCTTATGTAATTATTATTTAAATTGTATAATGTAATTACATTTTAAACAAATTTGAAATATGATGAAGCATTCATTAAGCAGAGAAATTCAAAACAAAAGAATTTAGTTGCAATTTAATTGCGTATGTTTGAAATAGATCGCGAAGTGAAAGATGAAGTAATCACAAGCGCATCGAGAAAAATATCTGGAACAATTTAATTACTTTGAATTACTTTTGAATTACAGATTAATTACTTCTGAACTTCCCACTGAATTAGTTGGTAGCCATATATGCAACTTAAATCCTGATAACTCTGGCTTAACTCTGCCTCAACATTAAAATTCAGTATGAAATCAATAGGTTAGATTATATTAGGGTCTGTGGCTGATTTCAAAGTATAGGAGGACACACTTGTACTGCTAGAAACACTCCTTTGTGAAACCAAAAAAAAACTCTAATAATGTGATCTCATGTCTTTCCAATGCATCTAGCACCCATCATTAACCTGCTTATGAGTTTTATTTTTATTTTTGCAGATTCAGCTTGATGTCTGAAGGTGTGGGATATAATATAGTTTAGCTTTGTTTTCGCAAAAGTAGGGCAGTCAAGAAGAAAGTTTGTGAAAAATACTTCTTACCTTCTAAACGTTTCAGGCAAGTGGCATCCGGTAGGATTTTTAATCTTAACGCTCGAACACTGATTCAGCAATGACCAGTTAAAAGTACTCAAACTAGTAATAGGTGAAGCTTGCTGAGGGCATAGAGTTTACTAGACCTTTTACAATTGACTGCGCTCCAGAAAGATTTTGCGACTGCGAAAGTGCTAGTAGTTGACCTGTTGATATTCAGTCCTCACATGAAGCTCATCCATCCAGTGATAAACCACAAGAAAGCGGTGCTCGGACTTGTTCCCATTCTTCTAACAGTGAAACTGAAGTGATTATCTTTGCAAGCTCATTAGTCTTGCACTTTCCCACGATTCCACTGTTGCCTGGCACCCACATTTGTCTAGTCAAAATGTAACTTAATGCCACTGAGAATGAGGCTTGACAAATTGAAAAATGGATATAAACTATTCATCGACTTCTATAAAATGTATTCTCCTCTAATTTTATGTGTTGGAATGGGAATATCTCAAGACTTTGCGAGGCTTTCACTATTAAAAGGCAGACACTGGCACATCAATCATTTCATTCATCATTTATGAGGCGACCGTTGCTATATTACTGAAAACAACATTGATTTATTTCGCTTTACATTTCACATACATTCTTCACTTACCTATTCGTGGTAGTTAGAACTGTAAGTGAACATCGATTATCATAAATCAACTGCATTGACATATTTTGCAGTTTAAACTTACATTATATAAACGACCAAAAATTAAATGTATGTAATTGTAATTGAAGTATATGATTGTATGTTTGTATAAGTAATACCTTGTATAAGTATTGTTTACCATTTAATAAATTTCTATGCTCTAACGATTCACCTGCGAAATCCTCAACTAAAGCCGTTTAAATATATTATGATTAATCCTACGCACAATTAATCAATTCTTGGTGATGGTAGATCCATTCTTTGAATATTAATAACTATACTTGGTTATCATTACTGTAATCACAGAAATATTATATATTTAACTTTTGAATTGTAGAAATTGAAATTCAAAATTCAATTCCGACTGCTTCTGGGAAGTTGCCTACGTGCTTAAGTGTTTAATTGTTTCTTTTTTGAAAAATTGGTTTGGCGCGCTCTTAATATACATACATATATCGTAAGCTATTTTAGGAACATTATATATTATAGTGCGAACATTCCTATGTAATTTATATTTGTAATGCCACTCTGTAATATAACAGTTATTTTCGAAGCTAGAGGTAAAACCGTAACTGCCTCCTGGATAATGCCACAGAACTTTTATTTGAGTACATAATTGATACAGGGCAGTTGACATTTGACAGAAGTGGATAAGTGCCGCCAACTTTTGCGTACAAGTACATATCCCACAAACTACTTAACCGATTTAAACCAAAATTGATTCACAACATTTCCTACGCATCCTTATTATAAAGCGAATCCTTATATTAACTTGAAATGATTTGCTTGAAGATTTCACGGCAAGGGTGGAAAAAATACATATTAGCTTTCCTTAATGTTGCATGTTAAGCGTATTTGCTATCTGAAGACCCGTATTATTGCCATGTTGTAGGTCATCTAACTAAAACAACTTGTGTGGTACGGTACGGACACGTAAGTGCCATAACCAGACTGAATATCACATGTGCGCTAAGATTACAAATGTGAGACCGTCGTGGAAACTTCGATTCTCATCACGAATTGTCCGAAGACTTATTTACTACTACGCAGACTGTCACAGTAACTCCTAACTCCTCTAACAGTATTAGTGAGTGATATTCTGTTAATAGTAGACTCCAAAGCCCAAACGGTGTTCCTTCGGTCATTAACGACTTTGAACTTTCTCATAACAGCAATTCGTTAGAAACTTAAATGTGATATTTATTATGAGGTCTTTCGGTTATGAGCTAACTTGATCGTGGATACAGTATGCCTAAATTCGAGTGCCATATATTTTGTGCATAGGTTTTTACTTCACTTGTGTCTCTACGCACACTGGTATATGCCGAACTTGCTCTATTATGTACTTTGACAGAGATTTTTTTAACCTTTACATACCTGATTAATTTCATTCTTGACATATCTTGGTGTTTTGGGAAACAAGCATGACCAGGCTTTTAAAAACGCGTCAATTATTATTTAGGTATTCATTGTAAGTTGTTCAATGATAAACTTTTCAATTTAAAAACCCAGTAACTGACATCTAGTAAATTTGAACGAAGCCTATACTACTATATAATAAGTATGTTGGCGGCTCTGGTGTTTTTTACTCATAGAAACGTATATGATTACTGAAGACCCTTTAGTATACAAGTTGCTCAATGAAGTCTCTTACTTAATCCTCGTTATTCTGGTACTATTTGTTTTCGAAAATTTATTGCAGGAGGTCCACAAAATTTAATCCAAACAACATGTTTCAACGATCTCGTTCTAATTTTTTCGAATAACTAATAATCCGAGTCAATTTCTTTTTCTGTTTTTGTTTTTATTATATACACTACATCAAAACTGCCAACAAGCTAAAGTAGCTATAAACATATGTAAATACATTTATATTTATATAATATATACATAAATGAATGTATTATACTAACTTCAATAGCATACAGCACACAAGAGTACATATGTACATTTGTATGTATGCATTTGAAATGAACGATAGTTCCACCGAGAGAGTTGGACGAGCTGTTGTATCAGTAGCATATTCGAAAAACTAGACAATTGTGAATTTGAAAGCGCCAAGGTAAATTATACTCCTGTCACATATTTAGCTGAGATTCTACCAATGGCAAATGTGCACAATAGCAAACACATGCGCAAATATCGAATGACAGCTGGCAAATGCTTTTTGGCAAACATCGTTCATTCAATATATATTTAGAGAAAAATAAGAGTAAAAACAAAAGTAACAAGTAAGAAAGGGCTCAGTTCGGGTGTAACCGAACATTTTATACCCTTGCAATTTGCAAGGATCAGGGGCGGGGATATGCTTTCAGGTGCTGGCATAATTTTATATTAAAAATGTTGCGGAAGAATTCAACATGTGTTATTCGACGAAATTGTCCATGGATTGCAATCATATTTGATATCTTATTAACTTATATTACAGGCCATAGACTCATATACTTTCGTTGCTATATTTTGCTTCGTGTCAGAGATATTTTTATTAAAATCTATCAAATTAACTCAAAAGTGACATATGCGATATAAACTCAACCAAAGTGGCTTAATTGAAAATATTAGATACATGAGAAAAAAGTAAACCAGAAAAACGGAAATCATTATATTAGGAACAAGCGGCTTAGACCTGATCTAGACCGATTTCTTTCAAATTTAGCACGAAATCACATTGTGTTTAAGAAAACATATCCACTTAATTTCATTAAAATATCACACATATTGACCAACATAAACGGTTTAAAGTCAGATGGGAAGTCAGGAATTCTTATATCGGGCATTTTGGGATAGAGGAAGATCTGCACTGATCACATTAACTCTTTTCATTATTCAAGTACATCAAGGAATATGTTTCCACACAATTTTGTGAAGGTAACTCACGCAGTGACCGACAAATTCGGCGTAAAGTCTGCTAGAATAAATCATTATATATAGTATATGGGAGCTGGGATAATTCGTTGAGCGATTTCACACATTTTCGATATTAAACTATGGTATAGCCGATATTGCACGATAACTTTTGTATGGAAGGTGGACGTGATTATTATCCGATTTTACTATTTTCAACTCGGTATATGAAGAAATGCTAGAATAACTTAGTCGGAGCAAGTTTGATTGATATAGCTTTACGGTTTCCGAGATATATATATTAAACCTATTGGGGGGCGGGGCAATACCCACTTTTACAAATAGGCCCTGCCCTACTCGGATCCTCTATACCAAATTACGCGTTTATGTCTAAGTTTGCTGCTTACTTATAGCACTTAATCTGTTTTCGATTAATGGCATTTTGTGGGCGTGGCAAATGTCCAATTGCGCCCATCTGCTATAGTAACCGTCTTACGGTGACTAAGAACATGTGTAACAAGTTTCATCAAAATATCTTAATTTTTACTCAAGTTATCGCTTGCACGGACGGACGGGCGGACAGACAGTCACTCGGATTTCAGCTCGTCTTTTCATCCTGATCACTTATATATATATATATGTCTATATCTCACTCGTTTAGTTCTAGGTGTCACAAACAGCCGCTAGGTGGACAAAACTAACATACTCTGTAGCAACATGTTGCGAGAGTATAAAAATAAAATATTTTAGCTGTAACTGTTATTTACCGTTACAGCAAAACATATACAGACGGCTACTCGCTTGTGAGAAGACTACTTTCAGGCTTGCTGTCACTCACCCACCTACAAGGCATGCATCAACACTGGTATATACATACTTGTATATGGGGGAAAATGAAAGCGGGTCAAAGTAAGCGTCGTCGACTGCGATCACAATAACAACAAAAATTGTAAATGCCTTGAGCAGCACTTGCAAGATTGATAATGATTGATCGTTGCGCCACATTAGCGCTGACACAAAGTGGAGGAGCACACACACACATGCTTTATATGGCACAGATAACTTTGGATATTGCATGAAGTGTAGCTTGTAAATACAAACGAAAGTGGGAAGAAGCCACGTTGATTTTTTATGCAAGTTTACAATGTTTATAGTGCAGTATTATTTAATGCTCTTTTATAAATCCAAAGTAGCTGCGAAATTTTTTCCCATTTAAGTAGAAATTGAATTTATGCACTAAAAGTTACGTAACTAACCTGTTGTTGTAGTTACATATACTCATCAGTAGTTAACTACATTTTATATGCATGTGTAGTCGCATACGTATGTATGTGTAATTCCAACTGGCTGCTGGCTACAATTTTAATACTTCGCTTTTGGCATGGCTTCCAGCTACCATCCAATTTGAGTTGGTCATCATTTTTCTTCCTGCCGGCCATTTTTCAATTGATTTATTTTCCTTTACACTTGCAAAATATTATAAATTTTCAAATACAAAATCACGTGGAATATCGTTGACAGCGCAAATGATTTATGCATGTTTCATCGCCTTGTCGCTCGGTTAAAGGCCGCAAAATATTTACAGCCAATCTGGAGTTTAATAAAAAAATTTACGGCTATTAGGGTGAGCGTTTACTTATCTAAATTGGGCGATAAGCAAAATTTAATTTTTCTTAGTAGAGCCTTGAATTCCGTAATAATATTTTAAAAGGAAATTCTTGCGAAGAGACTTTCAAAAATATATAAAATCAAGCAGATTCTCTAGAGGCAGCAGCATATTTATCTTATTTCATTTTATTTTACAATATTTAATTAAATTTAATTTTCTTGTATTAAGTTTTATTTTATAATAATTAACTCTATTTCATAATTTTTTTTTTGTAATATTTAATTTATTTCTTTTTACTTTATTTTATTTTATAATATTCTATTTTGATTCATTTAATTTATTTCTACTTTATTTTATTATACCCTCGCAACATGTTGCAACTAAGCATATTAGATTTGTTGGTATAACGGTTATTTATAACACCTCGATTATACCTTATATATATCAAAATAATCGCGATGTCGAGACGAGTTGAAATCCGTCCGTGCAAGCGATAAGTTGAGTAAAAATTCAGATATTTTGATGAAAATATGTAGATGTGTTCTTTGTCACGCTGAGACGGTTTGAATTGCAGACGGGCTTAATCAGACCACTGCAGTGCCCATAAAACGGCGTTAATCGAAAACAGATAAAGTTCTATAAAGCTAATCTTCAATTGAAGTTATAAAGCAGGAATTTGGTACAGCGATTCAGAGTAAGGGGGGACATCCGTTTGTTAAAAATTTTTAAAAGTGGGTAGGGCTCCTTCCCCAAAGAGTTTCAATGTAGATATTCTAAAAGTATCAGCCAAACTTGCTGGAAACATTTCCAACTAGCACTTTATTACACAACATGAAAAAGTGCGTGGTGCCATGCCTACTGTACAATTTTTACAACGATTCCTTTGATACTCTGCCGTCCCATTTTTATTGCAAAATTTTATGCTTCCGAAGTATACATTTGGTTGCTGCGTCTGAGCCGGGACTAAACTCTTTTTCAATTATTGTGGAGAGGGTAAGTATGGTGACCTTTTCGACCAGAAGAAAATTAATTATTTAAACCAATAGCGAACCGACCACGGGAGTTTTTAAGGAAAACTGAAGCTTTTGTTTTTGTGGAACTGGAAAAATGTGGTCGTCGCTTTTATTCATAAAACTAAACTGAAAGAAATTTCGAGAAGCCTTGTAAAAACAAATAGTTTTTCTTCAGTATATAAATATCCAAACATATAGATGCTCTTCAAGAGGTTCGTTCTCAGTTCAGAGGTAGTCTCTTACAATGTTTCTTTAGATATGGCTGCTGCAATATACCTTTGCTGTATAGTATATTGAGAAACTAAAAATTTCGTCTAACAGAACTCTGAGGTATGTATACTAGCAAAACCCACAGCTTGTGTTCCAATCCACACATTTTGCGGTATTACTTCGGTGAACTATTGAATTCTTTTTCATAAACTACCTGTCGTGCTGCATTTCAAACTGAAACCAAGGGTTCAATAATGAAACCAAAAACTGCTAACCGATATTTTGAACCCACTCCTTTGCCCCTCTTTGCGAATTCCATTTATTAGACTTCTGACATCCCTCCTTACTTTTGTTGGTGTCGCTGTAGATGTTTTCTTCTCTTGTTGCCGACGGTCTTCTTCTTCTCGCATTTGGTCAGTGTATATAGCAAAACTTAGGTTGTTCCGAGTTGGTCGTTGATGTGGGGTGTTCGTAGAGATATTACTTTGTATCCTCATTCTCAACATGTTTTACAGAATTTGTTTCTATAATTTAAATACTTCTTGAGATAATGGATGAGGCGCTGTATTGAAGCAACTTCTCCAGTAGCTAGTTAAGCGTTCAAGTTCTAAACTCTAACTGAGCTTAACATGCCATGCGCGCCGAATTTATACCCTCAAGAGCGAAGCAGATAAAGTAAATTTTTATAAAATATCAAAAAGGCCTTAGTTAAGCTGGAAAATATTTGTTAGGTATAATCCCTCCTTATTTTTCTAAAAACAGATTTTCCTCAAAAACAATTTCCGCTTAATACCTATATTACACTCCCACTAAGTTTAATTGTACTTGAACACAGGTAACCTATTTCTTTCTCTTTTATTTACAATACCCAATAAAGGTTGCCGTCTTTACTAGCGGCCTTTTAGTATTCTATAGAAATTTACTTTACCTGCTTTAAGTGTTTTGCCTGCGTCACGAATTTTACTTGTTTTACCTGTTGACATGACCTTAAAATTTTGTGAGATTTATACACTAAAAAAAGTAGCGGCCTGTAATTAGAGTCCAAGATTGCACCCTCATTTGTGGCTTAGTTATAGCGCTTTATAATTTGGGGTGCCAATAAACACGCGTATCAAGTTTTTTCAACATATCGCAAATTTACTGATGTATCGCTCGCACAGGCTAATGGACGGACGGACAGACAAATAGCCGAATTCAATTACTCTCGCCATCGAGTATATAAAAAGGCTCTTTTATCATTATGCGACATGCTAATGGTATATGTAGCGTAAAGACAACCGACATATATTATTATATAAACTGTATTGGGGCTAGGGGAAAGTATGAACAAACTTCGATAACTATTGGAAGAAGTAGTAATGTGTTATTACTTATATTACCACTTCTAATGTTTGAACCATCAAAAGAAAGGTCCAGGTAACTGAAGATACAAATGAATGACAAATGTGTTTATATATATGTGAAGTAGGTTCACCAAATTTGGTTAAAGATATTAATGTAGGTCTTAAGATCAGTTTGTATATTGATCCATTTATTCGTTATCCGTTTGAAAGTCGGAGTTTTCAAAAGGTTTTAAATGATACATGGAACCTCTTCTTTCGTCCTCTGTAAAAAATGTTCTTGCTTTAGTACTTGATATATTTTTTGTCGATATTCTGATCATTTTGATTCGATTTGTTTTAGGTAATACCAAAACCTGTTTTGGGAAAACTCATAAATCTCTAATAATAACTTTAATAGAGTAAATATATAAAAATTAGTGACGTTGCCTTTGGGAGAGTTCCCCTATGCTAATGTTATCATATAAAAGAACATAAATATAAATAACCATAAATGATAATAAATAATCATAAATGACTCTGAAAACAGCATACTGTATTTTGTTTCTAAGGCCATGTTTGTGTGCAATACGCGTATCTTCAAAGCAATTTGTAAAATCCTTAAAGATTTTTACCAAAGTCGGAACTTGTTGTATAAGAACCACATATGTATGTATTTATAATTTACAAATTTTATGACGTGAACGATCATTTTATATAACACAATAATGACATTGGGTAACCCAATGACTGTCACTTACAAGATTCTTACCCCAATTTCTCTTATATCGGTTTTATTAACTATTCTTTGTACTTCATAGTTGTGTTGTAATAATATCATATTAAAAACGGAAAAGATTTGCTTGAAAAATGTAGCTGATGCTCTAATATAAACACATGTGTGTACATACACACATTTACCGGTTTAAGACAGTTATGACCGGTCCCTGTTGACCTTTCGCTTTGAATTTATATTTTCAGAAAAGGTCAACTTAAACCTTTACAGCTTTGATCCGGACATCAATCGTTAAAAAATTTTATTTGCTTTTTATAATACTTTACTTATATTTTATTTTTAAGCAGGCAAACATGTGTGTATTTGTTAGGTGAGTATGTGTGACGTCATTAAATAAGTCTATAGATACCCAGAACAAAAGGTTATGAAATTATTGTAATAATTTTGCTTTTAGGGTTTCCTTTAATACACTCCCATATACATATATATGTTATTACATATTTTTTTACAGATCTTCCCTGTAAGAAGATTATTTCCATATCATTTGCAGTTCTATTGTCTTCGTTTCTTGCAAAAGAGGGTACATTTATTCTGACATGATCTCAATTATGTGGAATTTCCATAATTGCTTCAAGATGTTGGTTATTTGCTTAAATTGCGTAACTCGCTTAAGAAGAAAGTAAAAAAAAATTCCTTTACTAAAATAAAATGCTAGCCATTACTCATTTTAAACCAAACAATCTATGTAAGTCTTTAAGAATTATTAATGTAATCATTAGTGTAAGAAGCATTCTCACTCTCATCAAATAACAGAACTGCGATAATTGTGTTCAAGACCATCATTAAAACAACATTTGTGTAGAGAAAAACACCATTGAACTCCAACTTGTAGGCTGGTTGCAATTTTTATTAAAATTTTCAAAATGACTACCTTCAGAGGATGATAATCTATATACTAAGCCGATGGAAAAGTTCGTATCGACTAAAAGAGGCAGCTACGGATGAAAACAACAAAAACTCCATAAATTGCGTTTGGATAACTGTGAAGTGAAGATGATCATTAGGCTCCGATTTAGGCTTGAAAAGAAATTTAGTAACAATGAAGAATTAGTAGTGGAAACTGAAGTCTGTTCGGAAGCAAATATGTAATTTTCTACAGAAATGATATCGAGAAGTTGCAGAATCGTTGAAATCGGTATATTGGCTTCGATAGCAAATAGTATATTGGAAAGGAAAATTGAACTATCGAATAAAACATGCAATTTTCTATAAAGCAGTATGCACTTTTCTGCTGTATATAATAATTTTGTTGAAATGTTTCACAAATTTACCGATATTTTCGGTATAAAGTCAGTTGTATTCACGGATATACCCATATTCCGTATATGGCAGTTATAAAAGGTGTTGACCGATTTCGATCATTTTTGGATGAGTGCTGCAACCTACCAGTCCCACCATTTATGCTAAGTTTTACTAATGCCAAATTTATCTGTTAAAAAATAAAATACTCTGATGGAGTTCGTTATTCCTAAAACGAACGGGCGAACCAACAGATGTCCCGAGATATACTAGTGCCATCCTCCTCTGCAGTTAGACATATATTATAACTAATAATACTTTATGTAATATGAAAGGAAACATAAGTAATTTTCACAATTGCGCTGATTAAACTCACGTACATACATTTATTATCTTATTATGCATATATTACACCATAAGTGCTAAATTAAAACCGTTCCCTATCCAAGCGGCCGTGCTACCTACCGTTGCCTGCAATGCAATAAATAAGAATCGTATAATTGAAGCTGTAAAATTAAGTTATAAATTTTTATGTTTTGGCGTAAAGGTAAAATTTATTCACATTAATCAATTTGGTTTATCGGTGTGTAAATATACATCGCATATGCATTTAAAAATTATGCTAAGTGATACTATATAGGTGGGTATTAATGTATGGTTTTGCGCCACTTCCACATTTTAATAAATATATATATGAAATAGAAAGGACAAATGGTATGGGCTTTATAGGGGACGTAAGAATCTAGCTGAGATGAGGTAACTAACTGAAAGGACCTCGGTAAAAAGCGGACATCTGTTGTCGTCTTCAAAATAGGCTCCATTCGCTATTATGCACTTATGCCAGCGCTTCTTCCAATCGAATTTGTCGAAACTCTTTTTAATCTCGATTTTTGGGATAGCCCTAGCTCTTTCAGCGATACGCTTTTAATGTCATCTATACTTGTAAAATCAGGCCCCTTTAGGGTTCTGTTTATTTTTGGAATTGTGAAAAAGTCGCACTGAGCCATGTCTGGTGAATATTGAGGGTTAAAGTATTGTTTTTGGTCAAGAATTCACGAACAAGCAACGAAGTTTGAGCAGAATTGAACAAAAGTGAGCAAAAGTGAGCAAAAGCCATGAATTGTTCTTCCACAAACCCGGACGTTTTTTTTCGGATTGCTTCACGCAAATGGCGTTGAACTTGTAGATAGTACTCCTCATTGACCGTTTGACCTTGAGGTAAGAGTTCATGATGCGCTATGCCATTAAAGTCAAAGAACACAATCGAAAAACATTCCCGTTATTTTCTGAATACATCTTGCATGTCTTTTCAAGGCTCCATATACCGAATAAGCTAACTAACAATGAAATTATCGAAAGTAAAAATATAATAGCAAAAACTACATTTTTAAAGTAAGGCAGGTTTCCCCTTAAAATGATCGAAATCATCGAAATCACTCATTGTCCGAGTTTTTAAGCTCTAATATACCGAATATAAGGATATTCACGACCGATGACTGAGTTTATACAGAAAGTGATTGACTTGATATTGGACAATTAGCGAGAAATGTTGGCAAAATTAAATTTGTGCTAGCCTCTTTTGAAGAAATTAGTCCATAATTCAGTTCATAAGTTCGCCTGAAATGTAATAATTTCCGTCCTTCTGGTTGGCGGACCTGTGCGCAGTGAGTCCTATGATTTATTCATGTATTGAATTTCGTTCTTCTGTTCAAGTTTATATAGCGCATGTCCATATTGTCGTAAAATAGTCCAATAAAATTACGCCAGAATATTTCTATTGTGGTCATAACATCTGTTTTATATAACGAAAATTAATATTTAATTTATATAAACAACTGAAGTCTGTTTCGGAGCCTTAATATTGTTCATTTTGAAAGCCAGCCAATGAATATTTCTACCTTGAGGTAATGCAATTTTACAAAAGAACTCTCATTCCCACTATATAACAAATTCATATAAAACGTTAGTCATACGTCGAAATGACAAAAAATCCAAATATATTTAAGAAGTATTTAGAATAAATAATTTGATAGTTTCTGACATCGGTTAAAAAGTAAGTTTTTTACCAAAATGTTTATTTTCATTACTAGGCATAGAATAGAATTAATTAAATAAATAACTTGAATACAAATTTAGTCTGAGCGGCCACCACCGTACAAGTACCGTACAAATATGCCTTCAATTCTTTATCCAATAAATCAACGTTGGTAATTTCATCACATTTAATCATGATTATGCGCGCACGACCTTCGTTCAACGAAATTTGATGAATTTGGGAAACTCCATGCGCGCACAAGTCGATTCGACGAAGAGCACAATGATCGAACGAAGCGACTGTTCGACCGATTCGATAATTTGTTCGGGTATATAAGCATATACCTAATGGTGGTTCGCATTGCTCGAGCTGCGGCAGTAATATCTTGACGAAGTCAGCTTCTTGGTACGTATATGAGATAAACCCATCGAATGTTTTATTCTCATCCAGCTCACATTCATGAATGTAATTAATTATGGAGCTAAAATGGATGAAATCGGTTCACTGCCTCCCTAGTCTTCATATACGAGATGTGTTTGGAAAATAACGGAATGTTCTGCGACTTCAATGGTATAAAGTGTCATGAATTCTTGCCTCAAGGTCAAACTAAGGTCAAACTTGTCTATAAGTAGTATTACCCACAAGTTCAATGCCGTTTTCGTGAAGCAATCCGAAAAAAACGCCCGGGTTTTTGTAAAAAAAATTCATGGCTTTCTGCTCACTTTTGCTCAATTCTGCTCACACTTCGTTGCTTATTCGTGAATTCTTGACCAAAAACAATATTGCAACGATGCCCCAGCCTCTATATTCCCCAGACATGGCTCCGTGTGACTCCGTCCGAGAGAACCTTAAAGGGTCAGGGCCGTCGTTTTACAAGTACAGATAGCATTAAAAGGGCATCGCTGAAAGAGGTATAGGCTATCCGAAAAATCGAGTTTGAGAAGTACCGAATCGAGTTTCGACAATTGGAAGAAACGCTGGAATAAGTGCATAATAGCGAATGGAGACTATGGAACATTAATGTATTAATAAATTCCGTTATTTTTAGAACACATCTCGTACTTGATATAAAGATTTTCGTTATTCTGGTTGACTTTATGCCACATAACAGAGAAAAGTGATCGTATTCTCTTGAACAAGCCGTAGTTCGTTGTCAAATATTGCTGAAATCGAACCATGAATTACCCCAGCACTCATAAATTATATATAGTTACTTTCACGATTCCAGTATATAGTTGGCAGTAATGAATATATCGGCATCTGTGTGGATTTTCTTAATGAATTTATGCTGAAATATTTTAACGAGCATTATTTAGTTCAATGCCAATATAAATGGAAACAGTTCAGATCTTAGCCTCACCTCAATATACCCAATATAACGATTTTCGACCTTACATTTGATTTAATACCACTTGAATCGTTCAATATGTGGGTCAGTACATATCGATCAATATTTGATTTAAGTTAAATAGACATATTCTGTTGACCACAATGTGTTTTAGCTTAAAATGTTAATGAACTCCGTCTAGACCTTGGTTCCGCCCCCATTTACTTAATTTAATGATTTCCCACCTTCCGATTACCTTTTCTCTTATATATTCAATATATTAAATTTCATCCCTTTCGCTGATTTTATATCGCATAATATATAAGATTGATATAACAACAAACTATTTCAATAAACTAATTCGAATATTCATTTTTTCATTCGGTACTAAAAAGGAGTGGTTTCGGTATGTATAATACTTTCCCAAAATATAATAAATTTTGTTAGTTAGGCTGTATATATAATTTATATAATTATTTAGGATATTAAGAAAATGTAATAATGCAACAAAGCGAGGCTATAACCTATAGTTTAAGTTAATATGATTCCAAATTCCAAAAACCATTTATAATTTTATCGAATAACAAACATTAAATTTATGTGCGACATTTCGTAATATACAGTTTTGCCACGACCTGGAAATATTTTCTCGCCTTTGAGCCTTACAAGTTGTGAAAGTAAAAAACTTTCGTTTGCGGTCGAACTTAGCCCCTCTTCATTTCTTTGCACTATATATTTTCAATATTTCTAAATGTCGTGTATTTTGAGCAAATTTTTCATAAGTCATTCATATTATATATTATAACTCATGTAAAAATTGTCACTATTAGATAAAATTACAAATTATTTGCCAAAAGTTTATTTTAATTTGCCATGACGTTTACCGAACTAACTGTTAAATAAAATGAAATATATTGATATTGTGCGAATAATTACTGTTGAAATGTCAATTAAATCAACTTCCGTTCTTTTCCACAGCCTTTTTTGTTGTTGCACAAGTGGCACACAACAGCGCCAACTCGATTTATTTCATTTAATTTTGGTATTTCCACCATTCGTTTTCGACAAAAGGAAATGCAATTCCATACCGAAATAGTCTACCGAAAAACAAAAACTGTTGCCATATAACATAAAAATAAAAAAAATAAAAAACGGGAAGTAGCGGCAAAAATAAATAATTTTGGCCAACATCCAAAAAAATTGTTTGCGCTGCGGGCGCAATTGATTTATGTAGGTACATATAAAAATATGCACACGTAGAAATAAATACATATACACACATATGTACACACCTGTGTATATAATAACTGCTGAACGTAGTAATAACAACAATTGGCCTCACAGCACAAATTGGGTATTGGAAACGCTAGCGGGGAAGTAACAGCGCCAGGTGAGTGCTTTCACCGTTGGCTATACATGCATACATCTATAGACATATACACATGTATGTATATATATGGTCTGTTGCAACTGCCGTTTAGCTGGACCACTGGGTGTTATTTCGCCTGACAGTGCCACGGCAGCGACCACCTAGCCATAGTGGCCACCAGTGCTTCGTTGACAGCGCTGGTATTTTCGCTGGCAAATAAATATGCGCAATAACCAGCAGCAATCAGGCAGCCAGCCAACCAACATGCAATGAGCAATGGTAGCAGCAGCTTGGCAACCGGGCAGTCAAACAACCGAAAACCGTTTACAATTAAATTTATTTTTTAATAGAATTACATTGGTTATATAGCGGTATTTATTGGTTGCGCAATCGTCGAACAATTCATTCAGCCGAAAATGATTGCATGAATATTTAAAGTTTGCTGGTTTATGATGATTACCAGATATTACCACCGAGGGCAAGTACCCACCCTTTCGTATACTTTTTAAATGATTGTTGCTGTTGTTATTGTTGTTGGTGTTACTTTACATTGACATTAAATATGAGTGCCATAAATTTAACTACGGCGCGCAGCTGTAAGCTATTTGTACTAAGTTCAGCGTACTTTAGAAGATTAAATATGGGAGCGTATTACAAATTTGTACCTCTAATAGTTATTTGGATCAATATAATTGTGCAAATTAATTATATTATGTTTGAATATTCACATTCTCCACACAAACAAGACTAAAATTTCTTGTTTCTAAAATAGGTTTCACTAGGGCTAAGTCAAAATCGAAAAACAAACAACGAATAATTCTCATTCGTAGACTTTATTTGAGATTTATTTTCACAAGTATTAAGTGGGGTGTTCAAAAATTAACGGGAACTTTAGATTTCTTAAAAAAAGATATATTGATTCTTCTACATTAATATTGTCGCCTTCAAAATAGTCTACATCTGATGTTATGTACTTATGCCAGCGCTTCTTCCAATCGAATTTGTCGAAACTCTTCTTAAACTCGATTTTTGGGATAGCGTTAGCTCTTTCAGCGACGAGCTTTTAATGTCATCTATACTTGTAAAATGACGGCCCTATCCCTTTAAGGCTTTGCATATTTTTGGAAAAGGAAAAAGTCACACGGAGCCATGTCTGGCGAAAATGGAGCTTGGGGCGTCGTTACAATATTGTTTTCGGTCAAGAACTCACGAACAAGCAACCGGACGTTTTTTTTCGGATTGCTTCACGCAAACGGCGTTGAACTTGTAGATAGTACTCCTCATTGACCGTTTGACCTTGAGGCAAGAATTCATGATGCACTATGCCATTAAAGTCGAAGAACACAATCGAGTACATTCCCGGTACTTTCTGAGCACATCTCATATATTATATATTTCTGAACCCCTTAGCCGATGTATTCATTCTGTTTCTTGTATTCTCTGAAATCTCAAGATTAAGCATCTAAGAATGGAATGACTTAAATCACGATAGATGACATCACGGAAAGACTTAAGGACATATAAAAGATGCTTAAATAATGCATAACGGCTATAATATTAGTACGTTCATTTAAGATCTGTGAAGCTTTGCAATGTGGTTCTGAACGTTGGGAAATATAATACTTGCCGTCACAGACATTTTCTTGGGAAATGATGGAGAGGTGATTTCAATTTTTGGTTAACTAAACAACGACGGCTACCATGTTCGGATTATCATCAGACACTGCTTCCTTGAAATTAAGGTAGGGAATTCAAAATAATAAATATTTATAAAATAAATATATTATTATAAAATTAAATATATTATAAAATAGATATATATATATAAAATATGTAGCCGTATAGGATATTTATGGTATATTACAGTGGTTGGAATTTTATAGCACAATTGTGCTAGCTTTCATCGCACTTACGCTCTATCGTCCAGTCGCTGTCGAGACAGCAACGAAACAACATCACGCATGGTGGTATTGTTAAGGCAAATGTGCTTTCGCGAAATGATTTATGATTATGAATGCTTTGTGTTGTCAAACATTGCATTTTGTGTTTTACGTAATTTAAATACCAAAAAGTTAAGGTTTTTAGGTTCCAATATATTTCTCTTAATCGTAAAATGTGTAAAATGAATAAAGAAGTATGAATTTGAAAAAAATTCTCAAAATGTCACGTTAAATAGTTCTTTACTTTCGTGTTCACTGTCATAGACCCAGTTGCTTTCATGCCGAACACTGGTATATTTCTCATCATTAACCAGTGCGTTATCTTCCGGCCTTTCCAAAGAAAATTATTTCTAATCAGAAGTGAAGAAAACGTTGTTCGCTCTTATCCTAATATCCATTAAGTGATTTCATACTTTTCTCTCCTTAAGCGCAAATGTTTGTGTCAACAATTCAATCGAGAGAAGTAAACCGCTGATTCATGGTGCAACATTTATTAAGTGATATTATTTTACTTAAATAGAGTGGTTGTGCTAGCTGCCAACTGCCGTAAGATTGACAATCGGTAAAATGCGCTATTACCGGAATACACTATCTACAACAATAAGAATAACTACATATTTATATTTAGTGCACAGTACAACCGCTTAGTGGCCAAATAGCCAATAATCATGGTTCAGATCAATGGCGGGGCAAGACTGCATTCAAGTTGTGAACTGCTCACACAGTTAACAGCTGCCATTAAGTTTTAATTCCACTAAAAGCTTATTATAGTTGTATTATGATTTCCACATTCCTGTCAATTCGTTGTCATTGCGCTGCGCCATAGCCGTGCTTAGTGACGCAAACTCCTTTTGAAGGTGGAAGACTTGATTCACTGTTTGCAACTGGCAGAGATTTGTAATAAAGTAATTGCCGATAGCATTGCTTTTAAGCTAACTGGTTAAGTGGCGGTCCGTTAAGCCAGCTGATTAATGCACTTCACCATGTATCAACTTAAACGCGGACATATATCGATAACCCTCGTTTTAAGTAATGAGAAACTAAGAAAATGTAAATTTATTAACAGCGAAGAAGATCAGTTATGCTGCAATTTCTTTTCTACAATTTTCAGAAATTACTTCAATTTGTATATCTGAAGTCATCTTAAGAGAAATTAAAAAAAAAAGTAATTTTATATAATATGTTAAGGTCTTCAAACTTCATGCATTTCTTTTAGCGACCGGGTGCGAAGGTCTTTAACTCCTTCTGAGTGAACTTCTATTTATGTCTTTAATCAACTCCTCCTTTCTTCTCTATAGCGAATGTGGTTCGGAAACGGAAAATACACGACGATATGCAGACAAATGGACTTATCCGAGCGAACCTGTCGCGAAGAAGAAGAAGGCGAAGACTCTTTCACTCTGTCAACTCACCGACTCATATCTCCGCTATCGGCACAGCCAAATTGGGCGACTTAGACTAAAACTCTTGCCCCATCCGTATTCGTAATTTCCGTTGCGTGAGACTTCCTTTTGTTTCCAAACATGAAAAAGTTATTCGCAGGACGAAATTTTGAATTGAATAAAGAGTATATCGACGCGATAGAGGTCTACTTTGCAAACATCCACAAATCTTATTTTTCTATATCACTACTTATACTTAAAGACTTAATTTTAGCAAATCTAAAAAACAACCAAGTCCAACATTGAATTGTTGACGCCGTTATGTTAACTCGAATTTTTCTTTGGGTGCGAGCACTTAGAATACAATATGGTCCATGCCTGTTCGTACAGCTCATTACATCTGAATTTACATTACTCATCAGTGCAAACACTAAGAAGTTCTAAAAATGTTCACGGAAGATTTCTCTTCCGCTTGCTGTTGCACCATAAAACATCACCCGAATAGTTCTGAGTACGTAGACCCGAATGACATATGAACTTCTAAATATATATGCCGAGTGCTTCGGTGTCCCCACACAGACAAGTGGATTCTTCGATCTCCATACGAAAGCAAAACATGTATTAAAAGCCTTAAATTTGTTTTCCCATTAGCGAGAAAAGTGATGTTGGAAGTTCTGCCGCAAATGGGTACAGTGCTTTACAGATGTAATACGCTATCTACGCTATTTGGGATATTTTCCACAATTCCAGTTATAGGTGTTGGCCAATGATGGCCAATTATTGCCTAAAATATATTCAATAATATTATTATGATTCCTCTGCATAATTTAGTGAAATTATATCTTTATTGAAGGTACTACTCAGTCCATCAAAAAATGTTATTGAAAATCACTTCGAAGGTAAAATAATCAGATAAAATTCTTGCGCAATAATATTAACATGTGCAAATCATTTCTGGCGCCACAAATGTGCAGATATTAAAATCAGTGATGTTGGAAGTTCTGTCATTAAATGCTAAAGGCTCATAAAATTTTCTCATAAACTTCTCAGCCCCAAGAAACGTCCAACTGTGTTGAAAGCGAGCGTGCTTGGTCACACTAGGACGGGGATTCCAACAACTACATATACCCAGCAGTAACTGCGACTATTTCAAAATTAACAAAACACCATTTTTAGGTGTACTGAGAGAACCATGGTCTTGCATACTTTCAAAAAATTATTTTGTCACTGTAGATGGAGTTTGATTCCCATATTCCCTTATTGTCCATAAGAAGCATATAGTGAGCAAGGCTCTTAGATACAAAATTGCAACAGTCTACGTCATAAACAAAAAACAAACTGTCAAACTTTCATGGTAACTGTAAACAAAGTTATTTAGTACTTGCCTTTATGACGTCATGAAATAATTATAATTTGTTAATTCATATGTCTAATGCAATTCATACTTCTTTTTGAAAGAAAACTGTCGAAATCTCTTTTTTTTATCATTCTTGGCCGGAAGTCACACACAGGTCACACACAGGGACAATGACTGAGGGGCAATTGTAACATTTCATGGCTTCGAACACTAGTTCGAATGCTCTCCAAACTAGCTTCTCTCGAAACTGTCATTGTATAGATTTGCCGCTTATATGCCATCGTATTGGTTGCTTAACATATTCACGCCACGTCATCGCCAAATACTTTCAAGAACAGCGAACGCAGGAGCCAGCCTGCACACCAGGCGCTAATTAATTCTCAACATTTGGCAAAACTATTAAACTCATATAAAGTGGCAAACTTTTAGGCGTATAGCCAATAGTCAAGTGTCCAAGCAGGAAGCTACGTGGAGAACATTTTCCCCCACTACAACACACTACTCGTGCACATACCGGAATATATATATATATATATATATATATATATGTATGTATTTATATGTGTGTAAGTATAGAAATTGTGTTTTAGTTATTGTACGCCTGGCTTGTAATTTGTCGTTGTTGATATTCATACACGAAATTTAATTGTTGGGGAATTGATGAAACGTGCAGCAGCGGGGCAATTAAGACATGCTCACTAAAAAGAGCGGAAGGAGTAACCGAAATGCCACGAATATTCACTGCCTTTATATAATAAATATGCATACAAACTTAATACTGGGCCTTTTATAATTTAATTATAAAAGGATAAATTAGTTGATGAAAGTAAAGGTGTCGGTTTAATGAAACAAATCTCAAAAGTTCAAGAGAGATTAGCCTATCGTACAAAAAATATTTATATCACTGAAAGTTGAAGTCCCAAGCGAGGTACATCAATATCGACACGTTGACATACTCGGAGAAACATGCTGCGGTACCTCAAGTCTGGTGAAGCTTTTATTTAGGAATAAGTTATATGAAGTTTAAGGAAAACCCTTAAGACATTAAAGCTTCACTGCAGCATAAACTTGGCAAATCTGTACTGCGAGGGGATTAGTTGAGACGAAGCGTCCGGAGTACAATTGTTTACTTTGTTTTCCACGGTATTTCAGTACCTTTCCAAAACTAACAGCTTTAGTGAATTCCTAAACAGCTCGCTAATTTACGACCAAGCTTCGACATAAGTTTCGCATACAAAAAAAATTTTTATTCGGGAATTAAGGAAATGTTGGTTCAAGGTTAGGGTTAGCAGACTCGAAGCTGGTAAAGGTTCTCAATTTCCGAAACGTATTTTGATTTTCCGATACCACTTTGATTTTAAGAGACATACGACATGAAGGAAACAGGACGAAATCCGAATTTCAATATTAGTTTTTATACTCTGTGGATAGATTTTTATAGCATCTCATTGATTCGAATAACTTCTGGTTTTTATCATGGCCAAATAAGAGTTTGCGACCAGTAATGCTTGGTTAGTTGGTGGAACATTGAGGTTTGAGGTCAAAGTAATGCCTCAATGAAAGCGGCAGCTCTTAAACTATCATTTGATTCGAAGTGAGTCCAATTATATTGCATCTTCCGATTAATACTTTCCAAGTTTCTGAAGAGTTCATTTTTAAGTGACCTTGATGACCCCTACTATATTACTGAATTCTCTTCTCCTAATAGTAGAACACTTTTGGTCTGTTCTCCATGCACAATACCCTTAAATAATTTTGTTTTCAAACTGCATTACTTCCTGCATTGCTGGTGTTCTAAGACCTGCTGTGTTCCTCTAACAACAATTGTTTCAAGCAACCTTTGAAGAAAACGAATGGTCTTGGACAGCTAATGGAGACTTAGTGTCGGACCAAGTTATGGCGGACCGCTGCTCATTATTTTCTATACCTATAGCATTGGGCCCCAAATATGTGTTTACTAAGTTTCTCAATAAAAGACTCTTGATTGTTTCTTTCTATAACCTTGGCCAGTGGGACTCGCCTTAACGTAGAAGACCTTTGAATTGCCGCAGGGCTGTCCACAAAAAAATGGACTTGCTGGTTAAAGTAGCGGTCCAACTGACGCTTTTTGTTAAACCCACAAGCTTAGCCTGAATCAGCAAATCTCTGGGTTGGTTGCTTCAAATTACGATCCACCTTCTGTTTTGCTCCTCTTCGCTTCTATACCGTGGGTTTTTTTTTTATAAATTGCGAAGGAATCTTCCTTTACCACAGCTATACCAAAATCATGCAAGCAGAATTTCAAAACAAACAAAAAAAACCAAACAAGCTACAATCCCTACAAAGTACATCAAAAGCTGTAATCTCAAGCGAACAGACAGTAAATATCACCGAAGGTACGAATATTCAGAGAGGTAAGAAAGTACTGCTTACGCATTGGTGCTGAAATTCAAATACTATTAAATTATATCATATCTCATAAGAGTGCATACATCATTTGCATATGAACTACAAACATATGTACCGGCATACATATATGACTTGCTCTTGAATAATTACGACAAGTTGCAAGATACAAGGCTTTACGTCTTGTTGCAAACGTAGTGTAGCACATACCGCACGCCACGCACGCCACGCACGCCAGGCACGCATTCAAAATATTGCTGTTCTGTAAGCTTCACAATTGTTGTGAAAAACGACGGAGATACGAGCGTGTGGCAATAAATTAGGCTCGACATTATCAGACTAGCCAGACCACAGTCGGCTGGGATTGCATACGCACTTGGAAATGGTAGACATGCGTAACATGAAAGACCATATTGTGGCTTAAATTTATGCTTTTGAGACAGTTTTTCGCTAAATTTTTTAAATGCCTCTATAAGTTGTATTAAATGACAGGCAAGCTGAAAAGTTCGTACAATTTTAAAGAAAAATTCATATTTTTTGGCCAAACTCGATTTTATTCAATATATTTGTCATCGAGTGTAATACACCGATTTTTCCGATCTTTCAACTTTTCGACATCGTTTTTGTGTTGAAAAAATAACGGGAGTTTTCGTTTTTTGAAAAAAAATATTTATTCATTTATTTACATTAATGTTGTCACCTTAAAAGCAGTCTCCCTTCGATGTTATGCACTTATGCCAACGCTTGTTCCAATCGCCAAAACACTTCTCAAACTACATTTTTGGGATAGTCTTTAGCTCTTTCAGCGTTGCTGTTTAAATGTCATCTATACTTGTACGACGGCCCGTGCGCTTTAAGGTTCTCTTTACTTATGGAAATTGGAAAAAGTCACACGGAGCCATGTCTGGCGAATATGGAGACTGGGGCGTATACAGTATTGTTTTTGGCTAAGAATTCACGAACAAGCAACGAAGTGTGAGCAGAATTGAGCAAAAGTGCGCAGAAAGCAAAGAGTTGTTTTTCCACAAATCCGGACCTCTTTTTCGGATTGCTTCTTGCAAATGGCGTTGAACTTGTAGATAGTACTCCTTATTGACCGTTTGACCTTGAGAGAAGAATTCATGATGCACTGCGTCATTAAAGTCAAAAAACTTGAAATGGGCCTTAGTCTCGCCGATAGTTTCCTCATTGTCACTAAATTTCTTCCCTCTCTCTCTCTACCCCAAAAAAATCTCTGCGGCGAGTACGGATAACACGGTAGCTGAAATTCGAAACTTGTAATAAACTAATAATGTAATAAGTCTAATGTAATTTTGCCATCACTTTCATTGATATGAGACACAGTGATAGTTGTCTTGATTTTTTCCCATACCCAAATATTTACGATCGACCAATCCATAACTTTGATATCTTAAGGGTATTAGCCATCCCGATCGTCTTAATGTTGCAATCATCCGTAACCATTTGTGAATTTCTCTGAATTTATTATATTTGATGACGTACTTAGCAGTTCCTTTGGGACGTCCATTACGTTCTTTGTCTTTCGTGTTCATATGGCCTTCACGGAATTTAACAATTGACCCTCGAATGGTTGCTTCATCTTCGCAGTGTCCGGTTGATGCGCACCAAGTCACTTTTTTGCATTAACTACATTCTTTTTAACGAAGAATAGTGTTAGATTCAAACAGAGCCCTCAAACCAATTGAAGAAGCTTATGAAATTTGTATACGTGACTTTTGAAGATTATGTCTAACTAGAAAAATAAATATTAATTTATAGAGCTCAGTTGACTTCAAGGTTGTGTTCATTAAGAAACATTTAATACTAGCCGATACATTCAGTAAATACCAATCAGAGGGAGAAAAATTAACCACCAGAAATTAAACACCCTACTTCGGTATTCGCCTACAGCATACTAAGAACAACATGGTGTTCTAATTATCCTAAAATGTTCCGTCCGAATTATAAGGAATAAAGTCCATTAGAGGAACAGAAAAACACTGTAATGAATATACGAGGACTACAAGAATATCGACCGTCTATTTTTGATAGCAAAACACATTATACTAGGAAAAATAATCTAACGAAATTAGTATAAAGTCAACCGCATGCTGAGAGGATCAGAACCAAATCCACATATTTTTAGATGAAATTATTTCAGTTGCTGGCCGATATGATGCAATAAATACAAATGGAGGGGCGGATTTCCTCATATTCACTCTAGGTCAACATGTTTTCTTAGTTCAATTAAAATATTACGCAAATTGTCTAATATATGGGACAAAATGGCAAACGGATGGTTATAGTCCTTAATGTACGGCATATGGTGTAATAAATAAATATTTATTTTATTCATTTGAGAAAAGAGTTGCCGTATGTCAATTATACTGCATATGTATAACTTTTTCCATGCTTTACTTGCTACTTGGGTTTACTGTACATCTTGAATTGAAATAAGCTGTTAGAACTTAAAATAGGTTATTTTCAGAATTCCACAGGTGGAGATGGAATATATGAATCAAGTTTAGAGTTTATGAGAAATATGTATTAAATCTCGCAGACGATTCATTTTGCATACATTCTTTTTAAGTAAAAAAAAATTTTTTTATTCTACTATCTACTTTGTTTGGAAAAAAGATGTTCGGGAAAGAGGTTTTCGAATATTCTTGCAAAGTTTAATTTTTATACTCTCGGAGCATATTGCTACAGAGTATATTAGTTTTGTTCACCTAACGATTGTTTGTAACACCTAGAACTAAACGAGTTAAATATGGACATATATATATATAAGTGATCAGGATGAAAAGACGAGTTGAAATCCGAGTGACTGTCTGTCCTTCCGTCCGTCCGTCCGTGCAAACAATAACTTGAGTAAAAATTAAGATATTTTGTGTAATTGGACAACTGCCACGCCCACAAAATGCCATTAATTGAAAACAGATAAAGTGCTATATTAAGACATAAACGTGTTATTTAGTAAAGAGGATCTCAGTGGGGTGGGGCATCTGTGGGCAAAAAATTTTGTAAAAGTGGGTATGGCACCGCCCTTTAACAGGTTTAATATATGTATATATCAGAAACTGTTAAAGTTATGTCAACCATAATTGCTCCGAGTAAGTTTTCCGAGCATCTCCTCACATACTGAGAAATTTGGTAAAATCGGATAATAACTATGCCCACCTCCCATACAAAAGTTAAGTAGAAAACTACTAAAAGTGCTATAACTAGCTGAAGGAACACGTTAGAAACATTAAGTGTGGCAGAAAATATCATACGGAAGGGTTGCATAGGAAACCGTGTAACCGTGTAACTTACAGTTTTGATGATGGCTGTGACACCGCTCACTTTTAGGGGAAATCGCATATCTCAAGAACCCCTTAGTTCTCTTCAGTTTTTGTCTACTCGTTCTTATTACTATACTTATTTCTATTCTAATTCTTATTCGTCTTTTTCTTTAGATTTTGTCTTCTTATTTCTTCCACCGCATTTCTCCCCACTGTTATTCCCCACTTCTATGCTTTTAAAATTTCTCTTTGAGTTTGATTAATTGTAGTATCGCATAGGCTCCTGCATTTTTGATTTGGCTTATCGTAACTCAGCCTTGTACATATTAGTTGTGATTTGGTTTATTCAAATTTTCAATTTCTGTTTTTCTTTTCTCTTTCCAGTTTTTGGTTTGTTATTATTTCTTGCCGAAAAATATCGTAAACAAAATCAAGAGTCTTCACATTCGTTTTCCGTTTTGTGAAATTAATATTTTTTAGTCTTTCGCTTGGCTCTAGTAGGCAGCACTGCTTTGTTTTCTCAATTCAATGTTATTTATTCTTGCTTTAAATTATTTTTTGCGTGGATTTTGTTTTGTTTAGCAGTTCCTTCGCACTTTTGTTTGGATTGGGCATAACTTTCTGAAGTTTGTCATTAGAAAATTTGCATAACCTCGCAGCTGTCTACCTAGCCTTCTAAGGCCACCGAATCGGCGTCTCAACCCTCGGGTCTACATCGCAATTTAAATCGGTATACATTCGCCTTTACCATAGATACGAAAGCTTCGAAAGTGCTAGCGTGCTTCGGATGTATTTATATATACATATTTTATACATGTATATATATGTATATATATATATATATTATATATACCTCCCAATTGTATGTTTGCATAAATCTTCTGTTGCTGCTGCTGGCAGTTAGCTGATTTTCTGGCACTTTCCGATTGTTTGTCTGTGTGTTGTGTTGTGGAGGCGTGTGCTAACCCTCAATTCACACGCAAAGGCATCTGCTCCTTGCTGCAAATTATTTGACAATTTCCGAGCAAAAATGTTTGTCGACATTATTAATTGTTTTGACGTTGATTAAAGCAAATGGAGCATTTTAAAAGTGCGGAAGTGTGAGTAAGGCATAGCTGATTATCAAGAAAATGAGGGCGCTTTGTTCTTATGCATATGTCACATATGTGTGAAAAATGCGAAAAATATTGATTTTAGAATGTTTAATATTTTAATGAGGATATTTTCTCTTTCAGCTATTTATAAGACAGGGAGTACACAATATTATGAGAATATCGTAAACATATAAATACTAGAACGCTTTTAAATATTGTTGTAGTCATTCCTATTCTAATCGTTGTATAAGCCTCACACGTTTACTAAATTAATTTTAGCTACCAGATAGCGGAACTCGAGAAAATATAAGAGTGTATGATGTCTATTTTAAGGCATTCGACTGAAGCTGTATTAATATGAAATAAGTCCCTTAAGTCGCTTAAATATTATACCCCTTTTTATAAAATTTAAATACGGCTATTTAATTACTTATTTATAATTATTTGCTTAGGTATTTATTTATATTAAATACGGACTCAGATTTGTCTGCTGACAAAATGTTGTTCTCACCTCGATGAGTTTATCCAATCCACAATCCAAATTTTGTAAATTATTGTCACATATATATATATAGCAAAAGCACCTCTCTCTGACAAAGCTAGAGACCAGAGTTAATATTTTATTGTTTACACGGCACGAGGAAACTTTTCCTGGGCAGAGTCATATTTGTTAGTAAACCTTGGCATCTCCCTGTATCGGTATACCTTTTTGAAGAATGTGGAATACGCTAAACCGCTTCTAAATCGCTCACTAACACAAGTATTTGAAGTTATACATCGATCAGATCAACAAGGTTTAACTTATCTCTTCTAACCTAATGGATCTTATAATGAATTTTTATGTATAATGTTGCATTGATTAAAAAGAACTTCAGTAAACGGTGTGTCCAAAGCATAGAAAAAGAGGTGTTGAACATTATATTATTAAAAAAGAAAGGAATTTCTACGATACAAAGGGCATTCCTATGCTTTGGATCTGTTAGAAAGTTAAGATCTCTTAGAAAAAGGAAAAGGATGTGTTTCAAAGTTCATTAAGCCCACACTACCTAATGCATTTACAGGGTATGGCTTCTTGTATGCCGTTATAAAGAAATTGAATAATTTTGAACAAATAACCACATTTCAATTTCGAAGTATTTACATTTAATTGTCTCTATACAATTGATTTAGTCTACTTTATGAATAAAGCATTATTGGCCAAACTAGCTACATTAGCTGAAATTTTCTTTAGTTTGTCTTTGCAGTTTTTTTATTGCCTTAAGATCATCAATGGCCCGAGAATTGAACCCTTTGTTTTACAAGAGAGCCATCAAAGGAAAATCTTGGAATTTTCGTTATTCGTCATCGCAAATTTTTTTTGTATTAGTTGTCCGGAGAGGTTTTGTTACCAGAGCAGAATAGTTTTAATGGATAAATAATGGATCTCGAATTGACTTCCTGTTCTCGAAATATGGAAATTTTCCCTAAGAACATCGCCAAACCGTATATATCCGGCATGGTCATAAAAATTTCATAACAAGAAATTTGGTTCTGCGTCAACCATTTCAGAGGCCCTTCGACAGTATTACAAGCAATGTGGACGTTCGGTCGGCAATATCCCTTGTACTAATGCACTTTATATAAAATTGTTTCCACCAACGGCAAAATGCTGAGCGCGGCAATGTTACGACTTTTGTGGATTCTAGTTAACATTATCTCTTATTTCTCTTTCAGTTCGGCAATAAACTGTATGCAGACGATTTCTCACTGCCTCGTGCTCAACTTAATTCGCTGCCAAACGAGGAATAAGGTTGTTGTCAGACGTTGCCTATTAGTCACGATATTTTCGACGTTAATACAACTGAACGACTATTTTCAATGTAAAGCGACACAACTTAGCGTAATATGTAATAATGGTCCAATCCAATTCTTGTTTAGAATTGCTTTCAATTGGGATTAATCAAAATTTACTTACCGATGTAATAGTTGGCGAACACTGTATTTTTGTGCTCTCACAATATGTTGCACAGAGTATAATAGCTTAATAGAGGTTGTTTGTAACACCTGAAACTAATCGAGATTGTTATAGGGTTATGTATGTCAAATAGATCAGGATGACAAGAGGAGTTGAATTCCGAGTGACTCACTGTCCGTCCTTTTAAGTAAAATTGAGATATCTTGATAAAACGTGGTACAGTTGTTCCTGGACACTCCTAGTTGATATTGCAGATAGGTGAAATCGAAAATATGAAAATGGGCGAAATGGAATTACAAACACACCTACCTCTAATTGAAACACAATTTTAAATTCCAACTGACTCTTTAACTTTACAGTATACAAATCAAGCACTAATGAAGATATTAGCATAAAACTTTGCGCAAACAGTGCCTTCAGTAATATCCAAAAGCGGACCAAAACTTTTCCAGCCCCCTCATACCGAACATGCGGACTTCAGTGTCTATAGTTGACTTTTTCCAGAAAATATCGGTCAATCTGGAAGAAGAGTATAATAAAATTCAGGGAGCATATTTGAGTGATAATAATTTGCCTTTGTGTCAAAAAATGGATAAAATCATTAGAATATTTTCCCTAGTACCCATATACCTGATATAAAGATTTTCAAACTTCTGTTTGGCTTATCATGAACTATAAATGTCATGTTTTTGGTTGAGTTTATATCTCATCACAAGGTATCTCAATAAAATTAAGAGAGAGTTTTTAATTGGCATTATGTTATTTGGTAGTAAAAATTATGGATATCGGCATGTACCTTCTCATGACACTAACATGATGATTATAGATGATTTGCCTTAGTTAAATTGACTTTATTAGTATATGATGCATAGCAAAGGTTAATATGATGAAAATTGTGAATGGTTTTGATGTTTAAAATTTGCGAGAGTATAAAATGTTTGGTTATAACCGAACTTAGCTCTTCCTTCTTATTTACCAAATAAATTCTTCTAAATATAGATATCATAAAGCGAATGTGTATCTGAGTCGGAAAAAAATTAAGTGTAATATATTTATTGCTAAAATAATATAAAAGCAGGTTTCCAATATTTCTCAAAATTGGTTTTTACGAAATAACATTTTACCTTTCCAAATCACTAGTATTTATACAACACTATAAATGGAATGTAATTTCAAATACGTTCCTTTTTTTGAAATATGAAGCTTAGCATGTGCTTAGCGCGCTTTAGAGCTAATAAATTTTACCGTATTTTATTGACGGCTTAAAGCCGAACAAAATGAATAAAATGACTGCAGCAATCATGTGCAAAATGGAAAAATGAAAATTCGTGACAGTTGATTGAGAAACCGCTTTTAATATCGCAAATTTCTCTGTATATGCGAGTCATATTGTTATTTGTGTGCAAATGAATTGGCCATCAAATACATAAGTAAACAATGAACGCTGCTGATGGACAGCGAGGCGTATTGAACGACAAATACGAAAGAAAGGCCAAATGAAGGGTAAATGTGCAGTCGACATTTCGAAAGTCAATTGCATTTAACATTTTCTAAATAAAATGCAAATAAATTGAAATACACTGGGAGAAAGAGAGCAACAATGGAGCGCATGAAGTGACAGCGGAATTAAAACAATGTGAACAGACGACAATCAAAGTCGCTCCTACTACAACAAAGGCAATGACTCACAAAGCAAACGTACTATATGACCAAAATTGATTAGAAAACTGTCAATGAATTCAATAATATCAATTTGGGTAAGTGTATGTTTGCAGTTAGTGCAAATAAATGCTGAAAAACTTCAAAAACATATGTGGGTTCGGATAAGACCCCTGCAGACATATCAAATAGTTGCGAAAGCTTTGATGTTCTCCCATTCTTCCTAGCAACTCACTTGGATCGCATATCATTAAAAGTTAGCCACTCAAAGAAATAATTGCTATAAGGTTCAGTCGTCCCGATGGCACACCCTGTATTCTATCGATTGAAACTACCTTGTCTTTGAAAGGGAAATATTAGGAAGAAAAAACCTGTGACAACACTTAGCTCGCTTTTGCTTCGACGTGGTAAATTTTAGATACTATATCTGATACTTACTGAAGTAGTTTTGAGACGCAGCAAGGCCAGGTGCATTTAGGAAACTTATATTACTAATTCTAAAAGCAACTAAGGATATCAATAATTTATATCTGAGTTCTGAAACAGTATTACTAAAACGTATATACAGATAGATTTTATGAAAAGATTTTGATGACGACAACGTAGATGTTTGATTCAAGCATTTTCATTCTGTCCCTTTTCAGAAAAACGGAAAAGGAGCAATATCGGTCGGTACTTCGATACTTGTTTTTAGAAGGGAAATCGCGTAGTGAAATTAAATAGCTCATGGATCCTGTAAACAGCAATTCTCCTCCTCTTATGGCGACCATCAAAACTTTAATAAGTTTCAACGTGGTCACAAGTCCGGATAACAAGCATCCAGACCACTTAACAGCAGTATTTCATGCTATTTAAACTTAATCCGAAGGAGTTTCTGCGCCGTTTCGTGACTGCCAACGAAAAGTGGAACTTCTGGTACACACTAAAGACCAAGAAACACTCGAAACATTGGACTTCACATGTTAAACCTGCTCCACAATATTTGGAGGGTGTCCCATCGGCAGGAAAGGGAATGGTCAACGTTTTCTGAGATTCACAAAGTGTGAACTAGATCAACTACCTGGAGAGGGACATAACGGTCACTGGGCTGTATTATGTCGAATTTTTGGGAAAAAATTACTCTTCCACCATGAAAACGCATCGGTGCATACCCCCGGTTGAATTAGACTACGAACTGCTGCAGACATTAAAGAATTAGCAAAATCGCTAAATCAAGTGTATCGAACTAAATGGAGACTAAGTTGAGTACTAAATCGTAAAATTTCAAAAAATTTCATTTGTTCTTTTGCTAAATATTTCGGACCGGCCTTCAATATACATACTATTTATTTTCATGCCTATCAGGCATACCGCGTTGGGTCATTGAGTTAAATGCAACACGCCCGCCTGCAGATAAATCTAATTTAATTTCGCATTCGCTGCTGGCATGGCTGTACGGCACAGTACTACGAAAATGAGTTAATTTTTAACAACACGTGCTGATCTAACCCAGGAGTGAATTGGAGAGCCTTAATTCATATACTACGCCATCTACGGCAAATTTCAGTTAGATTTATGGGTCTAATTTCAATAGCTTTGTTGCAGTCTTGACTTTTGTGTTTAAAACAAAAATCTATATAATTTCACTCTGGATATATTTATTTGGAAAGGGTGTCAAGGGTATATACGCTGCTGCGTTTCGGATAAAGATACCATCTATCTCTATTTGTGTAAAAATAACTTTGGTAAAGGTTTGAGTGTTACTTTTATATCCACCTCTTCGGAGAACTGTTTGAACAATTCATTTATTTGTTAAGGATGTTTTTTGACACTCGAATGACTACTCCAAATGATGGCAGTTTTGTACCTGTTTGCAGATAGGCATGGAACCCAATGTGTCGGCGAAATATTTCCACATTTCCCACTACCCGAAATACAAAAATACACGCCTGGACATACGAGCGTTTCTAACAACCGCCTACCCCACATTTCTGGCGAAATTTAGTGCACGCGTTAAAGTGCGTTTTCACTCTTGTAAATGAACATTTTGGAATATTTTACACGCCTAACTACGCTGTTGCTATGCTGGTGAGACTAACCGTATCCTGTCATTAGGGCCACGCAATGAGAAGTGACGCGGTGCGGTTATCGATGACGGCAGCATCGGCAATCAGCAGAAAACAGCAATAACAAAGCTGGGCGGCAATGAATAAAAAATAAAAAGAAAACATAAACAACTGAACAACAAAAAAAAGGGGACTGTGACAGCAAAAATCATATCAACGTGCAATAAAATTAAGCCGCCACCCCACTACCCCTCCGCTATAGAAATACATGTGTGTGCATGTAATTTTATGCGGACTCCGGGCGTTTTCATGGAAATTTTGCGGAGCGCACGCATTCGCTTGCTTTGCATTGATTGTGATAGAAAAAGCAATTAAGCGCACTGCTTTTGAAATTAAAATCGATTTTCAACATTTTGTTTTCCAACGCCAACCCGCTGACCAAGCTACCCGCGCTTGTCCGTTTAACGGGTTGTTGGCGACTTGTACGCGCACCAGCCTTGTATTCGCTCATTTTAATTGCAAATTGCACAATTTGCACTACTGCCACACGCCACGCTTTGCCGGCACACGCGTTTTTTGCTGCTTTTGCTATACTACACATATGTATACCGTTAAATCCCTTTACGAATTCGTCTCGATGCCATTCAACTTTTAATGGCAGCACGCTTTTTGATGACAACATCCCGTGAAGCAGTTATCGCGCCGTATTACCCAGGCGAGGTGACGCGCGCAGTGATGCAATAATGAAATTAGAAGCACACAACACGCATTAGCGCACAACAACATTAACAACATGCCGCGGATAGTAGAAGAAAGGCTCAAATTCGCCGACAAATTCATTTAGGACACTACAAATTTAGCGTCGCGTCGGTGTCGCCTTTGTGTTGCGCTGTCACGAAAGCAATGGTGGTTATGTTGATGGCACGGCTACTTTTTTTCTCTCTCTCGAATTTGGCGATTATGCTTAACCTGCATGCAAGGTGCAATAGTGCTGCAATTGGCGCGTCTATGGACATGACATTTCCCTAATTCATAGCCATTGAGGCAATGTTCTACAAAGGTTCATTCACTAATGATGCGCCGGGGTGGAAAATGCTTATTGGTACATATTTGTAAACAAATTCAAGAGGTTTTAATTAGAGGTAAATATTTTCTAACTGGGCCGCCTTAGTCGAAATAATCTAATAATAATAATAATCTAATCTAATAATAATCTAATCTAATAACTTAGTCGGATCTTATATTGCTATTCATTGCTATGCTCCGAAGGGCGAGATTCAAGACATTGGAAATAATAGTTGGGAAATAATTCTGACAGACAATCCGAGTAAATTCTTCCCTTAACTGTTTCTTAGCGCCTTTCATTTCGATATGTAGATTACCTATTAGATAAGGAGATAAATAAGATTACCTAATTAGTAGATTAAAAAGGAGGTTGAGTTTGTCGTAGAAGACCTAACCAAAACTTTAAACTTTGAGGAGATATAAATTGAATTATTAATTTGGAACTCAGACTGAATTCCACTATAGCCAAACTGTTTATATTTTCAAATTTTCAGTTCCTAGTCTATTTTCTAAACCTGTTGCAACGATTTAATGGTCTTGTTACTTCTGCGTAGGCTCAGGTGATTCTATTTCGTCAAAAAATAGCATCTCCTACTTCGGTTTCAATGCTGTAAGTTCCTATGAACATATCAATCCTGCTAGACCAGACACCTTTAAGTAGTGCAGAGCATTAGTCGAATCTCATTATGATAACCAATTCTTCGAACTCAGCTGGGCGTCCTGTCATGAGAAAGATGACTAAGGATTCCCCACCGCCTAATCCCAGGGGTTATGCCAGCTCTGTTCCTTTAGGATAGTAGAACAATGCTTCTCCAACACACGATCACTTTGGTAAATATCAGTGTCCTTGCCTTGATCACTATAAAATCTGTTGACTGCGGCTACCAACTGGAATGAATGTCTAAAAAATAATAAAACTTTTGCAATGAAATTAATGAAGAAGGACAAGGAGACTTCACTCCACTAACTACGAGTGGAAGGAGACCCCACTTTCTGGATATGAATATACAGAGAAGCATAATATCACGAAAAGCAGGAAGAGCTTGCGACCCAGCGAGGGAAAGAACGAGGTGAATTTACCATTATAATGCGCTTTCCTAGTCGGTATATTGGGTAGACCCAAGAATGCGAAGAAAATGTCACCAGCGATCCTCATTATATTCTCCCTGTCCAGGCATCGTATATGAATTTTTAAGATCAGTAATGCCAGAATATAACTGAATCGTAGATGTCTTTTGGAAATTAAACCCTCTACCTGAATATAAACCATATCTAAAAGCCGACCTTTTTTGTCGACATCGAGTGGAGGGTACAAGGCTAGAGGAGGTTGTACGCGATTTTGAAGGCTCAAAAAGAAGCTGTACATTTTTCAAAACGTTATAGATGGGCTCGTCTAAGAATGGCTTCATCCAGTACTTTTGGTGGGGTCTGTTTGAAATGTGGCAGGCTGCAGAAGTTCTTCGAAGCTGAAGGGACGGAAATAGCCGGTCTTACGCACACATTGATCTTCCGAAATATCGACCCACTACATTATTTGGCTGCTCAGCGAGTCTCAGCGCATGATCGAACTATAGGTTCAAAGTCATCACCATGAGGCGCTGGAATTGGATGGAGAAGAAACTCAGCAAACGAACATAAGGCAAAGGCGGCTACAGTAGGAGGGAAGGTTTCCGAAAGATTGGAGTGCGAACAATACCATATTAACAGGAACTAATAAAAGTAATCCACCCAAAGAGAATGGAAACGGATGGGATCAGTGAGGGCAAAATTTAATCACTCCAGAATCATTTGTGGATGGTGAAGGGTTATGAAGAGGCTCCACCAAACAAAAATAAGGTAATGTTAGCTCAACGCACTGATTTTTTTCGCATTTCATAGTTCCTAACACAATAACAAGTAGTTTCTCAGGATGACTTTGCCATAACGGTTGCTTCCTTTACCGGGTAATCTACTAAGATCTACGAGTGGATCTGCAGTGTTCAGTGGAACACCGCAAGAGAAATAAACTCCATCACATGAGTAGAACGATGCGCACGGAACAGACGTCATTACTCGTTACTAGTGTCCGATGGGCAGAGTTCGTAGGGCATATCATACAATGTATAGTCTCCACATGACCATCCATGGACCATTTCACTCTTGACAAGTACATCAAAGGGATTAACCATTGAATTACAAACTGAGTAAAGTACAGGAAATTGTTTGAGTTGAGAGAATTGAAATAGTAAAGCTTCTATTAATGTTTAATCAAGAATACCCGAATGTCTTTGAAAATCTTCCCTAATACACTTACAAGTCTAATTTGTCTTCAATATGCTCCCGCGGTTTAGTTATTCGGTTTAAGTTTATTTTAGAATGTGTTTTCTCAGGAAAAATTATTAAACTGTACTCGCATAACGACGACGAGTTTTCGCACTTAAAGCGAGTAAATCTGCCTTGCCAAATCGTTCTTTAACGACCGTTATTAACTCGTTTTTTATAGCATTCGCTTTTATCAAAACTAATTGCACTTTAATAACTATTATGCCTTTGCAAAGTGAAATTACTGAAAAGTCGAAGAAAAAAAAAGGCATTACAACAACAAATATTTGAGCAGGCGTTTCTGCTGATTCAAAGAGGAAGTACCATGTGCGCCTCAAATGGCAAGCGTTCAACGCAGCGTTGCTTCCCAACAACTTCCGAAATTAGTTTGCGCGTGCAAAGCGAAAAGTTTTATTAACTGGCAGCACTGTACCGAATCGCTTGCACACAATCACATGTAGATGGCATCAACATATAAACATACAATGCACGAGTCGACTTCTTATCGCGTCGCCAAGATGCGTCAAACGCGCGTGAAGGCGTGAAACACTGGAGCACTGCACTTCGTGGTAGATCATGTGACTTTGCCAAAATGCGGTGCATGTGGTAGTGGGATGCGGATGAATGTGTGTACATGCATACAATATGTAATTGTGCTTACTGGCTTTGGAGGCGGCCGCTTTACGTCTGCGTTGAATGTGCGAAACTTTGCGCTATTCACAAGCGACATTTCCAACGGCAAATACGCGCCTGAAGAGGCAATAAGACAACAAGAAAAAAAAAGTTAAAAATGAAACGCGATAGTGATGCACAAAGAAAATAGTTGGCTGATGCAACAACGACAACGACAACACATTGCAGCTATATGCTTGAAAAAGTCATCAGCAAATTGTTTGGCTTTGAAGTGCTCTAAAAGAACTGAAATCAAAACAAAAAAAAAACAAAAAAAAACGAAGAGACAAAGTTCCACGTACAGCGTTGTCGCAACTAACAGCTAGTCATCGGCCGCTAAAAAATCGCCTGCCGCTGAAACAAAGCTGAGGTTGAAGGCAACCAGATAAAAAACACACACAATTAAAAATTTGGGCGAACGCTATAAAAGCTTGGGAAATATTTTGATAACAATTTTTGCGCTTAAGAAAGAAAAGCTTGTAAGGAAATTGTTTTTCACAAAAGAACGCGAGCGAGACAAGTTTAATTATTTAATAAAAGACAGCAAGTCCAACAAAAAGTAGCGAAGAAGCAATATTAAGTGTGCGTGTTCTTACAAAGAGAAATCAACGTTAAAGAATTTTAAGAATTTCAAGAACTTAATTCGAAAAGCTCAGTAAACTCAAGAAATCGGAGGTAGGTGTATATATGGATCGATCCGTTTTTAGTATTAGAATTGAAGCTTCACATATGTTAGATATTTGTCCAAAAAACCCAAATTGTTAAATTCACTAGAAGGGCAACTAAGTGAGAGTTTAATACCTCTACTGTTATATGTATTGATCATTTATGACGAATTTTGAATTAGTTAAGCTGAAACTTCTTTTCGCCCTCTATTAAGTTTTAAGTGCAAATTTATAACAAAACCCAAATCTCTGCTCAAGATATGTCAACGGAACTCGGTAGGAACAGTTAATTTAACTATCTCTTGCGACAATGTGTAAGTGGGAAATCTTATTTAACGTCTATGTTCGAAACTAAGAAACTGCCCGAGGAATGACGTCAGAAACCTAAAATTTAACTTCATGGTTTCAATAATGCATGCTTATGCAAATCTGTTCATTATATTTTAAATATTTTATGTCCATATTGCACGGGTTGTAAGCCAGGTACTAACAGAATCACTTTCTACACAATTTTTTTTTTTTATCCAAAATTATATTTAAAGTTTTTGTATAAGCATCGAACAAAAATTAGTGAAACTTGTGGGACCACTGATTTATAGTCTTATGTACCGAATACATATCCTATTTTAAGGTGATTTTATACCATATAGTTACCAAATCCATTTTGAGTCCATTCGTAAACAAATTTTGCTTTTTGCCTTAGGGCATTCCTAATGGGATTTTAGATTATGTCTTCCTGCATATACTAGTCGCTTAAAATTTATAAATTTTCCTACACTCGCTAATCGTAGGGAAATGCTTGACATAATAGTGACATAGTGAAACGCATGAATAGATCAATTTGTAGTTCTTTTCTGTTCTCTGGAGATAAATTTAATATCCCTATTCAATTATCCATGTAGGTTAGAACGCTACTGTTAAAACCATTTAAATCAAATTTTGAACCTAACTTGAATATCATTTACTATACTTAAAACTTCAATACAACGAACTCACTTGCTTTTTTATGTGAATCCTTCTAATAAGTGGGCGAAACGAACATTTTTTTAAATCCTGGTTTATTCTAAACGCAGTCTCCTTTTAACTCGATGCACTATATCCATCAATGCTCCAACTCCTTTAAAGCACCTCTAACTTTTTGAACTCTGCAAAGTAAGGCTCCAAAGTAAGTCACACTGGGCCAAATTTGAAGAATACGGTAGATGGAACTTAATCGGCCGTGGAAACAGTGGGATGTGAACCGTTACGTTGTCAAGGTGGAAGACCAATTACTAATGATTACAATTTGATCGTCGCCATTGAAGAAGAAGTGTCACCGTACACACTCTCTAAGCATTCTTTAATTTCATTAAGTTATTTCCCTTCCAAAAACAAGAACCGAATGACCAACCGATATATATTTTTTCCATTTTTGTAAAATAATACTAATACTGCGATTCCGATTCGGCTGAAATTTTGAATTGTAAATAAGAAGAATACTCAATTAACGCCACTTATGGTGGAGAAAATTATTGATTCCTCTGCGGTTACCAAGTTTTCATTGTTGTGTTTTGTTAGTGCGAAGTTCTAGCAGTCTCTAATTTCTACAGAACTTGAAATTGAAGTCGCACAAGTATGTACACTTGTATTGACAACTTTCGAAAAAGCGGAAACACTAGAAAACTCCAAATAAAGCATTTCATGTTCGCAATAATGATTTCCTGCTGCGGTAATTCTGCTAAGTACGAGTACACTTTTCACTTGCCTTTGCCGTAATGACTCTGACTTCTGCATTTATGTACAAGAAATTTTTCGCTGGGCAAAAGTCTGCATGTTCAGCTTATGATGAAATTTGAAGCATTGTAAAGGCATATTCATATTGTATATAGATACATAGTTATGCCTACACACATATTTCAAAGATTTTTATGCGCTCAAATACAACTCATATACTTTGCAGCTATACGCTACAAAGAGATTTAAGGATGTATTCTAGTCTAGAGGCCAGAATTTCGGGCATTTTTAAGCACGATAAAATAAATAAAGAAAAAATAGTAATAAAAAATTTATATTTTTGTTATCCACTTCTTATTAGTTATTTGTTAATATTTCTGAAGCTTATAAAAAAATATCTAAGAATAATATTACATTTTCACAAAGTTACGTTTTATTGAAGAGAGAGGATGGAAAGAGGACGTGTCTATCTTGTCAGGATTTTCGTTTTTTCGGTCATCTGAAAGCAAAACCAAAGTCGATTCTCAATCAGTACAAAATTTATTATGGCGGGAAGTTTAGAAAGCGAACAAATTTTCACGCAAAATGCTGGTAACTTAAAAAAATTTTTGTTTTTTCAGTGATTTTTTTACTTTTACCAAGTACTAAATTAAATAAATAATTAATAATTCTTTAACTTTTTCGAATTTTTTCGAATTTTTTATAAATAGTACAAATTAAAAAAAAAATTTTTTTCTTCATAAAAGGATATCTAAGAATATATAAAGAAAATGCGTTGAAGTTTTCAAGCAAATGTGTTGATTGGATCTTAAAATTTTTAAACAAACACTGCTAAAAATGTTATTTCGAGAAAAATGCATTCAATTTTTCTCCAGCCGTCGACAGTTGGATTCATTTTAACTAAACCGGCAGAGTTTTCACGACACAAAAATGAATGTAATTATTAAACTAATTCAAATTTGTAATTGTATTTAATTGCAATATTAAAAAAGGTTTCCGATTGTTTTCAATTTCTAGAATAGAATACCGCCTTAATTCTTTAGCTTAACTTATACATATGCTTGTACATATACATGTGTATACATATACTTATGCTTAGAAATATTTCATATTAAATCTGTATAGGTGTTTATATGCATATATGTATGTCTGTCGTGTGTGTAAATTCAAGTGCCGTAGAAAGTTTCACATTTAGAAGTTGCGCAAACGCACCGGCATACCAAAGATGATTCGAAGCATTAACTGCGCAAGAACAATTACCGGCATCCGACAATTAGGCGTAAAAGTTGGCTGTCAACCGGTTGTTACTACACTTTTCAACCACAACATCAACTTTAGCCGCAACATCAGCTTCAGCTCCAGCTCCCTGCTGCTGCTTCAACTCTTCAACTCTTCAATGCTGTGATAGCAGCAAGCAATCCCCCCAGCTCATGCCCCAACTCACGCAAATAACACATGCATAACTACAAATACAGATATGTATATGTGTATGTGAGCTTGTGCATGTGCCTGCAAGTATATTGTGTGGATTTTGGAAATTATGCGCATACATATATATATATATATGTAGATATGTGTGTGAGAGTGTGCGTTTGGTTGCAGAAATTGCATATTTTGCACCAACAAGTTTGTTTGAAAATCGGGGTTGCACTTCTTCCGAAACTAGTTACCGGCCCTCTGAATGAACTAATGAAGGTACAAACATTCCAACAAACGAACAGATTGCCTGCTGTGACAGCGCTGCAGTAACGACAACAACAACAAACACTCCTCACAGCTTGTCATTGTGTGCGTGGAATGAAAGGCACAACCACTTGGACAACATCGGACGCTGATGGCTTTGTGCAAATTATTATACATATACATGTGTGAGTATGTGTGTGTTTTATGCGGCACTCCTCCTGCTTTTGTTTAAGGTGAGTTTGCGCTTGGTTGGGCAGTCGAATAGTCGTTGCAGCTGAGAAGTTATTTGCAGTGACTAAAACTTCGGCATTCAAACGCTGGCGGCAATTGTATTAGGCTGCTTTGTTTATCAGCTCGTTTGTTGAGAAATTACGTCGCATACTGTCGCAGGCAGCAGGCATTGGACAGCAGCAGTGACGCACACACTTACACTTGCGTACGATACAGGCAGACACCATGGCTTTATTCGCCCGTGTATGGATAGGTATTCAACATGAATGGCAGGTTGGCAAGCAGTGGAGTTGCAGACATAAGCGCCTGCATTATGCTTGTTTTGTTTGGTTTGTCGTAATTACTCTGACGTCACGACAAAAGACTGAGTGAGTGAAACTTAGACGCACGCCCTAGCAGGCACTCAAATACGAAAATATATTAAGGATGGTCAATATTTTCTTTTGTGGCAGTCTGAGCGGGTGATGACTCAAAGTCCTGGTATGAATATCAGCATATTATACTTGAATTGTCGCAAAACCTTGGTCGAAACAGTTCTTCTATGCGAAATGTATCAGGAACCGGATTTTTCAGAAAATATAGAAACAGCAAATCGAAATGGTGGAGCTGTGCAATGAAAGTAATTGCACAATTTGATTAACTTGACGTCTGACAACATTACTTCTCACTAAGATTCCAATTTAATTGAGCACAGAACGTCGAAACCCTCACTGGACCGCTTTCGAAAAGCAATAAAGTTGATAAGAGATACAGATTGCTGGACTTTGGCTCATTCACTCAGTTCATGAGACGAGCAATTTAAGATTTGGAAGGTAAATTTCTTGGATCTGTAAATTTTATATGATTTGATCAACCAGATCAAAAGATTTTACTCTCCGGATATTCAAACCAATGATGTGTTTCAAATAAATAACGGCACATACCAATTGAACTGATCGAACTGGTCTGAAATTTAATGATATTCGCCTTCCAGCTTTTTTTTTTTGTTGTACTTTCTTATTGAAAACGCGTGCGCTTCCACTTAGGCCTCATAGTCGTAGAGATATTCGAACACATTTCGATTTGAATTTTAGTGGGCTAGAGTAGACTTCGAGAACTTTCTTCTCTTCTTTGAAGTAATCATTGTGGAAAATTTAATTTCTTTAATTTTTAGAGAATGGAAATGATGAAGATACTTTAGCAGATAGACAAGTCGATATGGTAGTTATTTTAGTTGATTGCCAAGCTAACTTCAGCATTCCATTGCCCTAAGAATGCGGAAAGTTTAGTGTCTTATTTTGGTTCAAGCGATAAGCGACTTCTCATCATCCGATAACGATGCTTTCACCAGAGAATTTAATTATTGTGTAGTAGAATTTCGTGTACGATTACTGTCAAAACTGCAGTTAAATCGGACAATTAGTTTTATGTAGGCTATATTATTATTGGACCTTTAACTGAAAATACACACACAATGTTGCACACAATATAACAGTTTTGTTTACCCAACGGGTTTCGTAACACCTAAAACTATTTGAAATAAATGTAGTGATCAGGAGGGCGAGAAGAATTGATTAGGAAATCTTGGTACGCAGAAATGTCGCACTCTGAGAAAGTTAGTATTGCAGATGCGCAATATCGAATAACTACCACGCCCACAAATTGCCTTTGAACAAAAAGCTATAAACTGCTATAACAGAGCCACAAATAAAGCTAGGAAATTTTGATTTTAGTACAGAGGATTAGAGTAAGAAGAGACAACTGTGGTTTAAAAATTTTTGAAAAGTATACATGCACCCGCCCTATTAAAAATTTAATATATATACCTCCCAAATGCCTGAAGGTATATAAATATTTAACGCAAGTGTTTCTGGATGCAGTATTTAAACGGGTAGGATCGGATAGTAACCACATACCATAAAAGTGTTATGTTCAAAACGTCCGAAGCGTTAAATATATTCTTAAGGTACAGCAGGTTCGCGTGTGAGTCGGTTTGTATATTGGATAAAAGGCATGAAACGGCCCGACACCAATTTTAAATGAAATCCCATATATCAGACTAATATGTACCAAGTGAATACCAAATAATATGTCTAGAGTATCTCAAATAATGTATACGCTATAGAGTCAAACGGATTATCTAGAACAGATATGGACGAAGAGTTAAAGAATTATACCAACATTATATTACGATATCTTCATTGGTGCTTAAGTCATATTAGGACTCTACCGATCGTGGTAATATTTTTTCAATTTCAATTTTCAAACTGTGAAAAGACAATATATACCAAAATTGGTTACAACTGTTCGAGTAGTTTCTGAGCCATACTTTTTTAATCTCAAAGTTCACACGAGCGTCATCTAAAGAGAATTATTGAACTTTGGTACAGTTTCTGTACAGGTAGATTCCTCATTTTCACAGCGTGACTTTAGTGATTGTTTATGATAGGCGATTATCATAGGACGGAATCACCCTACCTTTTCTAAGTGTGAAAAGAATGAGAGTTAGGTGCTAAGTTAAAGGCCTTTAAGTTTAAGTGGAAAAAGCGTTTTTTTTTTTGGTCGTGGCAATAGTGGACACCAAGATCTTGCCGCGTTAATCAGATTATTTTGTATATTTATATATCCATCCATCTCGTGTAGTTCCAACTATTACAAACTACCGTTTGCTTGCATCACTTCTCTCGTACGTACCTCTCAATGCACAATTCAGTTGTCTTGCATGAATTACTGAGACCTGCAACTCGGTTAGAAGGTAAGATTTGTAAAACAGGTTGCCCTCAGTATTTTGTTAACATTTTAATTATTTTACAGAAGTGATTGCACCACGACTATTGCAATTCAGGAAGATATTCGGCACTCTCAATGCCTGAATCTTCCATTTTAAGGACCAAAGCGTATACTTCAAATATTATTTCCGCCATAATGACCAGTCCAATGCGCTTAGTATACATGAAAAATCCGCTAACTATTCTATCGGATTAATTCAATCGATCGAGCTTTGGAAACAGGCACTATTGCCAGAGTATGATTGAAAATAACACATAGATATTTTGTAAGCTTAATTATTCCGCATAACCAAATATGGAATTGCTCGTTGAAATTATTTTTGCTCTTTTTATCTACATAATAACGTCAAATGCTAATTTCAATGTAATTTTAAATTATAAATAAGCGCAATCTGCTTAATCATTTCAACTATAGGGTTTACAGTTAATCTATTAGAATGCCCACAACTCGAATGCAAATATTCGATTATAAATATTTATTTGAACATGTAGCTATTTGGCTAATTCTATCCAATTTGCAATAGTTCTGTATATTTTTTTTTTTTTATTTATAATAATAATATTGAACAAGTGAACTAAACTGAGTTGTCCAGCGAAATTTCAAAACATACAAATAAATAATATGTAAATATATATGTAAAGTAGTAGTAGTAGTAGTAGTATGTAAAAATATATGTAAAGTAGTGTTTTTTCCGTAGTAAATCTAACTATTTCACTAAATTTTGATCAAATAGCAATACGGTCTGCGCGAATATATGCAAATTAATTCCAAAATATTTATATGCCGATATGGTCGAGAATGTTCTCGCATGCAGTCTACATAATATTTAGTCTACAGTTAATGGTGGCTTGTTTAATAACGTATGTTATTAAATTAGTCGCAATTTGCATAAATTTCGCACTAATTCTCGCGCATTCTCGTCCCCCCATTCCACGCTGCTAATTTTTGTCAACCGACAGACACAGACAATTCATGTGGTAATGGAGATGTTTTAAAACCTACGCCTGAAACCCACAAACGTGTGTAGTTTATATTTCGGATGTGATCATTAATTTAATGCACCAATAGTTATCAACAACAGCTTTGATATTGGCATGTTGAGCGTATGCAGTAGTTCAGCGGTTAAATGTTTGGCCCAGTTTCCCGTAAAATTTGGACGTTTCTTAGTATTTTAGTTTATTCCAACCACTTAATACTGTTATTAAAAGGGAAGATTTTTAAAATTTTCAAGGTTTTATTTCTTATATTGTACTTTAGAAACATATTTCTCCTTAATTAAATGTAAAGCGTTCTCGCTTCGAACCCATAATCCACAGTGTGATAATCATAAACTCCAACATATGCTCCTACATACATATGTGCTCTCTTTTACAATACAAATAACCTAGTAAACAGTCTAGTTTGAATGTTGAAGTCTTTCAAAAAAAGTACGATTATGCTATTTATACCACGAAGGCCATAAATTTGGCATAATTTTTAAGAAGAACTTTTTTTTTCGAAATTTAATTTTGTTATTCAACTTAGTTGCCATAGAGAGCGGTACTCCAATCATGGCGATGTTAGAACTATTTGCCAACCTCGGTTCGTCACTTCTCGGTGCATTATATAATATCAATATACTGGCTTAAAGCTCCGGTCTTTCTTCAAAAAGATAAAAAGAGCTACTGAGAACAACATGGAATTCACGATGTAAATTTTAATTCTTGAAATTTAAAATTATTCTATTTCTATTTGAAGCTGCTAGTCTATTTACCTTATACTAATTGTTTGTTCGATTCAGTATACGTCTATCTATCCTTTGAAGTAATATTTAGTTGGGAGAAAGAGTCACTGGTTGTTGATCGGAAACTAAATGATCATGCTCTCAATGTTTCGAAATCTCAAAACCGTCTTTATTATGAATTAATGGAATTCTTCTTCTTTTTTTTTGCCACTGTGATTGGTTTCTGCTATTACTCTCAATACTTCTGTCAAATATATGCTGGTGCTTATTGTTCTAGTGAAGAGTTAGCGTGGTGTCTAGCTATTCCGTAGAAGAATTATCATATTGCGTATGTAAATGAGAATAAATTTCAAAGAATTTGACTAGTTTTGAAAGAAAGAAAAAATATTTAAGTACTACTCCTATAGGCTACATTCTAAACCATATGTCCTAGACGGATCGTGGGTGATTTAGAGTATAGAAATATTTTTTATGATTTACTGTCTGGTCGTACCGGCGTACCTATATATTTATACCGATCATACAATTAAATTTCTTTCGAATGTTTCCCTTTGATATTTCAGTTCAAGTTCAGTAAATAAACTGAGAAGTGGCTTTGAAAAAAATGAGTAAAATTAAGTTGAACGACCCCAACCGTACTTGATCATATAACCTTATAACTTTTAACCACTGGGTCACTGGGTTTACATATACATTTAGAAAGTGTAAAAATCAGTGAAACATACACCCATTCCCATACAAGTTTTATGTGATTGTAAAAGCAAATCTATTGATTGTTTTGGAATTTTCGGCTATTTCGTTAATTTTCCGTTATATTTACATTGTTGTAAGAAATTTGGTATTTGTTGATCACAATTTTATTTTGTGGTGTTTCCATTTAATTTTTACACACACACACACACACACACACACAACGAAATAAATATCTGCATTCGCACACAAACTCACTTACATGTGTGTAGGCATGTTTGTGCGCATATTTTTTTTGGTTTCTATTATTTGACTGTGAATATGGTCACCCGGCTTTTATTAATGAACAAACTAATGTAAGTATTTGCGAATATTGAATGCATGTATACAAATCTCGCGCAACAATCGGTACTTATATTTCAATTTAATGAATATAATAAAATTCATGAAAATTTAATGCAAAACACAACAAGCTGGCATTAACAAATTTTGAGATTTCGCAATTTTGCGGTTGCATTGTGATACAGATTTCCCAATTAATGTGAGCATTAAATAGGTGTGGATTAAATTTTTCGTATACATTGCAAATATTAGAGAATAATTAGAAATATAAAAAAAGAGAATTTAGATTTGCTAGCAACAACAAATTGAGCCAACAAAGTGAGTTTGCTCTAAATTTTTGCCTAATCAATATTAAAATCACATTTCGACAAACTTTGGGCTTAAAACGGGATAAACACAAATAGGTTTTAAAAAATAATTAGATCGTTTTTCAAATAAAACAGAACAAATTTATAGAGTTTACCAATATTTTCGCTTTTTCTAATCGTTTTTAGAGTTTGAGCAGTATTTCGGATTTATGACCACCGTGACTGTGGTCTTGACTTTTATATAGTACATCGGATATTCTGTGAGTCCAATTTTGCACCACGTTTTCTAACAGAGCTGAACTTACCACATCAATAATGCGGTGAATATTCGCTTTAAACTGGGCAATTGCAAGTGGTTTAGCAGCCTTGACTACTAACTTAACGTAACCTCATAAAAAGTAGCTGAAACCATTACATGGTCTAAGTGGCCAATTGATAGCAAGTTTGAAGTGTCGATCACCAAAAGTTTGTGCTCACGTTGGCTCCATCTTCATTTTTGCGAAAGTGTGGACTAATCCAAAAAAGCACTAGGAGTCTCTTGAAAGTTTTTCGAATGCTAAATAAATAAAATTTTGTTTGTTTAAGTACCCGTTAAGCCAGAAATATACCTCAATCTTCGAAGCAAATAAACGGTAAAATGAAGATGTATGTTTGCTGCTGAGAACGAGTGTTTTAGAAATAAATACGATCCTGAAACATGTTTCTGGTTCTGGTGAACATAAATATCAAACATCGGTGTTTACTTTTACTGCTGATTTGACAGCTATTCCCTCAGCCAAGAACACCCTAGATAAGTGATATAGGTCGCGATTTTAACAATGCTTGTTTAACGAAAAATGCTTGTTGGTATATGGTTCAAATTCAGGACTTCTGAAAATTTCGAGAAACGGAAATCTTACACGCTTGGTTGTAAGCATTCTGTGAAGACTTTACGAATTTTGAAATACGTACCACACAAGAGAATTAAAATTTTGTATATCCCGGAAAATTATGGGCTTTAATTTGGAAAAGTATTGAAATTTCCAAATTAAATGAACTAAATTTTAATTTTAAATATTTACACTGGAAGAGTTTCTAAGTAAAATGTTTCGAAATGTAGTGCCGTTTACTTATACTATAGATTGTCCGCTTAGTACTAAATGTTATGACTGACTAACTGCTAAGTATGAGCTTCCGTAAGTGGTTATTGAATCGATTGAATATACTGACAATATACCTGTCAATTTTTATGACAATTATCGGTCATTGATACGTGTCAATTGATCATATCAAGAAGATGGGTTTCCAATTAATTTTTCTCGATTCAATTCTAACTTTGCCGCATAATAAACTTTGATATGGTTCCATAAGATCAGGTGCAAATGAAAAAACTAATGACAAGATTATAGATGACAGACTGTTCGTCCCCAATGGGTTTTCTGATTAAAAATCGACTTTGTGAGTTTCAGAGAGGTTTGTTTCATAACTTCATTACGATCTAAACGTTAGTCACCATTTCAACCATGCACCATTTCCTGCAGGAATGTACAATGTTCGAGTCGTGCGAGGCAACAGAATTATATTTTACATTTATTGAAGCAAGACCGACTTAATCCTATGTCTTTTAACATGGTTCTGCAAACAACTAGTAGTGAGTCGATCAGCTTCAGGCCTATACTGAAAGTTTCACTCTGGAGGATAACTGTTTTAACTGTGTATTATTGTATAAATTTCTTCTTTTATTATCCAAGCACTATTTTGACTTAAATTTATTCAAAGAATTCGTAGAAGAAATATGTAATCACACGTCGTTTCTCAAAAAAAAAAAAAAAAACCGAAAAAGAAACGATAGTCAAGTTAACAGATCTTGTCCTAATACCACATAAATCTAGGTTCATCCCGGTTAGGAGTCAACTGTAGTAAAAACGGCATCCATGGAGATGAATTGAAATACTCGACGACTTCAACATGCTTCGTTACTTCAGCATAAATCCCAGACTTACCTTAAACTTCTTTCCATGGTCGCTGTGGTTTGTTTCCGACTTGGCATGGTAGAATTGCTACTTTACCTTGCTCAGACATTCGCATATTTTGTGGGCAGCGATGTGGTCAGTTGCATTTGCGAGGCCTTCAGCTAAACATGCCACGGCCAAAACATTAAGAAGCCGGCTACTCAGGGTAGCTTTTTAAAGTTTATGACTTTCACGTTTTCAAGAGGAAGACTCGCTTTGAATTTTGAACAGGTATATCTTTATTGATTTTTAATCTTACTGAAGTCCACACGTTCGCTTATTGGAATATTAAAACTTTTTTTTAGCCGTGTATCAATTGCCTGTTCGATTGATTAGTTTCAACTCTCATATCAATTGCAAATAATTTGTATAAAGTATTCATTTGGTAAAATCGTATGCACCAGCGTAATAAGTTTCGAAATTATTGCATCAATTTAAAATTTATTTCAATACATGCCCACCTTACTCATACAAGTGTAAGTACATAATATGCAGCACTCACAGTACATGTTTGCATAAGCGATGCCCTCATCATGTTGCCCACACCTTCGCGTGCCACCGTTACTCGTGCATGTTTTATTTCTCTGTAAATATGTACAACATGAATTATCATTATTAATCACTGCCTGACAGCAGGATAAAAACATAAGATAGCAAAAATTAAAAAACCTCACACCTACACACGCACACACACACACACATATTTATATACATACATTATACTGTAAAAACTATAAATAACGGCGAAAATACAAGCCAGTAAGAGTAATCAATGCATATTTTTACAAGTCCGCCTTGCGGGAACATCTTGCAGTGCTTACACATTGATTATCGTTTTTGTTGCACATATTACTATGCCATGCCCGGTAGGAAAAATTTAACAAGCAAAGGCAATAATTTGAAAGATACGAATATTTAGTGAACAGATTGTTAAAATAAAGATTGAACTTCTATCTATTTTATAGTTTAGTAGTTTATATATATATAGTTTTATAGTTTTTATAGTTTTTATAGAAAACTATTTTATAGTTTTATAATGCGGGCAACCGATTTCGAAAAACATATTGTCATATGGATACATATGGCATCACGTATCAACTAGCTTCATCGAAATATCTCTCCCTGTGACGTTTATTTCAGACGGAAGAGGGTTTACAGCTACTTTAAGTCACTCCCTCGTCGGAGTTTTGTTTCCTCCAGCATGACTGAAGACTGCAATTGATATATAATACCATAATCCCTGTAATCTCTAAACATTATCTGCTATCACACTCTAAAATTGTCCAAAAAACCAAATGAGTACTACCAGCGTTTGGGCTAGACAACAAACTTTTTAATTGGATCAAATAAGTGCTTCGTGGAAAGCAGTTGTACGATACCAATGCCGAAGTAGACTCCTAATTTTCATCATCCGATCAGTACTCTCATGATGGAAGTATCTTAGGTAATGTGCGTGATAAAGAGTCAGGGCAGTGAATGATGTGGGAGAGCGTGTTAGAATAATTAAAGATATGCACAGATAATAAACTCTCGATAGGAATGCAATCAAATTCGAACTGGAGTATAAAATGTAGATTGAAGGAAATATGTTAAAGGCCCGCTAGAGCCATTATTAGATCGCTTATGGGATCGGACTACCTAGAAATCGGAAGCCAATACAACTCCGAGTACCCTACTTTGATTCGCGAGTTTGTCGCTCGGCAACTTTGATTGCTGCTCTCCTGTCATTAAATGTACATATTGATGAACCCGGGAAGTAAGTGTTCTGATCTCGAAACAAGAGGCTATGCGCATACCTCCTTTAAAAAGTTTAGCCGCTTTCTTTAATGTTACCAATTTTGCTTCAGAGATCTTAGACAAGTTTTGCTATTTCGAGTGACTCAAATGACAAATATCTGTTAAAAATGAAAATTCAAAATCCGTTATTAAACAAAAGGAAGTTCTTTAATGATTTTTATTAATAAAGACTTGAATTGAAACATGTATTTTTATAGACGATCAGCGCTAAGAAGAAGAAGGGCAGCACTCTTGGGCAAACGTCAGGTGATATTTTAGCTCAAGGTTTCTCCGCAGCTGTTGCCGGTCTTTTTTAATAGTTCGTATGACTCGTTCGATTCGCTACACTCCAACGTGGAATCGAAACAGCTTTTATTGCGGGTCACAAATTGCTAATTTTGGTGAAATATTACGGTAAAATTTTTTGTTCAAACGAAAGGGAAATGTCTATGTCTATGTTCTATATACAGGGAATAAGTGGCCGACAAGAATCCAGGATTTTGTATAACATATTTTGATGTCGTAACATCTACCTTTAAAAATATGTTTAGCAATTATAACGAAAATGAGACGTTTCGATGGAGTCGGATCAAAGAGAGAGATGTCTTGCCACACAGATATTATCCCCATTACCAAGTACAGTAGAAGGACAACTCTTTTCGACCAATAAATTCCAATGCAGTATTCAGGCCGCTTTACTATCATCACTTTTATTTCATATTTTTGAAAGGCTACATACGTACTTACATATTGTATGCACATAACACAATATTTTTTTGTAATACAAACATTTTGTTTATTTTTGGCCTGCTGTTTTGATTTTTGCACCTGCGGCACTTGAGCCGGCCAGCAATGCCAACAGTGGCCAACAACGCTTCGATGCGTCACTGCCGCTTAACGCCCAACAGCGCCGTAGTGGGTAAAAGCGTCCAAATTACAATGGTAAACATTTTCATTTTGTTGGCATTTTTGTTATTATTTGTTCAATGGCTGGCTAGTACTGGGGGTTTGGTGGCCTCGCCTGTTGCCGTTACAACGGTCAGCCTTCGGGGCCATTACTGCCGCCAACTGCAGATATGTATAAATAAAATCTACATATATATATAAGGGCGGCACGATAATATAACTTGTAATGTAAGTTAACTTACATTCTCGTATCCGATTACTATTAAAAATTCAGCCAAATGACCGCGGTTATGACCTCGTGTGGAAGAGTTCGCGTCCGCTAATTTTAGAATAATGGAAAAAGCGCAATATCGGTCGATGATTCCGTTCTTGTTTTTGGAAGGGTGTGTTGGATTATGCCGTAAAACTTCTGCTTCAATGGCGACCGTCAATGAGTTTCAAAGTGGTCGCACGTCAGTTTTTGATGAGCCACTCCCACGAAAACGGTTTTCACGGAGGAAAACATGACACAATTCCACGATCTTGTGTTGACAGAGTGCCGTTTGAATGTCCGCAAGATAGCTAGTTAGTAATGGTAGTGTCCATCGATGAAACATGTATCCGCTGGGCCCACCAGAGAGCAAGGACAGTCGAAACAGTGGATCTCGGCGAACTGAAGAAGACAAATTCTGTCGTATCAGTCGGAAAGGGAATGGCTACCGTTTTCTGAGCTTCCCAAGCTGTGATCTACATTAACTCCCTGAAGAAGGGCAAAACAGTCCTGGGCTCTACTCTGCCGATTCGACGCCGAATTGTAGAAAAATCAAACACATTTGATAAAGTGCTTTTTCACCATGTTAACACATCGGCTCACCGACTCACCGACGTCACTACGACAAATAGTCGAACACTGGTGTCTCCAGATTGGTCTCCAAATGACATTGTTTTACTTCAAATATGAAAAAGTCAGTCGACGGGTAGAAATTTTAGTCAAGTGAGGAGTTTATCGCCGCCACGTAGACCTGCTTTGAAGTCCGCCAGAAAACATACTTTCTTCCCATACGGGTAAAGGAAGTGGTAGACTCGTTGCGTCAAGCGTACGGAGCTTAAAGGAGACTATGTTCAAAAGAAAGTCTCCGTTGTTCCAACTTTTCATTTCTCTTTTGCAGGTTAAATAATTATTGGGCCACCCTCTTATATATGCTATACGTATGGAAGTGTATATGCTTTATCGGTTGAGTGTGTGAAAATGCGCAAATGCTGCATTGAGCAAATATGTATACAACACGTTTGCCGCTGCTGGTGTTCCCGCTGCTGTTAATAATTGTTTAGGCCCTTGACGCTCTTGATAATTTAAAGGCCTCACCACAGCGCAGCTGGAGTTCCAGCTACACACACACAACTCTGTGTGCGTGCGTGTATGTGTGTATGTGCCTTATGTAAAACTATGAATTAATTCGAAGGCACGAGATTTGTTGTTGGTTTGAATGAGGTTTTTTGGAGGTCCTTCGGGCACCAAATGCAAAGAGTTATGGCCTTTTCAATTTATATTTGATGTTTTGTTTCATCGAAATACACACACACATACACACAGTCTAGCTTATAATTGCGCTGTGTTAGGTCAACATAACTCGTACATGCTTAGTTTTCATAGCACTATATGTGTACGTATATATGTATGTAAATAACTGTACATATCATATATACACATACGCACAGTAATTTCGAAGCAACAGCCCAGCAAATACCAAAAACTAACAATATAAACGCCTCCCTTCAACGACCCAGCAGGAAGCACCTGGATGGCAAAACAAATCCACACACTTATACTTGTACACACACAGTTACAAATGTATATTTACATGTTTGTATAATGTATGTTATAAGTGTGTGCTTTGGAGTGAAAAAATGTTCATTGAATAATTTATAGTTTTTTCATTGGTTGTGCAGCAGGAAATTGCCAATGCTGTGCAATGAATATTCTTGCTACAATGTTATAATAATAATAACAAATATTTACACAATTTCCATAGAAAATTTACAACATATCATATTTATTTTGTTTTGTGCATAGTGAAGGAAATTCGCTAACCAATGAATGTGGCTGCCGTTGCGCTGGTTAAATATGGTACTGTGTATATGGTGATAGATACATACATACATACATACATATTTCTCAAAATCATTCTGTTTTGGTTATTTTTTAGACAACGTGCTTGACATGTCATAAATATTTGTAAGGTGCCGACCGCAAGCGAAAATGCGGCTGGTATTATTCAGTTTCGATGATGCCTATTATGTTCGAGAAATATTAGCAACTTAAGGGCTGTGAAAATAATATAAATAATTGATTAAATACACATAATTCTTTAAATTAATTAATTCATTCGTTAGTGAGAACATTTCTGTCGAACACCTCGTATTTGAGTGTGAAAATTTGCGAAATTTTTATAATAACTACACCCTTTCTCCATGCAAACGGTATCTTGAAAACGACAAAGACATTAAATATAACCGTAAAGATCGTAAGGTTGGTGTGCATATGAATCGTTAAACTAATATGAGTTAAACTTTTAGGTGAAATTAGCTCGAACAAAATTTTTTTTTGATAACATTATCTACACATCCTTATCTTCCAGTGTGGGCTATAACCACGCCTACTACCCATATAACCAAATATAAAATATCAACACATTACTTCAATGTACAATATATAAATCGAGTGCCAAAGAAGATCTTGGAGTATTACATAAATATTACATAAATCTGACAAATATCATTTAAAAATGATGGGAATTGGAATATAGTTTTGCTAGCCTACCGATACTTAAAATGAGGGCCTTACTGCCTGTGGCTGTTAGATAATCTGTAAGATATCTTTTTCTGATAATAATGAGAATAAAATCTGTTCATAAATTACCTAAGCTCCCAAAAGCCTAATATTATTCCGTCTGACCTTGTACATTATATATCGGTTAATGTTTAAGATATCTTAGCTAAGTTAGGTGTACGTACTTGAATTCATCCATGAAAGGATACATCGGCATTAATAGCAAGACTATCCTCGACAGAAGGGCATTTGACATAAAAGTGCTACCAAATAGCGCTGGGTTATACTCTAGATCATTAAGTATGAATTCACAAATTTCCTTCTGTTTAATTTTAGCATGGTTATCTCTGAAATTATTTAATATTCATGAACGTTAATTCTAACTATGTCATTCAAAATCATTTAGTAGATTTCTTAAAGTTTTCGTTCACGATAGCCTCTTTGGACGTCCACTTCCTCGTTTTCGGTATTCATAAGACTTATACGAAATTTAGCAAACCACTTAAAGGGTTACTTCGCCTGGCACAGAGCCCGGATACCAACCGGATACTACTGCAGATAAAAGTCCAATTAGTACATGGAATACCGGAATATAGTAAATCTCAAATTTCATTAAGTCATAATATTTAGTTCAATTGTCTGTTATCTGAAGAGGAACTCATACTCAGTGCAAAATCTGACATAAATATGAAAGCCTTTTCGCATTTGTGAAGTTTTATTTTGTATGTTACTAAAGTCAGATTACAGTGAGCGGCAGATATGAAAGTAGTAAAGTTCATAATAAGCTTATGGCAGCGTAGATATTGACGACTAACCGACGAATTCCCGGGAGATTAAGGAGAGAGTTTCGTATATGCAATCACCGACATAGCCGTGCGTGTTATTAGTTCTCGTCTATACCGACAATGTCTAAACGTGAAAACGTAAATGTTAGGTAACCATACCTCAAGGTATGCATTATACAGATATCAGTATAATCTAGACATTAGTACGGTTGGCACCTATATGACAAATAAAAAATAATAGCTAATAAAGTATATTATCCAGGTTATTAAAGCATAAACAAAATGCAAAAAAATTTAAACAAAGAGGAATTACTGCCTTTATAAAAACGAAAACTAAGTAGATTGGGTTTACATAACCTCGCAATTCAAGAAAGCGGCGGTTAACTGAATATACTCGTATTTCCGTGCTGGTAATGTTGTTCGGAACTACTATTATCTTGAAATTCGAAGAAAGTCTTAAAATACATCATTTGAATAGAAGTTATTTAGTTCGTAAAAGTAAATTCTTTACTTGTTTGCTTCAAAATTATGGTTTTTACGCCCTTTGTGAATAGAGGAATTTTTCAGAAAAAAGTGATAAGGAAATATAAGTAAGTATTAGCTACTTTCGATAACTTTTTGTAGATGCAAGTAAGCCTGGTGAGCTTCGTTACAATTTTTCCCATTTTAAACACAGCAATTGTGTTTATTTACATACCCATGAAAAGGACTACACTGACCTGACTTCACTACCTGAATTTCGGGAACACAAAAAAAAAAAAAACAATAAATATTTTTAGTATCAATTTTTTATATTATTTAGCAATATTTCAAGAGTTTACACAAAAATCAAATATCACAATGTTACACGTTCTTGAAGTAGGGGGGATAAAAAGCCCATTTTGTTTCGATTTCCATTCTACTTGTCATCTAAAAACAAAACAAAGTTCCATCACTCCAAATGTCATTATAGCGAGAAGCTTAAAAAATTAAAATAATTTCGCGCAAAACGGCAACTACTTCATACAGATCATAACAAATTGTATTTTTCAGTAATTTTCAGTAATTTTTTAACTTTTCTGAATTCATTAAAAATAGTACAAATTAAAAATTTTAATTTTTCATCACTTCGCGTCATAAAAGAATATATTAAGAAAATTCATGAAACTCGGTTGTTTAAGACTTAAAATCTTTTGGCAAACACTTTGAAAAAAGATGTCCCGAAAAATATGCGTTTAAAGTTTCTCCAGCTTACTACTCTTAGACTCGCTCTGACGAAACCGCCCGGGCTGCCACCACGCTAAAATGGGAATGACTTTTAACATAATTCCAAATTTCTTTTGAGGAGATATTTTTGAATATTTCTACTAAAGAAATGTGAGAAAATTTCCGTTTTTTTTTTCCTTCTAGACCAGAATACCCCTTAAGTCATTAATGTGCAAAAATCTAAATTATAGTCTGCCGCACAGAACATGACTTAACTATCAACTTTTTTGTTAACTGTCACTCTAGAAAATTCTATACTCTAACTCCCAAAAAAAAAGCACCATTATTTACGTTCTTTTCCAGCTAAGCCGAAGACAGTTAAATTGAAAGTGAATGTAAGAGTCTTCGCAACAGATAAATAATAAATAATGAAGAATAAAGAATAATACCCAATTTTTGCACACCTCCTTCCTTTGTGAACATGTTTTTGAAGCTTATTGCAAGCATTTTAAATATTACACATCGTTCCGCAGCAAATCTCCACAGCATGTGGGAGAGACATGTCTCAAGTATCATACATACATACACACCGAATCCTAAGTAGCTTTATACAAATGTATGTACATATGCTGTTATCTTCCTGCGACCTTAAATACAAAGCAAACCAGCATGACTGCAAGTACGTGTAAGTGCGATTTTTCCAATCCATTTAATTTGTAGTGTATTTATCTCCAAACCAAAACCAAAACAAATCCAAATAAAGCAAATTGTGCCTTCGAGCACACACACACAAAACACAAACACATATAGCATGGTCTATAAGTATGAAACGTAACAAAATGGTAATAACAACTCTGCAGAAAAAACATAAAAATAACAGAATTGGAAAATAACAGAATTGGAAAATAACAGCAATTTCCCATTTTAGCTTGTAATGTATTCAACTACAATGTGCATTAAACTCGTACAAGTGCCGAGCTCCATACATGGTACATACTCGTACATAAGTGAGAGCTGTTTAGGCCAAGTGGCTGAGAGCGTCAGTAATGGGACAATTGGCATGCAGCAAGTGCAAGTAAGTACAAATGTAAGCAGTACACAGCAGTGGCAATGGGATCGATGTGGAGCCGCATGCATATACTCGTATATAGGTCGGTATATATAGGAAACCTTGTGATGACAGGCAGCAAATTCGGTTGTAAAAATGACAACTTTGACTTGACTATCTGGAGAGTATTGGCTTTGCCAACGAAATACACGCGTAAAAAATAGTTTAAATCTTAATAACGAAATGATTTAGACTAATAAAAATCTCTAATAAAAGTATATATGGGAAAAGGAGAAGCAATATGTCGAATAATAATTGGTAGTACGAGTAAGTTAAGTTCCGCCGGAAGGTAACTGTTTTACTCAAAAAATGTTTTTAATTTTATGAGACGTTAAAAAAAAGTGTAATAAAACAGTGGTATGAGTGAAGATGTGACCCCAAGTCTTACTTAATGCTCACATAGTTTAATTCAGCCATATCGCTAAATATCCCAGTTATACATTTTTGAGTCGACCGAAAGGTAACAATTCGGTATAGCTATATCTATACATTTAAACACAGTTTAATTAATCGGAAGAACAAAGATCATTGTATAAAATATGCGTATTAGCAGAGCTATTCCCTGGTTTCACTCAAGCCTTTTCCAATAAATTTTTATACATTTTATACTCTCGCAACATGTTGGACAGCGTTGCAATGGGTAATTTTCTTAGACCCCAATGATCTCCAACTTCCCAGTTGACTCTATATCGCATACATATACGATCCATATGTGCGATATTTTAGGGAAATTAAACCACACTTGATACACACACACCAACACTTTGCTAAGCTTATATCGCATATATCAATCTAATCGTAAGATATAGCAATAAAATTAAGAGAAAGAGAGAATTCCGAATAGCATTAAGTCGTTCGGTATTAAAAATGAATGATATCGGTAGGTACTTTCTCACAGCACTTATATGAAAACACAATGAGATATTTCCCGAATTTTGATCCTTGCACATTGCTAGAATATAAAATGTGCGGCCTTCGTTTGAGGTAATCCGAACTTAACTCTTCATAACTTGATTACTATTTCTATAAACCTGAGTAGGCTGCTTTTATCGATAAGGGTTTTCATCTAGAGGGAGTCTTCAATTCTCCGAAGGGGTGTAATTCTCACAAATTACACGTAAATGAATTTTAAAATGTAAATTTAAATTTATTTCAAATTTACTAAGTGTACATATGAACATTTTGAATTCATAAAAGTGCCAATGGATTTAAATGGTATTATTATAGTCGATTTTTCATAGAATTTCTCCACTTGTATGTATTTACTCGTATGTAATTTACTGCTACAACACACGATTGCCAGCAACACCTATACAACCACAATAATATCGAATTGCTAGTGAATAACATTCTTGCTTTATTTTGAATTATATTGTACTTGTAGTATAAACGAGTGGGGTCCAATAAATACTTAATTTCAGTGTCCGATGGGAAAAATTACGTGAAGGGTTTACTTGTAGATGGCTACTGTTAGAGTTCCAGCCAAATCGGCCAAGTAGTTTTACTTTGACCGAGTGTGGAAGAGGTCGTGTCCGCGGATTTTAGAGGAATGGAAAAGGAGCAATTTCGGTAGGTGATTCGATTCTTCTTTTTGGAGGGAAATCACATTCGAAAAGCGCTTATATGCAGTAGCAAGGTAGTAGCAAGTAGAATGTTCACACCTCATTCAATGACGACCGTAAAATAATGTTTTAACTAATTTCAACATGGTCTCAAGTCGAATTTTGAAGAACCACTGCTCCGCACTGCCGCTGCTCCGAAAATGATTACCACTGAGGAAAATGTCACTAAAGTAGGCGAACTCATATTGACAGACTGACGACTGAAAGCTAGCGAAATAACTGAGACAGTAGACACCTCAAAGAACTACGTGGATCATATACTGCATGAAATATTTGTCACGAGAAAGCTGTCGAATGTCGCAAGTCAAGTGCCGCGTGTCGAATGAGAAGGTTATCGCCGCCATGGAGGCCTACTTTGCCGACTTTCAGGAAAACGTTTCCTCCAAACGGTTTAAAGAAGGTAGAGCATCACTGCGTCCACTGTATCGAGCTAATCAATTGCCAATTTTTAAAAATTTTCATTACTTTTTGCAAGCTATGAACATGTTGAACCGCCCTTATGTATATGGAGGTTAAGCTTGGAAATTTGTAAATATTTGCAAATAACTCACAACGTTAAGCAAAAATTAAATGAAATAAAATTCTATAGATAATGAGTACAACTTTATCAAATAAATTTGGGAATATGTTTTCTAAATATCTCGTAATATTATAGAAAATGAAGAACCATAAATAGGAAATAAAAAGAAAATGTTGATTAGCAGAAATTTTTGTTCATATTTGTTTCTCCAAAAATTCTTTTAACAAAACCAACCAATATTCTGGTAAAAGATGAGAGGGTTAGTGTAATCTGAAATATATAACCAGAAAGAAACTCAACCAGTAGAAAATCAGCACTCAAAATCCACACTATGTAAAAACCTTCTCTTAAAAGTTCACCAATTTTCATCAGCTGCTGCAGGTGGGTCAAGTTTATTAAAGAAGAAAAACATTTGCAATTGAAATAATATTAAATAATTTGAGCTTGTTCGTTTCGCAGTGGCTTATACGAAAAAAAAGCATACAGAATTATATAAATCATTATGCTATACTATTATTATTATACTATTATTAAAACCTAGCACTGGCTTTAATGTTAGCAATTCATTCCTTTCGCTTACTAAAAAGAACACACTAATAATTTATGAAATTACCAGTTTTGGGGTTGGTAGCTAGCATGCTTTATGGAGTTTAGAGTTTGAATGAATTTTCAGACATAGTCACCGCGAGAGAGTCTTATTAAGACCATTCCTTCAGTAAAATTTGTCGTTAATTGTTTCGTCATACTCGATCGCACTTATTTCAACAATTGCCGAACGTTTTTCTTTTCGACTGGCGAGTTGTAGCTGATTTATTAGCATAAGCTATTGATTTGTCGTAACCCTGCAAAAATTAATATAACGGGCTGTAACAGGACGTCCAATGGACAGGCATATATATTTTATCTTCTTCTAGTTAACTTAGGTTTCATCTTCAGTTTTACAATAAGTGAACCAGTAATACCTTAGGGATCAAACCAGACAGTTACTTTTTTTTGATTTTCACATATCTGGATAATTTTTCAAAGTATGCTGTACGTAAGTATCAAACACATGAGTTTACTTTAATAACTTTTCCTTTAAAAATTTTTATGGATCTGGAAAACACCCTTTATATGCATATGCGTTTCTTTCCCTGCAGCTTTAGCTGATGCGAATACAACATGCCAATTCCACGGTACATATTGAACCCCAAGCACTTGAATTTTCTATAATTTTATTCAACAAAGAAAATGAATTTGCAAACTACATTATATGCGTGCAATTCATAAGCATCGGCTATACTCATGCAAATATGTGGCACCTGTGCATAACAACCTAACAAAGTAAAATAAAATTTCTATGCATTTTTTATGAGCGCTAGAAAAAGAGTTCGAACTCCACATAATGTCATTCAAATTTAATATAAATTACTGCGAATGTAAATATGGCATGCCAGAATTGCTAGCGAATATCAAAAGGGAATCGCACGACGACACAGCAAATACTATTACGATGTAAATCCCAATCTACATTTCATAAATAAAAATATGTAAATTTTTGTTAATACCAAAGACGAATGAGGGTCAAATAAGACAGTGATTTTTGGAATGAAATCAAATTCATTAAATACTGTTTAATCCAGCACAAGCAATTATTAGGTATCGAGGCTCTTAAACAACTATATATTTCTCGATACATTTTGGTGCAAAAAGTATGTTATATCCCATTTTTGTAAATGCCGGACATTCAAAGACGCAGTGAGGGATGGTTTTCTTACCAGAGTCAACGTAGAAAATTACCAAATATAAAATTTCTCCCCCGTTTTATGAATTTAAGTCTCTCTTGATTATTTTGAGGGAGTGACCAATATCTGGGATATAGCCAGCACATAAGTTCTCTTGCTTTCCTTCGTGCTTTGATTAACGGGAATCTATATTTGACTATTAAGCTTAGCGTTCGTTAAAAATTTTTTATCATAATGCCAGACATCATAGACTCTATCAGAGAGTTTATTCTTTTATAAAACTAATCTGCTGTTTTTTATAGCGCTTGGGGTTGCCGATACTAGATTCTTAGCAACTCTCTAAGATCGTTCTTACGTGCGCTCATTTTTTACTTTTTAAGGCTTTATGGGACCTATTAAAACCGTTATTCCGGCCAATGAGATGGTAGCTGAGCCAAATACGGAGTTTCAGAGTTTGAAAGGAGCATTGAGCAACTTTTTCCTCCTTGTATGCTTGTACAATATCCTTGTTTCAACATCGTTGCCCATTTTACACTCATCATCAGGATTTCTCTATTATATATACTTCCTGATGTTATTGGGTTGTTCGGAAAGTCATTTCGTTTTTTCCCGCCAGAGGACTTAATTACGTTTTTTCGAAACTAACTTCACACTTAAGCCCCATAACCATTATATATCATGAGAGCTGATATTGCAAGGCTTGTGTGTGAAAAAGTTCTATTAATTCTACCAGTAGTTTTTGGTTGGTGCCTTTTTAAATATGGAGAGCAATAAGCAGCATTTTCGTCATATTTTACTTTTTAACTTCAGAAAAGGTAAAAATGCTGTCCAAGCGAGAAAAAAATTGACGGATGTGTATGGAGAAGGCGTGTTAACAGTACGCCAGTGCCAGAACTGGTTTGCAAAATTTCGATCCGGCAATTTTGATGTCGAAGATGCACCACGGTCTGGAAGGCCGGTCGAAGCTGACAAAGATGCGATAAAGGCATTAGTTGATGCAAATCGGCGAATCACCACACGAGAGATCGGTGAGAGGTTAAATTTGTCGAATTCAACTGTTTATGGCCATTTGAAAGGCATGGACTTATGTGGGTGTCCCATGTCCTTACCGAGCGAAATTTGTGTCGTCGTGTTGACGCGTGTGATTCGCTCCTCAAACGTCTAGAAAATGATCCATTTTTGAAGCGGATTATTACTGGGGACGAAAAATGGGTTGTATACAACAATGTTAAACGCAAGAGGTCATGGAGCAGAAAAGATGAACCGGCTCAAAGCGTGTCAAAAGCCAACATTCACCAAAAAAAGGTGATGCTCTCCGTTTGGTGGGATGTCAAAGGAATCGTTTTTTTTGAGCTTTTGCCGGACAATACAACGATTAATTCAGAAGTCTATTGTCATCAGCTGGACAAATTGAATGATTCACTTAAAGAGAAGAGGCCCGAATTAATCAACAGGAAGGGTGTAGTGTTCCACCAGGATAATGCGTGACCTCACACAAGTTTGGTCACTCGCCAAAAACTTTTACAGCTTGAATGGGACGTACTGCAACATCCACCATATTCTCCAGATCTGGCGCCTTCCGACTACTATTTGTTCCGGTCCCTGCAAAATTTTTTGGATGGCAAAACCTTTACCTCAAATGAAGATGTCAAAAACCACCTGGACGAGTTTTTTGCCAGCAAGGCCCAAAACTTTTATGAGAGGGGAATTATGTTACTGCCAGAAAGATGGCAAAAGGTGTTGGACCAGAATGGCCAATATATAATTTAATAAAATATTTATTCATTATACGAAAACTGTCTTTCATGTTCCCCAAAAAAAACGAAATGACTTTCCGAACAACCCAATAATTTCACTTCTAACAATTTTGCGAAATTTTAAGTATTTCTGATAGCCTCTTTTATAATCAAGTTTATTAACAACATGTCTGCTCATCTGTAATTACCAAAAAAATCCGAAGGAGTATCTGAAGTCCTATGTGTACACTAAGAAAAATGGCAAAATTACAAAGGACAATTTGAAAGGTCTGTAAATAACGCCTTCGGATTTATTTCTCAGCACAGTCTTCTCCTGGCTCGATACACTTGATCCAATTATGCTTCAACTTATTTAACTCGTCTAAGAAAACGTGTTCTGGAGGTCTGCAAAGTAACCGCCTTATTGGACTAAATTTTTTATCCGGCGAGTGACATTCTCAAGCTTGGAAACATATGCAGGTAGTGTGCAGGTGCATGTAGAATATGACCTCAACTATCTCGCGCATCTTCATTCGGCGGCTTACCAATTCGAGATCGTAGACTTTTGTCCATTTTTCCTCCGTAGTATCCGTGTACGGAGGACTTGGAAGTCGCTCAACGAAAATCGATGTGCAACATTGAACCTCGTGAAATAAATTTTTGACGGTCACTATCGAAGTAGAACAGTCACAGTATTCAGCATCCGAGTGCTCTTTGATTTCAGTGCGCGATTTCTCTTCTAAAAACAAGAATCCAATCAACGACCGATATTGCTCTTTTTACATATTTCTAAAATCCGCGAAAACGCTCACCAAGGCGCGCGGTAAAAACAAAACTTAGAAGAATTATAAGACATAATTTTAAGACTGAGCAGTTAGCTTCAATTCTCAGAATGCACATCTACCTTTAATACTGGTAATATTATATAATCTCTTTAATTTTGTAGGGGACTGCTTGCGATTAACTGAATCTAAAGTGTGGAGAGAGAGTAAAGTAATGATAGTTTTCACCCACTGTCTTGAAAAGTGAAAAACAATCAAAAACAACTTGTATGTAGCATTATTGGCTTGCCTAATGGACGGAGTTACGGAAAATTAGCCTCAGTTGAAGAAGAAGGAAGTCGTTTTCTATCAAGACAGGATACCGTGACAATGAAAACGATGGCAAATTACATGTACTTGGGTTTAGAATTGCCTGCGCCGCCACCGCATTCTCCAGATCTGATTGCCAGTTATTTTACCTGTTCTCGGAACTCGAAAGAATGCTCGCTAGATGGAATTCTATTTACAGTGAAGAGGTAATAGCAAGGACCGAGGCTTATTTTGAAGCGATAGGCCAATCGTACCAAAAAAATGGAAACCGTATATGGCTCTTGAAAGCAAATATGTTGAATAATAAAATAAAATTTCTCCAAAAAAAAATTATTTTTCTGAACAAAACGAAATTTTTTTAGCCCACCTGGTACTTTGTTGTCTGCTGATTAAGACTTCGCGTATCTGTCAAAATTTGCAGTGAATGGTGAACGTTGTCAACAAAATACAACTAGCGGCGTTTTATCGATGATAATTTTAATAAAATCGCATTTCCCTGGATAGTTTTTAAGAGACAGATCTATTTACTTCGGGACACCCTTGGCAGAGAATACTTTTTTATGTGGCAACAAAGAAAGAATTACATAAAGAATTCAAGTGGCCGAGAAGCAAAAAGTCTGTGCGGTTCAGTATAAAATGTAACTTCCGTTATGCAGATTATTTAAATTCATTTATTCGTTTTTTAATTTCGCACCTCTATAGAAGCTGAAGCTGTCTCGTTTCTACCTCCTTGCCAGTGCAGGCCTTCATTCGACACTTAAGTAACCTTTTTGTTGTAGGGCAATGTCGCATACGATGCACTTAACTTGCAGCACATTAAGATGCGTGCGCTGGTGGCGGTGATGGTCATGGTGCTGGTGGCACTTACGGCTTACAGCACTGCAACAAAGGTGAATATGTGCATACGTACGTTGTTGCTGTTGTACACTGTCACATTTAATCTTAATTTAATATTCTGACTCAGCGCACACTTGGCGGTATTTAAAAATGCATTTAACACATTATTTTTTTTTTTTTGCATTTTTATGCTGGCATTCGTACAACTTGAGCTGCAAGAAAATAGCGAAAAGGAAAGAAAAATGGCAGACAATTTCCTCTGCATACCGGCAAAGTGCATTCTTTTGCATAACACTTTTTAAATAATTTTTATTACACGCATTTTTTTTGTGTGTTATTTTTACATAAATTAATTACTAATAATGACTTTGCTACCAGCTCAGCGCAGCACAGCGTGCGAGGTCGTGTCTACGGAGTGAAAATATATGTAAATACACAAACGCATATGCATAGAAAGCAAGGACATCAACGCACACGGCAGCACACACACATACACACACGAAAATATACACACACAAATGCATAGCTATGTGTGTGTGTGTGCCGTTGCCGAGCCGCGTCCCTGCATCAAGTTGACCAACAACGCTGCCAGCAAATGTTGCCGCACAGCTGGAACTTCCTGTTTTTTATTATAGCGTGAATTTGCTTATACATACATATGCACATATATATATTTATATATATGTGTGTATATATATATGCGTGTGGTATATTGTGCAGCTGTATGTGTGCATACGCCGCGTATGCACACCGCTCTTGCCGCCATGTTGCAGGTTTTTCCACGCCCACGGCGTTATTGTGGTTGTTCCCCGAGCGTAACTTTGTTTTGCACTGCATAAATTAAGACGCGCACCGCTGCGCTGTGTGTCCGTCCGAGAGTGTGTTGAAAGTGCATTTACATAACTGGATAGCAGCGAAGTGTAAACGCATTGCACACACCCCGTGCTCACCGTCCATTCCACAACAATTTTTCGCCACAGCGCTGACCCTCACTTGCAATACCGTAGAATAAACAAAGCAGGTCAACAAATGTGTCAACACAATGGGCCAAAAGGCAGCAGTGAGTGGGTAATTTTATATACAAAACTATTTCATATTCACTTAAAAAGTTTCGTAGGAAAATATTACTCATGAAGGGACTCATGAAGTACATTATGAAATTGATATCTCTAACTCACAGCAACTTGACATTGGTAAGGGTCGTATATGGGTATGAAAGCCGATAATCCAGCGATTAAATATTTGATTCTCAAAGCAGGGTCTGATCAGTTCCACTTCGTGTCTTTTAAAAAAATTTTAATGCTACTCCTTTCTTTAAGAGGATTTTCCAGCAATTGTTTTTTAGCTCCATCCAATTGGTTATCCATTATTTATTTATATTTCGAGAGTTTTCGAAAAAAAATTTTTTAATTAAATTTCAGAAGCTAACACTTTGTTAAAATAGGGAGGGGGAAGGGCGTGTCCATCTTGCCATGATTTGTATTGCAAAGGTCAATTGACCTCTTCTCGAGTTGCCGAGTTGAGATCTAAAACCGCTCAGCTATAGAAACAAAAAATTGCAAAGGCTTTGATTTCAAATTACGTTTTAAGAAAATTTTTGTTTTAGAATACTACTTGTTAAAAGAAGATATATATAGTTCTTTAATACAAAAAAATTAATCTGGAAAGAGAATTAAATTTATGACATATGCGTCGGAATTGTTCGTTTAGTTCAAAAATTGTTCTAGGTAATTTTAGTAGTAAGATTCTAAACTGCCTCGATAAGCGAAATTAGCGGAAATTAAAGTTAACTTCAGTCAAGAGAAATGTGCTTCAAACTAATCCATCCGCGACTAATGAGTATAGACAGATTTATAAGTTTTAAACGATTAGTATATGGAGGAAGACTTAACCTAGAATCCCATTGAATATGGCCTGTTGTATATTTTTTTTGGTGTCTGTTTAAATTCAATTCCACTAAAATTAAAGTATATAAGGAAAATACACTAAAGAATCTGTTGCTCTGGCTGAACTGATTAATGTCCCTGGTCCCTGAAGAATGTATATAGGAAATACTTCAGATATACTGAAGAAAAATGTTTTGGAAGTTACGGCAGTAAATCGGATACTGGAGTAAATTTATTTGGCCTTCAGATCGATTATGAGCTTTTGAATGCAACTTAACACGCATAAACCCACCATCCATAAATCTGAAGAATATACTGCTAAGAGTTTACTAAACCAACCCCAAATACTTGCTTGTAGACCAGGGTAAGAAAGGTTAGAATACTATTATATAGATTGTTAATTAAGAGGATCTGTTGATGGCAAGCTATTTTCTTGAGGCTTTATGTAGTATATTTCCGTCAGACACCTTTATAGGCCAGAAAGAACAACAGGACTCAGACTCTATAACATGGGACACTTATATTCCATTACACAGCTCGACAGTAATGGAGATTTCAAGTCTAGGAATTCAAAGTGGTACTCAAATTACTAACCAAAGATTACCTTCTATTACAAATTAGAGGAATACGAATAATATATGTTTAATAGCAACCACTGTAATAGAGACCCACTGTAGATGCATACAGGAAAATTTAGTGTGTTGATTTATATTTTTTAAAAACATTTTACTCTCTTTTATTTATTAGTTAACTTTTCTTTCTACTTGTTTTCATTTGCTGACTTCTGTATATTTTTAGATTCTCCGTTCACACTAATGTGAAATTTCACTGTTGATTAGTGGCGCCTTAATTATTGAGCGAAATTAATTATTCCAAGTAATGAAGGAAATTCGTGACTTCATAAAAAATTTAAGCGCTAATATTCGAATATAAATTGAAATATTCATAAGACATTTAGGTTTTAATTTGGGATCATTAGCAGGCATGTAACCGAAAAATACCTAAATTTTCGATTTACAGCGTACAATCAATAAAGATATGCAACCGATTAATATACTAGCATGCAAAGGTACTGTGTTTAAGGCTTGATGGTTCCCTCAAATATTGGTAGGAAAATATGTACAAATGCAACGAAGACAAACATTTCTCTATTAATTATTCAATCTTCATTAAGAATCAGATATTTCAATCTTAAATTGTGTAAGCTAAGTGGCAGTGCTGGGATTTTTCTCAGCCCAAGATTCAAGCTTTCGTTTGATGAAGGAGAGAAGCTTAAGAATTTCCTTAGAATCTTGAACCTTATAAGTTCTTGCCAATACTCAGCGATCACCGATATCAGACTTTTAGCTGTGGCTGAGAAGGGGAATACTTCTCTCTTCACGTCAGGGCTCTTGAGCAAACAATGTTTATGTTCCGATATTCAAAAGCTTAGCTATCTAAAGCTTAGCTAAACATCTAATGTCTAAGAGTCTAACTAAGTTAATGTCTACGAGATGTAACATCTCGTCTTTTGTCGTATCAGTTTTGAAATCGTCATCTACTTTCTGAAATTTTTATTCCAGAAAATATACTACTGACGCGTATCTGGAGCGGATAAGCCTTAACGGCCTGGTAGGGTGTATAGAGCAGTACAAAACCTAGTATGCGCCTCATCTCTGCAGCAACTGGACTCATTTTAACTTTTTGATGTTATTCGCACTTTGTTGACGTACCTCCCTTTTTTAAGGGGTTTGAATGGAATTAAGGTCGCAGCTACTCGTGGTCCTATACCTAAGCAAACTTGTATTTGTGCACCAAAAAAGATAAATATTGCGTTATTCTAAATTCATTAACAGAAAAATGCTAGTAGCTCTAATTGCTAAGGTATGCTCACCGCTCTGGAATGATGACATGTGTATAACCATCCTGATATATTACGTTTCTTTTGTGCTTGTTTGGCAAATAGAAAAAAAGGTCATACTTAACTATGTCGGTATAGTTGACAGAGTTAACGCAAACTTTTAGAAGAAAATATTTTCCACTCAATAACTTGGTAACGACTCGCGGCCAATGCTTCTCAGTACCCTGAACGCAGTGATGTCTAAATCTTTCGTACTTTTTACGATCCACAAGCAATATAGGATCTGAGCTGGATATATTTGAACCAGAATCCAGAACCATCTAAGAGGAGTGGAACGCATTTTTGCTGTTAGAAGCGACCATTTGGCATATAGTCATTGGCGGCGTTACAATGCCGCAACAATATTAAGGTAGTTCACTTTCGGTACGATAGGCTAAACTGTCTGTTTTAGAATAGTTCATACAGAATCTTCTTACAGAACCTGGCAATCTAAGAAGGCAGTAGGTTGGTATTATATTAGAGAAGGGCAAATTCGGACTACAACCATGTCTACCTCACGTATAATACTATATTAAATTCCATCCGATTCTTTCACTTTACAATAGATAAATCTAACATCTATGGAAATATAGGAATAAAACTTGATCCAAATAATGTCTCTAATGTGTATCAACCAAAACTAGTCGAAAACGAATTATACCTTTTCAAGCCTTCAGATACCGAATATGAAAATGTCTACGCAAATAGTTGACAGAAAATATTGGTCAATTTATAAGATATCTTAATAAAACTAAGTTAATAACTTTTTCTGATAATAGTGAGGTCTTGTGTTAAAAATGGATAAAACCGTTTCAATTTTCAATACTTCTCCTCGCCCCACATATCTAAATAATATAATGATTATCGAACTTCCGGTTGAGTTTTTCTGTATATATTGGTACGTTTGTAAGATTTCTTAACAGAAGTAAGAGAACGTGTAATATTCGGTTAATATGTAAGATATTTTATTGGCATTAAGTGAACGTGAAATTTCAAACTAGACTAGAGCCTGCACAGTTCCAATCAGAAATTATATTTACATAAATATATGTAAGTGGGTACATGAATATGTGAATATATAAGTATTTTGTTCTTACTACTGATAAATTTGTCACAAACTCGTTGTCATGTGCTTCGTTTAGTGTGGTTTTCTGTTCGTACGTGTTCGGAAAACTAAAATCGTTCTGTATAATCTTGGTACCGAAGAATCGTGGTAGTGGTAATGTGACAAAGCAAATTTTTACAAATGCGATAACATATGTTTGAAACAACAGAAAACCGTTGGTTACTCAATCAAAAACGTTAGTGCCGTGTAGCAAATAAACAATTTGAGATGGATGCCGATTTATTACGAAAGTGTGAGATGCTTACCTGTGGGTAAATAAAAAGCTTTCCGGAATTTACTTATAACTTGTTTACAAATTACATCGAAACCAAGTGTCGATCATGGGGAGTAGGCGAACATTTTATTCGTTTATGTAACCGGCTTTATTTGGAACAATACGAGCTATTGAAACAATTTAAAAATATTTGAAGGTGTAGGATGTTTTTTGTGCCTAGCAATAATGGAATATGGTTAGCCACTTTGTTGAGAATATTTAATATTTGAATGAAAAACGTAACAATTGTACGAGAAACTAGAAGCAATCGAGGGAACTTTTACTCAAGGAAAAAACCCAAACAAGTTGTAAGTTTTCTAGGAACGAAAGGGCAGTGGGCGTCCGAAAAACCAGGCGAAATAAAACCACATCACGGGCAAGAAATTAAATGGATGTTCAACACTGATCGCTTTCAACACGCTCGAACTATAAATGCAACATTTTACGAAACTACTTCTGTGCAAAATGTACTAAGTAACTTGGAGTACGAGCGCGACTTCCAGCCAAAAAGCCACTTTTCATTACGCAAATCGAGGAACAAAAATAGAGAGGGAAAAATTACACAAAACTTGGACTTCATCAGGCAGGGAGATATTGTTTTTTCGAAGAGTCTGTATGTTTGGAAAGCTGAGTTTTGATCATCCTATTCGCACTATTTATTGATATGGAACGCTATAACTAAGTTTGGTGTTGGGCAGCTCATTATTTTAAAGGGATCTGTAAAATGTATTAGAATTTTGAAAAAAGCCATTTTGCCGACTATTGAACAGCTTTCCGAATACACCACAAAATTTTATTTGCAGGATGGCCCCTTGCCATAGAAGTAAAACAGTAACTAAAGCATAAAAATACAGGTTATAAAACAAAAGGTTTGTTATGGTGTTAGGGTTGTTAGGGCAGATTTCAATTCAGTTGAGAAATACTATTATTCTATGGACAAATGGATAAAAGGAAAGCTTCCAAAAGGGCTAAAAGAAATGGAACAAATTTCTGAAGCTGAGCGGAATGAAGAAATTGCTGAGAATTATCTTCGACGCCTGTTTGAATACGCGCCTAAACGAAAAGATGAGGTTATTAGGAATAGGGGATGTTCTACGAAATACTAAGAATATTTTGTAATAAATAATTTAATTTTGCCTTGTTAAATATGGTACTGTTAAATACAGCACACATTAAACGTAAAATATATGAACGACTTGTTTTAAAATTATTTTTTTGTTCCGTTGTTTGTTGTAGTTTACATTTTTCACTAAAACATTTGTTGAACTACAAGTTTCTTATTTAAAAATCCTTGGAATATGACGTAAACAAAAGCTGTTGACTCCCCAAAAAATTTATTTTACTAACTATAACATAAATTAAGTGTTTTGGTTTTTTTTTCTTAGTGCGTTTTGGAGCTCTTTTACCATCCTTTTATATAGACCTTATCAATTTCCGATCGAAGCTCTGGTATTAACCGGTTACTCACCATACTTATATCGATATCGAAGAGCTTGCTACCATAAAAACATAAATTAATATCATACAACTGGTCAAGGAAAAGTCAGATTATATTTCCCATTTTTTTACTATCAACGCTTGACTATCTTCCTCCTATTTGCTTTCGTATGATGCTAAAATACTGTTTGTTTTCAGAAGTCAATAGAATCCAATAGGGCGACGAGCCTCAAACAACAAAGCTGTGCAAGTTTGAAATGCGAATCGAAGAATGTGCAAGCCAGCTATCCTATCTTCTGAATCCGCAAACGTTTCCAGAGATATCAAATACCTTATGGGTATCAAAGTCAAAGTAATCAGCAAACCTTCGGTCTGTACATATATATTTTGGAAGATAGTTGCCAACTATACCAACAATTAAAACTAAAAATATTAGAAAATTCATGTCAAACATAACGGATTTATAAAAGGCTTTCAGTAAATAATTTGGATGCATTCAGTAAAGGCATGTTTTGAATTAGTGTTGCCACTAATCGACAAAATAAAAGTGGGTAGAATATTGCAAACTTTTGACATTAATTTTTTTAAGCCTAAGCCTGTTTCTAAGAAAGCCTTTCATTTAGCTATAATTAGTACTTTGGAATAGGGCTGCCACCTAGAAAGGCATTAGAAAAAGGAAAGAAAGGAGCAAATTATTATAAAATCGTTGTCAAATAAAACTGTTTAAAGGAGTTTTTACTTTACACATAGTTTTTACGGCATATAAATTTTTTTTCTGAAAAGTAATATTGCTGGTATATCAGTTATGTAAAGCAAAAGGGAAGCTTTAGCAAGTTTCTGCGCATATTGGGCAAAGGCTTCCGAGTAGTATTCTATACGTTTTTTATAAAGATAGATTATGAAATAGTGTTGCCACCTATCAAAAAAATTTTATGTGAATGGAACATCACAAAATTTGTGCTAAGCCTACATGATCTTTAGAAAGCCTTTCATTTAGGTTTTATTAAGTAGTATTATGCAATAGAGTTGCCACCTAGTAACGAAATGGAAAAATGATCAAATAAACAAATTATCTAAAAATATGTGCCAAATAGAACTGCATAAAAAAATTAGAAATTTGAATATTTTATAACGGTAAATTAGAATTTTTTCTGAAAAATTAATATTTTATTATTGTAATAAGCTTAAAATATATATAGTACAGCCGAAAATCTTACCAAATTTGTACCAAACATAATGCATTTGTAATGGGCTTCGCCTAAGTATCATACACATCTTTAGTAAAGTTAGATTATGAAGTAGTGTTGCCACCCACGCGCATAAAGTAAGAAAAAGCACCGAATTACCGAAAACCCAAGCAAATTATTAACAATTGTGTGGCTACTATAATTGATTAAGAAAGGTTTTTTATTTCGATATATTATATTTTGGAATCGAATTTTATATATTATCGAGAAGGGTGTAACCTCAATTTTCGTAGCGTTGTTCTGTTAAAATTTTATGAATTTTTTTTTTTTGGACCCAAAAACTGAGCTATTGTTTAGTAGTCAGTATTATATAATTTCTAAAAGATAATTTTTGGTCATAAAAGACGCCACAGTGAATTGTGATTTATTTCAGTGGCATTTACTTGTATTTAGTGTGGGCAACTTTTGCCCTCGCATTTCCGACACCTCGACTGTCTTTACAAATTTAAGTACTTAATATGATTTCAAATCGCATTTACATTAATAAATATTTAATTCTGAGCAAATTTTTGTTAAATTATTTTATTCATGCAATTCAATACAAATAATATGAATATGTGTATATGTGTGTGAGTGGATGCAAGTAAATTACAATAATTTGTGCAGCTTGTTCGTTGATTTTCATTAACCCGAATGCATATATGTACATATGTACTTATTTATTCTTAAATGTGCGAACTTTTAAACTCATACGTTCAGGTTGATGCGCATTAAACTGGCAATCGAATTTTGCGAAATGTCATTAAAGGCGTAATATGAAATGAATAAAATTTTTCCATTTTAATTGTCAATTAATTATGGACAACGTGTGGCATGTAGCAAGCATACACACATACGTACGTATATCGGAGAGTTTGCCATACAAATTTAAGAGTGCATTTGCGCGCTGGCCACGCTATGCCTTTGTATTTGTAATTTATTTTATTGTACGAACACTGAATGTACAAAACATATGTAAGGGTTAAATAAGTCACCACCAGAAGAGCTCAGAGATAAAAAAATATTTTTGCAACGAAACATTTGCCAATACAACGTTATTAAACTGTATGTGTGTATTCGCTAGCGACTATGTGTGTGTGTGTGCGTGTGTGCGGCAACATTCCATCAATTAACTTCGACCGTCACTTACGTCTGTTAATTACAATATTTTATGCCGAAATGCCAATGACAACAACAACATGTAGAAGAAATCGGCATATTACTGTATACGCGTGTGTATGTGTGCGCTTAAGACGACAACGCAGCCAGCAGTAATTTACCATTTCGGGTGGCGGCAATGTGGAAAACCTACATGACATTGGCAACACGTGCCACGCTGTGTGCGCGCGGCCTGCTTGCGTTGACAGCAACATTCCAACAACTCAACAACAAATGAATTCACCAACATGCACAACAACAAGCACAATGGAAAGCGCGCGCACAGAGGAAAATAACTAAAAAACATTCACCAAAATAATGACTACAACAAACTGTTGGACAGTGGCATAAAAAGCAAGCACCAGCCGAGCGCGATCATTATCATCATCGTGACCAGTAAAATTGGCGAAAAAATTGCGCGTACAAATTAAAATAAGCGTGCTGATGCGCAATGTGAATGTGAGTTCAATAAAACGAGGACGGTAGAAGAAGCGCTTAGCCCAAAAGGAACACGAAATCGGCCATCTATATCCAAACACAGTATCGTTTCAGTTCAGATACATTTGACTCGGCGACTTGACGCTTTACGCTTTAACCCGCTTGAAAAGTACATTTACCGGAGGAAAGTTCCCCAAAATAGACTTCCGTGGTGGCTTTCAAGTTTAGGAATAAACAGAAGTCGCACGATTTTCGTTGTCTAATTCAATCAATATTGTCGTGAAGATGCCGGAGGCCGAATTCGACGTCGAATTCGTCACAGTTTTCTGCAATTTGACCTCGAATGAACTCAGTTATTCGATATAGTAGAGACTCCAGGGAGTCGATGTACTTCACGCCTTTTAAATCCATCCATCTTCAAAGCACGTTCGCCTGGTAAAATCCACTAGTTCAACTGTTTTTTGGGGTCTGGTGTGTACCAGTAGATCCATGTTTCGTTAACGGTCACATAACGAAGCAAAAATCTTTTCGGATTGCGATTGATCAGGGTCAAGCACTGCTGTGAAGTGGTTCCACGTTTGCCTTTGTTGTTCGGAGTAGGCACACAGCTTGTCTACCGCTTTCTCAGGCCCAATATTTCATGCAAGATATGATCCGAAGGGTCTTTTGAGATGGCCATTGTCTCAGCTGTCTCGGCACCTTCCATCGGCGCTCTCTCTATATGAGATTGCCGATCCTTGGTAGCCGTTTTCGAATGTTTGAGTGTGGCTCTTCAAAACCAGAGGTGCTACCACGTTGAAACTCGTTAACTAATTTTTTACGGTTCCCATCAAAGAAGAAGAGCTACCGTTCACAGCCCCAAATCGCTCTTTGATTTCAGTTGTCGATTTATCTTTCCTTTTTTCTGAAATCTGCGGATAAGCTTGCGAGCAAAACAAAACTACGTGTCGTCTGACATTTTGACAGTAGCCCTCTATGAGAATGTACTACACAAATAGTAAATATATGTTGCGATGGCGATCGCTAAGCATCGGACGCTTACGGCTAAATATTATAGGGCCGCCCTCGTATTGCCGTGCGGCCGTCACACGCAGTCCTCCGCTCCGCGCGTATGTTAGTTACAATCGATTGGGTTGAACAGTTGTCGCTTGTGTGGCGTGACAATGAAGCAAAAGTAAAATAATTATTATGTTGTTGCATTGTATTTACAACACTTTTTATCAGTTTGCAGGTACTTTGGCGGAATAATTGAAGTTGAAGTTTAATCACAAGCCAACTACGTGGTACACCATTATTCTGCGCCTGGTTGCCTACGTGTTTACACGATGACGCTCTTTCTTTTGTTGCTGTTGTTGCCATGCGTCCTATCTAATTGCCTCCATCGTTCCCTTCTCTTTCCACTACACAGTTTTTACCATCTCAGCAACTTTTATACATTTCTACAATTTCTGCGATTTCAGCCTGGCTTCTTGTCCATTTCCCACACACCTTTCTCATCAGCAGCATCACATTTACTTTCGCATCTGTTTTTTTTTGGAAACTGTTACTGACAGCTTTGGTGGAATATCCCGTGTAATCACAATGCTGCGCAATTTTATGGCATGAGTTTCTTTTATTAACTGGAAGAGGGCGCCATAAAATCGACTGCTTTCTGCTTTTCATTGTAACGGTACAAAGTGATGCTTCTGTCGATGAATATACAATATAATTACAGTTTCTTAAGGTACTATTTTAATTCAAGTACTACATGCCCAACAGCGACATAAGACAGATCCCGAACACCTGAATACCTTGCTTTTTAAATTATCTAAACTGGCATCCTATTATCTGAGTTGTGTACAGTTTCAATAACAAAACCAAAATTCATTTCTAGGCGATGTTTGAGTAGCTGCTACAAAAAGGATTCCTCATCTGCTCAAAGTGTTGTATAAAACTAACTTAGATTTCTTCATTAAGCCACTTCAATAAGTATTCTATTTGTGGATGTATAAATTTATCTGGTCTCTAAAAAATATATTCCGTGAAATAGCAGATTCCGCAAGAGTCCAAGAGTGTAAACTGAATAAGGACTGAATGCAAAAATACCTTCTATCTAGCCTGATTTAGAGTTCTATGCTAATTTTATTTCTTCCAGTAATTCAAACTATATTCAGCCAAATAAGGTTGGAGCTTAGTGCTGCGAAATCACTAACAGAACTTCTTCCACATTTGTTTTCAGGTTATTCCGTAAATTTCGGATATAAAATGTTCTAAGTCACCTCAGAACTTATCAAGAAGAAATGTGAGAAGCATTTTCAGGTACTGCTGCTATTAGAAAAAAAAAATGTGCCTATAAATCCTATGGTCGATTTATATACTACAAAATTTTGTTGATTTTTTCACAAAGGAAATGAGTTTACTGAATCACAACATGGAAGAAATGGTTGTTGATATTTACACATCCATATCATGGAGCTCTGATCTTCGATATATATATTTAGGAATATTTTATCCTAAATATACGAAATTCTAATGACTTATAGATCTACTAAAATCAATTTTTAATTTAAAAATAGTAACTTTCCGTATCAGAATGGAAGCAATTGTTAACCCGAATGTTGAACCGGACAGAATCCTTACCATAATTAGTAAAATCGAAAACCACTATGCGGATATACTCGCTGTAGAGACGGTGGCTAGGCGATTAATCAATTTCTTTTATTTAATTTCTTTGCATTGCTGAGATAACTTTCTTCACTATTAGATTATAGACAACTAGTTATACTAGAGATAATTGCACTTGTTTAAATTTGTAAGCATGTTTAGAAGAAATACAAAACATATATATCAAAATTCGATCAGACTTGTCAAACGTTTGTTAAACTTTGACCACCAAAAATAAACGGTATGTATATTTCATAAAACAAATGGCGTTGCTTATTTTCCGAGTATGTTCCAAATATTTTCATATGAACTTAAGTAACGCTATTCTTGAAGAAGTTCTAATACATATATTGATATATATGATAATAGATATCTTTATTTGGTGACATATTTCGTTCTTCTTTCCTTTTTATTGGCACCAAAGTCATCTGAAGCTGGACCTTCATACCAAGCTTTCCAAGCTTTCTGACTTTAAGCATTTTTCCGCTTAATAAAAAAGCCTCCTTCTCCCTCTCTCTCAGTAAGTACCGCATTTAATAACTTCAGAGGTCAAATATATACACAGGAGGATGAGATGCCCGAGCCAGACTAATCAAGGTACAATCCTCAGATGTCTCAGTCGGAATCGAAAAAGTTCTTTGAGAACAAACAGACTGAATAGAATACAAATGTAATTTGGCCATCAGAAAGGTTGTTAGACTGAGATATTCATATCAATTTTTACAATCACAGAGGTGACTCAGAGGTGAAATTTTTATGCCAATTATTGTCTTCATGGGTTTGCAAGGAAAAAGACCTGAAATAGAATCAAAACTAAGTCATTGACCGATTGAAGAAACTCAGTTTCTCAAGAAAACATTTCCACTCAATTTATTGTCCTTTATATGTTATATAATGCCCTTTACAATGTAATGTCAACTAGTATAACCAGAACCACTATATTAATTGTATTGGGGCTAGGCTAGTTCATTGGCCAATTTCACTCATTTTCGGCGCCAAACTACAACATTTTAGAAATAATAAGTTCTCTTAAATTTCTTTAAATATATTATACGTTCACCGATATATATTGATGTTTATCGTTTTATTAGGTTCATTGGGGACTTTATTGATTTCTTGCACCAAACCACATTTTTGGAAGGGAAATGTGCTCATTTAACTCTAATAAGATATCTTACAAATTGGTTGATATTTTTGGTATAAAGTCATCACTAAGTTTGGAGTTCCTCATATTCGGTATTTGAATAATTAGCTTGAAAAAGTGTATTCCGATTTAGAACATCTTTAGTTTTTAGAATTGCCACAAATTAGAGTTATTGTTTGTGCTAAGTTTTTTTACGATATTTTCATTGCTGATTGATTTATTTATTGTAAGGAGAAAAAGTTTGTTAGAATTCAAAATGGTACCATAAAGATAGTAGGCGTGGTTTTAATTCGAAACTGTACAGTAAGAAATTCAAAGTAACGCTCTGCATCATTTTTATTTGGAAATTGTCGAGTAATTGCTGAGATGTGGGATATCTCCCAAAGTAGGCCACCTACTATCAGTAGTGCCAGCTCAATATTCCAATTTTTATACCGATATATATGCAAAACTATTCTACTATCCTTACAGTTAAATTTAATGCTTCTGATATTTTCTTTAGACGTTTGCCGCAATATTAGTAGTTTCGAATATAACCTTTGTATGGGGAGTGGGCGTGGTTACTATCCGATTTCAACCTCTTTCGTGCTGCATGAAATGTATGCCTTAAGTATGGTTGATATAGAGCTTTAGTAATTTGTGAGATATGTATGACCTGTTTTTAAATCAATGGAGAATCATGTATGTATATATCAATGGCATTTCAAACGATTTGGTTATAATGGTGTAATTTCGCATTCGATTCAATAGGCTTTCAACAAAGAAAGTTGCATAATTAAATTATATAAAACCAACACCTTCACAATTTAGCGTTATAAGAAAATGGAAAATTCTCGCATTTATTTTACACTCATCCCAAAGTCTATAAAAGCGAGGTATCAAAGAGCGTTAAAATCTCAAATGCATATTTTCTCACTATTAAAATTTTTCTGCTACTATTATTTGCTTATCTTAAATGGTTTCTGGCAAATTCTTGCACACCCATTTACAAGCGTAGATTTGCACGACACAAACACACACTTAAACAATCGTTTAAGCTTACCTACACACTTACAAACATACACTAAATTGCAAGCAGGCACACACATACTCATACACACTCTTACAAAACACTTGTAAACGCACTTTCGTGACAACAACAATAATAACTACAATGCATTGTTGGGTCTCCAACACAAGCCGGCAATAAAATTTATTTAACTACTAACTTGCGCCACCACTTTGGGGCCATCAAATTTGCATACCAAAACCGACGACCGTCAATCGCCTTGCGATAGTCGCACAAACAAAGCGACATTAACTAAAACTACGCAATGAATTTACATACATACACACAAGCAAACATACATAGGACATATTTGTATGTCTCCCACCCTTGCCAGAGCCTGGAATTTTGAACTTTGTTCGCCTCGAGTTGCTTGGTCATTGTGCGTTGGCAATCCCCGGCATGGATATTCGATTTGCATGCGCATGCCTGTGTAATTGTGTACGTGTGCGTGTGCGTGTGTGCAGTATTGTTAGTCGCATTCATACATATTTAAATGAATGTATTTGTATAAATCGTTAGTTTTCACTTTCGTACAACTCGTCAAGAGTCTCTTTGTTGAATAGCAGGACATTAAAAATTTCGGTAATTTCAAGTCTATTAATTCGAATGGCTACAAGCCAATTTCCAACTTAATTGAACATATTAATTTAGTTAGAATTCGGAAAGTTTTTAAATCATATACGGTTTTCAAGTCGTGGGGAGTGCTGTCTGTGAGGTCAGGTGGGGAATTTTAAAGCTTTAAATGAATATCCTTCATCGAATAAACAAAAGAATTAAATAAAAAAAAATGTTTTTCAGAGAGCCTACTTCGTTCCAAAATGCAGTATTAGGGTCTAAACGACAATTAATATTTCCTTTATGCTCCTCATTAGTGCCTGCTCATTTCCTCTGTAAATGTTTTCAATTAACGATTACGTGTTGATACTCCCGACAAATGGAGGGTACTTTAAGTTGTAGATTAGATCAGAATAGTTGTTAGACGGAGTTCATCGGCATCCAAATTGTTCTTTCGATTTCATTACCTTGGTCTCTAGCGGAGCTATATTAGAGTTAAACAGCCGAATAAAAGGCTGTATAAAAGGAGTTATCGGTATATAACACTTACTTTAGTTCGGAAGATGTGACTTAGTCAACGTACTATCTATAATGCAATGTTCTATTTTGACCCCTACAGAATTTTGCCCTTGTATACCTCAGAAATATTACTATAAATAGACATCCTATACGGAGGAAATTATAAAGAATTAATTTTGTTCCTCGGCTGGAAATTCCACTTCGTTTTTCAAAGATTTCAAATTGATCACAAAACATTTTTATCTGACAGCGTTTTAAATATAAGCAGTAAAAGAGTAAGTTGCGCGCAATATGGCTATGATAGCTAATCCTATTTGTATGACAAATTTTGCCAATTCAAGTGATGTGTAAAAGTTATCGCATATACACCGATCAACCGGAATTACTGTACTTCTCCAACAAATCCAGTACCACACTTTCCCACTGTTTAAATCTGTCCTGTGAGAGGGTACTTTGTGAAAGAATCACAGACCCACCAAATCTTTATTCCGTACTTGACGCTAAGACTTAATATATTATGTAGCCTAGTTCGTTCACGGTAAGGAAATAGCTGCTAGTCCACTATTATTGCAGCGTTTGGAGTATATGCTGCTTGAAGATGAGGTGATTCACTGAACATCATCAGTGCCGAACGAGTGTTAACTCCAGCAAAATGAACAAACCATTTTAAATCCTTGTATTATAAATATCAAAATGTCGAGAATAATATAGATTCTTTGTATGCAGTAATAAAAAATATGGTATTAATGTGATGAATATAGTGATTTGTATTAGTTGATTGATTGTGTCGGATTTGAGGCAAAAATTAGTAATGAAAATAATAGCTTTATCCTATGCTCTGACTGCCAAATTTGGGTGTTCTTTTCTCAACATTTTTTCATGCTCGTTTATTCCTTTCTCAAAATGTTGCATTCTAATCCGGAAAAAGTGCAATATTTTCTACTCTTCTCAAAACGTTAGAGTCAGAGTTGCTCTGCGGATGTTTATTCATCCTTTTTGATAGCAATTTTCTTAAACAAGTTTTTCTACTAAATATAATAACTCAGTCAGTTTTGTTAAGCTCAGTATTGGACATTGCGAATGAGTTGGTGGATTTAGCCTCATCCTCATCCTCATCTGAAAATGAAATTGGGAAGCTAGTTCCTGGCAGAGATTCCCAACTTAGAGTGAAAAGATTCGTAGAAGACGTTGTGAACGCTTACGCTGTGTCAGAGGTAGAATAAAAAGTGTTACATGAGAGGCATGTTTTCATTTTATTCCTAAATTACAGTTTTTTATTTTTACTAGCAATTACTTGCTCGCCTTTTCTGTATAAATAATTTTCCCATTTTTTCTATATGAACCAAAACTATCGAACAGCTGATCGGTGATAGGTTTTTTGAGTAGTTTTGACCAGTAATAAATTTTGAATTCCTACGCAAAAAATTGCAGAGTAAAGTTTTGGCAACACCTGAAAGTATTATCCCACATTTGATGCTTGCAAATTGCCAGACTATAAAATACACTTTCGGTTACAACCGAACTTATCACTTCCTCACTTGTTTTTAATTGGTTTACGATCAGAGATGTGAACAAATATTAGCTAATAATTTGGTCAATCCTACCTTATTATATTCCTTATTTAATTATGCTCTAAATGTAAAATGCGAAATTTACACTTCAAACACACTTACACTTTGGCAAACGTTTCTTTCTGCACTATAAGTGTGTACGAATGTACAATACACATTTCACAATTACGATTTAATCTAAATTTAATGCGCTTTGTTGAATTTGCACTCACGCCCACATACAAAACTACCAGAGCTGCATAAAGATAACAGAGGAAACGAGCATTACTCGTGCAAGTTGCATGTGGCAAGTTGTAAGCTAGTGCGTCTGACTGCGAATGGCATTGAACGGGGCATATATACCCGACAATTTTAAATACAAACGCGCACACTAGCATAGATATACATACGTATGTGCGCAAATAGAGAGAGTGTGTGCATGTAGAGAGTGGCAAGTGGTAAAGCGCTTCTTACAAGTGCATCAATTCAAATGGAACGAGTGAAAATCACTTTTAAATGTCATTGCAGCTGACCCCCATTTGCGTTTGCAATTGCTTGTGACATTGAAGTGTGCTCCTTGTTTTTTTACAGCGCTTCCTAATCATTTAACCTCACGCACACACACACACGTACATTCTCATTTGCATTGAGAAATTGAAGACTAAGCGCCTGCTTGTAGTCTGCAGTGGCATGCATTTTTTTGTGTTTGTCGGTTTTTCTCCCTCTTTTCGCTAATGAACTCAAATAGAGATTGGAATTTAAATTGGCTTATTATAATAGCGACAATTAAGCAGTCAATAGCATTGCAACAAAAGCGGTGTGGCATAACCGCAAATGACATAAAAAGCAACACACAATAAAAACCGCAAGCAAAGTGTACAATATGCCACAAGAAGTGCCACAACCCCCCTGCTCACCCATCACACTTGAGGGCAACACAAAAAAGTGTCAAACTCAAATTCCAATTCGAATTCGAATTCAAATTGGTGAAACGGAGAGGTCATTAATTAATTACGGTAAATGGTAATCGTTTCGGTTCAACAATGCAAGTAAAGACGCCCACACCCCTCCCCCCTACACAGCAATGCAATAATTGATAGCTGTGTATGTGCGCATGTGAAGCGTTGCTGCGCGATCTCCCGCCCTCCCGCAAACCCCACTTGGCGCGTTGAGCGAACAGTAAAAGACACAGTACTTAGTCAGTCATACCACCTTCGCTTAAAATGCGCCCAACATATTGCCGCATCGACGCCGACCCTGTCGTATTTGTGCTTCTTCAAATCACAAAAAGTCATTTATTGCGGTTAAAGTGCGCATGCCACACCCACTTCCCAGCTGTTACACTCCACTCCATCAATTTTACTTATGCAAATTATCCACTGTTCATTTGAAATGTGAGACTGTGTTTTGCGAATGCATGCATTTGTGTGTGTGTGTGTGTGTGTGTGTGTGTGTGTGTAAGTGTGCGTATTTGTGGGGGGCATTTTGCAGTCAAGTCGACAAGTTGCGGCAGCATGCAAAGTTCTCGCCGGTCGCATAGAGATTAGCGCAGCGACGAGATTGTAACAATGCGGTCGTTCCGGTGATTGTTGCAAGTTAGTTGGTTGCAAGCTGCTGCTATTTGTTTTTTGCATTTTGTCCAATGCGGCGCTGTGGCTTTTCTATTGTGTGCAAATAAGCTGCGCTAATTGGTTCGATTCAACGTGGAAGTAGAAGTTGTTGCAAGGGTGCCGATTGCGTGTTTGCTTTTATTGTATTTTTTCTTCGTGCCACAATGTGCGGTAAGAAAAATTAATGAACTGTCAAATAGTGATTAGGACTGTTGACATATAGTTATTCATAAATCGTATAATTTTTTCATTATAAACGAAGGTGTTTTAGAATTGCAAAAGGACGGTCTTCATTTCACTACCCATTTTAATGAGTTAGTGCTTCCGGAATTTACTAACTCATTGAGAGTTTTACAAGTCTCAAATATTTCACGACAAATGAAAATTATTAGAAAAAACATACATTTTCACTTCTAGGTAGTGCAAAAGTCCATATATAAACGCGATTACTTCCGCAAGAGGGACTCGGCAGAAGCCAGCCGACAGGGAACGTCGGTAGAGCTGTTGTTTAAGACGGAATCACCAGCAGAGGAGCCACCGCTAGGTACATGAGGGGTTCGTAGTGTTCACAGTCAAAATTTTGGAACACTAGGACTGCAGGCAGGCTGAGCAGATAGGCGGAGAGAACGACAATGCTGTTGGTTCGTATCGTCTGTAATGTGGCTCTCATTGTCGCAGAAGGAATATCCTCTGTCCGCATAAAACCACACACTTGTTAGCTTTCTAGAGATAGATATATAAGACCACAGTACGGAAGAGGGAGCCATCTTCCAGGAAGAATGGAAGTGGGTTGCAGCAGCTATCTCCACGATCGTTATGTTGTGGTCTTTATCTTGCGATACTGCAATTCGTCTCTCCCACTCACGACGCTAGGTCAAACATGGGTGGAAATAGACTGAGTATTGTCGAACGCAGTGACCAATGAGAGCGGATCCGTTCTCAGTCTCGTGCGGCTGTTCGAAGAGGATTGTTACAAATATATTGTTTGTGCGAACTCACACTTCTGGAGAGTAGTTTGGAGTTTGAAGATAAAATAATACATCTTTGTTTCTTTTTTATAAGTTAGGTGCATACCCAGTCATGTAATGGAAAAGTAATACTCCCTTCGGTAGTTTATTTGTTTAACAGGTCAAATTAGTTGAAGAAAATAAAACGGTTTCTAGAACTTCGAAATTGATTGCTAGCAGACAAAGGATTGGATTGTCTTTGGATTTGGCAAAGCCCACTTTTAGTTGAAATTTCGTATCTCCTAAACTACAACACTTAACCGGTTTAAATAAAATTCAGTTGATGACAACCATACTCTTAAAGGAGATAACTCAAGTATCAACAAAAGTATCGAAATAAAACACAAATATTACTCCCGAGGTCTGCCAAATATCACTCTGACTTTACGGAGTATATATCGGTGGTAGTCTGAGATTTCTTATTGTAAATCTGAGCACGCACTTCTTAAAATATTATATGGCTTACGTTACGTTGGCGACACGTTAGTCCCTCTTATAACCAATATAGTGAGATTTGTTCCTCCAGTTGGTTTAATATGATGTCAAACATACATATCCTTAGATCTCACCTCCTATTGTCTAACTCCGTCTAAATATCTCGCAGGATATCGAATATATATATCGAGGATATCTTTAATTTCTTACTCCCAAACTAGGTCAGAATATCCACTCTAACAACATAAAACACTCTATTTCACTTATTTGACGATAAATGCTTGCAGCCTTGAGGAAAAAACACCGAATATTTGACTGGTTTCTGATCTCTTATTAGACAGATTAACTCCATTAAAGCTCCTAAGCTTCCTGAAATATGTAATTTTTTTCTTATTCATATTATATAGTCACAGTATAAACCTTATTAAAGTTCGAAGTTAGCCATTCTGTTATTTGCCCTCCAATGAAGTATTATTCAGTGCTGAAATGCCGCTAAATGGCCACCAAAACCCAGCTTGTAAACGTGCAAGTTGTTCTCGCAGCCAAAATTAATACTCTTCCTGCTAATATTATAAAATGGCGAGAATGCACGCACCTTGAAATAAGTACACAATAATGCGTAGGTTCCGGTCTAATTTGTCAAATGGTCACAATGGAGAAAGAGCCATCGACATCCTACAAACAACCTAATCAGCGACATAATAGATTACCTTTCAGAGGCACCTCATAAAAACAATATAAGTGCATATGTAGTTGTGCGGAAAGTGGCGGAACCACCCACTCGCACAAGTATATACACAGGCATTGTAATGTGAAAACTGATTCCATACCAACAATTCGTATGTAAGGCAGAAGGAAATTTACTGCTTTAATGCGTGTGCACATTACAGAAGATCTAACGAATAATAAAAGTTACTAGATGCAGTGATGGACATATGAATGGAAAAAGGTAAGAACATTTCAGGTTGCCATACTTGCTATTGAGAATCTCACAAATCGTAAGAGAACACCATTTGTGTACATTATTAGCTTATTTTATGTATTTCGATAGATTATCTGTAGCAAGACATTTTTTATACAGCCCATACGGTAAAAACAATGTTACCTGGGGTTATAGAAATATATTTCCTTCATTTTTAACTCACTTTATTTTAGAACTAGAACTAGAACTGAGGTTTCCACATTTCGACAACTGTTACTGTGTGGGCTGAAAAGTTATATGATGTGTATGGATCTACTTGAAGACTAAAGGACACAAAATATTAGATGAAAGTCGCATATGGCGAGAATGTTGAAGAACAAGAATAATATTTCTTCATAGTCAAACAAAATGAACATTTGTTTTAAAAATCTTCGCTTGGCTTTAATTGAAAGTATGTCGGTATGAAGAGTTAACGTGAACAACCCGTTATTTTTATTAATTTATTAAGTCTAAAGAATTTTCGTATAGTTACACCCTGTAGCATTGCCTTGCATTCTGTAAGGGTGCACCAGCGCTCTCGGAAAGTTTTGGAGGTTCCTTTGCCAGACGAGCTGCTCCAACTTAATGTCGACTAAATTGCTGACGTGTGCTGAAAATATCGGAAGGTATAGCCGCGGTGTTAGTTATGACACAGATCTCAGGAAATAATACATTTACTTCCTCTCATTATTTTTCAATATTCCGATTGAGTTTATTGATTAAATGTAAAGCAATACCGTTTGCGATGTGCTTTAATGTGCAAAGTCCTCAGACATAAGAACTAAAATCATTGAGTCCATTGTGAATTGTTATATCTTGTCATAACCTAAGGTTATCGTCCGACATCCACATATTTACTTTATAGACTGACCTCTATGTTCCTTAGAAAGCTTCAATTATCGAAAAGTAAAGCATGGTTTTTGAAGATGCAGAATTTTAATTTGAAATAAAAAGCAAATTCGGGTATTTATTTAACGCGATTACGCCTATATAGACCATTTTTTCGATCCAAATTCTCCCCCATTTCTTCCATAACAGCCGGCTTCTTCTCTCAAATGACGCGTCGAATGTTAGTTTCCAACTGATCAACCGTAGTCGGTTTAACGGCATGGACCATTGACTCAAAGTCCGAAATACTCTGTGAGTTTGCTGTACAAAGTCCTAAATTATCCTTATTATTATTATAAAGTCTCAAATTTTACTTATTTAATTTGTCAAAATATACTGAACATAAATGTCAAACATATATGCGTACTTTGACAGCTGATGTGACAGCTATCCCACTAGGAAATTGTATACCTCTAAACACACTTTGCAACTTTCTTGCAAAACCTTTCAAAGTTAAAACTTGTTTTTGAAATAAGGAAACTCAAAATTTTTTACATACATAAAAGCACAAGTCGCCACTTCTTACGGCTTATAGATGAACTTTTGTTAAAATTAAAATATTTGTTCTTTCAGTCGAAAATTTTAATATTTTGGATGTATTCAATTGTATGCCCAACACTGTATATCCGCAAATAGTTGTTTTCATAGTAAGCAAAGTATTACACAGCCTACGCTCAAGCATGTGCTTGTGCATTAGCTTCCCCAACACTTCAACTCTGGGCTTGTCGACTTTATTAAGTTGTAAAAATTGATTACAACAATTTCAATACAATTATCAGCTAAAGCACCGCCATTTGTATGGTCAATCAAAAGTTACAGAAGCAAACACAAACATAAAGAATAACAAAAATATGTATGGCAAACAATGCCAAGAATGCCGAGAGTTACGTACGCGCAGGTGCTATACTTGAAAACAACAATAGCAATAACAACAAGTTGCATTGATTGAGTCGCTTTAGCCGCCTTCGCATTGCATGTCTATCGACACTTTGCTTGTGCCGTTTTTAGCGTTTTGCTTCATTGATTTTTGTATCAAATTAATTAGGAAGACCAGCCAGTTGCCCACGTACGCCCAGCCGCCTTAAGGCATGGTACATGCCGCGCTAACCTGGCACATGGCTCGAAACAATGGCGCGTGCATTTGGCTTTGCAATTCAATGTTTAACTGCGAAATGAAAATCAATTGATGTGCCATTGATTAGTTATCCGTTCGAGTGATTTATTCTTAGGTTTATTTACCGCCCGATTGGCCACTGGTATGAAATTTGTGCAAAAGGGCGGGATTTTTCACGGCGAATGAAACAAAAAAGTTTATAGCAACAAAAAAAAGGAGGAAGAATCAACATTTTGATTACGGATTTATTTTTTGTTTCTTTGTTTATTTTGGCACTAACGTAATTGTAAAAAAACCTGTTAAATTGAGAGAAAAAATCTAGGAAATTGGTTTGGCTCGATTCATTATACTTCACGGGCCTCTACATTAGTACACGTGCGTCTAAATTCTACTGTAATGCAAAAAATGTTAAACTAACCAATAAATCGATGTCATGCGATTGATCTCACTGGCCCAACTACAACAATATGGATCATTAACTCAACACACACATAATTTGTGCACCTCTCTGAGATCAACTTGTAACATTACTGCATACAAAAAAGATATCTGTACCCAAGATTAATAGAAATAGAGATTACGACAGTTTCATCCCGTTACTCCATTGCAATGTATTTTATAGGGAAATACTTTCGTGACGTCACGAGCGATAATAGGTAAGGTTTTGCTTACAATTGCTATGGAAGTCTGACAGTTCGTTACATTTATGACCTGTCGCAATCCAGTCCTGTCATCATTAAAGAAAGCGAGTTTTTTCAACGGTTAATAGTGTGGATATCATGTAGTAAATGGGTCGTATTTAGTGTGACTCAGCTTCTAGACATTTAGTTCCTCTTGGGTCACAATAGTATCTCTATTACACTATTATAGAATACACAGTATATACAGAATATACATGATATATGCAGTATTATAGAAGAACTTAATTTTCAATGACCAGTGAAAACATAGAAGAGAGTTAACCTGATTTGTACCGCCGATCTAAAAATAGGATCAAAACATATTTAAAAATTTGAAAGAAAAAAGAAAAAAATAAAAAAGAAAATTTGAAATAACTTGCAAAGTTCGGCATACCTTCTGAGATATTAGTTTCTGAGTAAATGTGTTCCAAAAATTTAATAAATATATCCACTTAGTTGACGCTGATTAATCGATTCACAATAATTTTAACAAAAACATTAAATTAAGCTCCCGTTCTCATGTCATTGGTTAACAAACCATGGCGCCATCTACAGTTTCGTCCGCAGAACATGTTCCAAATTCCAATGTTCCAATCGCAATTCCTACTTGTGACAAGAAAAAGCATAAATTTTTTTAAAATATTCGAGATTGTCGTGTTTTAAAGGGAAACCCTAATTTTGACCGAAATATCGGTTTCAAAATGTTTGCGCTTTAAAGTAAAGGTAACATGTTCCTTCTTGCTGATGTTGCTTAACCCTAGTCTGATCCTCAAAAAAACTTTCACATAAGACCCTCATGGGTGAAAATTTACCCATGCGTATTTTATACCGTTAAGTCAAGAAAAATTATCAATTCGATTAAAAACCGAATTAGATATTCATTTTCGGTTATTTATTTACATTTGAAACAAAAATAAACTGCAGTTCTATGTTCACTGGATATAAATGTTTTGCAATAATAGCAGGAAGAATATGCTTTTCGGTCCTTTTTTTCACATATTTGATATCTAGCTCCAGAAGTTGACTACCGCTTTGCTGTGTCCCGATTTTCTAATGGCAAAGTTTGCGATTGAATCGTTTTTACAAGCTGATGCGAAGGCTCCCCTCTTGGTATTGTGATATATTGTCAGTATTTCAGGATGGACCAGGCTCAGTCCCAATTCCTTCAAAAATAGTCGTCTTTTATATTTCTTGTTTGCGTTCCAGTCGCTGTTAACTTCTAACCACAAGACGTATGAGTTTACTGCCGAAACATCCATCATTTTGTAAAACAGAGCATAGGGCCAACGGTTGGTTTTACGTTTGATGGTATAATTGCCAACCAACTAATCTAACGTATCAACACCTGCTTTAGACTTGTTGTGGAACTGGTCTTCCTGTTACGTCACTCCACAATCAAGAGGTTCGCCGTGTGCTTCAATCGAAACGTAGCCTACAGTCTTCCAATCGCCTCGAAAAACTCTGGAACCTTCATTGTTAGCTTATTCAATTATAATTTTTTTGTTGTTGCCTTTTCCGCTTTTTAAATGTGGATATTTAAAATTTTCTCTTAACAAAATTTGCTACTTACATGTAATTTTCATTTTGGTGAAATTTCATCCAAGGGCCGTCCACGTAAGTTATTAAATATGTACCGTTATATCATTTCAACAAATCAAAATTGGTAATATTCTAACATAAGTTACAAATTGCTACAAATAGTCTAAATTTCACTAATTTCTCTGAAGCATACAAAAAGTTATGGGTGAAATTCCACCCGACGGTCGGACTGCGGTTGAAAAATTTTCAAATAGTTTTAAAGAATTTTTCTGAGCTCCTAGTTCTTTGGGGGATTAAAACTGGGTTCGCGTCAGTTACCTGCAAAATGTGAAAAAATGCGCTATATTCCCAAAGTTGATCAACTCTTGAACTCTCTGAAAAATTGTGTAATCACCTTTAGGTTTTCATGAATGTCAAAAACTGAAATTGTAAATCGTTGATGAAATATTGACTTTATTATTTACTTAAGCTATCAGCTACAAAAAGTAATAAGGAAACAAATTTATTAAAAGCTGCTTATTTGCTTCCCTCTTTGAATTGATTTAAAAATTTTGAAGTATGAAAAGCAATAATTAAGTTTAACAGCTATTCTTCTTAATTCTTTAATTAATTTAATAAATATAAATTCCAACCGATTATCTTACACTGTTGCGGTCACACTTGCAATATGGCTTTTCATAATTGCAACTCTGTAATTAATTGTTGTTAATGAAAACAAATTCATACTCAATTAGGTTAGAATTTAATGCTCACCATCAGTGCCTTTGTGGTAAAGTAATCATGGCTGATGTCACAAAGTGTCACTGTAAAAAGGTAAAAACAAACGGCAAAAGGCAAAAAATGTGATAAAGCATGAAAATTTTAAATAAATACAAAAACAATTGCAACAAGCACTTCTGTATATTTATATGTTTTCGTTTATTAATACTTAATTACACACGTAATGTCTGTAGTTTCATATTTCATTTTTTCTCTTATTTTTCGATTTAATGCCAACAGTATTCCGCTGTGGTAGATTGTAGAAACTACCTTTTAATTTGTTTAAATGCTATTTAATAGAATAAAATTAATATGTAAGCTTGCATGAAAAAATGCCGTTGGATATGATTATTACTATTATTTTATTTTAATTTTTATTTTTTGTTGAAGAAATTGCCAATACAATGATTATATTTAACCAAAAACTGACAATGAGAAATTTCCAGCTTTGTAATATTATTCGAAAATATCATAACACCATTTTTGCAACTTTTACTTTCTTCTTTTATAGTTAATATTCCAGATATGCCTTTCTCACATATCTAACTACGGATATAAACTTTATTCCTCTATACTTCCTGATATATCTTTATGTACTTGCAATCTCTAACAGTAGTATAACAATTTCAACAGCTCTAAGACAAATAGCATTTTTGAGTTATGACTTTTATAGTCAGCACCACAAGTATACTTGCACATATCCGCTCTTATATATAATATATCAAACTGCGCAATAAAAAATGTCAATACCATGAAAACTCGTTACATAATTGCCTCAAGCGAATTTTGCTTGTATGTATGTGTGCTTTTAATTTTTTAGCAGGTTTTCATTTCCATTTTTATATATATTTATAATCGAGGCATTAATTAGTGCAGGAAAGTTTTAATTTTTTTTGAGCTATTTATATATATATATATGTATATGTGCTATCTACATAATGCATTTCTAGTGGTAATTTTGCTTCCGGGCGTTCATTTAAACCCGCGAAACAAAATCTGACCAGAAAATAATTCAGGGACCCGCTCGCCGAAACCAACAACGAAATGGGCTGCTAGACGTCATTCTATTTTTGTGGTCGATTAAAAATAAAAACAAACAAAATTTTCAGAGAAACATTTTTTTTCACAAAGGCGCGTCCATTTTGTTCCGAATTCCACTCCTCTGGTCATCTGAGACAAAAAAGGTAAACTCTCTACTTAGAAAGTAAATTTCTTTAGTAATTTTTTAACTTTCCTGAATTAAAAAAAAATAGAACAAATTACAAATCTTGGTTTTTTGTTGTTTACGTCATAAAAGCAAATGTAAAGAAAGTTCGTGTCAAATTTCAAACAACTCGTTTGAACGGAATTTTTGATCTTTTGACAAATGCTTAAAAAAATTTTTTTTTAAATGCGTTTAATGTTCCCCCAGCCGTCTATTGTTAGATACGTTCTGACTAAACCGGCCGAGTTGCCACGACATTAAAATGGCTGTAATAATTCGAATTTCGAAAAATTTTCTTGAGCAGATAAAACTACCGAAATATGAAAATTTGGATTTTTTTAATTTTTAATTCAGAATATCCCCTTAAACTTTATTAGAAGAGCTAATAATATCATATATATCAGCAGAAGGTGTTAAGCGAAGAAACGAGAATCTCTACAGTGATAAGCTTCTAGGTTGTGTGCATGGTGGACAAACCAAAATGGTACGACTTTTAGGAAAGAAAGAATCCGATAATATAGTAGGCGTTAAGGCAAGACACATTCTCCTGAGATCTCATATTCAGAAACTGCGCTAAGCATGTTGCAATATTAGAGCATTACATTCGCAAATGCCCGGCCTTCAGCTGATTAACACGTGGCTTAAAATGTTCCCAGCTAATAGAAATTGATTAGGAGTTGATATTGATTGGAGAAGCTCATATAATCACTATGATCTTTACAATAAATAGCTGTGAAATGTTTGATAAAATGCTATCATTTCACATCGTATAATCACAATGTTGCCTACCCGTATACAATTTATTTGCAAATTGAGATAATACGAAAAAATTCCTTGAAATTTCAATTTTCTTTTTTGGCATAATTCGAATGAACACAGTCATTCAAATTCATTTTGTTGTTTTTATACTCACGCAAAATGTTGCACATAGTTTTGTTCACCTAACGGTTATTTAGAGCACATAACAACAATACTTATATGATCAGGATGACCAGACGAGTTGAATGTTTGTCTGTTGGTCCGACCGTATCAGTGCGTTAACTCGCTAACGAAATACGTCAGAAGCATGAAATTTTATAGTAAAGATGATTTAGAAAGGCTGTGTGTGACTCGCTGTGAAAACTGAACAATGGGTTCGGCAACGCCCACTTTTAAGTAAAGTCACATACCATAGGAATTACTTCGCCATTTTCAACCAAATCTTATACATAATATTATTACGACATCTTTATGCAACGGTTTCATAATGAACCATGGCCACTCCTACTTCCCATAAAACTTGTAAAAGTAAAAAAAAATTTTACCGAAAATATTGATAAATCTGTGAGATATTGTAATCAAATTGGAAGATTATCTTTCCATGATGATAATGTGATCTGGTGTCAAAAATGGGGAAAATCGGATAAATACTTCCCCTAGCCTCTATATAGCTAATATACGGATTTTCAACCATCCTGCAGACTTTATACCATATATTTCGGTTAATATGTAAGATATCTTAACAACATTAAGTGAACGTGTAATATCGGATATGCAATAGTTTATTGCCGAAAATGTGTGTAATCGGTTTACGGTTTATGTAGTATAATGATCGTTCGTTCGATTTCGTTATTTTAGCAGACTTAGTTCGTTAGTTAGTGAGCTATCTTCATAGAATTGAAATTTGGTATTGAAATTGAAATTTTTAAATTGATTGATGAAAACACGTTCCCTAATATACGTGAATAGTGAAAAGAGTTAATGTGATCAGTGCAGATCTTCCACTGTTCCAGAAATTCCCGATATAAGAATTCCAGACTTTCCATCTGACTTTAAACCTTTTATGTTGGTCAATATGTGTGTCAATATAATGAAATTGTGGATGTGGAGTGGTAATGTTTTCTTAAACTCATGTCATGTCACACGCTAAATATGAAAGAAATCGATCTACACTGTGGTCTAAGCACCATGATCCTAATATAATGATGTCCTTTTCTCTGGTTTACTATTTCCTCATGTATCTAATATATTTATTAAGCCACTTTGGTTGAGTTTATATCACACATATCACCTTTGGTTTAATTTGGTAGATTTTAATACAAATATTGCTAACACGAAGCAAAATATAAGAACGAAAGTACATGAGTCTATGACCTGTAATATAAGATACCAAATAGATACCAAATATGATTGCAATCCATGGACAATTTCGTCGAATAATAAATGTTGAATTCTTCCGCAACATTTTTAATATAAAGTCATGCCAGCACATGAAAACATTTCCCCGCCTCTAATCCCTGCACATTGCTAGAGTATAAAATGTTCGGTTACACCCGAACTTAGCCCTTCCTTACTTATTAATCATTTACATTGATACAACAAAAATAAACAAGAAAGCAATTATTACACATATTAAATAAAATAGTTTGCTGTAAGCATTCTTCGAATAAAGCAGTTTGATATACAAATACAGCTTTTTTGTACTCGCTTAAAAATTTCAGTCCGAAATTTTTTAGTATGCAAGTGTGAAATCACATCTTCTGCGCTGAATTTTATGGGCTTGTTTTACAACGTATTATTATATGTGTATGTATGTGCGTGTATGTATGTATGTATGGTGTGTTTCAATAGCAGTTTGTATTTTATGCGAGACTCGTACAAGCGCGAAATGTTCATTGCTCCGAAAATTCACAAACAGACACGGAGTGGATTATGTGAATGTTAAATATGTATGAAGTTGATAGACTTGCAAGGGACATCTCTGAGCCACTGTCACACGATCTGTTCTAACCTACTTTTGGAAAATTTAGAAGCAGAACCAAAATGCCATACTTTTTAATTATCTAATCAGGAACGATTTCATGTACGAGGTAAGAAGAAGAAAAAGTAAGGAGGTACGAATTGGAAACCAGCAGCTACAATTGCTAAGAAAAAATCTGCGGCTAAGAGCAGATCTCCAACCCACATTAACAAATCCTGTTAGAAAGTGGGAGTAAAAGAGGAACTGACTGACTCTAATGCTCTGACTTTAAAGTCAAAAGTTTTGGCGTCAACTCAAAACCGAAAAGCGATTAGTATATTTCGTCATTTTTTAAAGCCAAGCATCTCAAATAACCTAATCAAAGATTTTGTGGAATGATTGACGTACACTTATAAACTCCCAATAAAATGACGGTTCAATCAGTACGTAATTTCACCGCCCGACAGTACCACTATCAGAAGAGTGCTATCGTGTAGTATATTCTCGTAGACTACTTGCAAATATTTTCCTCTCGCAAGAGCGCAATATCCTGCGTGAAATATTGGACATGAGAAAGGTGTTGCTTTCAATAACAAATGCAACGGTGAAACCACTTCAAAGCAGTGTTGCCCTTTACTTAAGCACAATAGGAAGGGGTTTCTACGTCGTGTTGTAACATCGACGAAACATAAGACATACACATCAGAATAGTATATAATAATCGAAATAGTGGACTCCATCAGACAAACCTGTTCCGAAGAAGGCGAAGGCTGTCCAATCGGTCGGAAAGGCTATGGTTATCATTTTCTGGAACCCACAAGGTATGCTCTACATCAATTACTTGGAGAAAGGCAAACCGGTCACAGAGCTCTACTATGCCGAATTATTGGGCCGTTTCGAAACTGGATGGCAGAAAAAACTACGCTATTTGGTGAAGAAAAATTGCTCGGCCACCAAGAAAACACACGACAAATTAAACAAATTAAGGTATTAAATAGGAATGGCGCACCAACGTATTCTCGCCGAACAAAAAATTTAATCGTCTGAGGAGGTAGTCGCTGCCACGGATCCTTACTTCGCTTATCTCTAAAAAAAACGTATTTTCAGTGGCATTCCAGAAGTTCGTGCTTCGCTAGGTCTGTTTGTATTTTTCTAAAATTTGCATATTTCTTTCGTAGGCTAATTACTTCTTGGACTTGACTCGTATCTTCGATGAAAGTAAAATTTAATTATAATAATATAAATATATACAGATAATCCAACAAAACCGCTACTAAAAATACTAGCAGAGAAGCTAAGTTCAAACTAAATTGAATTTATATGTTTTATGTACGAGGACTGATAAGAGAAGGATGCTTGTTTTCTCATTTCAGAAACGTTAGCGGAATAAAAGAATTTGAACAGATAATGTAGAATAAACTCATAAAACTTATAAACTCCGACGAGATCTTGAAAAATGTGAAGTTGGGCTTCACTTGAAAACCCAATTAAGGCTTAAATACGCCCGCTCGTTGTTAGGCATTCTTTTGACCTCATCTTTCAAGCTTTATTGGTATCAGTCGTTTAAGAAATATTAATCTAAAGAGAAGCAAGCCTATAGTCCATTCTTCTAATGGATATAGAACATAGTTAGAGCTGAACGGATTTGGATGACATATTTCTGTTTTTCGCCACAATACTTGAATGATTTGATTCAAAAACGTTAAAAGATTGCCACCTACTTGAAAGTTTAAGTAGAATATGTGCAAAGAGTATAAAATTAAAGAAAATCAGACATCAGACAATTCTCATCGGACATTTACAAATGAGCATCCTTGCAGTCAGGTAAAAAATTTTGCGGTACGATTAGTGCAAACGTTATCTAGATGAAAGATCTAGAATCTAGATCTAGATTGAATCTTCTAGAAAGACGATATTGGTACTTTTTTTGGACTGCCCAACTTCCGAAAGACTCATCCAACTGTTGAAACAGAGTGAATTTCAATACTTCAATCAGAAAGTGGAGTAGTTGGAGTAGAAGGTAGTCTCCCAAATATAATTATGATTGCCTCAAAGTCTTTGTCAATATATGAGTGTTTCGATTTATCATTAGAAACTTTGTTCTGTTTACAAATGGCTTGTCTATAAATATCCGAATATGTTCAGTCTTAATACATAACCTAGCGCAATGTCTAAAATTTCATTATGAAATAATAGTTTGCGGCAAATACAGGACCGTTTCACTACAGTAGCCATCTCGATGAGATTTTAAGTTAATAAATTTTTAATTTTAGTAATTTTAGTCTGTTATCGTCGATAAACACTTATCCACGTTGCCAACTAATATCTAACAACTTTTAGGTACAATAACACAACGAAGCTTAATTTTCTAGATATTTTTCCTTAAAGATTTTCATAAACTTGTTACAGTTTCTGCGAACTAGTGGCTCCCAGAAGAATATATAAGGCTCAGTATTCCTATCAACAGCTATATGAAAAAGTAGAAAATATTTCAAATCTTTAGCATTAAGCATTAAGGAAAAATATTTGTACAGCATAATGAGATAAAATTTTTTTATCTCGTACTTTTCGACATGAAATGTCCCTTTTTTAAGGCACGCATACTCATATATGCTGTGTGAAGCCATGTTTGAAATCTTAAATTTCCGCATCCGAGAATACACACACATGTGCAGCGAGCTATTTGCGATTACTTGCAGCCAGCCACGCAACTCGCGCGAGATATGAGTTGTGTTTTATGGCAGTGGCACGTGTTTTGAAAATAAAACGAACTGAAATTTCACAAACAAAGCAAGTAAGGGATAAACGCACACACACGCACACACACACAAACGCAAATATGCCACAGCATTCAAAGGGAGCACCATGTGCCCAATGTGGTTTCCACAAGCTTTGTTATGTGATTTCCAACTGCCGCAGTCACACTTTAAACATTTATGACACTTTAGCATGTGACAAAATAAATACAACAAACAAACAACAAACAAAGCGCGAAATGTGAAGGAAACAATTTGCCATAGTTTCCCAAGAAACTTGCTAATCAAGTGACAGCATGCTTGAAATATTTCCAAATTGTTAACAATACCGAAAAATTAGCATCACACTGCCATGTCAGGCAGCAATTAAGCGAGTAAATGATGCGCAATTTCGGTGGCGTGCAATGGCCGCAGGTTACTCATACGCACCGTGGGTCGTCATGTGACACCCTGAGTTGTCAATACGCATTCGCATTACGCAATCCGAAATCTGCATGCAAATTAAAATAAAAAAAAGCGCGACCACACACACACACACACATATGCATACGCGTTTAAATATGCGCAGCGCCCGTCAATGTGACCGAGGTGTTGCATTAGCCGGCAACCGCAGAATATGTGATAGCTCATACCAGCAAACATATGCATATCTATGTGTTGTGTGGCCATGCGCTGCAGGTGTTGTTGTTGTGGTGTGTGACAAACTGTTGGCTTTTCTCACTCTGTGTGCTGCAAAACACCCGCTCCACCGCCACTATGTTTTGCTGTTTTTGCTATTAAATACGAAATAACAATTCAATACTTTTGATTGAACACTTTGGCACGTGGTCAACAGCTATTCCAATTTGGCCACAGCGCACAAAAAAAAAAAACAAACAAAAATAAAAATAAAAATAAAAATAAAAATAAAAATAATAACTGTTATTTTCCCTGCTTTCGCATTCGGTTGTCGTGTTCGTCATCGCTGTTCGCGCGTTGATGGTGGCGATAGCGCTGCTGATTTGACCAATAAATTTTAATGAAACCCATTTGCTGGCAATGCGCACACATGCACACACATACAACTTCGGGAAAGCGTTACCGCATTGTTTATGTGCACGCAGACGCATTTGTTGTATTTGTGCGTGTATTTTGTGAGTGCCGGTGGTTCACCACAATGCGTGGAGGACTCAGCACTTCCAAAAGCAGTATGCAGTTTTGTCGATTCATATTGTAAAAATAAATTTTTATTACAAACTCGTCTCAAAACTAATGGAAGGATTCCAATTAGTTTCCGATATTGTTTCCATAGTTGTTTAGAGATATTTTAGAGGTCATTCCGATAAATATGCTGCCTAGTACGCAGCTCAAGAGGCCGCTAGCTCGATACACTTGACCCAGGGAAACTCCAACTTCTTTAATCCGTGTGAAGAATACGTTGTCTGGAAGTTTGCGAAATTCATAGTGGCTATAACCTCCTAATTCAACTCAAATTTCTCTCCGGTGAGGGACTTTTACATTAAACAAAATAAAGTTGCAAGAAGCTTAACCTTGGGGATAAGGTACATGGGCAACCGGTTGTAGCCTATTTATTAGGAAACTATGTTTTTGATTAAGACCTGCTTTATTTGTCTTTAATTTTGGCTTTTTTGGTTAAAAGCCCATATTTTTGGTTCATCTATGGTTGCCCAGGGCTCATGTTGAGGCGCCTGTTTCAGGGTCAATGATTTTAGCTGGAATTGTGCTAAAGTTAGGGGGTTACGGGCTGTTACGGGTTTTTTCTTTTTTGCAGTTGAGAGGTATCAAATATAATTATATTTGGGTAAGTATTAGATTAGCTGGGGGAGTATTAATTAGTCTGGCTTTAGAGAGATTAGACTGACTTAAAGGCTTTGATTGCGTATTCTTCTGTTGCCTATATGGGGATTGTGCCCTTACTGAGGGGCAATTTGCCAGTGGCTTTGGCAGAGGTGTAAACCGGTGAACCATGACAATGCATGTTGGAAGACCTTCTTTTTTATCGCCAAATGCGTCCTCTTTTTATGCAATTGGTTTTGGAAACGGCCCTATATTTCGACATGGTAGAGCTTTGTGACCGTTTTGCCCTTCTCTAAGTAGTCGATGTAGAACACACTTTGTGAATTCCAGAAAACGATGGCCATCACCATTCCGGTCGATTGGACAGTTTTCACCTTCTTCGGAGCAGTTGTGCCGGGTGCAGCACATTGTTTCGATAATTTTTTCGGCCTTTGATGTGCACCAGTGAATCCACGTTAAATCGACGATCACGAAACGACGCAGAAACTCCTTCAGATTGCGAGAAAACAGAGTCAAATACTCTTGTCTGGAGGGAGCAAACGCAACAACCACCTTGTCCACAGTTTTCTCATAATCGAATAAACTTTAAGAAAGATAATATATTACAAAATTAAAAGAAGATCTGTTTAAGGTTTCGAAAGACTTCAACTTTTTTTTTACTAATAACTTCTGAGTAAGTTATGGTTATCTTTAATCTGGATCATCAATCAATCATCATCAATGGATCATCTTTTCAAAGCTATGGATGCCGCACTATTCTTCTACAACCACCAGCTGATGCTTTATATAAATTTTTAGAGCTCGACCATCGAGGTTTCTTTAGCCGATGTAGTAGCTACATTTAGATTCGCCTAAGTATGGTGACATGCCTTTCCAGTTCTTGCAACTTATTGTCCCGTCCATTCGTTATTGTACCTTGTCAATACGAAAATATCCCAAAATGTTTGATAGAACCCCTCTCTCGTTTACCAAAATGTTGTTGTAACGGCATAGAACACACCAAAAATTGTTATAGGAAATGTGGCCTAGTTGTCAGTGTTTAACTAAATAAAATTGCAAAACCCTTTTGCCTTGCTTCTTTATATTCATTATATCAATAAGGTAGAACCACAGGTGAGTTTATTTAATTCGTTGATGTTGATACATATGGTTATACACTTCTCGGTGATATAGTTTTTTTTTTTTTATACGAAATTCTGAAAAATTATCCAAAATGCGTTGGAACAAAAATAATATTGTGCTGTAATGTTCCACGATCTTGTCTTACAAAGTTTGATGCGTCAGACTGCATTCATCTTGCCATCCATACCATCCTCCCATTAAGACTTACTTGAGCAATCGGAACTTTTATGTTAACCAATCTTGTGAATTTTCATCAATACAGAGTACTGACTCCTATATCATATATTGACCAATATTTTCCGCTGACCTTCCAAACAAAATAGGATATGTCGACAATAAAGCAGACAGCACAAAACAACGAAGACCCGGTCGGAGCTTCACTTCAACTAACAGCTAGCTTAAAATAGGAGAATTATTCTCAATGCTCTTAAATGGATTTATGATTACTAAATAGCTAGAGTGGATCTATGCTTTGCCTTTCAGCATTTATTCAGCTTAAGAGAATGTCAGCTGAATAAAGCGCTAAATGTGAAATCAGCTGAAAGGACTTATGTTGAGTTCCAGCTTCAGAGCGCTCGTGTAAAACACACTTTTTCATATGAGCATTTTTTTCAATAGATTTTCTCGGAGAACGACCCACTGTGTATTGTGTGCTGCCCACTTGCCCACATTACCTCAACGCAACACAAAGTGAGCAGAAACATAAATATCATTTGTTATATCAGCATTTTAATATAATTTATTGCAAATTGTTTCGTTTTATTGTTGTAAACAGCAAGGGCACATTATTACGGCTGTGTGTGTGTATGTGCTACACAAAACCAAATGATTTTAATTTCATATGCTACTTTTACTACTACTCGATTATCGATTGCGTGTGAGGTTTGTTGCAACTTTCAAAGCGCGCCCATGTACACACACGCACAAGTATATATGCATGTGTGAGCCAGTGGCCGTAACTTGCATGGAGGAGTGCATTGCAGTTTTGTAGTCATGCAGTGGCCGGCGCTATAACAACAACAGTGACAACTCAATTAACTAGCAAACTCCCCATATGATTAGTTGCAAGCAACTGCGCAACCAACCGCCCCACCGCCCAACCGCGTCGCACCAATCGGCAGCTGCGCGAAACGCCATTTGAAACACATAAAATACACATTGAATTTTCATTTCGAATTTGCGGTAATTAAACGGTTTTTCGCAATTTTTTCTCCAACATTTACAAATGTCTGTGCAAGTGTGAGTACGCGTGTATATATATATATATTTCCGTATACTGTCGTATCGCATTGGAATTGAGTGCATTTTGCATAAATGAACATTAAGTGTTGCGGCAGCTGATTTGAATCGGTTTTTTGCGGTTTACAGCAGAAATGATTTATTTATAATTTTTCGCTCCAAAGCTGGGGAGGTGGGGGATGTAGAAGGTGTTGGGCAAAAAATTAGGGGCATGTGGCAGAAGTGTACATAAAAACCAAAAGTGCTGACAGAAAATGTGATTTTTGCATTATTGCTGCATCAGCGAATGGTGTATCTATAATATATATGTATACATATACCTATATAAATGTATATAGAAATATAGCCAATAAATATTGGAAATAAAAAACAAAAACATGCAACATCAAATCTATGGCTTATCTAAGTAATATTTGACTTAGTCAAAGCCATTGCTGATTGCTTATATTCGTCGCCGTCCATTCCCGTTCTCTAGCGCTCCAGCGCTTGCAACATTGCTCGTTCCAACGCAAAGGCAACACATCGCCCTAAATCAATTTTATGCATGAGGAAATTTTCATTACGATTTAAAATTATATTATAGCGCTTATAAAGTCAGAGGAAATATCTCTACAAGTAGCTGTGTGAGCACTGAGTGGCGCTGCTGATAGATGTTGACAAGGCGTAATGAAGTTTCTAAGTAGGGTGACACATAAAGCGATCGCAAAAATTTTACACAAGAAAAATCTTGAAATCTGAAATGATGAATTAATATTAAAATTGTATAAATGTACTTACAACTCTCATGCACTAACTCAGTCATACCTATCGCTATTCTGCAATCAAAACTACTAGTTATAAACTACTTTGCAACTAGTAGAAAACAACCCCAACCCACTTGGGTTGGTCCGCCGACCAACTTTTTTGCATACAAGCTACGTGGTGACAATTGTCAGGTTTTGGTCATAAACCTAATCCGTTCATAAATTAGTTCAAATCAGTTCAAAAAATAGGCGAAAAGTTTCTAGTTGGATTATGAAGCAAAATAAAAAGCCGCAGCATTTTCTGGTTGTAGACTCCAGGAATTCTTGAATAGAATACTTAAAGAACTTTATTTTTGAAAATACATATATACTTGTCATTGTTTTGGCCACCTTCAGCAGACGTACAGTGGTATATAAATAAGTATATTACATATATATATTTCATATTTCATTTCGACTAATCACAAAGAAGCTGTACCAAATATCATTGCAAATATAATGGCAAGCAAATTATTGTGAGATTGCCGAACACTCTTTCTATGCAAGCAGCAACTGAAGTTATCTCATTATTAGAAACTATAAAATTTAAACCTAAAGAAGCAATGTAGTAATTTTATTTCTCAATTTACACCACAATTCTTTTCATACTCTGGTTGATTTCTTACTTTCCCCCTTTACTGGAATCCCCGGTAAAAATATATGTAAAGAGTATTACTCTCAAAGTACAGTTCTCTCTCAACTTAACTGAAATTTATCGTTCTTGATTTTAGACAGCAAAAAGTTTGGCTATTTACTAACAGCAATCTCTCAAACCTACAGCAGAGAATGTAGAAGAAAGTCCATTTTATGAACAACTCAAATATTGAGTGATTTCAAATATTCAGTGAGCAATGTGAGAACAAAGAAAACTTGAAACCATTTGAACCATTTTGGAGTGAATTTTTTGGTAGAAATCGATTACTACCGGATTCGTAATATATAGATTGCTTGTAAGAAGAAAGAGCTCTTTGTAAACGAAAATTAACTTGAGTCATTGTTTGGTTGCTTTCAACAAATTTGTGATTTTTTATGAAATCGAAATGAGTTAATTGAAGCTATTATAGGTAATTTCTTGAAAAAAAAAAAATTTTCTTAGATCGCTTTCATATACTTAAAAAAAGACATTATTCCAGTTATTTTTAACATTACACTTTTCATAGCAGGGGAATCAAACTTATGGTATAAGAAAACTGTATAAATTTCCACAACCGAAACATGTACTTTACATAGTTCTAATTATAATAGCAAGCTGATTGTTGTGGTTCGGCATAAAAGCACTGGACTAAGAATTGTGAGAATCAGAATTCCGTTATAACGAAACTGCTTCTCATTGGCAAATTTGAGGTCGACAAATTTTAGGTTCGTATTTTATACAAGAAATGTCTCATAACTTTAACCACCGTTTGAAAGCTCTGAAACCGAAAGTTTATTGAACAAAAACGCTCAGAGCGCTCCCCTCAAGATAAAGTTTGGTTAACAGTTGCATGGACGAGATCTCCAAAATAATTTTACATAAATTTGTTGTGAAAAAGTTGTGAATTTCAAGACGTGAAAATTACAACAAATACTCACATGACTTACTTAATTTTTATAAGATATAAAGGTATGTGATAGGTTATAAGAAGATACTCCTGCTACTCATATTTGCTCTGAGAATATTGTAGATTAACAGTTCTCTAAATTCACAAGGTAATATTAAAGCTTTTGGCTGAAAAGAATTGATTGGACTTAAGCATTATATACTGAGTGCTGGCCAAACTACTAACTCACTGAAGGCGGTCTTTCGAAGGAACACCTATTAGGGAAATTTTTTACTGTGTATGAACATATACACAGTTGCAGTACAATACTGGGTATAGGTACAGGGGATTCTACTTCGAAGGTACCTAGGGCATATGTAGAATCAAGGTTTAATAAGGCGTTATTTATGCCAGTTCACTTTCTGGGTTAACTTTCTGGGTTTTTAAAATTTGTGATAATAATAACAGTGATGTATGTATCAAAAACATAAAAAAAATCAAGTGAGTTACTAAGCTTTAAGTTTTTCCAACCGATTCCAGTTCTGAATACTTCCGTTCAGTTTTAACCTTATGCGAAATGCCTGAGAGTAATAAAAAAATCTCTGCTGTAACAAAAGAATCCTCATTCCTCCTCCCTTACCTCAGAGGGTTGCCCTTGATTGCCTTTCACAGGAATTTTTTTTTTTTTTTTGATTTTTTCGGTAGCGCTGCTGATTTAATTCATTATACATATATATATATATGTTTTTTGTATATATATACATATACATACACATATATACATATATGTGAATTAATACATTGGCATTTTCAATTCGTGCGAAATTTATAATTTATTCATTTTGGTACAATATTCCCGGCATTGTACGGCACCTTAAGAACGACATTACTTTCTTTTATGTGCGTCTGTTTTTATCGATGGCTTAAATGAAACAAAAACAAAACATGAAAAGCGTAAAAATAATGATGTAATTTGTGCGATATAATTAAAATATAATTACAATTGGGAGTTGTTGCGTGTACAAAGCCAAAGCTTAGATGGCAAAGTGGCGGCTGTGCGTCAACTGCAATGGGAACCGCTTTATTTGCACAACGCTGCCACCCGACCCAACACACCGATAACAAAAATTTCACTTCCACTTCACTGTCACCTTTCGCTGTGTAAATCCAATTATTTTCCTAAGCATTGACTTGAACTAAAGGAGAAGAAGCAGTTGCAAGTACAAAAAGGAAGAAATAAATAAACATGCCGAATCAAAATAAAATTGTTGTAAGAAACTGTAAACAAAAAGGAAAATGTGTCAGTTAACAAAATTTAATGACAATTTAATACAAATACAATGAAAACCCTTAAAAACAGTATTATATATAAAGGAAAGCAATGAAAACTTGCCGAGCTTTAAAAACGCTTCAAGATTGTCATGTAGAACTAGCTACTGAGTTTCGCTTTTTGGTTTTGTTGCAAAGTTGGTTGCTCTCTTGACTAGCAATACTTCTTTCATGCCTTCCGCTTAGCATAAGTGCGTCATAAATTTTCCATTCGATGCCAAATTAAATGGCTATTGGCAGATGAAAGTCCCAAAATACACGCATACACACACACAGGCGCCCAAAATGATATATTTTCAACCTGCGCCTACGCAAGTATTGTTTGTAGTCACTTTGAAGAAGCGCGCGCCTGGCCATTGCTTTCACTAACTCAAACGCAATCATTTTCCAATTCAACGCTTTACCTTTGAAGCTGCGGCCGGCATCCAGACATACATACATAACACACACACGCGCGCACCTGACGCACTAACTTGTACAGCAGAATTACTCTAGCTAAAACATGCTTATTGGCCACTGGAGATAAACAAAGGCATTAGTATGGCTGTATGCGCACAAACACACACTCATGCATGCATACATCCCTGTAAGTATGTGTGTTTGTGTAGCATTCCCAGCTGTGGCGCAATTAGGACAGCACAGCTATCATCTAGAAGCATTATTTATGTATGCACTTCAGCATGTACTTATGCAGGCATATATTTATGTATGTTTGTGTGTTTACCTCAAATATTTAGCATTTGCCGCTTACAGTTCACCATATAATAAATTCATAAGCGCATTCATGTGCTATGTCGTGGCGATTGCGCCGCTTTAGACAGTTGGACAGTTGGCAGACAAACATGCTAAATATCCCACAAGCACATATACTATCTCTCGTATGCACATATACATACATATATGCATATATATGTATATATATATTAGCTTAAATATGTGCATATGCTTGTTTTTGCTAGTTTACTGTTCTATTTGTTGGTACACATGCTGAAAATTGTTTCGTAACTGACTTAATGTACTGCCATTACCGTTAGCAACCACATATATATCATACATACCGCACATGTATACATTTATAGGCATGCCATTATGACTATATAACCAATAGGATGCTTTTGAGACACTCCATAAAGTTTCACCGGCATGCATGAGTAATTGAAAGTGATTGATGGTATTTAAATTTCATTCGAAACCAATTAAATGTATAGATTTTCGACATATTCGACAGTTTTCCGTCTATGGTTATAATTGAGATTATTTCTTTAAGACTTGTTTTCTGAATTTGAATCTCTGTTATATTAAGGAGATATTCTAGTCTAGAAATTTAAATACATCCAAATTTTTTTTTTCATATTTCGATTGCTTAAATATTCAAGAATATCTTCACAAAAGGATTTTCGAAATTCGAATTATTTTAAAAGTAACAGCCATTTTAGTGTCGTGGCAGCACAACTGGTTTAGTCAGAATGAATCTAATAATAAACGACTCGAGGAACCTTAAATGCATTTTTCGCGAAACAACTTCTTCGAAGCCTTTGCCAAAAAATCTCAAGTCCATTTACTTGAAATGTGTGCATTTTTTTTATATATATTCTTTTATAGCGAGATGTAACAAACAAACCAAATTTTTGATATGTATTATTTTAAAAATAATTAATTTTCTAAGCTTTTCTCTCCCCTCTACTTCAACAACGCATAAATTTATGAAATTTTATTTTTCTTTGAATTTTTTTGGTTTTTTATTTATTATTTTGGACACCTACCACATTTATTTTTTTTAGAGCAACTTGCCAATTTCAGAGCAATATTTACGGCCACCCATTAGAATATCATAAACTAATTCCACGAATTTGGCCGTGGTGACGGCAGAGTTGTGATCCAATGCGTTGTTATGGTGGTAGAGCACTTACTTCTTCCCCAAATATACCGCAATACTTCGCCCCAGTAGAGTGCTATTCTATTTTGCCCTTCTACAGGTAGTCGATGTAGAACCCTTCTTGTAAATAGAAGGCCATCCCCTTTCTGGCCGATAGAACAGTCTTCACTTTCTTCGAAGCAGCTTCGTCGGATGAAGTCCACTATTTCGATTATTCGTTGATATCTTCTCCGTACTTCTCCGTACCGTACTTTCTCATGTCCAATATTTCATGCAGTATAAAACCCACGTGGTCTTTTAAGACGCCTACTCGAAACAGAAGAGAAGCAGAGGATCGTTTGCAGCTTCGAAGTGGTTTAAATTCCATTCCGCATTTTCCTTTCCAAAATTATATTCCAATCATTGACTGATATTGCGCTTTTTCCATTTTTCTAAAATCCGCATATCCGTCCGCTTCCACGTGCGATCTAAAAAAAACTGCAAGCCCAATTGGGCTGAAATACTGAGAGTAGCCTTCCACGGGGATGTACCGATAGTAAAAATCTTGCGATAGTGGTGTCAAATTTATAATTCATATCCAACCCGTTTAGATTTAGTTATTACAAACAAAACCGTTATATAGAGTCTAGTAAAATGAAATTCGTTATTTTTGCATTAAAAAGAATATTTTATCTAGTTGCATAGCTGAAATAATCCGATATGCACCATTCCATTCGATAACTTGTTGCAATTTTGAGGGTAATTTCATAATGCCATTTTCATAAAAACCCTCGTCCGTATTGGTAAAAAAACTGAGACATTCGGTTTTCACAAGCTTCTCTTGAGGCCAATTTTTCACTAGCAAAATCATTGCCCTTAGACAGGAAGAGGTAGTAAACACTTGGTGCCAGGTCGGGACTATAAGGTGGACGCACAAGAACTTCACAACCAAGCTTCCAGAGCTTCTGGCGAGTTACTATAGATTTGTGTGACCTGTCGTTGTCCTTCAAACGGTTCAATTATTGACAGTATAGGTGCGAGTGAAGGTTTTGACCATAGGAGAGCAGCTCAGAGTAGATGATTCCTTGCCAATCCCACCAAACACAGATCAAGGCCTTCCTGACCGTCAATTCTAGCTTGGCAACTGTTTGCGTCGGCTCACCGACATTCGACCACAACCGTTTTCGCTTGATGTTGTCGTAAGTGATCCACGTTTCATCACCAGCTTCAGAAATGGATCAACTTAGTTGGGATTCGGCAACGATTCGTAGATGGAAATTCGGTCCATGAGGTTTTTTTTTGCATTAATTCGTGTGGCACCCATTCATCGAGCACTAGTTAAATGGTTCCAAAACGTTTTTTGTGCTGTGCTTAGTTCCTGGGTGGTCGAAACAGTGCTTACATGACGGTCGGACATGAGAGCGTAGTGCATCTACAAAAAATGCAAATCTTATTTTTCTAACGCCATATAGTGTAACCAGATCGCACTTATACCACACGAGATGCAGATTACAAAAACCATTTATTGGAAAAATATTATTATTTTGTGGAGCATGTTGTCAGAGCGTAAAAATCTACCTTGAATAGAAGAAGAAGTTCTATAAAGCGATACGAACTTGCCAGGTCTATGCTAGGAAATATTCCATAAAACAAGCATATTCTATAACTTACCTTAACTCATTGCTCTTACTGTTTACATAAATGAAACCAAAATTTTCAAATTTTTATGTTCATATTTTCATTTATTTTTATTTACTTGTTTATTGTAACCACTTTAGTATACTAACAGTTTTAGTATCATTTGACAATTGTGTTTTTTTAGCTTTCTATTTTGTTTCATTTATTTTTAAACTTTTATTTTCCGCCTATTTAATTTACAATCATTGGGTATTTACAAAATATTTACAATACTATTTCAAATTTAACATTTTATTTCACATTAGCTAATGCCAGAACAGAATTGTCGTGTTATTTATAGTGTAGCCATGGTAACAATTAGTATCTATGCTAGGATTTTTAAAACTACACTATGCTATATATATGTATGCATGTATATATGTACCGTAAGTCAATAGTTTTTTCTTAATTTTTTTCTTTTTTAATGCGGATTTTTATGCTTTTTTAATGTTTTTCCTTGTTTGCAATTATTTTTAATTGTAGGTTTCGCAGTTTAATTTCCAAATTCATTTGTCATGCGATACTGTATCTATGTACATATCTACTTACTTGCAGTGATGGTCGTAACTACAGATGTAACTGTATCCCGCATAATTACAGTATACTCATAATTATAATTCAATTTGATTACACTTATTAGTTGTTAGTAGCTTTTTTAGTTTTTTTTTTAGTTCTTGCTGTTGTGCTTATTTTCACATACTATTAGTTATCTTTGTTTAAAATTAAATACTTTTTTTTATGCATTATTGATTTATAATATAGCTACATATTTTATATAGTTTCTCTTTTTTCTCAATTGCCCAGCTTAAAGGCTTAGTTAAAAAGTGTTTTTTCTGTATGGCTAAAAATATTTATTTTTTGTTTACATGTAAATTACTGTTATTTAACTTATTTATGCAAAACAAAATGTCTAGCAAATATTTACAGACATATTTCAGGGCACGAAATTCGCATGTTTCGCATTACCGACATTTTTTATCGCTTGTGTTAAACATAATTATTAATATTGTTTTTTTTTAGTCAATATTTATCTATTTATAAAAACTGATTTGGTCTATGCTATTATTTTAAATTCCAATATTTATATTTTTATTTATATTTTGTTTAGTATTTATTGTGGCTTAGTTTGCGGTAAATAAATTTTAGCCTATATTAGTTTCAAGTCTTTTAAGAGGTGCTATGTACTATGTAAGTAAAGGTATTATCATATTTATGTCTATTTAAATTAATTGTAAATTGAAGTCCATTTATTTATTTAGTTTGTAACTAAACATAGCGGTTCAACGGGTATGTATGGGCAAGTATATAAATCTACATTTTAGATATATATCTACAAGCAGTGCATAGAAAGAGAATTAATATATTTAAGCCACGCTGGCTGCAGAATTAATAAATTTTAATTACAAATTTAATTATAATTTTTTTTTGTTTTTTGAAACTGATATGCCTGAGGTAATTTTAGAAAAAAAAATTAACAATTTTGCACAATTTTTTTGTAAAAGTTTGTGATAAATATGTAGAATAAAATAATTTAAAATATATTAGCAGACGTTCGTACTGGTAAATAAAAAAATGTTTTTATTGTTATTTAAAAATGTATATTTAAAACGCTTAGAAGTAATAAAAATCATATAACTGAGAAGTGTATAAATTTTTGGAAACAGGTTGCTTTTTTATAGCTATAGAGTTTGCTAGAGAGCTAGCTGTCACAGTCGACACGTGTTTTGACCAATATGTAGATAGATTGCAAATACTTCCAGCGGAACAACATTTGAAACTCAAGAAAACGTATTTAAAGTTCTAAACATTTCTGACTTAACGGCTACGGAAACAAGCCTAATTCAGACATTTGGCTGACAAATAACCCTGAAGAGACTCGCCAAGCTTGCTTTCAGCTACAAAAATCTGGTGTGGCTTGCATTTGTTCCTACTTTCTTAAAACTGAGGGGGAGCTAACGGTAATGTCACTGATAACCCCTACAACAAAGTCATTCTCTACCTTTGGCTTCCTGTTTCACCACGGCAATACAAATCTCTGTTTACAAAAGGACGGTGCGCGAAACTAGCAATTTAAGGGCGCGAGCCCGAATGATATCAAGAAAGTGACCTGTCAACTGGCCATCCAGAATATTTGATTTGAGTTCGATAGACTACTGTACCAAGTCAAGTCATTATTGAAAAACTAGCTGGGAATGATAATTTAAAACATTACCTTTTATAATAATAATAAAACAATTACTTGTGCGTATGTATGTAAGAGAAGCTTTTGTCGTGGTTTGTCTGAGGATATAGAATATTTGGCTAGAATTTTAAACCAATTAGTTTCGGTAAAAAAATGTCTTGCTGGAAATAAAACTGTGAGAGTTTCATTGCATTATAATAACAGCATTTCACATATACTTTTTTATTATTTATTTCTCGTATCAATAATGTTTGCTTCGGATTTCGGGTATTACGTACTGACTAAAGCAAAGATACTGTGCTTAGTACTAATTAACTAATGACACTTAAGAGTTATATCGTAATTAGTGTGTCCCCAAGCCTCTCTAAGATTACAATAAGCAACAGTTAGCTCAATACTTTACGTTAGTATATTATGCTCTGTTCTGTAAAGAGAAAAAAATTACCACATAACAAGACATTGAAGACAGTGAAGACGGAGCATTCTTAACAGATCACTTTATCCTTTAATTTAAGTCAAAATCCAAACTCTGAATTACTAAGAGCATGGATACTTAAGAAGTGACATGTTCAGAGTGCAATTCCGAATAATTTGTTAGAAATTTTTGTCCAGTAAGGTAAAGAAAACCATGGGTAACATAATAACCCTCAGAGCAAATACGAAAATACTGAAAAATTTTAAAACATTGAGACTTTACTAACCTTTACATATCTTTAAAAGATCTATAGAAGTTACAGTTAAGACTCAAAGGACGAAAACAAATAGTTTCTAAAAAGAGAAAGACACAGTTAAAACTGGATAAAGAATACATTCACTTTCAAATGTTACAATATATTGGAATAGTGTCGCTTAAATGTAGGCTATAATTCGATAATAGAATTCTACATAATATTTTCAGGATAAAAACAACGCAAGGTGAGGTCCCCATCAGGTCAGGTTATCTATTAAGAATTTTTGTGATTCATCTCGAAATTTTAATTTAAATAATATTAAATAAAATTTAAATAATGATTTCTAAAAATACCAAATACTTGCATTTAACAAATATTATACAAATTGTCTATATTATTTTATATAGTGTGCATATTGTAACAATTCAAATTGATATGCCGTTTTTGATGGAAACCTGATTATAAAACAGACATTGTTACCTTTTTTTTTGTTACAAAAAGTATATAATTTTTAGCGTTGAAAATATAACATTTCTATTAAATTTTACTTTTTGTATAATTAACGATATGTTAGAAGATATACACTCTATTAATATAAGTTGCTTTCGATGCGCCATTTTCTACTCGCTATATTTGAGTTTTGCTCTCTTTTCAAAAAATGTACATATGAAAGCAATAACAAAGTTAACGAGTTGAATTGAAAACAAGAGAAGCCTCATTAAAATGGTATAACCGCTTGCTATTCTCTCTCTATTTTACTTCCTCTTTATTTCATTTATATCATTTATGCCAGTTGTCTGTTTGATATGCTATTCTCAAAAAATTGGCGAATCGAATAGCGCGCCAGTTTCTTGCTGATATGAATATGCAAACAAAAGTTTAAATACTTTTGAGGTTTGTTATTATGAATAAATATATGTATATGTACTCTTATTCTTTTCCATATCTTTTTAAATAAACGTTTTTAACAGATATGTAATAAATATTTCTTAAATACTTTTATAGAACTTCCAAATACAGTACTTTTTTTTGTACTGGAAACTTTTCTAAAAACCGCCTTATACATAATATTAAAATAAATATGTTTTTTATATACATATGTGGCACAATCTTTACTGTTAGTTTATTTTACATGTACAAGTATTTTTAGTTGCCCTATATACAACACAGCATCTCGTATCTAGTCTATTTAATGTTTACATATATATTTCTGTTAAAGTTCATTATATCCCGATTTTATGTTTCAAAATATATGTTTTGACATTTTCAGTACAATTTCTTCTATGAAGCAGAATGAACTACACGTAGTTAGTTTACAGTTTATTCAGTAGCTGTCTTCGCTTCGTAATTTCTCTGCTCGCTATCTTTGCGCACTGATCTCTTGTTAAAAAATTTGCTTGTAATAGCAACAACAAAGTTATGAAGTTGAATCCATGCAAGAGAGTCTGCGGATACCTCATTAACGTGGTATAACCGCTATCTTCAGCGTTACTAAGTTTTCGTTTATACACTTTAGACCAGTTTTGCTATTGTGAATGGCTCAAATTACAAATTACTGTCATAAATGAAAAAGCAAAAATTTTTTTTAATGATTTTAAAAATTTAACACTTGCAATCTATTAAAACAATTTATATTAAAACGAAACTAAGGGGTTTAAAATCCGTTCTTTGTGGTGGAAAGAAATAAGTTTCCATCAAAGAAAGAAGCGCAACACAATTGCACATGCTTCAGAAGATATGTATTGCAAGTGCTGCCCGTTTATTGGAACAACTTGTATAGTTCGTCATGGTCCAACGCTTGGCGAATCGAAGCAGTTAAATAATGCTGAATAGCTCAAAATGTGCTGGATGCCCATTGATATTCATGAGTGGGTTGCATACGAAGAAAAGTTCTTGTAAACGGCATGATTTAGGTGGAATTTTTAGCTGAGCTATAGACCTTCCTACAGACGACGGTACACGTTGTCGTATAATGTATACAAAATGTAGGTTTTAAAAAGCACAGCAAAAAACATATTATTTATGAGTGCCCAGAAAATATTTCAAAAACAAAATTTCTCAAAATCTTTAGACATTATAAGACACAGTATTTAATCCAATATCCACTTCAGTCCACCAAGTCTAAATTTCAACTATAAATTGTGATGTACGGTTCAATATAAAACCTCGCTGATATTTTCATTGAAGCTAAAGCCCTGATTTAAAAATCCAATCTGAAGAAGCGGAACTAAAGAGGCAATTGTGAGGATAATAAGTATCATTCCTTAGTCGACATGATCTACTATATTACTACATTTTAACTCAATATCACTTATTTTTACTACCCAATAGCAATTTCTGACTTGAAATCACTATTGCCAATAAGAGCACCTTGCATCATATGCATCATATGCTCAAAAATTAAATTCTCGTCCAAGGAACACCGTGAAAGACCTTTACGTATTACCAGCATCTGGTTTAAACCAGATTGAGTTGCGAGGCCTTTAAATAGTTCTCTTGGGAAAAACTCTTTTCATATTACACATACACCAGCGAAATTTTCAAAAGCCTTTTAAATATAATATTCTAATATTTTCAATAAAATAAACACCTCTAAATTTGAACTTATTTCAAGAGCTTATTTCAACTTGCTCTCTTTCCAACATGTTATGTGGACTCCAGAGCATGACTCAAAAATCATATAGCCAGGCTACGGCAATCTTGAGGCTTCATGCCTAATGACCAAAGGAAATTCGTTCTCTTCAACCCAATTTTATGCGAAAATCGCTGTTTTCAAAATTTTGCAATAAAAAGTTAAATTAAATGAAACTTTCTGGAGACTATGAGGATTGTAGGGCAAAAGATGCCAAATGAGCGTATGCACTATTATTGGTGCACATTTGTCAGAGTCGATGCCTTAGACTGCTTAAGTTTGTATACAATTTTGAAAAATGAAACTGCCAACTCCACTTAATCAGTCGTCTGCAAGAATTTATTGTTATCACTCACTGGATGCGGCAACACTACGCAGCACTCATGCTAATTACACGAAAACTTTTTACTCGCTCATCAATCTAACTGCACTTAATGCCTAATACAATTTGTCAAGGACGTACTGAAGTAGGTAGCAGCTCACAGCCACTTAGCCAATATGGCTTTATGGCGCAACTCCACTTTTTTACCTTCATACATATCTATTTATACATACTTGTATGGACTTATATACTTATTTCATTACAAATTCCCATGCACTTTTCCTTTGTAAGCTACTTCACTTCACATTTCATACATTTTCTCTGCTTTTTTCAATACACGCCAACCAATCGCATGTTGCACACATTTATACATACCACTTAACGACAATCCGTGCAACTTTGACTTCACACTGTGCCGCATACTTGCAGCGGTTGCTTGTCGCCTTTATCGGCGCACTGCATAAATTGCCAGCTCAGACGCAGCTTTCGGGCACACGCTGTGTCATTAAGCAATCCTTGATGGCATTTATATTTATGTTGTCATCCAAGTCGCTGGACGAATTGCAGGACGTCGTTGCTGTCGAGGCCGCAGATGCCGATGCCGCGCCCGTCATACTCAGCCCCAGAGCGCTGGCGCCACCACTGCTACTGCTATTATTATTGCTGGCATTCAGTAGCAGGCCGATCCCACTTAACGACGCCGACGTCTGCGAGGTGAGCAACATCGTTGGCAATGCGCTGAGATGATGGCGTCCGCTGGCATGCACACCCGTTGTGCCGGCGAGTGTATTGTATGCGAGTGGATGTGGCACGGGTAGCGGATGGTGTGACTGTTGCTGTTGCTGGTGTTGGTGGTGGTGCAGCATTGTTGTACGACCCATAGTGCCGCCAACTACACCATGATGCAGTCCACTGTTGCTGCCGCTGATGCTGCCGTTACTATCGCAACTCTCATTACTATTGATGAGACTGTTGAATAAGTAACCGCTGCCACTCCCCAAACCGGCTGGTAACGTACCACTACCGCCGGGGCCATGCAATTGCTGCTGCTGCTGCTGCTGCTGTTGCTGGTGGGTGGCATTGTACGCGGCGGTGGGCGAACCGATTAGTGCCTCATTTAGGCCATTCGCTGAATGGGTCGCTGTGACAACCGTGGCAGCACCAGCTCCACCTCCAGCTCCGGTTACGGCTCCTGCTGGCTTTGTGTTCAGCAACTGCTGCTGCTGCTGTTGTTGATGGTGATGCAGTAAGCCAGTGTCCGCTGCATTGACTATGGCACTACTGCTACTACCATTGGGATCTGTAGTTGGGCCCGGGAGTAGATGTGTCGTACGTGCAGTGATTTGATTAGCAGCGACGAGCTGCGTGATGTTGTCATATGCGGTTGTAGGAAGATGCTGCTGACAGACACGAGCACAAGTTCAACAAAAATCCAACGGGAGTCAAACGAAGCAAACCGACAACGGTGATAAAGTGGATGCAGTCATGGTAGCCGGATACGTTGCGCGTATATTCACCGAGGGAATTGTTAATCGTCAAAGTGTTAGTATGTCAAATGTGCAAATAAGTCAGTTGTAGTGCGCAGGAAATTGTGTCAGCGTTCAAATGTGTACGTGTAATTCATTCGATAGCGGAAATAGGCAACCGTTAGCAATGTTGTTGCCCAACAATGCAGTTCGCAGCGTAAAGTAGGTTTGTGGCGGCGGGTAACGAGCAGTAGTTAGTCATGTAGTTATCCAAGCAGCGTTCAGTTGAGCAGCAGCAGTGGCAATAAAAGCCATAAAAATAAAGTGGAGAAAAGAAGAGAAGAAAAATGTGTTTAGCAACCAAAATGGAATAGAGCCACTTAAATTCAATCAAATCAACAATGTAGTCGAGCTAATTGTTTGCCTGTAATGGCCTTAGACATCCGTCATCACTGACATCTTTGGCGCAATAAAGCAACTTAGCAGTCATTTACTTTTATTATAAGAATATGTGGGTAAGTGTAATGGCCAAAAAAGATATGTCTGAAAAAGATATGAAAGATCAGGATCTCCTTTTTTCCAATACTTGAAACAATTTATTATTCTATTTACATTCTGAGTTAAATAAAAATGAGCGATTATAGTCTTTAAGATTTATTCTGTGCACATTTTAAGTTAAGCGGTGAATTTTTTTATCTATTCTTTAAGATTTATATAATCACAAAACAAATAAGTAAAAGAAATGATACGAAATTCATTTGCTCAATGGACGGACTGACACAGTGATATCACCAGATCAACACGTCTTGCCTTTTTGATGCTTTTGGTGTAAATAATGCGAGAAACCCCAATTGCGAATTGTTTTGATAGCTCTATTTTCTCCAATTTTTCTCTCTTATTTGGCAAACGGTCAATATCAACCTCCTCAGAGTGCCAAGGAACACGTTTGACAAGGTTCATCAACATATCTCAATTTTTACTCAAATTATCGCTTGCACGGACAGGCGGACGGACAGACAGTCACCAGGAGTTCAACTCTTCTCTTCATCCTGATAATTTGGATATATATAATACAACTCTATATCTATCCCAATTAGTTTTAAGTGTTACCAACAAGCGTTAGGTTGTTACAGTTATTACTACTATTCTCTGTTGCAGCATGTTGCGAGAATATGTAATTGCTGACCGCAGTTGAGTGGCAGTACATATCATATAGTTAGTATTTCTGTATATATACTATATTTATATATGCTGTATATATCTTAGTATTTCTGTATATGTATTATACAAATATGTGGTAAACATTGAAGCAAAATTAATTTTATATAATAAAAATAAAAAAAAGTATGTGTGTATATTTTTTTAATTTCTTACTCACTTTGGAATTTGGTGACCACTTTGTGGCTGCTATTGGTGTGAAGTTAAGCTCAGAACTGCCAGCATTGCCACTTCCGCTGCTGCCGCCGCCACCGCCGCTGTTGCTACTGCCATTGCCACTACCTCCGTTGCTGCCACCCCCGCCGACGCTATTACTATTGCCAGCCGTAACTGTTTGATGGGAATTTATTGGCATTTGTTCATTTATTTGTTGGTCGGCATCCGAACCGTAGTCGAAGTTGGCCAGTTGCACGGTCGGTCGGTTGGTTAGTCATTTGGGTGTTGTTGGTGTGACGAGTTGGTAGTAGATAGTTTGAAGAGTTCGCCAGTGGATTTGCGGATGGTTTGTCATGCCAAACAAATTTGGTTGAGTGTTGAATATTGCAATTTATTTGTCATTGCAATTTATTAAGCGTTGATGAAATGAAGCAGCAAGCCAAACGACAATTGCAAAGGGAAAACAAAATATTTGTTATGAACAATATTGTATTTGAATCGCTAAATTATATAATATTCTAGTTATACTATTTTCAATAATTACTTTTTAGGCAAATTTTAAAGGGTATTGGAGTTACATTACAGCAACAGTTTTTTTGGTATCAAGTAAGACTGATAACGACAAAAAAAAAACTACAGCGAGTAAAAACCCGTTAAAGAATATATTTTGGACAATTTCTAATGCATATTTCAAACTAATTCCATGTATTGCTAGGTTTGGCAGAAAGATCGCTTTTTCCAAACCGGATCCCCACAACTTGTATATTGTGATCACTTGAGGAGAAACTAATATAACGCAATTTCTACTTTCTAACTTTTGGAATTGAGGATTCTAAAAAAAGAATCACACCACTCTAAAATTTTACCACTGAGAGTCTAATTTGGTATGGGCAGGCCAGCGCTACAATTGAAAACTAAAGCCACCGTCTTCTTTGACAAATTAGGTTGCAACTTTGAATTATAATAAGAACAATTGTTAAGAGGTTTCAAAGTTACCTTACCATTTTTCGTATACCAATATTTTCATCAGCTCAAGCTTCCAAGCAAGGAAATACAGAGCGCCAATAGTATTAAACCCTTCTTACCAATAATACATATAAATTGGGGAATAATAGCCTCAAACAATCTTATAATCTTTAGTACATCATCCTTCCATTTTATACAAATTTGATGGCTAGAAATGCATCTTCAGTCTACCAGAATGTATGAAACTCACCATTTATTGTCTTACAGAGAATATGATAACTTTATCTGTCTATAATCCACTGTATTGTACCTATAAAGCTGACAAGAATATCTTCATATGTATAAAATGGATATACGTGTACCGAGATACGGCGGACAATTATCGCGATGACATTTACGACATAAAAATTTTTCAAAAATTTAGCTAATGACTGGAAAATACTTCACCATAAAAATAAATAATATAAACAGTGTTGAATATTTGAAGGTTAGAGTGGGACATATCCAATATTTCTTTAAGACAGCGTCCGATAAAGATAGTTACGTTCAAAGAGCGGAGGACTTCAAATACCAGGAAAAAAACGCTGATCTTTTGTCCCAGAACTATGTGACATCGTCGTTCATATACCCAGTCGACTTGTTAGCGAAGGACTTCTCAAAAAGAGTAGTCATCTAGTTGAAGACTTGAGTCAACGGTCCTTAACAGGCTATAAGGTCAGCGAACTTAGCCTAATTTTTGGTTTATTTATTTCTAAAGCACTTTTATAGCAGACAAATGTATCACTTATATGAGAGGGAGGCACTAAAATTTAATCCATATGTTTTATAGTTAGATCTAACTTTTGAAAGAAATGTATATAAATTTAATGCAAATGGTTCGAGATATGTATCACTTTGAGTAACGCAAATTTAAGTATTACCAAAAATGTTTGTGAAATGTGTTTAGGTGTGTTAATGAACACACACAGTTTTTTGTGGACACAGTGGACACTAAAAATCCTCTTTAACATTCATAGCCTACAGATCATATGCGCACCGAAAGCATTGAACGAAGTGTTGGAGGTCCAAAAGAGGTTGTTACTGACGTAAACATCAAGAAACTCCGTGCTAAGTTACAAAAAGATTTAAAATAATTAGACCTAGACTAAGTTTTTATTAAAAGGAATAAAAGACCAGAGTAAACATACGACACAGTGACATTTTCACCAATTTTATCCGGCCGTGAATCCACAGGAGCTAAGTTACGGACCTAGATTCCTTTCAGTCGAAAATGCTTCCTTAACTAATAATTAAGTTTTTTTGCGGCTATTCGTATCAAGCTATGTATTATATCGTATCTACTCTTCTTAATTAAGTACATCGCTGAGGCATAAGAAATCATTAACACTATGAACCGTTCCAAAGGCAGTCGGGCCTACATAACTGGAACGCTCCCGTATTTTTAACCGTCCTAGGACTATCAACTCGGCAGCATTCCTCACAACAATTTTAAAAATGTTTTCTGCCGCTACCACAGCAACAACAATAACTCAATGAAATGAAATGAGCTAAAAGTTCGTTGAAATAACGGTATGGTATATTATAATACTTGCTTTGTAGCCTCTAAACTCGCCTGACTCCTAGACTAATCTTCATTTGAAAATCGTGCTGTCAACTGCTGCTTACATTCAACATTTAAAATATCATTTTAAATCTATTTTCTCATTAATTTCCGCTCACCATATTGGGATGGTATAACATCCGGATCTCGTTCATCTTCCACCAGATCTTCGGATGATTTAGTTTTAATGTCCGTATGTTGCCAACGCGGTTTTTCCATGCCACCGCACTGCTCGTTAAAATGAATTTGTTTTTATTTGTATTTGTTTTTTATTTTTCGCAAATACAGTTAGTTGAGATAAAATGAGAAAGAGAAATGAAAGTGAATTGAATATCGTTATCGGCATATCTATGTTACTAAGGCAACTTTCACCGAGCCAAGTACCGGAAAGCAAATAGACCAACACCCACTCGCAGCACTCACCTTCAGAACATCGCCAGCTTGCGCTGCCACACCGGTCGCTATAGGTTTGCTGCCGTGCTGCTGATTGTGTCGCAAATTATGCAAAAATGTTACAATGAATATGCGCACAATGATGGCCAAACTAATGATGACAACGGTAAGACCACTACCAACCAGCACCGGCGAAAGCGTAATGGATACTTCATCTGCTGGCGCACAAGCGTTGAGAGACGACAATGCGTTGACAGTTGGAGATTTCGAAAAAAAAAACACATGCGACAGGTTGACGGAGATTTACGTTGTTTTTGTTTTTTGGGTTTTATTTTGCGTTTTTAAATTTTTTGGTTACAGTATTGAATTGCCAACAGACATTATTTTTTTTTTAATTCATTTCGTATTCCATTTTTCCATAGTTCAGCCATTTTGTTTGTATTTTTAATGCCCACATCGTTTTAATATTTCGATTCATATTTGCACCATATTTATTTTTCATATTCTCCATGTTTTATTGTTGTTGTTTTGTTGCATTTTTATGTTATATTTGGATTTCCGTTTTATGTCAACATACAATAATTCATAAGTGCGCCCGTCGTGCCGTCATTAATGCGCCAAGCACGTACATTTAACGAGAATTCAGGCAAATCCAGTTGATATTTTTATGCATTTATAATACGTTGTTGATTTCAATAACAGGTGAAAGGAGAGCGTAAAAATATAAATAAACGAGATCAGCACAATATGAATATTAAAATTGTTTTATTGTTTTAAATGGTTATTATATTTTTTGTGTTTGCATGTATGTATGTATATAAATATTTTCAAAAAATTGTGCTTAATATCAAACCACACATATTTCTTTTAACAATCAATTACGGGCTTACGTATGAGGCCATTACATAATGAGGATTACCATTGAATATGGTTACAAAATAAGTGTTATACGAATTCAAAAAATAAAAATAAAAAAAGGAATATATCTGTAAATTCAAAAATTTGTTTCGATACTGTAACATTTTTCGTAATCACTTCAAGTCGCTTGTCATTCATTTTTCGAATTTGTGTTTGGAAAGCATAAAGAATCTTTATCAGGCACTTGTAGCAACGAAATTAGTGCTTTCGGAACCTAGAAGTACCCTCATATCAATATTAAACATATCCATTAAATTCTTTGTAGTGCAAAAAATATCTCCATAACATTATCGAGCAGCGCAATTCATTTCGGTTTCGACAAATCTGGTCGCTCCGAAATTCAAAACACTCATTTAATGAACAAACGAACGAAACTGAAAATGTTTCTGCTCTGCGATTTGAACCTGTTGGAATTTAATGGATCTCTTTTGTATTCTGCTAAATCTCTATTGAATCCCGTGCATGCAAGCTCATCTCACTTGCTTTATTTTTTTTTTGTAGTCTTTTGAGACTTAATTTTTGCAATAAGTCTCCAAAAGTTGTTCGTTAAATTTTTTATGCCGCTAAGCCTGCACTAAAATTCGCACTTGATAGATCATCTAAGACAAATATTTATATAAATAACGCTTACACTTGTACTATTTGTTCGACTTAGCCTTGCGCGATTAATATTTTATGAAAAATTTCGAGGGATTTACACTATACCTTATTAGCATAACCTATATTCTTTGTTTATTATTAATATATATCCTTATATTCTATTGTGAGGTGCTCTAAGAAAAAATTTATAAAATATGTAATAATATATAATATAATAAATATAATATAATATAATAATATATATATTATAATATATTCAATATTAATATTCGGGACCGAACTTCAAAGTAATGCTACAGCGTACTTGTTGCCATACCGTGTGAGCAGCAGGCAGATATATTGATCAACTTAAAGTAATATATATAATATGAGTAAATACGAATACGTAAATACAACAACAACGCACATCAATATATATATTATTAGAATTTAATAGAAACTTAAGAAAACATATCTTAAACGTTGCATTTGCTGACGAACATTAAGCGTTCAATAAAAGCTTTGCGCACATAAGCGCATGGCTTTTGGATTGACAAGAAAAAATCAAGCACATACATGCTTACATTAAACTACAACAACATTGGCATTTATTTGCCGTTACTCACCTGTTTTGTATGCTGATGAGCCAATAATGAAATCCGGCAGCAGATTCAAAGGACTACGGCCCTTCTGATTGTAAGCATAAATGCGCAATTTCAATGAGTTGTTCTCCTGTGTCATCATCGATGTTAATGTATCGAGATTTTCCAGAGAAAACTGTGGCTCCTCAACGTTTGTCAAATTGAATCTGGAAAATAGTGGGAAAAAGCAAATGCATAAGTTTATAAGCATAGGAAAGCATATAATTGTTAAGGTAAATGCAAAATGGGGGGGAAACGAAATGTAATGGTACAACAAAAACAAAATAAAAACAAGTAAGAAAGGGCTAAGTTCGGGTGTAAACGAACATTTTATACTATCGCATTGCGCAAGGATCAGAGGCGGGGAAATGCTTTCAGGTGCTGGCATAACTTTATATTTAAAAAAATCTTGCAGATGAATTCAACATTCATTATTCGAAGAAATTGTCAATGGATTGTAATCATATTTGGTATCTTATTAACTTATATTACAGGCCATAGACTTATGTACTTTCATTGCTATATTTTGCTTCGTCTCAGAGATATTTATATTAAAATCTACCAAATTAAACCAAAAGTGATATGTGTGATATAAACTCAACCAAAGTGGTTTAATAAATATATCAGATACATGAGGAAAAAGTAAACCAGAGAAAAGAACATCATTATATTAGGAATATGGGGCTTAGACCATGGTCTAGAACAATTTCCTTCATATTTAGCACGAAATCACATTATGTTTAAGAAAACATATCCACTTAATCTCATTAAAATATCACTTACATTGACCAACATAAATGCTTTAAAGTCAGGTGGAAAATCGGGAATTCTTATATCGAGCATTTTTGGGATAGATGAACATCTGCACTGATCAAATTAACTCTTTTCATTATTCAAGTAAGTTAGGGAAGTGTTTCCACCCAATTTTGTGAAGGTAACTCCCACAGTAACCGACATATTTGGCATAAAGTCTGCTAGAATAGCGAAAATCATTATATGTCCATATACTACATATGTACATGGGATAATTCGTTCAAGGATTTCACACATTTTCGGCAATAAACTATGGTATATCCGATATTACATGTTCATTTACTTTTGTTAAGATATCTCACACATTGACCGAAATATATGGTATAAAGTATACCCAGTGGTTGCAAATCCTTATATTAGGTATATAGGGGCTAGGGGGAGTGCTTACCCGATTTTATCCATTTTAAGCACGGGGACATACTGTTATCCGAAAGAGACGCTCTCTGAATTTCGAAGAGATAACTCATATATTGACCGTTATATATGGTATAAAATCTACCGGAAGGTTGAAAATCCTTATATTTAATATATGGGTACTTGGGGAAGTATTCACCTGATTTTCGTCATTTTTTATACCAAATCATACTATTATAATGGAAGATAATTCTCCAATTTCATTGCGATATTTTACAGATTTACAGAAATATATGGTACAAAGTCTACCGGAAGGTTGAAAATCCCTATGTTGGGTATATGGGGACTTGGGGAAGTATTTACCCGATTTCTTCCATTTTTGACACCAGGCCACACTATTCATGGAAGATAATTCTCCAATTTCATTACAACATCTTATAGATTTCCTGATATTTTCGATAAAAAGTCAGATAGAGGCACTGAAGTCCTAATATTGGGTATCTGGTGGCTTGAAATGTTCGTCTATTTCTACGCATGTAATGGCATATCTTGAAAGCACTATTTGTATAAAGTTTGATTTTCATATCTTAATTGCTCCTCGATTTATCTACTTTAAAGTGAAAGGCTCAGGTGAAACTTAAAATTGTGTTATATGAGAAGTGGGCGTGGTTTTCATACGATTTCGTCCATTTTCACAGCGTGATATAAGAATGCAAATATAATGCCACAGACCAAATTTTGTTGAAATCTATTAACGCGTTCTTGAGATATGGGGTTTCACCTAAAAGTTGGCGGTGGTTGGTGGTGAGCGTGGTTATTATCCGATTTTACTAATTTTCGCAGTATATGAAGAGATGCTAGAAAAACTTAGTCGGGGCAAGTTTGATCGACATAGCTTTACTGGTTTCCGAGATATATATATTAAACCTATTGGGGGGCGTGGCCACACCCATTTTACAAGCGTTTTTGCCAACAGATGCCCCACCCTACTATGATCCTCTGTACCAAATAACACGTTTATATCTTAATTTTCTGCATAGTTAAAGCACTTTATCTGTTTTCGATTAATAGCATTTTGTGGGCGTGGCAGATGTCTAATTACGCCCATCTGCAATACCAACGGTTTTACGGTGACAAAGAACACGTGTATGTTTCATCAAAATATCTTCATTTTTACTCAAGTTATCGCTTGCACGGACGGACGGACAAACAGTCACTCGGATTTCAACTCGTCTTTTCATCCTGATCATTTATATATATACATATGTGTGTCTATATCTAACTCGTTTAGTTCAGCTGTTACAAACAACCGTTAGGTGAACAAAACTAATATACTCTGTAGCAACATGTTGCGCGAGTATAACAACATAGTAAAAAGGAATTTAGTGAGTGCGCAGATAAAAGCAGACAAAATCGTTTACAGTTGGTTTAAGCTTAAGCCAAATTTAAAACGCTCCAAGGCCTCTCAAAGCCCCACCCATAAGCACTCATTTGCACACACACATGCATACAATGCAGGTAAAAGTGTATCTACCTGGCGGCCCTTTTATTCACCCATGCCAATTGCTTTTCGTGCGCGTTTCGATTATTTCGCACTTTTGCGCTGTGGCACATTTTTGAAATGTTTGAAAGTCATTCGATTAAATGTCATTGGTATACTTTCGTATATGGGTAATATTAAATGGCAGGTATACAATTACGGTTGCGAGTATGGTCGAATGTTGTGTGTGCATTGTATTGGTATGCGTGCTTACTGCAAATATCAACTAAAAATTCGTTTCACACATTTGCGCAAAGATGCTTACGCGTTTATTTATGCGTAATCCTTTTTTCATGCGCCGATTTAGAGAGCCACATTCATTGCGCGTTATGTGTTTGTTTTCGTAGCGACATTTCGCAGCACAATTTTCATTTTAGTTTAGTTTTCTTTTCATTTCGACGTTTTTGTTGCTGTTTTTTTTTTTGTGCATTACCAGCAATTTAATTTTCATGCTTTCCGTACTATTTTCGTTTGATTTTTTTTTTTTCACGTGTGTGTGTCTACATTTTTGCGCTTTATATATGTGTGTATGTGTGTTTGTGTGTGTGCTATATATATGCACTTGCTTGACCTTATTTCTTTGCCAAATATACATATGTATATGTCACGCCATACACGTACACACACATAGATATGTACGCAGCACACAGAAGTTGTTCGACACTATAAATAGAATATCACATGATTCCAATAACGAGTAGAACTCTCGCTTTGAAAAGCGGGCAAATAATTCGTTTGTGTGCACAATGTGGAAAGTGTGTGTGTGTGTGTGTGTGTGTGTGTGCGGTAACGGGAAAAAGGGAAGCAATAAAATTACAAAACCGCGTACACACACATCCACGCATACATACCAGAACACACACACACACGAGACAGCATTAAAATATAAAATGTTGCGCATACGCAGTGGCTAGAGTTACCAATAGCAATCATACCATACAATCCTTTAAATATATTGAAATTGCTTTGGCTGCTGTGCTTTGCAGAGAAATTTTCAGAAATTTAATTTGGTGTTCTTTATGAAGTCCAATTGGAAATCTTTGAATATATAAAATTCAAAAACAGTGTATAACACATTTGAAATATAAAATTTCACACTATGCAAAGTCAATGGAAAATATAAAAGTAATATATTATATTATGTAAAAATATGCTGTGCCATTATACGCGCATATACAGACTTACAGCAATGGATTTGAGGTGGTTACTGCGGCGTTGCAGTTCACTTTGAAAATATATTATTCAATGCAAAATTTCTCAGCTTTCCAATACTAAACCTTTTTTAAACTATCATAAAATATCTGCTAAAAAATCTGACAAAATTTTACTATAATGTATATCGACAAACTTTAGACACTTTTCATTTCACTTATAACCTTGCTTGGAGCAAGGAGCCTAGCTTGGAGTTTCATTCGACTATGTTTTTCATCTAAAATGTACACATAAGTAAAGCTAACGCTATAGAACTCTAGTTTTGAAACACTTTTACCAAATTTTCATACAATCACATTTAAATACTGTTTAATATACTATCTCAACTCCTCTTTTAACTCCTTATATATGTGTTAAGAAAAATAAACTAAGCTAGAAGTTTGTCTAAAGCATTTAGCGATGCGGATAATCGTTAGAAAAATTTTTATATAGCAAAAACAAGTTGAGATTTTCACAAAACTACCTTTTTGAAGATTTTCTCCACACGGTTTCAATAAACGTATTGTTGGCGCAAAGTTTTTCTACTTCCGAAACTTAGACATATAGTAGAAATCACGGAAGAAAGACCCACCTAACATCAGCTTATAAATATATATTTTTGTTGGTATGTGTAAAGGTCCAACAAAGGTTCTTTAAACCACTATTCTTTAGAAAAAACCCCAGCCTAATACAAGCTTTATCTATCTATTATGTATAATCTATTCTGTATCTATGTATAATCTATTCTGTATAGCTATCATCTATTATGTATAAACATCTTGAAAGCGATGAAAGCAGTAGAATGGTTTAGAGTGCTTCTAAATCTAGATCGCATGAACAACAAACAGATATAAACTAAAAATTTGAATTACATACAGTTCATTGCTCTTTTTCCCTTTTTGTACCCCTTTGTTAGTTTTTTTTTTAATCCAAGTTCTTTTCAAATTAACCAGAACTTATTATATTAAACTAAAGCATAAATGCAATTCTTCTCACCAAAAATGTCGCGTGAAATTCTAGGAAAGACAACGCAAAACCGCAAAGATATGTTCTGCCAGCTAATTCACCTTCAAGCAAAAAATAAGGAAAGTGGCCTCGAATGCTGTATTATTTTTTATGATACTTCCAGAAATTATATTCCAAACAGCAGCTCAAGAGAAAAGTTAAACTTTTTTGTAAAAAGCATTTAACTCTTTCCTAAAGTATTAAAAAAAAACTATAAAGATTGAAGTCTTGTATTTAGGAAAATCACATAAGAAAATCGCGAAAATCGGGAACCCGCATGAGGTAAGCCACAAACTGCGTCTAATTATCTATCTCTTCTGCTACTAGTAAGAGATAAAATATCTGCTTCAACTTTAAACTCAATATTGACCAGGAAGAGCTTTCCAGAAGTCCTTAGAAAATGTAGTCCAGAAAGGACATTGTATCGGACAATGTAGTAAGTGAAAAATTTTTGAAGACTAAAGACGAAATCCAGAAAAAAATATATGTAATAAAAAAAACTTGAACATCTGTTACCATCGTCAGTACTTTTGGAGTTTTGTGGCAACTGAATTCATTCTACAGTAACTCGGAAACTCATATTAGGCATTCCCTCTCTATTTGCGTAGGAACATACAAATGCCCAGGTCCGTAAAAGCAACCAGCTTAAATACGTATGAAAAAGGACGCTAAATTCCAGATTGCACACATACACACACGCAAATAGGCAATATACCTTTGCATTTGCATTGAATCCCCATAACCGCTAGGAACCATACAGTCAGCAGAAAAGCGAGCAAGCGACCGGCAGCTGAAAGCAAAAGACCAATCCAACAAATGGTGCGTTAGCCAATCGACCATACGGCAAGGCAACCAGTCAACCCAGCTTCCCTTAATGTCTTTTCAATCATGACCTCAATTTGAATTTGATTATTGTATTTGGCGTTGTACCACAAACACATACACACTAAAACACACAAAAATCTATTTCAAGCAATACCAGCATCAAAGCGGTGTTGGAAAGCCAACATGCGTTCAATGTAGAACTGTGCTAAAGCAAAATCAACGGTAACTCAAACGTATCGACTTGACTAGGCTTAAATATAGGATGCACACACGCTCACACATAGGCACACATGCTGCCAAACAAGGAATATTGTACCTCAAGCCAAATTTGAGAAAGAATATACACACATAGCATTCGTGTGACGCATCCATGCAAAAGCGCACATCAATTTCTCTGTACTGCTCGCCAAACAGGAGTTTTTGCCTGGCATATTGGTAGCTGGCGAATTGAAAAAACATGCGGAGCTGTAGCTTGCTTGGCGAATGCTTGCGTTCTTTTTTCTTTTTCATCATTTTTTTACTCTTTAAATATATTTGCCTGTAGTATTGCTTGATACAAGAATTTATTTTATTGAATTTGCTCTTACGTAATGCGTAAATATGTATTTATATATATTGCAAGTTAGTATAGATTATCCATATGTAAATTATGTGGTACAGTGTCGAGAAAAAATAATCGCCTTAAGAAAATTCCTTGAAAAAATTTTTGAGGAATTTGTTAGTTTTGAAATCCTACAGTCAGTATCGGCTCTCGTATAGTAAATGAGTAGAAGGAAAGCTTCCACAGATAACTGAAATAACGAAAATCATTATGCTTAGTGCTATATGTAGGGATTAGGGTAGTTCATAGTTCATTTAATTTTTTGTAATATCCTTTGTACTGACCTATATCTAGTATAATATAATATATGTTACAAAATCAAGCATAAAAACAAAAACCATTATATTATTGTAGTTAGTTAGGTGACTAGTAGAAACATTGAACCGATTTTATTCATTTTTATCACGTGAATCAGATCAGAAAAGATGCCCTCTTAATTTAGTTAAAATATCACACAAACCTGCCGATATTTTCGATCCCTGAGTTTCTCATAATCGGCATCTATAGACATCGAAAGCTACAATAAGATTTCGATTCGTTTTAGATGAGAGTTGCCACACCTTAAAACCATTACGTGTGGTAAGTTGTATTTCAATATCTTGCTTGATTTTCTATTGTAAAGCGAAAAAATTTTATCGAAACTAAAATGCTGTCATAGGGGAAGTCGGCATAATCGGTTGTCCGATTTTATTTTCTCATTTTCAAACTAAAATATATTAATTGAAGTTTGGTTGAAATCGGCCGAGTAGTTGCTGAGACGTGGGAGATACATAAAAGTGGGCGATGTGACGCCCTTTGTCCAATTTTTGTACCAAGTTTTCATGAAAATAATTGCTAGCTACTTCAGAATAAACGTTAGCTAATTCACTGTTAGAGAGTATTGAACAACGATTGCCACCATATCGTTTAAAGGGTGAATCATAACCTAATCCCAAATATTAAGTTGAAAATAAATCAATCTCATGGCGACGAAAATTTTTGACCCAGGTGTTCCAGTACCAACATTCGTACCCATTTAGATATACTCATAAATAAATTCCAGAACGCTGACGCTAAAAACGCCATCCAAAGGGAGTCCAAAAGGGGTTTAAAGGGGTATTCAGTGATGGGTATCAAAGGAGAAAATGAGAAAGAGTCAACTAACAGCAACTACTACATAGGTGTGATATTTTCGTGGCAGTTTAGTGGAAGATTTTTACTCGGAGGAAGTTTCAATGCTTCAAGTTCGAAAAATCCTTCGCAGAATCACTATCTTTCAACCGAAAGGAAGAAGGAAGCCAAATGAAGGACAAACTCTTCCAGTAATTCTAAGTTCTGAATTATTAGCCACTATTATTTTGCACATCAGTGTACAGAATTATTTAGCAATAAGTAACAAAAAGTGAAATGCGTCGCATGTGAACTTCGAGGCTGCTTCTCTTCGCTACCTACAATCCAAACTGCTAAAATGGGATTGGCTTTGCCTATGTATTTGGTTTGTTGTTTCATTACAGACAGCAAAAAAAACCATAACAAAATCTTACATACATATACATATTCATAGGAAAGCAGTTTCACATTGCAACTTTGTAAAAATTTCGAAATACACAAAATTGTTTATGCAAACACAAAAGGCTCAACATTTATAAAACCCCATACATTTATACACACCTTCATATTTTTTCACAGCAAATTTTCCCTATACGCCCATATGGATGTGACAACACCCTTTACCCATACTAAGTAGCATATTTCTAATATTGAGACCTGTCCCAACAATTGTCCATTTATGCATACCCACATGGGTCTATATATATGAAAGTATATGTTCGTCTATGTAAACAAGAACATATAAGACTCGTAAATTTTTATAGCTTTATTTTCTTCATTTCCTTGGGGTTCTGGCACTTTTACGACCATATGAAAACAGGATGCCCAAAACAAGCTTATGCGGTGTTAAAAAATGCAGCATTTTTATGAAAAACTAAAATGTATGAAATGAAATTACAATATTAAAGAATTTTGATTTGGTTGTAATCAAAATAAACGAACACAAATGCATGTGCGAAAATAATGAATAAATACTTATTTGAAATATTTTTGGTATTAAAATAAGAGTAGTAAAAACTCCATACCTACATTTGTATTGAAGTATATAGACTTAATATTCTTACTCTTATTCTACTTAACAGAAAGCTTAAACAAATGTCAAAAATATTGCGTCAATCACTTCTGAATTCTAAAAACTGGCAACTTTCTTATGTTTCAATTTTCCCTTATCTAGATAAATTGGAACGTAATGGAAGCAACGGATCTGCACACAATAAGAACATTTTATCTGCTTTACCTTAAAGAGGGTCCTCGGCCGCTTGATTGTATTGCCGGCGATAGCTATAATTGATGAATTTTTAATTTGTGTTGAACTTTCTGAGATACAAATTTTGAATGGCTTTGGACCAAAGTTTACACACCTTTCATTCATATTCAGAGCTAAAATATTATACATATGGGGCAACATAAATGGTTTGAAGTCAGCTTAAAAGTCGGGGATCAATATATCGGGTATACTGGAGCTAGGAAAATATCTGTACTGATTGCATCAATTTTTGCTGTTAAGCTATTATATACTTGAAAATAGGGTTTAACAAAATCTTATTAAAATAACTCACATATTTACCGATATATTCAGCATAAAGTCCCTAGAAACACGAAGGTCATTATATAATAAGCAGTATATGGGAGCTGGGGTAACTCGTGTCCTCTCCTGAAATCCTTATTTTAGGTATGTGGGAGCTAGATAGCTGACATATCTTCTAAATTTCATTAAGATACCTCACAAATTCACCATTATTTTTGGTAAAAGTTCAACCAAAGGTTCTGAAGCCGCCGTATTCATATCTGAAACTTGAAAAGTTGTCCATTTTTAGACGTGAAAGTTCCTACTTTGAAGGCAGTATTTATGCAAAGCTTTATTCTTATATCTTCTTTTTTGCTTGATTTGTATATTTTAAATTGATAGAATCAGGCAGAATTTACAATTTTGTTGGATGTAGGCGAGGTTGTAGTCTGATTTCACCCACTTTCATATTGTAAGATTAGATGGACAAAACTATTATACTCTTGTAAAAAGAGTAAAAGTATAAAAAACTCAAACTGCAACTACCGCGTTGCCATGTCGCGTGTATTATATTTATCTGCATGAGAGGACAAGTAAAATAATTTAACAACTGAAGTCGGTTGTCCGTTGTTTTCAATTTGTTGAGAGTAAAAATTTACAATTAATTCATAAATTTGTTTAGAAATATTTTTAATATTTCCAAGAATCTATTTCCACTTACCTTGTTAGTCCTGTGCGTGCAGAGAACATCTCGAGTACGAAAATCTGTGGCAAGCCACCATCATAGCCGGGAATGCATTGAATATCTACACTGACATCCGTGCGATTGACAATGGAGCAATTCGAAACGGCATTGGGAAGAGCTGGAAGAGAAAGGAAAATAATACATCATTTTGAAAACAAAATACACAACTTTTTGGGGTCATATTTAGTGGCATAAATAAATGCCGATGAAGTCGAAGTACACAATTATTTTAGGTGCTATATTTTAAATTATTTTATATTTTAATTTATTTTTTAAAATTTTTTGCTTGCTTTATCTTCCTTTGAGATTATCTCTCAAATAAGAAATATTTACTAATTTGTTAATTTTGATATGCATCATATCTACAATATATGTAAAATATGTTTAATATAACTCTTAAATTATTTAAGATAACAAATATTTCATTTGGACATCATTTAGTCCAGATATGTGTTTCCTTCAATCCGGTATGAGTGTATGAGGTATGAGTTCAAGAGTGTCGATATGTACATAAATTTTTCTTTTCATCGTAGGATTTAGATGTTTCTCAATAATTTGTTTCGAAATTTGATATCAAACATTCTGACTCATTTCGATTACTTTATGCGTTTAGCAAGAATTATAATCACTTGGCGAACCACACATGGAGAAACACATCACATCTTCTGAAATATTTTAGAAATGTCAGAAAATTACGGTAAATCTAATAATGCATGGGTTGAAATGAACCAGTGAGTATAGTTAATACAGACACACTGTTAGGGCAACCTGTATTACATTACACAAATACGAAGAAGTTTTTAGTGCAGTTCAGCTGATTTAAGAATGATGTGGACAAGACCATAAAACTGTCACAATAACCGTAAATAATGCCTTTATTTTTTTCGTTCATGACGTCATGAACTAATACTTCTCCCTGTTAAAGGCACTCCAAAAAATTTAACGGGTCGAAAATATCATAATCTCTATTTATATAATATCATCTTTGAGCTTTGACATGAGCGGGAAAAATACACGGGCGGTTAATTTATTGTCTAAACTCTATTGCTTGATTAAACCAAATCACTAGTGTTCTTTTAAAAATATCAGATAACAGAAAGTAATTTTAGGCATTAGGCTTTCAGACATTTTTAATTGTTTATACATAGGTATTTATAACTTACCAGCCAGCACAACTTGGAAGAGGCAAGGTTGATTTTGCGTACCAACTTCATTGGAGGCCCAACAGGATAGAGTACCGTAATCCTATAAGCAAAGAAGTAGAGAAAATGGAAATGCAATAAATATAGAAATGCGCATTCATAACAACCGCTTTCAAGAAAATTATTTAAATGGAAAATAATTTCAAATGTTGAAATTTTATGTGAAAACTGAACTACACATGTGACTTGTTGCTGACATACAATACTAGTGAAACGCCAAAAAAACTCGGACAAAATAATTTATAAAAATTAGAACTTGCACTTGGTTGTTATACACTTTACTTTTATGAGTAGTATACATATAATATAAAATTAGTTAATTTGAAAAAGTATCAAAATTAAGTTTTTATGGATTTTGGCGTGTTATAATTTTTTCTTCTTCTTCTTTTAACCGTTGTTTCTAATTTTATCAGAATACCTGCAGGATGGAATGTTTAGATTATGGCGGAAAAAAAAAATACTCCACAATTTGAAGTCGTTATGAAGGCCCATGAACTAAAGGAAGTAAATAATACCAACCGCGCTGACACCTGAAACTGGGTTTTGAAACTTTTCTGCTGAAAACACGTGGTATTGCTTTTTGACTTACTGGAAAATTGTATTCGAAACTGCGCATATTTACCCGAATATTTTTTTTATCAAACAAATCAAATTATAAAACACGAGGTGTGTTATAATTTTACAGTAGTCCTGCAACATTTTAGTATTCAATAATTTAAATGAATATTCTGCACTCAAGGCATTGCAGCTTTTAAAATGTAATGCCAATCTGTCGAAAAGAGATTAGAACTTTAAATATACTTCAAATATAGCTCTATTAATTAAATTAAGATTTTCGAAAAATCGGTTTTCTATTATTTTAAAAAAAGATAGCTACAAACTCTAGCTTTCAGTTATCATCAATAACAATATTATCTTCTCAATAAAATTCATTTCATCGTTTTTTTCCGTCATTTTGTAGAGCACACTTAACTACTATTAAAAAAGTGTAAACAAGAAGAAATTTATTTATACACTGATATTATTAATTATTCGAAAAGAAAGTTTACAGTACCTGATCGGATATCGGTGTGTATTTGAGCACACTTCTGCTGTCATTCACGCTGAAACGTTCGCTGCCAACATCCAATGTTTCACCCGAATTATTAAACTTCCAACGAAATGTTCTGCAAGAAATTCGAACATATTTAATATTTTCTGCGAAAAGCTCTCACAATTTCTCACATGATGTGCCCAGTGTCAAAAAATCGTATTATATAACTGAAATTAATTGTCGGAATTTGTACAGCAATATCTCAAAATTACTTTATAGCCCCTATTTAATGTCAAAGTAACACTTCAGCTAATTAATTTATGACATTAGCTAATTATAACAAACTTTAATTTATAAATCACCTAAAGGCAATGGATTGTGCGCCATTAATTATGACAGGGTGTGTGTGTGTGTGTGTATGTATGTATGTATGTAGAACAAAAAGCACATATTTAAGCATATATGTATGTGTGTCAATACCCAGCAGTAGTAGTTGCCACCATAACTGGAAACTCGCCAGAATTCAGCGCCCATTCTTGTACAACATACCTTCCACTGCTCAGTATACTACTCAGTGTGTATTTTGACGAATTGCTTAGTTAGGTGTCATACGGTACATAAATACTTACACACATACTCGTAGGTATATGTAATACTTCATTTTGACACTGCCCCCAAAATGTCTACACCCAATTACAAATGATGAATGAGCACTAGGACTACCTTAGTCAAGCACCTTCCGTTTCCTTATAAAGCTCGTAATGGCACATCTTAAATAACAATCGAACTTAGTAAAGTGCCAAGTACCACCATACGTATATGTAAGTATGTATGTGTATGGTTGACGCGTTCATTCATTCATTCAATTAGAACTTTCTGGTATTTGTGTGCGGCAAAGCAATTGGACAGCGAAAATTAATTACTATTTGTTTCCGACTATGGCTCTACGTAGGCGCACCGCACGAGTGTGAAATATGCTGGCAAGTACAAGTAAACACATACACACATCTATATATAAAGTTGTACGTGTATGTGTAGCGATATGTACATAGGTATGTAAACTTTAATGAGACAAAGTTTAGTTGGCAACGTAACGAGCAGGAAGTAAAAGTTTCACACTCAACACCCGCACACAGGTGTGAGTGCCGCTTCAACAACTGTTACAGCCGTTACAGCCGCCTGCCCCTGCACACAATACAACGCCGATACACTGTTGTGCCTACAACAACGCTACAATAGTGGATACAAAGCGCTCTGCAATGGGTAAACACAAACAATTTTTCCTAATTTCTTTGATTGTTGTGCCTATATGTCTGTTTATTAGGCTTGGCAACTGCCTCAATGCCCTCCCTAGCCCACCGTAACTCGTTCATCTTTTTTCACTCAAAGCTGACATTGATGAACGGGTTACACTATGCTTGATTATAGACATTGTAGTTGTGGTTGACGTACACTTACCTGGGGGGCGGATCTGCTTGTATTTCACACGTGACTTCGACAGTTTCATCCTTTGAGGCGCCAATTAGTATGACACGATCCAAATGCTTGCAAACAGGTGTGTCTATGGGAATAAGGAAATTAGAAAGGAAACAAGAAAAATGTTTAACTCAATTAATGAAAGTGTGTGTGCGTGTGTGTATAAGTGCTTAAGATTCAAAACATGTTTGCCGAGACATAATGGAATGAATGTGAGATTTTAGGCTGGAAGTGTGTGTTAGAAAAGGAGTTCTAATTTGGCAAGTTTTGCAAGTCGGAAAGTACTTTAAATATCAAATTCCTGTTTGATCACGTTTCCGCTCACGATAGCTTAAAAGGTGATGGTCTTGCTCTAACCCAAAATGAATCTATGGTCTACTCTCTACACAGTAATTAAAATAGAAAACTAAAGTTTCTTCACGACCGTCATGCCTCCTGTACCAAAACGATTTAATTTATACACATATATAGTCAAGCTATATCACAATATTTGCCACCTCCAAATACAATAGTAAAAGCAGTAATAAGTTAAAGACTTGAAATGTTTGGCTGACGGCAATGAACGCCGCCTTTGATTAGCCACTTCCCTGCTCGCTATGCTTGTTATTGGCTCTCCGGTTAAAAAATTGTTATGAAAAAGCCAGAATAAAGTTATACAGTTGAACTCAGGACAAGAGTGTATGTTGATACCACATTAAAGTGGCATAACCCTTTTCGATTAAAGCACGATTTGATTGTGCCAGTCTATTTGATTCACATTGGTTTGTTCGGTTCGCCACTGGCTAGATAATTTTCGACCAAAATAGGAATTTTTAAGCTCTCATTCGTCCTACTCTAGGTTGGTAATGTTAACAGAAAATATAGTGTGAACCAAATTTTTTTTTTAATTTTTATTGTAAATATATTGTAATAAGAAGACCAAGATATATGAGACAAAATTTGGTGCCAAGTTTGGGTTACGAGGTGGTCAACTATATCAACTCTTTTGGACATAATTTTTTACCAAAAATTTCGAAAACTACTACCAAAAATTTAAATGAATTTTTATTCTTGATACCACATTACCCTAAACTTATGTTCGTTGTTAAAATCACGTATTTTAAATTTCAAGGTACACCAAATCAATGTCTATTTGGGAACGTCGGCAGTGAAAAATGTATTAGTAAAATTGTTATACCTCATTGTGACCAAAATAGAAACTGAAGAATTTTGATTTAGTTTTAAGACTTCTACCCTGTGTCGCATAAGAATTACAATCTGTACTACATACATGATTGTGTCTAGTTCTAGTGTTGCTCCTCTATTTAACTATGTAAATAGAAAATCCCCTTCTTTCTACTTATTTCCTTAGGCAAAGACTTATACAAGCTCGTTGGATTCCATCTATAGATCAGACTTGGTGTTATTGCTGTCGTTAACTGAAAATAAAAAACTCTTGTGGCTCTTGCGTTCCATTCCCTTGTAGTATTTTATATCTTCCGGAAAGTAATTTTTTGTTTGTACGAAACAAAGGGGAAGGACAATGATAATATTGCTCTGTCTTCTTTTGCTTCAAGCGCCGCCAGCTATTTCAAACCCTAAAAAATCGAAAAACTGTTCGTATAAAAACATATAGGTACCCTTGTCATGTTAAAAAGGATGAACCTTTTGGAAATGGTTTCAAAATCACTACGTATTGACAATAAGCAAATTTCAGTTGAGGCTTCAATTGGTGAGGCACCAATTGTTTTCGCCAATTTTAAACAATTTAGTTTTGCCTAATTTTTCATCCTAATTTTATCATATATTAATTATTCGGTTCGTTCAATTTGAATTGGTTTGAAATTCAGAGAACCCTGTTTAGAGGTAGAAAATTAATGGTCCCGTCGAGTATAGGTAGTTTCCTTTAAACGGATGGGCCCCGGAACCTATGACAGACAATCAGGTGACAATTAAAGATCTTAACAGAATTTAAGATTCTACATCATTCCTACCCCTCGAGATGATTGATGTAGGAAAACGTGAACCCATCTTCAATTGTTTTTACTAAGTTTTTAAAAATTGTTACCAAGTTTGAATGTAATTCACCGAAGTAATCTAGAAGAAAAAGTCAAGCATTAGTTTTGAATTTAGTCCTACGATTTCTGAGTGCTGAAGCACTGGCTGGAAAGCATTAACAATAGCTCCCTGATTTTTTGTTCCTCTTTCATCATGTGCATTGGTGGAACTTAACATAATTATCTGAACAAACTTAACATGTTAACAAATAACTTCAGCATGAATTCTAGCGTGATAGCAAATGGAATAACTTTAAACTAAACTCTCCACCACAAAATTCCGCTAAATTCCGCTGTATTTTAGCCTACATAAGCTACTAAACCGCAAGTAATGGTACAAAACAACGCAATTCGTTAACCTTCATCGAATTGTCATGCAACACATGTATTTACTAAATTATTAACGTAAATTAGTGGAAACTTTCGAAACTTTCGAAACTCTTGACGTAATGAACAGATACTGTTTGGCACTTACAAGCTTGTGGAGCATTTACGTATCACAAAATGCGAGCGTGCGACTACATACTTAAGCTCCTATATGTATCTCTACAATTTCGTATCTCAAGCCGATATGTAAATAATTGATTTTGAACTTGGAGCAAAGCTGACGGCATTATGGAAGTGAAAGCAATATCATGCAATAGTGTGCTTGGTGTTAAGAAATCTGCTGACGCTGTTGACGATGTCTTCAATCTAAGTAACAAAGTTTCGGACAGAACCTGATTAAGAATACCTACTGCACAGCAGGCGGCCAACAGCTAACATTAATGGAATTTCCAAGCATAATGAAGGGTGTGCAAGAAATAAATACGAATTTCGAGCATACAAAAGTTACAACACAGTGGGATGTTTGCAAAACTGTCTTATTTTCATAGTCTCTGTAGTGGGAGAAGAAGAAGTGGAATATTTGGAAATACTTCTGTTATTTGCTTCTTTCTTCTGCAGGCTTGGACCGTCAACAACTTAGTGGTGCCTTTGGCATTTTTTGTACATTTTTACTTACATTTTACACGCAGCGGTAGTTGGTTGCTGACAGTTTCACCCTCATCGTTGATGGCGCTGCAAGCATAATTTCCTGCATAGTGTTTGGTGATTTTCTGCAATACCAAACTCTGATTGGAGCGTATGACGCGAGCGGAAGTGTTGTGCTCAAGGTGAAAGTTCTGCAGAAAGAAAATGATTTATGGAGATAAATCAAAATATATATTAAATGCACGCTGTGAATATAAAAAATTTAATAAATATATAAATTACCTATATATTATAAACAAATATCGAAAACTTTAATTCCAAACTCTTATTAAACTATTTGAGCTTCTCCTTGAGATTACCAATATCACAAATTTATTTGGCACCATGACCTGGCACCATGTTGTTATAATTTACCTAGATCCTATTGAAGGATTAGCAAATAAACTATTACGAAATAAGTCATCTAACTGAAGGTCCAGAAAGTACTGATTCGACGGTTTCAAACCATAACAAAAGGGGTGTTAAATATGTTGGTTTGAGTGGTTTGGGTAATATAGAGGTGGATAATGGTATGCGGAGATCCACTATATATAGAATATATGTTTAGTTTGTGAGATCAAATCTGGATAGGCAAGAATTTAACCGGCCACAGTATCTCGAACATAATTCCTCGAGGGTTATTGTGGTTATTGTGGGCGTATTGGGTGACATTCTGAAGCTTCTTTATAAGCAACCATGTTTCATATATGAAAATTTACAATGGAATTATCGGACTAAAGGTAAGACGTCCTATTAGAGCCAAGTGAGAATTTATTTTACATACGTTACAGCTTCTTTTTCCTTATACATTGTGAGAGTATATAATCCTTGGTTCTACGCAAACTTAGTCTACAATCATTTGCTTAGGATTTATTTGGATGAAACACTGACAAACACTTTAATTGCATTCACCATCGGAGATTGGGCTACAGTTACCCTACCGAAGCTCCTTAATCGGCAGGTTTCTTCGGAGAATGGTACAGGACACACATTGTCGAATAAGACACAACTAAAATTCGGCTTTGAAGTAAAAATTTGTGAAACGACGAATGTATTGAAAATCGTAACATGATATCTGTATAACTGAAAAAGAGGGAATAGACGCGTACACCGGCGCGCAACTTATGTGCTTTTGAAATTCATTTACATAAAAAGTGTCTGAGAGGGTCTGAAAGAAAAAAGACTATAACTTCAATTTGCACTGATAGTCTCAAATTGGACTATATTGTGAGCGCGTTAGTGTTCAGCGAGATGCTCAATATCTGGCTTAGTCTCCCATTCTAAAATTCTACCAATATTCCCCGAACACAATTGTTAAGCATTGAAAACAAATTGTGCGTTGAGGAGTTGGTTCCTGATATAGAAAAAGTAGACATTTTTCTTGATACTAACACTCCTGTAGTGGTCAACAAAGAAAATTTAAAGTAATATTTAGATATATTGCTATGAGGCTTCGTTTCTTTACGTCTACCCGATCAATTTTATATCCATAGAAAAGAGGGTTTACGATGAGATGAGATGAAAGGTTCGATGAATAAAAAAAAACATCCTTTAGCAAAAGCCTCCTTTAGCACTTTAACCATATGGCACAAAAATTTTAATTTTGTGAATGTAGGGGAAAAGAAGGTAGGGTAGGGGAATAATGGCGATGAACAAAATCCAAAGAAATACTTATCAAAGAACAGCGACCCTTTTCAGTGTATTGCATCAATGTAGTCAAAAAATGCGGGACACCAAAAAATGGTGTCTTCGAGACACTATTGAAGGAAGCCAGGAAATCGATATAAATTTACCGCCTCAAAAAAGTGCCTTGATCGGCATTAAATACAATATTTGGCAGAGTTATTAACATTCATTATTTCAATAACATTTTCATTGAAAAGTGTAACGGTTTTAGCGACAGAGATGAAATGTAATATTAACTGAACTCTATGGAGATAAATTTTCCAACAAAAATATCTACTGTTAAGGCTTAAATTCGGCAATATTATGTTTTTCAACACACATGTGCTAATTAAGACATACTTCCTTATTCACTTCAGTAAATATGGTTTATATCACCACAAATAAGTTAACATTTAAAATAAGTTACCTATATTTCGCCGCAGAAGCAAGTCAGTTATTATTATCAACTCACATAAACCACATATGCAAGTATGTAGGCTAAAAACAAAAAAAAAAAGATACCCCACCCAAAGCAAATACATAGATACATACATACACACATGCCAATGCTCCACATTAGTCTAACCGCATGGTTGCGTTACCTATTTGTCTGTGTCTACGGGAAATTTTCATTTACTAAAAGTGCTTTTCGTGGCGAAATATTTGCGGAAATTCCCGATGGTTTGAGGGTATTCCCGATTGATGCAAACTTAAATCCGGCGACACAACTTCACCTAAGTAAATACGTACATATATATATGTATATATGTATATATGTATGTATATATGTATATATGTATGTATATATGTATATATGTATGTATATATGTATATATGTATGTATATATGTATATATGTATGTATATATGAGCGCCTGTGGCAAAATTGGCGCGTTGCTGACAATTTGATAGTGTACCTGGTCTACGAGCGCAGTGCAATGCTAGTCACCACACCAAACTTGCGATAGTTTAAGTGCTGCCTTAACACCATTCCATCAATTCACTGCTAAAATCTTCTTTGACTGAGCTCTGTTCAGTGCATTAAACGTACTGTCTCTCTGTCTCTTAGCTACTGTCCCACTTCCGCAAATATATATATTACATATACATATAATATTTCTAAGTACTGTTGCACCTACAGTAGGTTAATTTACATATATGTATACATATATATATACACATGCGGCACTCATATAACAAATTACTTACATTATGTAACCACAAGAGCTTCCGCCATTGAGGATTAGATTGTACGTGACACTCAAAATATACGTCGTCACCTTCTTTGATATCATCGGGTGTGAGTGTGGAGCCGAGTCGCAACGTCACCAAAGGCGGATCTGTATAAACGATGGAAAAGAGAGTCTAAGTGATAATAAGGCGAACTTAAAATGCTGAAGATAATGTTGCATAATAACGAATATAAAATTTTATATACTAAATTATTGGAATATGATTAGTAAGTGTAGAAATGGGGAAGATAGATGTACTAACGAGTTTCCAAATAAAGTGGAGCGTGTCTCGAAAGAATTATTTTAAAGAGGGTCTACTCCCTTGAACAGGAAATATGGCTAACACTATTTTGGTATTTAGGAATAATGTTCGCAAGATTCCTACAGGTTTTGCTTAAGAACCCTGTAAAATATTAAAAGGTCTAGACTGAAGAAGTTATACTAAGTTCATTTATATTATATTAATCAGAAATTGGAAGAATATGTTTACTAGTAGGATCTGCCTGGACAGTTATTACTTTTTTAAGCTTTTTTTCAAAATCTTCGGTTTATGCTACTCAATACTTTTACATTTTTAAAAACAGTTGTCGAAACCATTGTTTTCCTCCGAAGTGGGTACACCAGAAACAAAACTTCTGAACCCATATATGTTAGTGAATTACACTGCAGCCACATTTTCTTTCTAACGAAGAGGGTAATTCATTAGAGCAGAGTAAACATTGAAGATCCGTCGAAAGTTGATGAATGCTAACCCTCAGCTAAACTGCTAGTTAATTATAACAGAACCCATATATCTAAACACTATCGTTTTAGTGAACTCTACAATTACATGTTTAACTACCGGTTAAACTATCCATTAATTATACCGAAAGACTTGTATTTTAATTAACTCTACAACCACATGTTTAAACACCTGTTAAACTATCAATTAATTATAAGGGAACCCATATAAGATAATAAAAACTATTGATTCCAGAAATTTCGAAGAATATACTTACACACGACATTCAACTTCCACATTGTCTCCAAATAAAGGCCGTTCACATTTGGATTCTCCGCACGGCAAGTTATTGATTTGCCATCATCATCTGTGGTGGGCACAAAACTCAGCTCAGAGCGTGTAACGTTCTTTGAGATGTCATCCTGGAAAAAATTTAAAAAAGAAGTCGAATTTATTATAAAATGAAACTAAAATATCCAAGAAGACTTTACCTTTGCATTGCTTTGCCTACATTTCGTATTTTTATTTTATTTTTAATTTTTGTGTATTTTCCCAACAACTGAGTTAGACATGTTATTTAACGCCATTTGATTTATACATTTCAACACTTTGGCAGCAAATTTATGTCCAACAGTGGTGAAAGTAAGTGGCACACCCACTGCATTTGCAAGAGCCGACAGAAATATATTTATTACTCAGTGTATATATTAGCATACGACTATTTAGTTGTTTGGAAGTGTATGGAAATTTGTGTGCCACATATTCATTGCATGTTTGTAGGTATATTTGTATATATATTTAGCGTTACAATGCAGTACATGTCTTGCAGCACTTGGCCTACCATCAGCTACAATACATTTTGTAGTGAAAATTTCATTTCCGCTTTTAAATTGCTTATTGCAAATTACATAGCAAGTACGCTAATATTATCACACAAGTAACAAGCGATACATTTGCGCGAAGCCAGCCATTTCAGCAGCCCCACCCACTGCACCGCATTGTGTGAATGTAAAAGGGGCGTGGCCGTATTGGTCCTCACTCAATTGCCGGAGTTGAACAATGAAATGTACACATTGCATGCCATTAATGGCGCAATGAATGCAAAGTAGTTAAAGAGGGCCCCACCGAAGCATGGCAATCGGTGTCGCCTACATTCGTGAATATATCAATAGATCGTGAGTAGGCATAGTTGATCGAATGGTGACACAGTGTGTTAAAAGTGGTGTGTGAAATTTATAAATATGTTCAAATATTATATTTCATGGAAACTAAAATACTGTTTATAAGTTCTTACTTTTTTCATAACTAAAATTCAAGTGAACCTTTAAAAGCAACAAGAAAACAGTGGTTTCATCATTTTAACCATTGAAAATTCGACAATTGGCCTAGTTTTAGCAATAAATAAATATCATGTTATAACGTAATGATGCTGAAATTTAAAATAAATAAGGAGCTATTTTCTGTTATGGCCAACGTCTGTTCGGATAACCATTTTTGTGAAAATCTTTGGTAACCTCAAAATTTAGACTTCAGAGTCGAAATTTTCGAACCTAAAACCTTTAGAACTCGCTATCATTATTTCCCATTGTACAGTATACTATTTGTAAATATCAAAATATCGATCAGTTCGCCTTTTTTTGAATTATGAATTACTCATTTCATCCGCAACTCTTTAAAGAGTAAACACACACATCAAAATTTTATTACATTACCTAAAGTAATTTAATTTCAAGGGAGGTATGAGGCAGTGCATACAGCCAGCCGGCTGAGAGTTTAAAACCAATGACTCAAATTCACCGTCACTACAGACACGGCAACATACTCAATATTGTTACAGAACACGGGCTAGATAGGCAATGCCACAGGTATAAGTAGTCCTTTGTTAAGATAAACACGACGTTTTCTTTCCTCAACAGTGAAGAATGTACTTATGGCTCATTCATCGACAATAACAATGGTAAAATGTATGTGTTCACCGATGGGTCAAAGTGATAAACCGGCACAGTATCTAGTGGCCAAGCGACAGTAAAGGCTATCTCACAAAGTAAGGTTGTTTAAAGAGACAATCCACATATTTTAAGGACAAACCCAGTAAATATCTGGGTACCCAGTCATATAGGTATAGAAGGAAATGAAAATGCGGGCGAGTTGGGTCGCTCTGATGCGACCAGAACGTAGTTCACATAAGTTGTTCGAGACCGTTCAGCTCCTTCAGCTCCGACAGACAATGTTCCAATTTAAAAGGTCGTTGACAGCTAGAGTGGAAGATGGTTAGATATTTATGGATTGCTAAATGTTGCTTAGCTGGATATCATCTCGGAGTACAATAGTGCAACTGATCGTGCTTATATGGTAAACATAACGTTGGCATGAAATATATGAGTGCTCTTGTCATTTGTTATTAAATTACGGTAGTCAGGCTCAACTATTACTTTCACCCCTGGTTCAAGGCGTGGTAATCAACCCACGTCTTAAGCCACGACTATAATGTCGAAAAGTTGTCAGTGTTTTCTCACCAAAAGGTACACTATCGAATGGATGAATCAATTTGTAGGAGTTTTCAAAATATATTAAAAAGTTGATTTGTACTGAGAGCTTACCCAGTCAGTTTTTCGAATAATAAATAATGATAAATGATAATAAAATATTGAAAAAAATTCTTTCCCTGCCAGATCATCTGTAGTGTCGAAACTTTCCGTGTGTCATCTTCAGCACGTGGAACTTTAAAAGTGTCTTTCACGTAACTGAATTTTTTAAAACGGGCGACGACGGTATTTGAAGACTGTCCCACGTATGCCCTTGAATTCTTAACTTTACCTTACCAATAGTATTATCTGGTAAATTATGTGCGATAGTACGTATGCCCTAGGTAGAAATTGAACCCTTTTTTACAAGTTCGCAACTTTGCGAAAAGGTGATGTAAGACTAAAAATGTATTCACTGTACTCGGAAATCTTATATGTTTTGGTTGAGATAGCATCAGTTCATAGAGTCACCGTCGCTCGCAATGGCTCTCTGGAAAAAAATTATTCTGAAAGCCGGACAAATTGTTTGTATCAAAATGTCAATAAAAAATGTCTTTGTACTAAAATATCTCCTTAATAATCTTGAAAGAAAGGAATTAGATACAGTTTTCCTTACTGTGAGAAAAAATTGTCAAAATTTGGCTTTTTTAGGACTCTAGACTGGCCTAATCCTGGCTTATTCAGTTCACAACATTCATACTTATTACATAAATTATTATATTCAACATTATTTTAAACTAACAATTGTCTCCACTTACCTAAATGCCGTATATTAGATGTGAAAGTTAACTCTGTAAAAACGCGGAGAGGTTTTGAAAGAAACCCAAGAAGAATTTGAATTTTCACCCAATTTTTAATTATCTTAAAAATGATATGTATAGGAAGTATATAATATTTTTTTTTTTTTTTTTTTTGATTTTTAGCTATTTAATGAACTGTTACATATATCAAAATATTCATACGTACTTTTACGCAAAAAACCAGAACAATATATTAGAGATTTGAAAACTGCTTCCCACAAAACAAAATATATGTGGAACATGTTTGAGAAAATAATTTTTGCAACCACTGTTCAACTATTGTAATTCATTCGTATAGAACCCTGCATTTTAAATTTTCTTCTATAAACAGAATTTATACGCATACACCAACCTTTGTGCGGCGCAATTGCCGCTTCCCCTTGTACCAGGTGATGATGGCATTCGGACGTGAACCGGTTGATTCACATATGACTTCATAGCGTCGATCCGCCACCATCGAATTGGGTGGCTCAATTATTTTCACCGTCAGCGGTTTCACTAGAAAAACAAATACGAGCGATAAAAAATCAACAAACAAAGACATCAACGCAACAAAAACAAATGGGGAAAATTGGAAAATGGCACAAAAGTTAGAGCGCGTAACGGAACTATGTGGCGTAGCGCGGCGCAGCACATGAACGCAAAAAAGCGAGCGACGGTGCTAAACAAACAAGCGGACAAGAGCTTGGTAAACGCGTACAAAGCGACGAGGCGAGGCAACGAGGCAGCGCGTATGCATGTCTGTACCGCTGTGGCCTTAAAACCTTTCAAATGCCGCAATGTTGTGCTACCGCACACATACACACACATACACACACTTACACACCTAATGCTACGCAAACAAGCATGTGAGTACCTTTGCCTAATTAGAACAACAAAAAACGTTGGCATACTTTTAGGTGCAAACGCCGGTGCTAGTGTAGTAGGCGCCCGCGCCGCCTACATATGCGTGTGGATGTGTGCGTAAACTTTTGTTTATTTTCATTTAGTCAGGCTTAGTTCAGCACACATGTGCCGCGAGGATACACTCTGCCCACCACCTCTCGCCTGCTCTACCCGTTCTCCCCAAACTGACACATTTGCTGGCCGCTACTGTTAGCGTCGCTGCACCGACAACGGCCAACAACTTCCGACGCCAGTTCGTTTAGTCACGAGCCGTTTTAGTTTTCTTTCGTTCCCTTTACCACTCACTCTGCCGCTACGCGCACAAGTTTGCACTCGACGGAAAGCAAAAAATAAAAAAAAAAAAACAAAGACCACCAACAACTTGCCAGCGAACTTACAATGCATATCAAGCAAAAAGCTTTTCTCCTTAGGCTTATCTAATTGTGTATTCAAGGCTTGACAAGTAAAAACGGAATTTAAATCAGTCCGTTGAACCGACGGCCAAAGTAGCCTATTCTCGATAACATCGCCGGAATTGTGTTCATATTGATTGTCGACAAGTAGTCCATTTACAAGCCAGCGTACTTGAGGTTGAGGGCGACCTGATGCGACAGCAACGGCGAGCAAATCGTTGAGTAGGCAAACAAGCATATTGTTGTTGTAATAGCAACAGCAGCAGCGTAAGTTGTATGTAGTAAGTGGCAATATATATATATTTTTTTGTTTTTGTCATTTCGTGAATCATTGTTACGTTGTGGTTGCAGCAATCGTTGTGGCAGCAGGCACATGAAAATAGAAGAAATAGACAAAAACGTGCTTCAGTAAGTGATCCAATAAGTTCATCACAAAGTGGTTGCAAATAAATTAGCCGGTGTACAACTAAGTTTGTGTGTGTGTGTGTGTGTGGCAAAGGAAATTCTATTTTCTTATTTAGTTTTCGCGTTTGTTTGTTTTTGTCAAGAAAGTTAATCCATTTGCCTGCTTTGCTATTGACAGGAAATTAAATACTGAAATTGAGGTGTTCAGAGTTTCAAAAATATATTATCTATATGTATCAAAATTATACCGTTATTAAACGCAAACATACGCAATCAGCAAAACGTGAAAAAATATGTACTGAAAGCAAAGTAGATTATAAAGTCACTCACCTCCCACCACACGACAAGTGATAACAATATCATCACCCTCCTGCTTCGGTCCGAGCAGCGTGCCATTCAGCTGTCGCCCCCAGCGATCTAATATGATTGGCTGTTCGGGAAGTACTGCAAAGTGGTAGTTAGTTTAGTGAAGCCGTAATTGCCAGAGCGTGTGTGTTTAAAGAATTCTTAAATAACAAACTAACTTTTCTTACTAATAATCAAGCTTCTATTTTTAGCTATTTTTTGGTTCTAATTGTAGCTTTGCTTGTTGTTTAAATAAACTGCTGTGTTACTAACAATTAATACATTTTGAACGAATTGTTTGGAAATTTTAAAACTTACTAATTACGGTGAGGTTGAATCGGAAACTTTGCGTTTGACTTGTACGGAAGTCGATGCGGCAACGGTAAACACCTTGATCGTGTCGCTTGATATCCTGCAAATAAGGAGCATGTGTGTAATCACTACAAGAAAAAAACTACTTAGGAGAAATTTTTAGTTTAGCCCAAAGTCACAAGCAATGCCTTTGGCATAGCGTTGACAGTGGTAAATCGCAAAAACACATGTCTGATAGTGTTGGTACTTACACACAGATAAAGATAAAGAGACGCAGATAAAAACAGGATCCGTTACATTTTCTAAGACTCAGTTAAATTCCCAATTTCCTCCAGTTATCAATTTCCTGGTCTTAAGAATTGATTTTTTGCGCCACTTAGTTAGTTTGCAGACTATATTGCACCTTAGTTGGCTAAAATTGCCTACTAACAGAGCAAGTGTCTTCAACACCTTTTTGATTTCTTTCCTACCAAGTCTTTTAAGCCAAAATTCATATCAGCGATTGCAACCCTGGGCGTAACCCATACTTAATATTTGAGTTAATACACATTTTGTTGTTTTATTTTTTAAGTTTTCGTTTTGACTTTTGAAAATATTGTGTCTTAAATAAATCTAAGACATATTCAGCTATAGTATTATGAAAATATAAAACTGAAAACTTTTATACCTGGTATTAAAAACTGAGCCAAAAACGAATTTTCATGTTATTTCTTATTCTGTAAACAAACTGTATAAAAGTAGACCATGCGCTTGAGCAGATTCATTAAACCAAATACCCAACTTCCGTAAGTCTGGTATAAATTTTTCGAACTAGTTATAGAAGCACGAACACAACCCATTTAACACTGAAGCGCATGAAGGCATCTGACCTGAGATGCGTTCCAAGTATGAAGATATTGGAAGCAGAGCGGTCTTTTTTACAAGCTCACAAACTTTGTGGTTTCGAGCTAATATTACTTTGAACTCAAGGCCAGTATTGCCGAGTTACCCCCGTTAACTCCAATGACTTCAGTCGGAAAATGAATTTAAACAACTTATATCATCTCATAGGTTTGCTAAAAACCTGTCTGATTTTCGATGATAATCTCGACTCCTTGACACAAAAGTACGGTATTTCTGAAGATATTGATCTTACCAAATTTAGCCCTTTCAATAGTGGACCTTGTGAAAGCTGACGAACTTTCATATTTCAAATTAGTAAACATATGGAAATATGACGAAATATGGTTTAGTAATGGGAACATTTTCTAACTTTCCTATGAAACACCTTTCGAACTCCAGCAGTGCATTCGACTTCACACGACAGACTCGAAACTTTTATAATGCTATGTAAATACTAAATTACTTTTGAAAGCAGACCTCTCTTATTTGAGATACTTTTGTAAGCATATCCGACGGTATAGCGATGAATTCAGCACGAACGTTTGGTTTGAGCCTATCAATAGGTCAAGATGGAGTGCGATTTTAAATAACCCTACAAAAGGAAGTCCATGGAAGCAAAATTGTAAGATATGGTCAATGTTACCTCTTTTCGAAATCAGACGGCTAGAAAAGTTTTTATGCAGAAACTGAACTACCATCTGTTGACTATTTTCGAAAAGCATAGTTCAACGATAGTTTTGAAGAAAATCCTCGCCCTAACAATAATTAATTTAACAAAAGCAACTACTAATTCAAATGAACTTAGAAACTTAGGTTCAAAAACTGATATGTGGTAAAGAACCTGAAGCTTAACAAAAGTTAACTAAATATTTATGGCTATTTAATTAAAACATAATGTCTACCTCTAATAAGTTTTATATCCATCTACAGATAACTTCATAACAAAGATGTTGCAACAGAGTATAATAGTAAAATATAACTAATCGAGATTGACATAGAGTTATATATATTTAAAAGATCTGTCTAAAAATTGTTGAAATAGTACTATAACTTTTCAAGCCCCTAGATATTAATATACTCTTGTGTCGAAAATTGATAAAATCAGGTCAGTACTTCCCCTAGCAACCATATACGTGGCGTGTTCAAAAAATAACGAGAATGTTCTTCGACTTTAATGGCATGGTACATCATGAATTCTTGCATCAAGGTCAAACGGTCAATAAAGAGTACTACCTACAAGTTCGACGCCCTTTGTGTTAACCAACCCAAAAAGAGTGTCCGGATTTGTGGAAAAACAATTAATGGCTTTTGCCCACTTTTTTGACCAAAAACAATATTGTAACCATGCCCTGCATCCATATTCGCCAGACACGGCTCCGTGAGAGTTTTTCTCCTATTTCCTAAAAGAAACAAAACCTTAAAGGACCAGGACCGTCGCTTTACAAGTATAGACGACATTAAAAGCGCGGCGCTGAAAGAGCTAAAGCCCATCCCAAAAATCGAGTTTGAGAAGTGTCTTGACGATTGGAAGAAGCGCTGGCATATGTGCATAATATCGAATGGAGACTATTTTTAAGGCGACAACATTAATTTAGACGAATGAATAAAGAATTTTTTTTATTTTTTTTTAAATGAAAATTCCCGTTATTTTTTGTACACACCACGTAGCTAATATAGAGATTTTCGAAGTTCCAGTTGACTTTACACCGTACATATCGGTCAATATTTGAGCTATTCAAAGAGAACATCAGAGAAATTTAGAGAGCGTATCTTCCTGACAACAATATTTCCTCGTGTCTAAATTAATAAAATCAGGTAAATACTTCCCATATCTCCCTTACAAATATAGGGATTTTCAAACTTCCGGTTGACTATATACCATATATACGATCAATCTGTGAGGCATTTTAATGAAACTCAGTATCTTTCTCTGGCAATAACATGTCGTGATGCCAAAAATTTATAATATCAGATCAATACTACCTCTAACCCCCTTATACCTAATATAAGAATTGCAAACTTTCGCTTGTCCTTTTGCCGTATATATGTTATATATATATATGGGAATTAACGTATATTACTGAATGAACGTATTATATTGAATGTGGAATAGGTCACCTAACTACCCCGACTCCATAATAATGCATAATATATAATGATTTTCGCTGAGTTTCGTTGAATAATGTGTTCGTTGTGTAATGTAATCGGGTGGAGATTTATTCTCTAGTATGCCTGAGTAATGTCAAAAATTAATGCGATCAATTCATACCTTCCCCTAGCCCCAATATGCCCGATATAAGAATTCGAATTTCGAATTTCCATCTGACTTTATTCTGACCTTATATATTGGTACATATGTGTGATATTTTAATGAAATTAAGGGGATATGTTTTCTGAAACATAAAGTGGTTTCGGCCTATGATTAGAATAAAGTCGGTCTAGACCGTGGTCTCTGCCCCATATTCCTAATGTAGTGATTTACTTTTCTCTGGTGGACTTTTTCCCTATATACTTAATATATTTCATTAAGCCAATTTGATTGAGTTTATCTGAGTTAAGATCGACTTTATTGAGCAAATATCTCATTTTAGTTAATTTGGTAGATTTTAATATAAATATCTCGGACAAGAAGCAAAATATAATATAGCATACCAAGATATAGAAATGAAAGTACGTGAGTCTCTGACCTGTAATATAAGTTAGTAGAATACCAAGAATGTGATTATAATCCAATCACAATGTCGTCGAATAATGAATGCTGAATTCTTAAGCAACATTTTTCAATGTAAAGTTTTGCTAGTCCCTGAAAGTATTTCTCCTGCTTTGATCTTTGCAAATTGCGAGTGTAAAATGTTCGGTCACAACCGAACTTTGAACCGAATTTTTTCGTTAAGGGTTTATCAAAATGTTTTTTAGCTTTTGGCCTTCAACGAAAGTCTCAAAGTGAATGAGATAATCCACGAAACAGCAGTGCTCAATATAAGCTCTATGAGTGCAGAAATCTCGAGATTTATGACATTCAAATATATTCCGTAAGCGTTAAGCAGTTAAAAGAGATCGACTACTATTTGGCTACATTTTCTAAATTTTACATAAAATTGGAAACTCCATGCTCAAATTTGAAGTATCTAAATATGAATTGCTATGAGCTAGTTACACAATTTCCCAGCAACTCGTGAAACTATGCAGCTCACATAAACCAGCGAGTGAAAGTTTAACCTCATGACCTCCAACATACTTCGAACGCTTCAACTTGTTAGTAAAACCGCGTAATGCGGACGTGGCCAGACTTAAAGAACATTTCCAATTGAGCAAAACTAGTCAAGTGAAATTACACGAATTTGTGGCAACATCAAGGCGGCAAGTTAATGCACATAAGTAAGCATGTAAGTTGCTAAATAATGGATTACAGCTTCAACTTGTTTAATTTATTCACTTAAATGTACTAAACATTATTTATGCGCGTAATTAATCTTTTATTGTGGCCAAGCAATTAAATACTATAAATATGTGAGTGACGACCGGAGGCGGGACGGACAGCGTGTTACAGCTGAATATTCACTTTGCACTGGGGCAACTATTGATGACATTCGTGTTGGCGGAGGTCTGCCATGTAGGCAGCGAGCACGTGCAACGTATTCCGCAATTAAGTTAACTAATGACCGTCGCAATTGTTATTATTATCTCGTAAGATCGTAAGAGATGTCTGGATTGCATGCGAATATGAATAAACAACAAAGGCGAAATACACATTTACAACAATCATTTATAGATAAGTTCATGAGTAAAAGCGATAGCATTTCGTTGGATAATAGCACACACCCGGCCATTCAGGGTACTAAAGCACAAACGAAAGCACCCGACCACCGGTGGGTGGGTGGCGCGAGGAGGCGTCGGTCAGCCAGGCATGCAGGCACTCGCTTTATGCTGCGGAATTTTTCCTTTGTTTTTGTTTTTGTCTTTTGTATACGATCTGGCATGACTGTGCGCTAGCTGGCAGGCGTACCAGCCGAAAGTAGTCATTCCAAAAATGTCCGCCACAAACACGCGCCTCAGACACGAAGCTAATTCTTTAACTTGTTTCACATTTTTGGCGTTTTGGCATTTTGTTTGTTTTTCCGCTGAACGAGTTCGCCTGTGTTAACTTTCTACAGCTTATCGATTCGCTCATCGAATTCTTAACCAACTACCCCACCATACCAACGGCGTTCCATCCTACAAATCTGGTCGAGCAGCTGTCGCAAGTTAGCTAAATCCGACGCTAGATGGTCGAAAGCCAACAAAACTGAATTTCCAAAGGGTTATTGTTGTTGTTGTTGCATTGGCAGCAAGTGCCAGGGATTGCTTGGCATGTTGTACAAGTGATTGGAGCGCATACAAGCCAAGACCAAGACCAAGGCAAACGACACGAAATTCTTCAATGGAAGCACAGAAGTGCCACAGCGGTGGCAAGGCGCGCTGAGACAGGCGTGTGGCGTGTGCGCCTCAAAGTAGGCAGCACGAAGTGTTTGCCAAAACTGACTACCTTTTAAGGCATTTACGCGGCACGCAAACACACATACATACACATTCGCATATACAAATACAAATATGGCGCTTCGCAGGCATTGCGCCAAGTTGCACGTTTCACACAGCGCTCGCTACGCCTTTTGTGCCACTAATATAGTTTTCGCGTGCGTTAAACAATTTAACAAGTTTATTTCCAAAAATGTATTATTGTTGTTTCTATTTGTTTATTCTGATGCGAATATATCGTATATTAACACAGTCGCTTACACACACATACATATTAACGAATTAGCGTTGGTATCCGAGGCAAGCGTGTCTACGGAAAATCTCTTAGCCACTTCCTTACCACAACCATACGCATACATATAGCCATACGGGCGTGTAATTGTGTGTAATATAGGCATTGGCAGCCGGTGCGGAATGAAAAATTAACATTTTCAGCAATGTTTTCGGTGGCTCCGGTATTGCGGTATTTTTTTTTTTTCAAATATTTAAAGCGATCAAAGGTGCTCTAATGGCGCCTATGAAGTACGAATAAAGTTAGTTTATTTAATGGTACACCATTTTTATGAGAAAATAAGTTATTTAAGTAATTTGTATTGAGAATGGGTTATGATAAATAAGCGAGTTTTTGCAATGTCTGCAAATAAATTATATGAGCAATAGCATACATAATAAATAAGAGCATTAAAGTTGAAATGAGACAGACAGATAACCATTTTTTTATAAAGTAAATTACTAAGTAATTTAAGAATACCAGGGTTTAGTAGTTTCTTGCGATGAGATATCAGGAGTAAATGTCCTATTATCTCCCTTTATCCCACTACAGAGTTCACGTTGGCCTAAAAATGGCAGTTTTTTTATTTGTCTGACTCTATTATCTATTAGTTTTAACTACATTTAAAGTAATTGACAAAATTGGGTGGGTTAGGTTAGCTCTTTCTACGATAGCGACTGAGCGAGCGAAACAGAAAGAACATGACTAATAGCGAGGGAGACCCGATAAATATTTAGCCTTCAAAAGAAAGACAAAAAGTTCTTTAAAAATAGCCTTTTAGTACTCAACATAGTACCTACTTAGCTCGCTACACTTGGCCCAGCAGTGCTCCAACTTCTTTAACACGTCTGGAAAATAGACTTTTTGAAAGCAGCAAACTATGTTTCCGTGGCTGAGATAACATTCAATCCATTCGTTATAACGATTCGAGAGAAGATATTAGAAATAACCATTTGCTTCAAATTTATATCTAGTGAGTGACTTTTCCAAGTTTGGAAACAAAACGAAGTCGCACGAGTCCAAATCTAGAGAACACGGTATATGGGATAGAATTTCGTAACCAATTTGGCAGTGCAGTGGAAGAGCTTTTATTTCTTCGCCAAATGGGGCCAGTTCCTCTGTAATTCGTCATCGAATTGACTCCAATACTTTATCATAATAGAGCTCGTTCCCATTTTATGCTCTCCAGGTAGTCAATGCAGATCACACCTCGTGAATATCAGAAAACGATTGCCTTCACCTTTCCGGCTGACAAAACAATCTTCCGGCCTCTTCCGAGCAGGTTCGCGGGTAAGGTCCACTGTTTCGACTTTTCCTTGGCCTTTCGTGTATATTGGCGGACTCATGTTTTAGAGATAATCTCGAAACAAATCTTAAGACTTAAACAGCGTCTACCACTGCTTTAAAGTGGTCTAACCGTTTTACTTGTTGCCCGGAATAAGCAAACGCGAAACCCAACGCGGTTGATAGTTTTCTCATGCTCAATATTTCATACAGAATATGATTCACGCGGTCTTTTTAAATATTTATTATCTCGCAAAATAGTTATTCGGCAGTCCGACAATCATCAAAAACCGACATGAGACTATGTTGAAATTTATTAAACCAATTTTTAACAGTCACCTTCGAAGTAGAAATTTCGAAACTTTTTTCTTTGCATTTTTGATTTCATTAACCGATTCCCCTTTCAAAAATAGGAAACGAATCCCTTACCAATATTGCTCTCTTTCCATCTTTCTGAAATCCGCGTACACTGATTTTTTTTCACACGCGATGAAAACCAAACTAAAAGTCCGATTTGCCTGAAGCGGTAAAAGTAGTCGAGAATGTGCTACATGACACATATATATATAAATTCCCTTTTAATAGTGGCGCTATCGGGCGATAAGGCAAAGTAAGAGAAAATTAGGAGAACCTAAGGCAAATGTAAACTCAATCTAAATATTCAAATAGTGAGAGCAAAATGGGCTTACTGAAGACTAAAGTGCGTCAGACGCTCTACCGTCTCACTTTTCAACCAACCATTACAAATAAATATAATTTGTTTAATTTGCAACTAAGGTTATTTGAAAGACCGGTAAAACTAATCGAGATAGGTATAAAATTATATGAATATTTGTTTTTTCTAATAAAATAGCCAATAAATTACAATATTGATTCCATCAGTGAGCATGTCAGCTCTACTGCAGACCGAAATAGAAAAGGGAAGAAAGAAAACGGGTTGCTTACAACTACGACGTAGGTAATAATGATTGTCCGTCGGTAGCGTAGTACAACGTTGCCACATGTTTATTTAACCAATCAGAAGGACGAGAGAAGTTGAATTCCGAATGCCCATCTATCCGTCCGTCAAGCGGTACAAGCGATAACCCGAGTAAGATATAAGATATCTTAATGCAATTTTATTCATTTCTTCTTTGGTACTCTGAGGAGGTTGGCATTGCAGATCAATACACTCGCACATCTCAGCAATTATTCAACCAATTTGACCCAAGTTTAATACATAACATTTTTTGTCGTTATGTTACAGCTACAAAATGGACGAAATCAAATTAAGCAACGCCTCATCCCATCAGAATATTTCACTATCATAATTGACTTTATACCGTTCAACAACCATTAAACGGGTAAAGTCCTCCTTGAATTACCTCAGCAATGAATAAGTTATCTCAAGAAAATTTTCTGGGAAATATGTTCCCAAGCATAGTTTAGTCTAGTCCCAAAAGAAGATGAAATCGCTTGACTATATGCCAAATATATCGGTTAATATGTGATACACCTTATTAGCGTTAAGTTTACTTTTTATCTTATATATAATCTGTTTTGGTGCTAAAAATAGGTGAACTCGATTTATATGTTACCCTAACTTCCATAAACCCAATATATTGATAAACCAGTTATGGTATACAAATCGTATCAAAATCGTCTATTTCTTGTCTTTTAATTTCTTCAATTTCAATAAATAACAATAAACAAGGTCTACGGTTTGTAGGCAGCGAGTTGGGTATGACAGAAGTCTAATTCGCCTAAATATTGAGATATTAAAGGTTACAGCTTATTGTCTACAGTGATGGACACTTCGTACTTTACAAAAATCTTTACTCCTTAACTACCCACGCCTGCATTTTCAAAAATCTCCTAATTGATAGGCACACATTGTCTCAGTGAGAAAAGCGCTTCATGACAGCAATAACATTTTATTAGACGAAAATGTATCGAGTTTCATTTTAAAACAGTTTTAATCAGTACTTTCCACGGGTAAGTGCGAATGTCGATGCCATTTAAATCATACGAATGGAATGCACAGCTACTCCCAAATAGCGCTGCAGCCATAGTAAAGATTTTGTAAACGCTGCTATATATGCATGCCGTCAAAGTTGGACGCTTAATAAATAATCAAGATTAAAGGCAATTATTTCTGCATGTCGCGCATATTTCATTGGACGCCACGCCACTTGAAATCACTCGCACATCTCAGCAATTATTCAACCAATTTGACCCAAGTTTAATACATAACATTTTTTGTCGTTATGTTACAGCTACAAAATAGACGAAATCAAATTAAACAACGCCTCATCCCATCAGAATATTTCACTATCATAATTGACTTTATACCGTTCAACAACCATTAAACGGGTAAAGTCCCTCCTTGAATTACCTCAGCAATGAATAAGTTATCTCAAGAAAATTTTCTTGGAAATATGTTCCCAAGCATAGTTTAGTCTAGTCCCAAAAGAAGATGAAATCGCTTGACTATATGCCAAATACCTCGGTTAATATGTGATACATCTTATTAGCGTTAAGTTTACTTTTTATCTTATATATAATCTGTTTTGGTGCTAAAAATAGGTGAAATCGATTCATATGTTACCCTAACTTCCATAAACCCAATATATTGAGAAACCAGTTATGGTATACAAATCGTATCAAAATCGTCTATTTCTTGTCTTTTAATTTCTTCAATTTCAATAAATAACAATAAACAACGTCTACGGTTTGTAGGCAGCGAGTTGGGTATGACAGAAGTCTAATTCGCCTAAATATTGAGATATTAAAGGTTACAGCTTATTGTCTACAGTGATGGACTCCTACTCCTTAACTACCCACGCCTGCATTTTCAAAAATCTCCTAATTGATAGGCACACATTGTCTCAGTGAGAAAAGCGCTTCATGACAGCAATAACATTTTATTAGACAAAAATGTATCGAGTTTCATTTTAAAGCAGTTTTAATCAGTACTTTCCACGGGTAAGTGCGAATGTCGATGCCATTTAAATCATACGAATGGAATGCACAGCTACTCCCAAATAGCGCTGCAGCCATAGTAAAGATTTTGTAAACGCTGCTATATATGCATGCCGTCAAAGTTGGACGCTTAATAAATAATCAAGATTAAAGGCAATTATTTCTGCATGTCGCGCATATTTCATTGGACGCCACGCCACTTGAAATCACTCGCCTCCCCCCTTACCTGCTGCAATTTTTAAGCACTTTCGCGAGTGCGCATGTTTTAATCACCCAAAAGACCCCTATAGGGAAATACAAATATTAACGTGCTGATATATATGTAGCTATAGACACATTAACAGTGCACTGCTTAATCCCTGCTTGGGGGCGTTTTATTTCGATTTTCAAAATTAACCGCGTAAACAGCAAAATTACAGAACATATTTCACTTTCACTACACCACCCAATCCAGTGGTCTTGACGAAGTTGGAGCGCGAGTCAAGTGGTGCCGAATTAAAGCGACCCACGAAAACCCATGTAGTGCCATAACTCGTTCCGTTGCGCCTAACTGTACAATCCCTGCGCACCCTATCCGTCGCTCTGTCAACGACGCCTTCGTTAGTTCGTTGGTAATGTGTTTTCGCACATTCAGCATTCGGCTCGGCAAATTATATTTATTATCACTCATTTATTTAAAAAGTGACAAGCCAGTGCCGTTCGTTAGCCTACTGGCCAACCAACCTACCTTAATTTCCAATGTTGCCGGCTGTGAATCGATGTGAAATTTGGCACGAGAACCGAACACCTCCGGCGCTGACCAATGCCGCGGTTGGTCGTTATTCACTTTATCGCGCACATCAAAGCTGCAAATATAGTCGAAAAGAAAAATAACACAAACACAGTGAATTAATAAAAAAGCGAAATGTTGAAATATAAAAATGTGGGAAAAAAAATTGAGGTTTATGACCGAAAAGGGGCCAGGCAGAAGTAAAGTGAGAAGTGGCAAAAGACCATTTCTACCGTGCATAAGCTGCAGGGCTGTGTGCATACATACAAGTACGTATAAATAACAAATATATATATATATACATAACATCACATATAAATACATATACAATACCATATATATACATATATCTATGGTATATATATAGACGGCAGCCTTCAAAGTCTGCGACACAGTATGAAATGAAATTTCCACTCAAAACAGATTTTCGCACTTTTGTGGGGTTTAACATTTAAATGAACTCTTATATATATATGAATGTATGTATGTATACAGGCATGTACAAAAGCACATCAGTCAAGTTCAAGTTTTTGCTGCTTGCATTATATATTCTCTTTATGGTAAAGCTTGAATTAACTGAAGGTAATAAATTCGTGAGATGAAAACCCTGAACTTGCGGCCAACGGTTTGATTGAATTTAACTATATCCGTACGTTGAATGCCTAACCGAAATGTTATTTGGCCAGTTTGAACTAAGGAAATAACAATACAAATATTCAATAGTGAATTTTTAATCGTAAAGCCTGCAAGCATCAAGATTGTTAACGGGAAAATGAGCAACCCATTTTCTTCCCAACTTTTAGTCACGGTGGCCGCGGCTCAACACGTATAATCAGCCTATCTACTCCAAGATATTACTTCAATTATTGAAAACTGCTATATGTAAGATCAAAACAATATGTAAGGAACAAAATATAAAACCAAACTAAGCATCTTTTTGATCTGTTTTCCCAACCAGATGTAATATAAAATATAAGCATCTAACCAAAATATTCAAGAGCCACTCAACTCTCTTGAAAACTTTGTCGCACTGTTCGAAAACGAACAAAAACTTTTCAGCTAACGTTTTTGAGATGTTTTCAAACAACGAATTTAGTTTATGGAAATCAAGGTCATTAGAAAGATACCCTCGAAATGTGTGACCTCAAGCAGATCCTCCTTTTCCTTTCCTTTCCAATCCTTTTAAGAATTAATTTTCAATTAACCTTCCCAATTCCTTTTATTTACACAGATTTTAAATAAATTAGGATTTATATTGGAAACTATTATTTCTCATTTACAAAAATTTTTTACTTCCGATAAAACAGAAATATTGTTACTTTTACCTCATGAAATCCGAATTATGCGTTCATATTTTAATCCCAAATGCCGTTTGTGTCTATATCTCGAAAATTACATAAATCAATATAAAGTGTTTCGATTTCTCATATCAATCCCATATGAAGTTTCCATTGTTTCCACATTTGTTTTCCACATTTACATACATTCCTCATTTTTAAGTTAAGTTAAGTTAAGTATAATTAAGTTTATTAGGCGCTTGTACCCAAGCTTTCAATTTATTTATTACCTATAATTTACCTATATTTACTCCATAATTATAAATCCATTTTTGCAAGATTTACATTATATCTTATTACAGGTATTCCCAAAGCTCTCAAAAATCGTAACTTCCTTAGACTTGGACAAATATAATAACCTTAGTAGGATGTAACCCCACTCACAAATTTATTTCCTTTGAGATAGCTGATAATTCTACTGGATTTAATGTATGTGGGTTTCTGGTATTTTTCCGGTTGAATATTTAAAATACGGTTCTATATTATGTAGATAGGTTCTATATTATGTAGTGTATAGTCCCACTTATTGTCAGGCATATTCTTTTGCTTAAATATTTTTCTAATATACAGTTTCCCAAGTCAGTTGAGACACTCTTTGTTTTGGATACTCTTTTAATTCAATCAGATTTCTCGATAAACATGTTATTTTGGACGGTGTTCTAATTGACAAAATTAAGAGGCGGTCCAAAATGTATATAAGAACCCCACATATTTCCACTTCTGCAATTCTTCCAAAGCTTTATGTGGAATTTATTAAGAGTCTTTCAACGAAGTAAAAATTACTCTAAATCATAATTATCTGGTTTGAATTCACAAAACTAAATATTTATTTAATAATTCCATTAATTCCATTTTCCTTCGTACAAATAAGAGCTACGATCTCTTAATCAAATTTATGGCGTCAGTAAAATTTTTATTCTAATTAAGAGAAAGAAGAAATCTTTTCCGGAATTAAACTTAAATGTATATGAAGACAGGGTGATATTAGGGTAAGTATATTGCGGGTGGGGTGAAATCCTTAATTAGCTGAAATATCCGTAGCCGCATTAAATCTCACGGTTAGCCACGAAAATATAATAGACGAAATCAGAAAGGCTGCAAGGGCAAGAGGCTTCACACACATCCAAATTGTTTTACCCTTTCAAATATTTTCTTTTTATACTCTCGCAACATGTTGCCACAGAGTATATTAGTTTTGTTCATCTAACGATTGTTTGTAACACCTAGAACTAAACGAGTTCGATATATATATAAATGATAAGGATGAAAAGATGAGTTGAAATCTGAGTGACTGTCTGTCTGTCCGTCAGTCCGTCAGTCCGTCCGTGCAAGCGATAGCTTGAGAAAAAATTGAGATATTTTAATGAAGCTGGTATACGTGTTCTCTGCCATGGTAAGACGTAATTGCTCATCTCCCACGCCCACAAAATGCCATTAATCGAAAACAGATAAAGTGCTATAACTAAGCAGAAAATTAAAATATAAACGTGCTATTTGGTACAGAGAATCCAAAATAGAGGAGCGAAATTTTTCAGATAGAGGATTATTTGGTATATAGGAGAGTATAGAGGATAGGAGGAGGAAAAAGTGGGAATGGCCCCGCCCCGTAATAGGGTTAATATATATATCTCGGAAACCATTACAGCTATAGTAATCAAACTTGCTCCGACTAAGTTTTTCTAGCATCTCCTTATATACTAAGAAAATAACTGACATCGGATATTAACGATTCCCACGCCCACCTCCCATACAAAAGTTTTATTAAAAACTACTTAAAATGCAATAACTCTATGAAGGAACAGGTTAGAAACATTAAATCTTACAGCAAACATTATAAGGAAGGGTTGCATAGGAATCCGTATAAAGTTTTGGTGAAGAGCGGTTTCTCCTTTTTAGGAGAAATCCTGTATCACAAGAACCCCTTAACCGATTTACATAAAATCATTTCACGATTTCTTATCTCACGCTGTGAAAATGGACAAAATTGGAGAAAAACCACGCCTGCTTCTCATATAACACAGTTTGAAGTTTCATCTGATCCTCTCACTTTAAAGTAGATAAATCGAGCAGCAATTAAGATATGAAAATCAAACTTTGTACAAATAGCGCCTTCAAGATATGCCATTACATGCGTAGAAATAGATGAACTTTTCAAGCCACCAGATACCCAATATTAGGACCTCAGTGCCTCTATCCGACTTTTTATCGAAAATATCGAGAAATCTATAAGATATTTTAATGAAATTGGAGGATTATTTTTCCATGATAATGGCGTGTTCTGGTATCAAAAATGGGAAAAATCGGGTAAATATTTCCTCTAGCCCCCACATACCTAAGGTACAGATTTTCAACCTTCCGGTAGACTTTATACCATATATTTTGGTAAATCTGTAAAATATCGTAATGAAATTGGAAGATTATCTTTCCAGGATAATAGTAAACCCTGGTATTAAAAATGGCGAAAATTAGGTGAATACTTCCCCAAGTCCCCATATACTTAATATAAGGATTTTCAACCTTCCTGTAGACTTTATACCATATATAACGGTCAATATATGAGTTATCTCTTCGAAATTCAGAGAGCGTCTCTTTCTGATAACAGTAAGCCCCGTGCTTAAAATGGATAAAATCGGGTAAGCACTTCCCCTAGCCCCCATATACCTAATATAAGGATTTGCAACCTCTGGGTAGACTTTATACCATATATTTCGGTCAATATGTAAGATATCTTAGCAAAATTAAGTGAACATGTAAAATCGGATATACCATAGTTCACTGCCGAAAATGTGTGAAATCGGTGAACGAATTATCCCAGCTCCCATTTACTACATATAATGATTTTCGCTTTTCTAGCAGACTTTATGCCGAATATGTCGCTCACTGTGTGAGTTACCTTCACAAAATTGGGTGGAAACACTTCCCTAACTTACTTGAATAATGAAAAGAGTTAATGTGATCATGTGATATTTTAATGAAATTAAGTGGATATGTTTTCTTAAACACAATGTGATATCACGCTAAACATGAAAGAGATCGGTCTAGACCGTGGTCAATGCCCCATATTCCTAATATAATGATATCCTTTTCTCTGGTTGACTTTTTCCTCATAATCTAATATATTCATTGAACTACTTTGGTTGAGTTTATATCGCATATATCACTTTTGAGTTAATTTGGTAGATTTTAATATAAATATCTCTGACACGAAGCAAAATATAGCAATGAAAGTACATGAGTCTACGACCTGTAATATAAGTTATTAAGATTCCAAAAATGATCGCAATCCATTGACAATTTCGTCGAATAATGAATGTTGAATTCTTCTGCAACATTTTTTTAAATATAAAGTTATGACAGCACCTGAAAGCATTTCCCCGCCTCTGATCCTTGCACAAAGCGATAGTATAAAATGTTCGTTTACACCCGAACTTAGCCCTTTCTTACTTGTTATTTTTATATTTAAGTGGTAATCTTGTACAAAACTGGTTACAGTAATATTATAAAGCATCACCAAAATTGGTTTTCCTATTGCATACATTTTGGCGCATTCATAAAATAGAATAAATTTTACTAAAGAACACTAAATCTCAGCATTTTATAAAATATTAAGGTACCGATCTACAGTACACTTGAGACAAGTATATCCGTGTAAAATCTTTGCCCCTGCTGTGGTCTTTTCGAACAAACAATTAGGGGATGAACCTTTTCGATTTTATGAGTAGTCTTTCATACCAGAATTGCTACAATTTTTTTTATTTTTCTGATATTAGTCACAGCACAGTCACAAAATCACAAAAAAAATCAAATATCACTGCGACTGTATTTCCGACATCACGGCTTGATATGATGACACCTGTCAGCGCACAATTTTATAATGGATGCTTTTTATTTCGAAAAATTTGACAGTCAAGTATTTTATCTATCAGATATACTTTAATACATGTACGCATTTTTGCCAAAAAAAATATAAGTGGAAATAAGAAAAAAGGTCTCTCCTGAAAGAAACAAACAATTTTCATATTTCTAACGGTATTATATATGCATTCCGTTTGTTTTTCATAATTTGAAACCCAATAAAGGTAATAATTTTTCTTTCTTACTGAATATATTAACTTCCACACCTACTTTATTTTGAAAATAGATGTATTGCTGCCGGCTGTTTGCACAATATTTCCTACTTCAATTAAACCCTTATTAAGAACTTTACTTTCAACTGCTGCATTTAGATTTCTGGTGTTAATTAAATTGTTTGAAATTGAGTGTTCGCTGCTGGTGTGAAGCTCTAATAAATATGATGTTTACGATTTTCATTTAACCATTCAGTAGTAATTTTCACTTGCAATTATGAAGTCACAAAATTTGTGCAAATGTTATGAAAAACACTTAATTGTTAAATATTTTTGTGGTTAATCTGAATCTATTAAAGCTTGATTGTAGAATTTTTGATGCAATTTTTTTATGTTTTCTTATATAAAAAAAAAACTGTTCTATTCTTTGGGGTTTGGTGTGCGCCGAATACATGATTAATGCTCGAAAGTGTAGTGGGTTCGAATCCCAACCGACTCAAGATCAGGAATTATACATTTCGCAAAGCTGAAGTAGTTCTTAGTCAGACAATCAGCCGTTTTGACATAACATAAGATCCGTTAAGTGGTGTTACTTTCGACCTTTCGACCGATATTATTTTCTCAAGCACGCATTTCGAATGTGTTTCACAACGAAACTATACGCACCATACTAACCGGTACATATTGTTCAAAGTTTTGAGTCCATATATACGGAAAAATTCGAAATGTGTATTTAGGTAGAGGTCTTGGGAATCAATATGGCGTTATATAAGAAATATACAAGGGTTTTGATAAAAATTTACAGAATACAGAAGTACAGAGTACAGAATTTGATACAAGTTGGTTAAGGAATTTAGGAAACAAGAAATTTTATGTAAGATTGAGCAGAGTCATATTCATTCCACAATTTTGGAACTGACTATTCAATGCAATTCATTACTTTATATTTCTCATGCGCTGCCTTTGCAAAAATATCACCTTGTACTTTATATCCGTGGTACTCTGCGCCAATTTCGAGTTTTGTAGCTTAGTTGTTTGCAGAGTAAACTTTAGGTGACTTTAGGTAGTTTTGAATAAAACCGTGTGTTCAAAGTGCCAGCAAATATGTGTACCAAATTTAGCCTCGATATGAACGCTAGATTTCCCTAGCAAGAACAGACAAACTGATAGCCAGACATGAGAAAATCAACTCGACTTCTTGTTCCGATCATTTTGATGTGTTTAATTTTGTATCTTCCTGGTTACTTAAAGGTGTTATAAGCAACCCCAGTTGAAAATGTAGAAAGAGCAACTTTCAATTAATTAAATATATTTTAAGCTAAATTAGTGTATACGCATTGAATAACAATTCCTATGTGGCCCTTTGATATATTTTCAAGATCAGCTTTATGGATCCAGCTCATTTTATAGTCACTAAAATTAATTTCTATCTCTTTTCGAGGCTCGTTGCGTTCATTGCCTTCGGTGCTCATATGGCCTTGACGAAATTTAACAAACCACTAACGAATACTAACTTTCCCTTGTGCTGAGCTCATACAAAGCTCTTGAAGCCACTTTTTGGTATCAACTTACTACTTTTCTTTATCAAAATTTATGCTAAAATTTCTTTCTTTCAACATAACAGGAACTTGGCCTAAAAGTTAGGTCTAACTATAACACAAACGTATTCAATGATAAAATATAGTAAATATTGCCACGGCCACAAAATCCCCACAATTGAAAAAATACCGAGAGCTATAACTATATTGACCAAACTTAGTGCGAAAATTTCCCTCGAGCATTTCACCATTAGAAATTAGCTAGACACTCTTCCGATACCTGAGGTTATGTTAAAAACTACTAAAGGTGCGCTAAATTGCAAAAGAAAAACGCCAGAAAATTTTATTTTTACAGTAAAGACGGGGCGGAAGGACTACATGTGAAATGGACAAATTTTGAAAAACCGCTTACTTTTATGTGATATATCATATCTCAAGAACGGCTATACCGATTTCCAAGAGTTGGATAACGAATAGAAAATGGGCGAAATAGAATTAAAGCCGTCCCTACTTCCCACATAACAAAATTTCAAAATCAATCTGATGTTTTCGCTTAAAAATTACAAATCAAGCACCAATTAAGATATTGGGATAAAACTTTGCATAAATATTGACTTTCGTCCGAAAATTGTAAAAACCGGATTATAACTTTTAAAGGCCTCAGATACCGAATATGATGACCTTAGCCTTTGACCGATTTTTACTGAAAATGCCTGTGAATCTGTAAGATATATTAATGAAATTCAGAGAATATCTTCTTGTTGGAAACGATGTATAATGATAATAATGTGCTTTGGCGATAAAAAAGGATACAATCGGTATATACCCTAGCTACGAAATACCCAATATAGGGGTTTTCAAACTTCCGTTTTTCTTTAAATCGTAAATATCGGTCAATATGTAATATATCTTAGCAAAGTTAAGCGAACATATACAATCCAGAGTTGGATATACAATAGTCTCTTGGGGAAAACATGTAAAATTGGTCCTCGAATCGCCTCATTCGCATAACTTAATACATGGAAATATATTCTCCAACATATTTTAGTTTAATGCCAAATTATATGCAATGAGTCCAAACCTTCCTATAGCACCAGTATATCTAATAGTGATCTTTCCGGTTGGCTTTATACCATTTATAATGTTCGATATTTTAATTAAATTAGGTGAACATGTTTTCTTAACGATAATGTAATTTAGCATTGCATATGAATGAAATCGGTTCACACCTTTGATCCAACCTATGTTGCGAGAGTACAAAATATTCGACTGCATCTGAACTTAGTGCTTCCTTACTTCTTTGGTGCTCTTTGGTAAATACGACAACTTTGAGTCTTAAAGACAGCATGATTTTCAATTTCACCTGTATTCATTTTATTTAAAATTCCCTAAATTTTTAATCCCTTAAATTCCCTCAAAATTTATTATATACATCAAGATTAGTAAAACGAAAGAAATAGAAAATAGAGCTCTACAATTACATAACTATTTACATTCTAGTGCGATGAAATGACATGGCAGTTTGCACTTGAAAACAAAAGCAACGATTTGTCCTATGAAAATATTTACCAACGGTTTTATTGCATTGTTTTTTTCTTAGAAAATTGTTTTTGCAGGCTACTAATTCGATCAGGAAAAATGGCTGCTTTTTGCTGTTAACGGTTTTCTCCACTCAGCTGTCAAAGTGGTCATGAGCAAATGCCTTGGCACAAATAGGCTGACATGAAAAAAATCGAAATGCTCAATCGCTAACGCACACATACAAATATACCAATAACTGTATGCGCACGAGCAGACACCCACACATACACACATACATGTAGTGCTGTAAACTTAAGAACGACAGTTGGTGAACGACTTTGCCTTCTAAGAACTATTATTAAGTTAATGTAACTTGCATGTAGTAGTTGTTGTTGCGGTTATTTTTGCTTGTTCCTATTGCATGCAAGCCATTAGTTTTGTTGTTTGCATGCATTTAGCATTGTTTTTGTTTAGTTGGTATTGTTATTATTGTCGTTGTGTGTGTGTGTGTATGAGCGTAAGTGCATAGTTTACATAGAGATCGGGTGGAAGTAGCGAATTGGGTTAACAACTTAGGATTTACATGCAATTAAGTTGTTACACACTCAGCGCAAAATTCAACAGCAGTAGCAGCAACAACAACAACAACAACTACAACAACAACAAGAACAAGAGCAATAGTAGCGACAACAATAACAAACAAAGAGCACAAACAAATACGTCCAGTGCTGTGGAAGGAATAGCAACAGCTAAAAACAACAAGAGCAACTGTAATATCAAGTAGACGCTGTAGGCGTCACGCCCGCTTAAACATACACACACGCACATATATATATATATACATATATACTTGCATATATGCATACTCACTATTCTTGAAAACCAGCGGCCAGCGGCGTTGCAAGCGAAAGTCTGCAAATTTTGCACAAAATTTCTTCTACATACCCGTCCGTATATATATATATATATATATGTATACACACACACAAATGCATATATATTTTTACGAGTCGTTTATACAACTTGAAACACATATATAAATGTATATGTACATATGTTCAACTATTTCGCCAGTTGCATGCACGCATGCTTGCCTGCTTGACTGCTTTCCCGCCCGCCTTGGCAGCACTGTTCACCAAATGCGCCCTCACTCCGCCCACATTGTTGCCTCCTGCCGCTGTTGGACAGCCTCAGCGACGCCTTAAGCCATTCGTTTTTCGGCCAGCTAAATGTTCGCCTTCGTACATGCATTTGCATACTTTGGCCGTTGCAGCGCCTCAAGGCAGTCGTCAGCCATCAAGTCAGCTGTTACGTACAGCATAGTTTATGGCGCTTAAGCAGGCAGTGAAGCGACATTGTAGTCAGAGAGCCGTAAGAGTTTTGAGTGAGCCATGCCAAAATGGTTATTACCAACACACACGCCGACTCCTACACGGCAAATATATGGGAATTTTTGATAGTAATTTGATGAAGTCTATGCGGATATTAGAAAATGCGTGGACATTTAGGTTAATACACGGAGTAGCGCCAGTAATCACTAAAGGCTTATCGAGAAAATGAAGTATGGTATGGCCTGCTTTGGTTTTTTTTTTTTAACTCAATGCTGTGTGCTTAAGTTAAAAAGAAGTTATGTAGTGTAACTCAATTCGTTTTGAGCCTTTAAAAGCTTTTTTCAGACAAATAAGTTTGGAGTGTAGAACTCCGCAATTAGTAACAGAACTTCTTCCACATTTGTCTTCTTATTGTTCCTGAAATTTCGGATCTGAACAGTTCTAAGCCAGCTATGAACTTATCAAGAAAAAACCTGAGCAGCATTTTCATCGCAGACAAACATTGTAATATTGGACACACTACCCAAGGTAGTATTCGAAAAAAAAACAAACTGTTCTTATAACCTTGCAGTCGAGATTTGAACTCCCGACCCTAGGGTCGATATATAAAATTTTACTATCTTGATAACTTTATCGGAAAGAAGTGAGTTTACTAAACCACAATATGGGAGAAATGATACAGATCCATATCATGGAGCTCTGGCCCTCTAAATATATATATATATATATATATAGAGTTCAAATCTCTATATATATATATATAGGAATATTTTATCGTAATTATTCGAAACAATGTCTTACGGAGCTACTAAAATAAGTTATACGTTTAAAAATAGTAACTTTTAGTATCAAAAGGGTAGCAAGTATCGACCGGAATTTGGTACCAAACCGAATCCGTACCATAATTAGTAAAATCGAAAACCGCTTTGCAAATATACTCGCAGTACAGACGGTGTCTAGGCGATTAATCGCTTTCTTTTATTTAATTACTTTGCATTGCTGATATAAATTTCTTCACTATTAGATTATAGGCTAGTAGTTATACTAGAGATGATTGCACTTGCCTAAATTTTTAAGCGTGTGTATTAGAAATACAAAACAAATATATAAAATTTCGATCAGACTTACCAAATGCTTTTTTCTTTGTTAATTTAACCATGAAAAATACCCCTCATATATATTTTATAAAAAAAAAAATTGCCTTGACTATGACTTTCCTCGACTATATTCCAACTACTTTCCGACTATTTTCCATATGACCTTAAATGAAATTTGAAGAACTTCAAATACAAGAACATATATTAAATATTGATTTAGTGAATAATAAAACACATTGATCCCCCATAAAAATTCTTATCTAAAATTTCAGAAGATTTTTAAGCCGCCAATGAGTTCGTTGGAAACCTCCCCTGGTCCCTCCCAAGTAAGCACTCAACAACTTTATGGATTTAATAAAAGTTTTCCGTTTCTCTTCGCACCAGTTGCCAAATTTGTTTTAGATTGGCACATTGGAAACCATGGTAGATACTAGATTTCTACCCACTGAAAACATTCTGCCGATTACCCTTTACTGGGTTTCTAAAGTTGGGAAATCAGTGGCATTTATCTCATAAGAGAAATTTTTTAAGAACTGAGTTAGAATCCAATTTTCGTTAACTGCAAAGAAACCCTCCAAATTAATATAAATCAGCAATATAGATAACAGAATACTCGGATTCTCAATTGTATTTACTTGTCATTTATTTAATTTTCGACCGAATGTCGAAAACATTTAATTTCTGAAACTGAAATTGAGAAACTGAAATTAGAAAATATATGAAATCTACAGTAAAGTACAGAAAATCTACAGTATGAGCTAAAATGCTCTCTGTTAATTTAGACATTGTAATATAAGGAGTTTAAGGAGAAGGGTTTATTTAAAAAGTTTGAAAGAATTAGTATTAACATATAATAGCAAAAGACTGGGTCAAATGACTTTTCAAATATGGTGCAGGCATACATACTTACATGTAAAAATATAATTTCATCGATTTTTTTAGTGCTGTTATTTTTTAAAAAAATCTTCATTAGTGCTTACGAGCAAATTTTCACAATTTTATGCAATTCTGAAAAGTAAGGTTTGTTGAAAGCTGAGAGTCCTTTATGAGCTGAGTGTGTTAACTTTCAAACTGAGCTTTCAGATTACAGAATATGTAGTTGTTAAACTTAATCCTAATCAATTCAGTGATTTTGGAGTTCCATTTATTCACTGAAATTTATACGATCAGTTTTAAAAATTTTAACTAGACTGAAGATATTTCTATAATTTTTCAGGAAATACCTTAGCTTTATGATAAACGGCTTATTACATTAATGGATCTGATCTCTTTCGTATCCTCAATTTTCTAATGCCGTTGTAAGTGACCATTATATAAGAAAAAACCATATAAACTTCAAAATATATTTTCCAAATAATATTTTTCCAGGTATTTTTTATGCAGTTAGATAAAAAAAAGAAGATATAGAGACCTCGTAACAATTTTGTTACTATAATTTCAACCAAAAAATTTTGTCAGATACAAATACGGAATATTGAAATAAAGCAACAAATGTGGATGAATTATTTCCAAAAGGTCTGTACAAATTAAAATTAATGGGTAGCGACATATGCAAAAATCCCAGGGAAATATTTCCAAGCAAGTGGCAGTTAATTCAAAGTTGCTGCATATTCACAAAATCCATTGAATATATGTTGTACAGGATATCGTACAATTGACTCCATGGTTTTATGAAATATTTCATAATTTTGAAAAATTTAATTGTTAGCAAATTTTTGTATTTTTCACGTTTTTTTATTGAGTTAGTTTAAAAATTTTGTATTCTAAAGAAATCAAATCACACTTGAAAAGCTCAAAGTATTCACAAATGAACTGGTTCATATCCGAATTTCGGTTTTAATGCCGAACAGTATTGACGCATTTGGTAAAAAATTTCTCTCAATGTATTTCATTGCACCATTCATGCATGCAGACGCTGCTGAGTGCCGTTGCACTTCAAAAATGTTGCAACGCTTAACTCGTACACACGCCTATGCATAGCATATACACTTAGTTTATAAGTGTGTGTAGTGTGTGGCGAAGTGCAATTTCCTTTGCATTTTCCGCAGCAATGTGGCGATATAATGAATATTTTCTTGATTTCAACTTAGTTGACGTTTCAAAAAAAAACATAAAAAAAAACTACGTGAAATAAAACTACGACAAAATTTGTGGCATGCCACATGCAGAGTGTTGCGGCACAATATCGCAACATGTAGTGCGTGTGTGAAGAACACATGTATAATGACGAAAATATATACATATTTATATATGTTATATGCATTATATATTTATTAGTGCTTTAAGTTCTAAGCAAGCAGCTGCACATGTGTGTGTGTGTGTGTGTGTGTGCGCGCGTGACGGTGCCTGTGTATGCGTGATGTTGTACGGCTCTTAGGTTAGAGCGAATGTGAAATTTTGACTTATGGAAAAGGGAAATTTCGGTTGCTTATAAGTAAGGCAATAAATCACGCTAGTCGACAAAAGAAGCAACACAAAACACAATGCAACACCAAGCAATGCAATAACAACATAAAATGGAGAAGGCAACATTAGGTAAAGGTCTACCATTAGCGTCGCGTGTGTGACTTTCTCACTTTTCCAGCAATTACGAAGCACAAATTCTGCTTTTACTCAAAACGTATGAACCGTTTATTATAACTTTTGCTTGCAGCGCAAATTAAAATCATTATTAGTAGCGCGAAATAACAAAGGAAAAGAAAGCAAAGTGAAGAAAATATAGTACAGGTGTTAAGCCTTTCACGCCGCGCAAATGAAATGTTGAAAGCAAACGAAAGTTCAAAGGCACACAAAGTAACACATAGTAATATTAAAGCAGTTGTGAGTGTATTATCTCAAAATTTACACCAGCTTTGTGCTGGTATTTATGCGTCGTACACATGTTAGTTTGGCACTTACCTGTATAAGGGTATACCAGCATTATCGCGGAACCATAAGACCATGTAAACGTCACTCAGCGGTGCACTGATCGGACATGGCAGTGAGACGGATTTGCCTTCCACGGCATCAATGTCTTTTGTTTTCACTACAATTGTTGTTAGTGTTGTTGTTATTGTTATTGTTATTGTTGTTCATATTTGTATACGTATTAGTTATCACAAAATACAATAGCGTCAGCGGTTGCCATGAGATGTCAATCAAATGCAGACAAAAGCACATTCAAGCGCAAGCAAGTGAAAAGTATTCCGAAATAAATGTCACGTATACGACATGGCGCAAGCAAATGGTGTGTATACGAAAGATGGCCGATAACAGTGGTGGCGCACATAGTTACGTATTGATGTTGACAAGCGCATTTTTTGTTGTTTTTGTGGTCGTTTTTGTTGTTGCGAACATTGTTGTTGTTGTTAAAATTGTTGTTTTTGTTGTAGATTTTGATTTCAAAGCAAATTTCCGTACATCCGGTTTTGTTGTTAATCATTGTGGATTAGTGGCGCGCGATTGCCCAGAATTTTCATTGATTCCATTAATTTCGTCGATTTGGTGTTGTAGTTTTACATGAAAATAGAGTGAGAATTGGAAAAAAGGAAACAAGTAAGTTAAATGTATTATGTAGTAGATATAAAATTTCTATAAAAACGTAGCAAACGCTATTCACATTAAAGAATTTCACAATTTATTAAGCCAAATTGAAAGCGGTATTAAGTGGACATCATAAAGTGCGCTTGTGTTTTCGACAAACAAAAAAACAACAAGATTAATTGGCAGTAATTGACACTTTAGGATTATCTACGGCGCGTTGAAAGCTGTGAATTAAAATTGCGAAATTTAATTTTGAATTTTTAATTTTTTTTGTGCTGAATTATAAGGACCCGCAACTGTGGAGGTCGTAGCTAATTTGACATTATCGACCTAACATTTGAGTGAATGCAATTAACAGCAATTGTGGTAATTACACAAATGTACAAATATGTGTACAAATAACTTTTTAGAGGTGAGATAAATAGGTATGGCTGATTAATTAACTTGGCAATTTCTATCTGTTCAACTATCATATATATGCCGATAAGGCTTGATGAATTGCAAAAGGACATATAAAGCAAAGGTTCCTTCATACATTGGTTGACATAAGTGTAATAGGAAATAAATTGTCTAACATTATTCAAAAGTTATTGCGTAAATGAATGCCAGCACTGAAATACTGCTTCACTCCTGTTAAAATTACAGGTAGAATGAATGGAATTAAATCTTTCAAAATCCAACATATCACTAACACTTAAACACTTATCTTCCTGGGCCATATTGTCAAGCGGTTGACTCTTGTCTACTCTGAAAATATGTTTAGACTACAAACTCGCTGTTAAAGTATTCGGTTTTAACCCATAAATAAGGCCATCATATACCCCAATTAGAGTAGTACAAAACGAACATATGCTCCAGCTTGGAGTATGTTTTATGTTAAAAGATAAATGTTTAAACCCTTTCTCCAACACTCACTTAGTCGTATTACTTAATATTTTCGTCATGCGCACCTACATGCCATACTGTAGATGAGTATTCGTATAAGAAATGTACCAGACCAAAAACGGGAAAGTGAAGTACGCAAGTAACCCTGCCTCTAAGTAAAAATCATTACTAAATATCACCTCACTCTAACAGTAAGGCCTCTTCGAAGAAAACATGTAAGCATGCAATAATTTTGGAGAAAGCGAAAATGTGCTAATCTCGCAATTTCTACGATTTAAAGGCGTGTGACATAGTTAAAGAAAGCTGCATAGTTTTACTTTAAAATTTCTAATGGGCTGAGAAAACATATAACCAAATATCACTCATTTTTGGAACCGAATCACGCTGTGTTCAGCGAATCATTATCGTTTAATTTTATTTAGATATTTCGCCATCTGATAAATGTGAATGATATAAAGTCCACAATAAGCTAAATATGATTTTATAGACTACAATGGACTATTTGCAGGGCTGGTTCCATTTAATTAGTTTTTGCAAGATAATATGACCACTCATTTCCATTAATCATACCTCAATATTAACCGGTATATAAGTTTGAAATTCAAAGGGGAGTACGTCGATCCTCTTATTTGGTGTGCGGTGTAGGAAAAGCTATTAACTGACAAATTCAGGATCAAAAACGCCACATCTAAACGTACTATTTATGCCGAGTTTTTTTTCGTTAATGTGTTAATGTGTAAGCTATCTATTTCAAAGACATATATAGCCTTATGTTATTAAGGCCATATATATTGCCCATGTATTGACCGTGTACGCTTTTATTTACCGATTTTTCTACTTAGCGATCCGTTAGATTTAACCTAATATGGTTGAAATCGTTAAAGTAGCATATGAGATATGAAAATTCACCAAAGAGTTGGTTGTACTATGCCTATTGTACCTTTCTTGAATTTATCTGCATCTATATCTGCAGTATCGTTTTTAGAAATTGTGTCTAATTATACTGTTATACTGCTAAACAATTTACTAATTGATTATGTTATTATAGTTTCGATTTCCAAGGAACACATGTGCACAGTTAATATCTCAGCTTACATCAAAATATCTGTATTGCTTGTATCATATTATATATGTATCAGCCAAATTATAATTTGAATGAATAGGCAGACAACAGTACGTGTGTATTGAACTGAAGAGGAATCTGAAACAACCATAAATCCATTGCTCCCGTTCTGCAAACTTTCACTTGCACCATATATATGTCCTCCCTCCTTTATCTTGTTTAGTTTTAAGTATTAGAATTAACAGTACGGTGAACAAATCTCTTATGCTCTGTTCAGCGCGTTTCGAGAGTATAAAAATTATAGCGAAAACGATAAGCTTTTTGAGGAGCTAAAAGAGTTAAACTACAACTGCGTTAAATTTTGAACAGTCTTTCAAGCTGAACTATGTTACTTTAGTTTAGAGTTTATTTAGTATCCAGTAACTTGAGAAATACCTCTGTGCGCCGCATGAAATGTTCGAAAAAAGCTTTCTTTTGTAATTGAAAAGTGAACTGAGCATGACTGGGATATGTATAAATACATATTTATTGATATGAGAACCCTTGTCATAAGAATCTATGAACTTTTTAATCGGTGATGCTGAATAAGAAGGAGAAGAAATTTTACCAAAAATATTAGCAAACATTTGGAAGTTACCTGATAAGTTAAGACGACGAGAAAACACTGCGGTATCCATATACTACAGTTATGCTACACTTATACTTGGTTTTAAATAATATTTTGCAGAAAACAAAAATTAGCAGCTAATAACTAATCACACTAGCCATTAAAAAATTACGTTTCTGCTGAACTGCGCACATTTCCCATTTTCCAAATGAGAGACTACACACTCAATTTGCAGCATATTCATATATGCCAACAACAGCTACCAGCGAATAATGTGAAAAGCTTTATTAAGTCATACATGCCAACTTTTCATATTTGTAATTGTTTTGTATGTGAATACAAAATGAGCATGAGTGTGTGAGTGTATGCAAATAAGTATGCCGAAGAAACGTTTGTCGCATATACCTAATGGCGCATGCCTCATTAACTTTCTTCAGTTCGTATACAGGCACACATACATACATAAATAGCATATTTGCTGATATATGTTACAAGGCTGTCGCTGCTTGTGCGCATATCACTAGTTACTTGGCTGCCTGGGTGCCTGACTACCTATCCTGTTAGCGTAGCATCGCACTTCCTCGATCGCTTTGCCATATTATTTGCTGACTGCGTTGTTTATGACACTAATGAGTATAAAATGAATAATAAACATGCGACAAGTGAGTTCTCCCTCATTGGATTATGCCGTTATGATGGTGAAAACAAGTGTGAAGGTATACTAGTTCATAGGTGTGTGAGGACCCTGTAAGTAAAAGCTAACCTATAAACTACTAGATATACAAATATATAAGTGAAGAGGTTTGTGAGTAATATTGTGGAATGTTTCACAAATAACAGCAATTTGCTTATCAAATTTTTAAAATTCCTAAAAAATCCTTTTTAATATGACTCACTGAAACTTTCCATAAAATGACGCCCTCTTCGAAGTGCACTATATTTTGGAGATATTCTTGAAAATTTACAAAGAGACTTTGGTATGAAGCCTCTTATCCGGATGTTCTTTTCAATACCACGAAGCAAACGAAAAGGACAATAAGGAGGTTATGGTAAGCATAAGAGACTTATCTTATTCCTATTATTTATTTGACTATAATTATCATGTATAGACCAATATTATTTCCCTATTTATATACTAAAGTACTTGTGCTATAACAAAATATAGTATGCCATAAATAGAATATTATGCTACTATATTATTCTACTATATTCTATACTATACTATGAACTAGCAACAAGTTCAGAAATTTAAGCCAATAAGATAGCGACCACCGCGATTCAGGTGTTACTGACCCCCACTAGTTTCAATCCAAGTTCAAAATAAGAAAAAAGTGTAAAGATATGCATACAAACGTTATGTAGCAGTCCATCGAAATCGGCTTAAAACTTGTGGAAAAGGTAAAAACGAAATAATACTAGGATATATTCTGAAAATATGTATGCTTGTTGTCCAATAAAATTCCTGCCGGGTGTTTTTTAAGAATATTGTGGCAAGTACACAGATATGCTACATATCGTCGCATTTAGCTAGTCTTCGCTCGGTATTGGCCATGGCATTGCAGCACATCGGTTTAATTATGCGGTGAAAATTATTGTTGTAATTTTTTGCTCATAAGAATATGTAGATATTTACCTAGATGTATAATAATGGACACATATGAACACACGCAGTTATACAGGGGAAAGGGTAATTATTTAAGTCCCTGTGAATACTGCTTGGATTGTAATTGTTTTCTGCTAGCCACATAATCTCATGGCATGGCAGGTTAATTAAATCATTTACGTTAATCTTGTGACACGTTGGTCAATTGTATAGCTTTATTATTAAAATTCCGTAGTAGCAACTTCTTACTATAGTTAAGGGGAAAATGATCAGCGTATTGAACGTAATATTGTTGATATTAAATAATGAAGTAAGTGCATATTTTTTGCGAAGCGTATAAAATAAGTATGCGGTATGATTGATTAAATGCATAACTTATATTTACTATATATAACAGATGCATTGAGCGAGCTCATACATATATCTAAAGGTAGCGTTAATCTCAATTAGTTTAAAGATTCGACAACGTCCGAAAGTTAGTCTAAAGGTTTAGTACCGCTAGCAGAGTATAACTTCTCTCAAAATATGTTACGAGTTGGGAAAACGTTTAAAAATTAAAACGACTGCTGGAAATAAAATTGCAAATCGGCTTAACATCTAGCTAATACACAAGGATCAATATATGGAACCGATATGCAGGACTACCGACACCCATGCAAGTACAAAACCTCCAAACCATATATATGAAATTGTAAGTGAGCATAAATAATTATGAAAAGATTTATATATCAAAAGGTCGGATGGTATATCCGCATGCAACTTTTGAAAACGGGTAATAAAAAATAACTCTGCTCGACCAAAACCTTCCATCTCGACTGGGCTGCCATATAATATATAACATTGTCTACTCCATATTCATTACTCAAGTCTACTTTAAAAGCATTTATAGTTTTTACAATATTTCCTTTGTCTAGACGAGAACATCTTAAAAATAGATCTGTGAACGTGGAAAATCAAACCAAAAACGGATTAGGTACATTTGGATAGTTATAGACCCGTCATAATTGATACCAGAATACTGCTAAGGATGAATACTTTTAAGATATATGAAAAAATAATTTTTAGCCTAACGCAAATCATTCGAGGCAACAAATTTAGATTCCATCTGATTCGGTATTATGACTAAAGGTACGGACAGCAAGACCTTAATATCGCGAAAGCTGGACAAACCTTAAGAAAGTGTTGTAAGTGTTCTACCTCGCCTTCTTTCAGACAACTCCAACAATTGACTTCCCCTCAAAATTTGTTGCCTCATCGCATCAATATACACTGGAACGTATCTGGTTAGAACCGGTTAAAAAATATCTGGTTAGTATAAAATAAAATACGCTGAGAGCATGTAGTTGAATGGATTTCTTGCGATCTACTATGAGCTAGAACGATATTCCTACTACGCACTTGTTGGTAATTGATCAGTATTCAGCGGGCTCACCGAAGCCTAGCTTTCCGGTATTAAGCGGAAAAAGGACAACGGAGTTGTTACGATATGAGTGCACTTCTGTATCCTACTTGGCTAGTATTGAGCGCAAAGTCAAGCGACCTGATTAAACTCAAATTTCTTTTTTTCTTCTAGGCAAGAGACATCTAAAAAAAAAATGATAAAAAACTAAGTGAGGTAAATCAAACCGGAACCAACTTAGATCGAAATTGAGTATGAAGGGTATTCATGGTATCAAAACAAAAGTCATAGATATGTCTGACCTTAAGATAAAGTCATTATAAAATCTGATATGCAATTTGCTTTTCATTATAAAACATTTCGATTTAACCACACAAAATTGAGACTAGGCTTTTTGATTTCCGAGTCAAATTTCCATTATTTGCTAAATATCATCTCGAAATATTTCATAATCAATTTCTCTGACAGAACTAATTTTCATTAAGATACATATATTTCAGACCTTATACGCTTTTAATAGACGATATTGTTGGCAATTTTATATATTATGTTAATGCTGATGAAAACACGCTTTCTTACAACAAGTAAACAAGGGGAATCAGCGATGAGTGAGGAAGCGATTGGAAATCTCCAACTCGCAAAAGCTTTAAGGGGAAACTCTCCGAAGCGTAGATGTTTTCCATATATGCATTCTCTTATTTATATACAAAGTATTATGTATAACCATGCTAAACACCTACTATCCCCACTTATTTCTTGTTTATGCCTATATTTGTTTAGGAAGGTGTTTTTGGGTTGATCCCAATAATGTAGATAGCTATATATACCCGTACATATATAAGTGTGTAGGCAGGCAATTGTTGTTGCTTGCTGACTGCCAAGCGGTTCGACAACCGCAAGGTCGGCATTACTGGCAATAGCAGTAGCATAACATTCGGCGAATGCCTTTGTGTCTTCACTTTTCTTGTCGACGCGTGAAAATAAATGAGCGAAAGCAAGTAATTCATTAGCAGCAAGCTAAAGCAACAACGACACATTTTCATAGCGTTAAATTTATACATTAGTTTATATATATATATATATATATATATTGACACACACACACACACAGCAAATATGAGCAGAAGGTGAGTATACATTTCAAAAGGGCCGCCATCAAACAAATTTCAACCAAAAGCTGTTGCGGTTATCGCGCCACACACACAACCATCCGCTAGTCTGGCACTTTCTTATTACTTTTAAACCATACTTTTGCGCAAAGTAAATACTTACATCATTTCTTTTCCGCCCCCACCGCACAAATTCTTCAGTTGGAACGGCGACTATGACGAGTTGTGGGCGAACACAGCTGATAGATGAGTTCTTGTCGCGCTATATAACTTTGCTTTCGCTGTCGGCATTGTTATACATGCATATTATTAATACTTTTTGTTTGTTGTTTGTTGTTCTCCTTCATGGCTTTGGCTCATTTATTTGGCATTTGGGTATATACATTATCGCAATTTTTGTTTTTATTGCGGCAGTGTGTAATTTTTCCGGCGTTAAAACAAATACGTTGTATATTTTGACTCAATATTTTGATTTAGGGCGCGCCATCTGCAGCTCAAGCCACTTCGAAATCAAAAATACTTTCAGCAACATGCTCTTCTATTCACACCCACACATGCGTTCGGCGCACAAACAACAATCATTAGCCAGTGGCAGGCAGCCAACAACTGACAGCAGCGCAAGTAGGCTGTGTTTTTGAGCCTTCATATGCGTGCACATAGAGGCAAACATATAAATACATAAGCGTGTAATATAAGCACCACTCACATTGAAGTACTTTTTCTCCCATTTGAGTCTTGGAAAATGTTTTATACTCGCCTTATTACGACACTAATGAGGCACAACTTGTATTTACTTTGCTTACTCACCTGCTGCTTTTCCACTCTTTTGTAATGCCTGAGTAATGTAATATTTGATTAACTTTATTTGAGAAAGTAATGATTTCTGCTTTCATAAATAAGAAAAGCTAATAAATTGGAGAAAATCCATTTTCTTACTATGTGATTATTTTTATACTTTCGCAACCGCAGAGTATATTAGTTTTATTCACCTAACGGCTGCTTGTAATACCTAAAACTAATCCGGATAGATTTAGAGTTACATATATATAAATAATCAGGATATCGAGAGGAGACAAGTTGAATTCCGGGTGACTGTCTGTCCGCCCGTCCACCCGTGAAGGCGATAACTTAAGCAAAAATTTAGACACTTTAATGAAATTCGGTACACGTTTCTTGACAAGGTAAGAAGGTTGGTATTGCAGATCGGCGCAATCGGACCTTTACCACGCCCAAAAAATACCGCTTAGTGAAAACATATAAATTTCTATGAATAAGCTGGCAATTAAGATACAAAACTGTTATTTAGTACAGGACATAAAATTCGGGAGGGCATCTGTGGCTTAAAACCCCCTAATAGGCCTATAGTACAAATCTCACAAACCACTAAATCTTTACCAAGCAAACTTGCTGAGGACAAGTTTTTCTAACACCTACTCATACAGTGTGAAAATAGGTGAAATCGACATACAACCACGCCTACTTCTCATATAACACAATCTCAAATTCCATCCGATTCTTTCATGTTATGTTATGTTACGCCATCTCACATCCAAAAATAGTCGAAATTCAACCATCACTTTCAAAACCGCTATATACAAAATATAAGAACCTCAGTGCCTATGGCTGAATTTTTACCGAAAATACCTATTACTCTGTGAGATATATTAACAAGACTAAGAGAGCATCTTTTCCTGATAATAAGGTGCACTTGTGACTAGAACGGGTGAAATCTGGTGAATGCTTCGGCTTACTTTAAACCAGTTATATAGGTCAATATATGTGATATTTCAATGAAATTTGGAATTTTCTAACCACAATATCGTTTAGTGTTGAACAGGAATGAAATCGAACTAAACTTTGATCTAAACTCCTTACCTCTAATATTATGACATTTGACTTTTCCTTCATATACATTATATACAGTATATTAAATTTAGTCCTTTTGGTTGAGTTCATATCGTGTTTATCACAATCGAATTTTTCTGGATAAAATTAAGCAACTATATTTCGATTAGTATTATGTCTTTCGGTAGTAAAAATATTGGCAGTAATGTGATGAATGTAATGATTTGTGTAGTTAGACTGATTTTAATATAAATATCTCGTACATGAAGCAAAAATAGATAATGAAAATGTGAAATGTGAAAAAGTGAGTTTAGGACCTGTAGTCTAAATTAATAACATGTCAAATGTTATTGTAATCCATTCACGGTTTCGTCGAATAACCCAAGGCCTAATAATATTTGCCGTCCTTGATCCTCGTCAATTGCGAGAATATTATATGTTGGATTACACTCGAACTTAGTCTTTTCTTATTGAATTGAATTTCTTTATTGAATCTTAACTGAAAATTACTGAGAGCGCAGCATGGTGTAGCATTCTTAAGTTATAAATAATGCCTTTCTCATTTATATGTGGAAAACGAAAAGTCATACATTAAAAAGAATAAGGAAGGAAAGTAAAAATCATATTATATCATGGAGTAGTTACTTGGATATGTATGGAATATTAAATTAAGACTAAAACTTGAGAGATCTAATGAGGATTAATTGAAAACCACTTATGTGTTTCTTCGGCAGTCGGACCGATATGCAAAACTGACACGGAACTGAATGTTAAGTCTTCTCAATAGTATTTCAGTTCTACTTTATATTGTACTTCTATGACAATAGCAATAACATAAGGTTATCAAAGAGCAGCCAATATGTATACTTATTCTACAAAGGTGGAGTGCACTCACTCTGTTCCTTAGAGAGAAGACTGGGAAAGTGAAACATACCTGATTGTATTTGTTCATGTTCTAGAAAAACCGAAAAAGAAAGATATCTACCATAATAGACCAAATAGTCAAAGCAAATAAATGAACAAAACGACCAGAATCTCGATATTAAGGCGAAAACTTGATCTAAGAAGCAAAATTCCGTTATATTATAAATAAAGTTGTAAAAGTAAGTGGAAGAATATTCAAATCAGATGAATGTCTACTGATCAGACAATAATCATGCGCAGTTTAGTAACAGATCAGTTGACACGCAACACAGATTTTACCTGAGCCTTAGAATAGAGGTTTTCCTTTCAAAAAAGTGCTCATATTCGGCGTACTAGTGTTGGAATGGAAACGAAAAAATATCCAAGAAATACAATACAAATCATATCTTAACATTGGCTCATGGTTGGGTTTTATTTGGAGAGCACATTAAGACTACTTAAAGTTTTAAATGGGACCAGCTACAATTTGAAATTCACCATTGAGCTAAATTAACAAGCAAACGCTTCATCGGTATATGGATTATTAACAACTTACTTAAATTTGCAACAGATCTTATCACATCAGTTCCAATGGACACATATCTGCTTTTCAATTAAGATCTATACCCTAAGGTATTGATCAATTAAGATGTATACCCCAAGGTATTAATCAATGAAAATCTACTCAACACTCTATAATGCAATGATTACAACTGTATATTATGTAATTAATTGACTGAAGAAAACTGCTTGTGGTCAATTTATAAACTAATATATTTCTGTAAACATCAATCAGTTGGTCCAAAATATAAAATATAATAAGGTACTTGTACTGACTAACAAGTGTGAACTGATGTCAGTAACAAGATCTGGATGTAAGTAGCCTGGGCTAATAATATGAAATTAAACGCTTTAAGTGGTTAAAAGGGTAAGGCCTGTTTAATATTATCAAAAAATCAATTTTTCAATCAATCAAAAATCAAACAACAACAAAGTTTTAAGGCGTCCTAAGATTTTACAAGCATTATTAAATTGGCAGAATAGCGAAAGAACATTTTCCAATTCGCTGCAGTGTCGAAGTATTCGAGTCTGGCTTACAAAACTGTTAGAATAAATTGGCTGAGATTTGGAACAATTTTTGCCCTAAGAGACTACAAGTATCTTTGATTTGAAAGCCAAATAATTTCTCGTTGTATCTCTTGGGCCACCTACTCTGGTGGCTTTTACTCTGACCATATCGACTCTGATTTCAAAAGTCACTTTCTTCACTTTTCTACATTTCGATACCTTAGAAAAAAATGAACAAGACCAAATAGATAAAATATGCCGAATTCCACTTTTTTGAGCTGATCCTTATATAACTTGAGGTCATTTTGAGAATTTAATAAACAAAACGTTGCACATAAACGATACAGAAATTTTTTATTTTTTTTTTTTTAAAGATGCAAACCACTTGACCACCAGTTCAGGAGTTCGTCTGGAAAGATTTCAATCAACCCAACTAAGGGCACAACACAAAACAGCGTCGAACCAGTCTACGCCAACTCTGCTGTGGCAATTTTGAGGCCAACAAGTCGGCCAATTGTTAACTGTTGACCACGCTAGGCTACCGAGCATGAGCGCACCAACAATTGAGGACACTTTTCAAATGAAAGTTTTTTAATATCAACGCAATTCCAGGCGGCTTGTTGATAAAGAGCAATGCGAATACATTACACAGGCAAAGTGGAAGAGAACTCGGTGAGTGATCATTGGTCGTTAGTTTGTTTGGTTAGCAGCTCACCGGTTATTAAAATAGTTCCTTAGTTAGTTTTGACAAATGTTTGTGTGTGTGTGTATGTATATGTGTATCCAGTTAGTTAGTTGGTAGTTGAGCAGTTGGCATATTGGTTGGCTAGTTTGTTGACCAGTCCAGTTAGTTGAGCACGCAGCGGTTGAAGTGTGAATTTGTTGAATATTTCAAAATGGTGCTGTTGGCCGGCGAGTCGGTTGAATGCGCACACATATGCACGTGAGAGAGCCGTTGCTACAAATTCATTTTGTTTCATGCGTATTTTTGATAAATGCGCTTTTAAGTACCAATTTAATTACGTATGTAATTATATTTGCCCAAGCATGTGTTAAACTTTATCATAAGTCAATAAAATTTTCTGCAAGCAAACATTAAAAACTCATTAAAATGGCTTAATGGTGCCAAATTAGCGCACTTTTATAGCAGCATCAAGAAGAAGAAGCATCATTAAATTATTTAAGAAAGAAGAAAATAAAGTTTTCAAACAAGCATTGGGTGGATATACCGGTTGCCAAGTGTTTTAATTACGAATATGAGAATGTAAAAAATAGGGTTGCCATCATAGCTTTTTTAAATAAATCTTTCAAAATTGTCACATAATACTTCACATTTATTTGAATACAACTAATAAAAGTAAAAATTAAAACGATCAACAGATTTGCACCAATGGAACTCGAGAACGTTTGCTGGCGATATCTATAAGACATCATTGGAAAGGCATTTGAATCTCGCCATTCTATGCCTCTATATTTGAAAGATCTTTTAAATTTGCAATGTCTCCATTCGACCCAATATCATTATTAGTATTACAATATTAGTTAAATAGTACCAATAGTACAAAAAACGACGTTACCAAAGTGGTATTTTAAAATATATAGTTTTATTTCGACTTCGCCAAAGGAAGCATAGGAAGCAGGCCAGGCTTAACAAGTGTAAACTATGAGACCGGCGATGCTAATGGTTTTGCAATGTTAGACGACTCGACTTGAAAGACGTTGAGAGAAAGAGTGAAAAATGAAGAGAGAGAGGGAGAGAAAAGTTGAACTCTTTAGAGAAAAACTCAATTTTACTACACTATGTTCTATGACAGTGGTCGGCATGAGAGAACTGCGACTATGTGAGTGAGCACGAAAGAAAAGACACCCAGTGAGAACTATGTAACTTTACACTTGGAAAATTTCTTTCATTCCCTCGTGAAACAGGCAGTTTTGTACTTCTTTATTCATCTTATATATTTTACGATTAAAAGGAATATATTGAACCCTAAAAACCTTAACTTTATTGCCTTTAAATTACCTAAACACGACATGTAATTCATAATACCAAAAAGCATTCATATTCATTAATAATTTCGCGCAAGGGCACATTTGCCTTAGCGGCCCGATTATGCCCGATGTTATTTCGTCGCTGTCTCGACAACGACTAAACGATAGAACGTAAGTGTACGTGTGATCTAAGAAGCTAGCACAATTGTCTTATGAAATTCCGACCACTGTTCTATGAGCATATCTCTCTTAGAAGACAACTTCACATCTTAGTTACTCGTGACGTCTAAGCGGATTAGTTCGCGGATGTCATTATTTGACAGATATTACCTAACCGCGAGTAGCGACTTTTAAAGGATTAGTATTCTCCGTCCACGTATTCCCAGCAATAGCTATTTATTGCAATGGTTACATAAAAAATAAAAATTAATTTCAATAACAGAATAATGTACTTAAGAAGTTCAGCTCAATATGTTTGTGTGGGACTACATTTCGAATCATCGTGATTTGAAGTCTTGTATGACATCTAAAAGTTCAGAGGTCATACCGATATATTAACCTAACATAGAAAGTGTGAGTATTTCGAACTTATTTAGAGCCCTTAACCCATATTTTAGGCTTTGGAGATAAAAGCTTATTAAACAAGAGTAAGTGCCCCATAAAATAAAAAAATTAGCACCCAGAAGCATTCACTACCATAAAAATTTGTCTGACCTCACACTAGTTCACCCCAAAAAGTAGGCAATAGTAATTTGCGGCAACGCCAACGGGTAATTTATGGTGCACTGAGACATAAATATATTTTTATACTCATTAAAAAATACAGTCTAGCTTGTAAGCTGTCTAAGTGCTCTTAAATTCATGTCTACAAAACAAACAAACACACACACTCACAGCGCTCGTTTGCCACAATCTCTCTTACTTGCCACTGTCAATTTTTAATTCCACAGCGCCTTAATGTAATCGCTTGCTGCCACAGCGCCTAGAAGCACACTTCAAGTGCAGAATATTAAAAGCACTTTAAATTTTACTAACTACTCCGAACAAAAACCGATGTACATTGTAGCTTTGTGCGTCAGTGGCATCATCAGCTCGGCTGCCAATAACAACCAAGTGCAACACTCGCCACATTCAACCACAATGTAAAAATAGAAAGTGCTTACTAGTGGCGGTAGCACATTTGGCGCTTCATTAACAAATGTCTCAACACCTTGGCCGAGCTGAGTTCCGTCACAACACAACTTTTCGCAACACATTCCACCCCCACACACGCCGACACCCTTCCTTCAACTACTATTCAAGAACTTTAGCTGCTTGCCACCAGCATCATTACCATCATCAACTATTATAATGCAATAAAAGTCAACATAAAATTCAAATATTTTCAACAGCTTTACATTGCCAAAATGTTTCAGCTTCTCAACAAGCTAAGCAGCAAGCACGCAACGGCCATTGAAGCTGGTGTGCAACTGGCATGAAACGCTGCTTCGTCAACAAACTTGAAGATATTAAAACTTTTGCCGCTTGAATGAGAAAATTACATAAATAGCAAAAGTACTACATACTCTCACACACACACACATACATGCAGCGAAATAGACATATACGAGCAAATGCAAGTAGACACCAACACCCGTACACGCGCTTAAGTTGAAAGCTCGGACAGCCTTCAACAAACTCGGTCGTATTCACCATAGACTTGAAAAATATCATTAACATTGTATACAAAAATTGTGTAAAGCCAAGCTTGTGTGTGTGTTGGTAAGTGCGCTACCCAGCAGTGCAACTGGAATATTAATCTACTGCACATACTAGTAATTCTTGGAAATATTTTAGGATGGGAAGATGCAGCGAAGAATCCACAGACTCAGCGAGCAGAGATAATTGAAAGCATAGTAGAATATAGGGAAAAAATTAATTAAATGATAGTGAAATATATGTGGCACATGGGATTCAAAGCGGCGTTAGATGAGAAATAATTACGGTAGTTCCAAACATTTTTCACATTTTCAAAGATTTTTAGACTTTAAAAGGTTAGGCCAATCTAGAGCCCTGAAAGGGCCGTAACTATGACAATTTATTCTGGAAGGAAAAAAAAGGTAATAAAGATAAATAAGACCCATTTAACCGGTTTATTATTCAGCTTTTCATAATAATGCCTTCCATATTTCCTAGCCTACTCTAAAAACTCGTAATTGTCGAAAAGTCTTCAGCAGTAGATGTACCTATGTATCAAACATTCTCCGAATTGATAAGCACAACATGTAGAGTTGTAAACAGCCTTATCCACAAGTAGGAACTTAATTAGTTGTGGTATTAGAAATTCTTAGCATAACATTCATAAAAAACAGTAGCAGAAATTTTCCTTCTGTTTACAGTTTTAAGAAACTACTCTTTTGCCTATTTTAAGGAACTTCTCTTTAGAGAACTTTTTCTCTAAGGCCACTAATTTCATGGAATAAACAATTACTGATATACTCGAAGACCAACTTGATATCTGTCAAAACATCGTATATATATAAAAACTGAGCCCTAAAAAAAACTGACGAACAGGGTTGAAGAGAATCGTATATTTACTAAAAAGATCTGAATTTGTAGCATGGAACAAATTCTAGTTTAACCCAATCGTAATACGATAACATTACAACAATGCTCCCAAAACATAAACGAAAGATTTTTAAGAGGGCTTTTGACGTATAAATATCTGCCGCCAAAATGGACACAGTTTATATAAGGTTTACATACTAAGCTTATAAAACATATCAGGGATGCTTTGAAATTTCAATATTCGTCGCCGATACAAAGTGTACTTGTTGAGCGGATATCAGCGAGCCCTTTAACTCTTTGCATCAAGATTATGATTATCAAAAAATTACTGTAAATATGTACTCTAAACAGAACTAATGACTCAAAGAATTTCCCTGGGGAAGAAAAAACTCTATATGCTGTTCATAATAATTAGAAAATTAAAACATATATCTATAAAAAATATATAAAGATAAGTACCTTCAAAATGTTCCTATCTTTTTCCGACCGAAGAGATCTACAAATTTATCATTTTCGGAATCTGATATTTCATCACACCCCTTATAATTCCCTCCTGTATTAACCTCTCATTTCATTATATTTTAAACTCTAGGTAGATCGTGTCCAATCTGTTACCCGCAGATAGTTGACACCCTGCGACCTATAAAATATTTTATTGCCAGCTTTAAAGAAAATGATATTTTTTCAGTAATTTTTCAACAGAAATTTGTTAATGAAAGCAATGACAGTTATGAAGTAGACTTCAAATCGTATGAACATTTTACGCAAATGGGCGTTTTAAGAGAAAAATAAATATTTATGACATCTGATATATATAAGGAACCGATATTCATTAATATGTATCCCTTTTTTCAAATATATCGTTCGAGATCATAAGCCTTTAGTGCTCCTTTGCTTTACTATAAAATTCAGATGATTGATTTTGATCGACTTCTTCACTAATTTTAAGATACTCCTTCTACCCAGATATGAACCTACGTCCCACTAAGAGATAGAGAGATAGATGCATTCCACAAATGCTATAAAATTTGTATACTATTATTTGCTTTGGTTTCACACCACTTACGAATTGTGATCTCTCAGAAAATAGTAGCAAGTACGTTCCTCTACCTACACACTAGTCTAACTAAACTGAAATTTTACAACACTTTTAGTAGCCAGTTTTATTTTCGCTTTTATTCCAGTAACATTCAAGACAAATGTTTGCCTCTCTGGCAACTTTTAAATATTGCGAATTTCTTACAATTTCCCTTTTGCAACTCTTCTGCTTTTTTCTTTATTGTTCAGTATCACCTAAAGTTGCTAAAGTTGCCAAACTCTGTCAATGGGTAAGCCGTGTACCGTAATCTTTTGTCAAAGTACGTTAAGTTTTCGAAGAGCACCTTTACCACCCATTGGTATGAAGCTCAATGTCAGCTAAATGCCTAATGTTAAGTATTTTCAGCACATATTTTACTTTTTTCTTCGCACAAAATCTCGCACAAGAGGTATTATATATACATGAGGAGTATATAATAGTCTATATATACATATGTACCATATTCAAGTACACTAATCAACTATGGTTTTTATGTGCGTTAAATTTGTACACTTTTTTGTTGTTTACTAATATAGAAAGTGGTATTTTTCCACTCTTCCTCTGACCTGCTCACTTATAAAAAATTTATAGAATTTTAAAGTTGTTTCTCCAACACTTTGTGCTCTTATTACATGCTAGCTGTATGTCATTGCTACTTATTGCTTTGCGTCCGGTCGTTAAGATCGCTCACGGGCGCATCGATTTTTCTGCTTCGGCTATCGGGTGTGGCAAGTAACGCACTCAAGTGATTTGAGTAATGCATGGTCATTATAGCTCCGCTGTCTTGTAAAGAAATTTTCGAGCGAAAAGAACAGGAAAATGATCTAAATGGTTTTAAGAAAGTATGTGAATACCTTACAAAAATGGTATAATCGCTTGTCATTCTATGTTTATTGCTTCATGCCAATGTATTTGATTTATACCAGTTGCTTTTATTTTTGCTACAACAGAAATTTGGTGAATAAAACCACAACTACATATTCTTTGTAAATTACCAATGAACTAAAAACTGATTACAGCAACAAAATTAATTTCTGACTTTTGACTGATGACCAATGATAGAATTGTCATTGTTGCGACAGACTTAAGACTTTGCGAGCTTAGCCCCGAAAGAAGCAGCTTAATCGAATTTAAGGTGATCGATGCATAACGCAGAAGTAATTCGATGTATCTACGGCAGTATGACATTATTGAACATGCGTTATGGAAATATAAAATTGAGAAATTCTTTATTTGCCAATCCATAGGTCTACCCATATATTCTTGCATCTCCACACATTCTCAATATTTACATATATAACCTTGAGGTTTACGAACACCTCTGGATCAAATACCCATATTAATAAATATCATAATATCATTTGAGATTGAAAAATTTCAATATATTTATAAGGAATAAGGTCATCAAATGAGAAATATTTCTGAAATGTAATTGAGTATATTTGGATTAAAAATATTTTAGTCAGAGTTGACAGCTCCGTAAAAACGAACATTAATTGTTAAAACATTTATTTTATATGGAATTGTACCATAATGGTGTTTTATGAGCACCCCGATGATTCTTTGGAATCATATCCTCACTCATACGATACCGATTCTAATGGGATATTGATGAAAGATCGTAGCATCCAACGATTACTATTTAATCTTCTCGTAAGTTCGTCGGGTGCAAAGTCAACTGAAGATGTTGTACTTGACATGTATAAATTTTTGACATTTCTGACAGTTCAGGAAGAATTATTCAGTAACACTCTGCTGATTTATTTTGAAGTTAATAAATTTTTATGCTCTCATATACTAAAATAAATTTTTCAGTCTTTGTCATTGTGGCACAAATTACAAGCAAGTTGAATTTATTGAATATAATAGTATGAAGAAATATACGTTGAATACCAAATAAAGTGATTCGTATTTAAACTAATAATACAAGTGCATTACTGTAATTCATACTTGGCGATTACCAGCTTCATAGTTTTATATACCCGTACAATACTTTAATAGATACCAAAGACAAGGTATTTGAAATTCTTTTAGCTGTAAAGATTTTATAATCGTGTTTAAACATATTCCACTAAGATAAGTACACCATATCAGGGTTGCCAGTTAGCTACGTCTGCCAAACTGAAAAAAAAATAACTCTATCAATGTCAGTACAGAAAAAGTTCTTAGGTTTTATGAAAACAAATTTTTTTTTTTATAAAAAATGCTGAAAAATCGTACTATAAGAAATTAAAGATTATTTTCAATTAATGTTAAAATATGTTAATTCATATTTTATCTTCCTAACTTCTTCTAGATATGAGTATAGTCCGCTAAACTTTTCCGAATGTAGATGAAATGCTCAAAATACCATTGAGTCTTTCAAAACTTATAGCTTAGCGGTCGAAATATAGATTCGCGCTTTGAGCTTGTCATTAAAAAGAAGTGCTTTTTACGAAACATATATTTTTTGTTGAACTAAACGAACTAAACTTTGAAATTTCATTAAAAACTCTTATAAAAGCAATGCAATATGAATCGATATTTACAGTTATGGACAGAAATGATGCTGTTATAAATATTTATTGACATTCAAATCGTAATCACCAGTGATACTAGAACAGCACAACGGAAACCACAGTGGTAATTAAAATTTTCACCGAATGTGTTTGAGGCTACAATGGTGCGTGGTAAACACAAATGAGAAGATTTCATGTATACAGATGATTACCGTTAGTATTGCAAAGTAGAACACAATATTTGAAATTTTTGATGTTCAATATTTTCTCTACTATACAAAATTTATAAAATTAGCCAATGTGTTATCTGACGATAATTTTTGATTCTTTTTGTGTCAGATAATATTAAAATCATATTTTTTAGAATTTATTTTGTACAAAAATGTTTTCGCTATTTGACAACAGACTGTTATATTTCCTATTAGGTTTTACATACTTAGACCTTTATATATAATAATTTGCCATTAGTGGTGCGTTCAAAATATAACGGGAATGTTCTTCGACTTTAATGGCATAGTGCATCATGAATTCTTGCCTCAAGGTCTAACGGTCAATAAGGAGTACTACCTACGAGTTCAACGCCGTTTACGTGAAGCAACTCAAACAAAAAAAAAACAAAACACTCGGATTTGAAGAAAAACAATTCATGACTTTTGCCCACTTTTGCTCAATTCTGCTCACACTTCGTTGCTTAATCGTGAATTCTTCGCCAAAAACAATATTGTAACGATGCCCCAGCCTCCATATTCGCTAGATATGGCTCCGTGTGACTTTTTCCTACTTCCAAAAATAAAGAGAACCTTAAAGGGCCAGGGCCGTCGTTTTACATGTATAGATGACATTTTAATCGCATCCCTGAAAATGCTAAAGGCTATCCAAAAAATCGAGTTTGAGAAGTGTTTTGACAAATTCGATTGGAAGAAGAGCTGGTATAAGTGCATAATATCGAATGGAAAGTATTTTAAAGCCGAAAACATTAATGTAGACGAATGAATAAATATTTTTTTCAAAAAACGAAAATTCCCGTTATTTTTTGAACACACCATGTACGTGCGCAATTATTGCCACTGTGTTCGCTTGCGCAAAATATAAACCACATAAAAAGTTAACTTAATTTAACACTCATATATCAACTAATTACCTAATTAAATACAATTTTGCTACACATTGACCGCTTAACCCCAACCCTTACGTATGCTTAATTAACCCCCTGATGTCGTTAACTGAAATCGTAAGTAAATAAAGCAGTAGCCGACTGAGTAAATATAGCAAACAAGTATTACCAAACGCATTTGTGGGGCGCGCATGTGAGTGACACCTCGTTAAGGTCAACTATTGTGTGAGATTATGAATTTCAATCTGTTGCTCATTTACGGCAGTCAAATTGCCTACACTTTCGTGCGCGCTCACACTCTCGTCCGCAACTAATAAGGCACTTGAGGGCCATACAAGAGTGTCATATGAAAATATTTTACACATTTTCTGCTTCATTTGGGCTCATTTCCTATACAGCAAAAGAACATAAATACAAATTCACGTAAACACACCTTTTCCAAGCATACACACAGCTACAGAAATGTATTTACACACACATAAACGTGCTAATGGTGGGAATTACGTGTCTGTGGGCCATTACAGTGTAGTTAACTGCTTGTAATCATGAATTTGTTAAGCGGTATTTTTTTACGTTTTTTTTTTACAGTTCACATTTATTTTTGACTTTTTTGTGCAGTGTAAGAGTGAAAAAAGTCTTAATAAGAATTTAGCTATACAAGATCGTAAATTTGGTAATAAATAAAAATTAGGCGTGGAACTGATTTCAAGGCGAGTTAAATATTTAGGCTGGTGTCAAGCAAACATTTGTTTAACTTACAATATAATAATACAGTTGTTTCATGACAATAGACGGAGTTGCGTTGCTTCTGTGTGTTACCAGCAGCTTGTTGGTCATATGTTCGAATACCATGCTTTCTAGATAATTACAATTTGATGAACTATAAGCAAATTTCTAGTACTTTTTCAATGAAATTCAACAAATTTTCATAAACAATTTCGAAATGTAACAACAAAATAAAGTGGTGGGCCATAAATGGCAGCAGCAGTACGGTCCAATACGCTTAAAGTGCACTCAAAAAGTGCGCGGTAAAAAATCAATTGCGTTCGTTATTTAAGAAAAAATGCCAAAAAACATCACAAGCGGCAAGAGAAATGGCATTCATGCGCGCGCTATTGAATATTTAAAATAGAGTAATTTTATGGCGCAATATTTGAATGTAAATTAGTTTTCAGTGCCAGCCAAATATTTATGAACGCAATTCCGGAAAAAATGGCAAGGCGAATAGCAAGCGTGTGAAAAATGAATAAAAAAAATCGCTTGTTTGTGTGTTTGTTATTTCATATAACAGAGGGTTTGTTTACAAAAGTGCGCATTATGAAAAATGTTCAACCTTTGCAAATATTTTAATTAAAAACATAATTAAGAAAACAACTTCTTTTTTTTTTGGTATTAAAATTTATCAGAATTGTGATTTTACCAGGCTTTAGTATCAAAAAATAGATTTGTGGGTCAAATGAATGGAAATGAGCACTGCGCCGGGCAAAGCAATTACTGCTGAATTCCATATATGCCATATGAACACCGAGCACTATAATAATCTTCAAAATGATTGTGAGTGGCAGTAAAATGAAGTCGACTGAGTCAGCTGACCCACTAAAGATAATATAACCTAACTGTTGTACCGATATGAGACAATGGATTAAATATGAATCCCATATTTTCTTCCGAAGATTTGCGAACTGAAACGAAAATTTCGAAAGGTTAAAAAAGGAGTTAGAAAAATTATGGCGTCTATGAACTGATAAAGCTGGAATGGAATTGAGCTACAATGAAAAGGTGATCGCCCATACTGAGCCTTATTCTGAAGCTTAGGAACAATAGAGACACCAATAGCCTTCGATTGTATGTTCCGATTCTACTATATTTTACAGTCATTATGGACGAAATATTAATAAGATTTCTTCTCTATAATATGTGTGTATGAATGTATAATTACATATACTGAATTAAATTCAATCAGTAAAGAATTTATGAAAGAACAAAGTAGAGAAAATATTAATACAACAAGTAGAGCAAAGCTTGTTCAATACCTACAGGAAAAGAAAAGGTATAAAAAAATACCAGGAAAAGCTTTGACTATCCATTATGAATATGATATAATGCATGCCTGTCGTTTTAAATTTGAGTTTAGTAGCTTTAGGGGATGAACTGTAGACCAAAAATAGCAATAATAAAGTATAAAGCTTTCGGTAGCTTTGAGAACCCCGAGATTACCGCTATAAAAATGCAGTGCATTATTTGGAAGCATTCCCAGAAAAGTTGTTAAATGTTACACTATCATATTCAAAAAAATATAAAGTTAAATACCAAGTAAACTTTCAGTCCAGTTCAAGCAATTTTGAACTAGTTTTCAAGCTTCATAAACTATATCAACAATTTTGTTAAATACTTTTGTTTTTTTTTTATAGTACAACAAGAACCGCTAATAAGGTAAATTAAGGTTCATAAGCATTATTCACCGTCCTCTGGTCAGCTTTTATGTAGTATCATTAACTTAATTATCTATTACTAAATCAATGAAGCCAAAATGTAGACTCGTTCAAAGTATAATCCAAAACGTACGAAAAGATTCATTGTATCAATGTTTTTAAGGGACCGATTCCATATAACAAACTGGGAAAAAACATGCTCCTTATTTACCCTGAATGTATTTAAGGGAGAAAACGTGAGCGTTGGAAGAGAGTATGTGCTCCTTACCCAGAGCCTGACTATTCTATAACATATGCCCACGTAGGCTACTTGAACTTTTTATAGAAATATATATGAAAGAAAATTATATGATCATCATATCACATTTATATCAACCTTTAAACCAAACTTATATTTGTCCGCAGTAATTTTGGGCTCCATTCTTTCAGCCTATATCCTCGACTTTCGTATTGGAAAGCAGTATTCAAATTTTGTTGTTCTTAACACGCTAGAATTGTGGGAGAAACGCAGATTACGCACTTTTGCTTTGAGATATTTAACTTTTATAACTACTCAGTACTAAAAAATTAGCAAAATAATAAAAAAATATGGCCGTTTTAAAAAGACACAAGACCTAAATAAAGCGACAATGTTTTCTTCAAGTAGGGTCCATATCTTATAACGACAATTTCAGGTATGTTCAACTAGACAGGTAGTCTGCTCAACAGCTGTTGCTGTGAAAATGTGTTGCTGAATACTTATGTATTAATAATCGTATTTATTTAGTAGCACTTAAGCTTTAAGCTAAATTAGCTATATGTAGATCCATTGTAAATTTAAGCCTTGGAAGCAATACTAAAATATATTCTCACAAAAACGATTACAAGTCGGTGCACTTTGGTGTAATATAGCATATAGTATATAAGTGGAATTCAATTTAGATGGGCAATATATTAGTTCAAAACAAATTAAACAAGCTTTCAGACATTTGGGCACATATCATATAAAATTTGAAGTCAAAAAATGATAAAATATTTTTAATAATAAAAAATAAAATATTTTAAGAAATTATTAGAAACTCTTCAAAATGTCTTCAAAATGATATTAAATTCAACGGAATGCCGCAAAGCGATACGCCTTTCTTAATATTAACAAATTTTCCACGCGCTAACTTTGAAAAATAATTTTAAAAGAAAACAACTCGCATAATTTCAAACTCACGCATCCACAAATATGTCAGCATGTATATATGATATATGTATTATATTATATAATATATATGAAACTCTCCCATACGCAGCTGCACACTTCCTTAGCCAATATGCGTTTGAAGTTAGGCACATTAAGCTTTTCAAGGAATTTCCTCCGTATGCTTTGTGAGTTATAGTTATCGTCGTTGTTGAAATGTGTGCTATGTGAGGGGCAAAGAGGAAATAACTCATACAAAAATACATATAAGCCATTTTTGTGTGAGTGAAAGCCGCTCGGAGCGATTCTGTGAAAGTTAAAAGAGTTGCTGAACGTTTCGATAAAATTTTTTTTTTTTACTTTTTATATTCTTTCATTTTTTTAAGAAACTCTTCACAGCACTCATACTAGCTGCTGCTACTACTTTAATATTGTACTCCTTCATCTTCTTTACGCAACTGAGCATAACGCCGCCGCACGCAGCTGTATTTGAGTGGCACCCACATCAACTGACACGGCGTGTACGCAACATTTATTTAAGCGTACTTTCTCTATTACAATAATATTTTTCGTTTGCTGCTCAAGAATGGCAGTTGACGCGTATGAGTGTGTAGATAGCAATGAGCATATGCAGAGAACGTTTAGAAATTATATTTTCTTCAGGCGTTGTACTTTGATTTTAGTTCGCTTTTTCGTTCCCTCAATATTTTTTTCCAAACATTTTTAATAAAAATGACACAAGTAAGTATATGAAGAACCCCTTCTATGTTGGAACATTCCTTTGGTATGTACACTCATCTGTTTATGTGTACGTACTTATGTGTACAAAAGCATTTTTGTTATTGCTGCAGCGCATAAAATCCTTTATGTTGGTAGCAAAGGAATGCACTTCAGACAGTCCTCTTGCAATAATATGCCAAGTTAAAGGAATGCTTCGAGAAATGTGTGCTAAAAATGTACTTCACAAACGTGAGCACACACATACATAAATACATTCATACATATACACATACACTCATATGTATAAATTAAATTGCACGAATAACCCAACAAGCGAAAGGGCCCGTGGAGTAGACGTATACAAATCAAAACTTAAACTAGTTAGATTGTAAAGCCATATAAAAGTGTTGAAAAAATCTAAAGGTGCGTCATGTGATATCTATGTAAAATAATATTTTTCGCCGAGTTCAAATTTAATTAGCTTGTATACACACTTGTATGAAATATTTACTGCTTCAGTTTACTTTTTGATCTACATTGCGTATACGTAACATATGCGGTACATATAACAGCTTCCATAAAATCGTTCATTTGTCTATGTTGTAGAAAGATGATTACTTTGTTTTGCTATAAAGCCCTCAATTTGTAACACTGGTGTCTCGAAAACTATTCAAAATATGCACCTACCAAATTTGTTTCATGTGAAAGATTTTACATAGGATTGGCCTTAGATGCAACACGTGAACCAAGGAACTATTATCAGATGTTCGGAATCGGTAGATTCATGAAAGTCTTAAAAAATTACTTCTAATAGTTCTGAAAAAATTGACACTTGTAAAAATGTTGAAAATATGTTCAAAAGGTTTCGCTTATACATTTCACCAAATTTTTGAAGAAGTTCGCTAAACAAATGGTCTTGCTGCAACCTGCATACAAAATAATCCAGCAAAATTTTATAATAAAGAATTCTTGAGAAATACTTTTAAAAGAATTTAAAGAAAGTTAAAGTAACAACAACAGTTCCCATTATAAGCGTATATAACTCGATTTTAAATATTTATAAAAATTTTTCATTAAGAAATATGGATGATCAATCGTTAGCGAAATGGCATTGCCAGAATCTTTTGGAAGAACAAATCAATAATTCCAAACCTACAATAATCATCTGAGTAATCAATAACCGTCTTCGGTTACGAAATCCTAAACAGAATTCACTTTAGAAATAACTTGTAAAATTTTTCAACTTTTCTCCAAATGTTGTGTGATTCAGGTTATACTTATACCTTACCAGATTGTCGTTCGAACTTCTACTCCTACTTGCAGTGACACGATGTTCTCTGAAAACATAGGGTCCCAGAAAATATTTGGTGTACAATGGGATCGAACTCACATTTAGACACAGCACTGCAGTGCACACCTAACTATATTGTGCACTACAGTCGAACGTTCAATTGATTCAAAGAAACAGTTGAGTGCAGAAGCACGACTGGTTACCCTATTTAAGTCAAACATATCTAAAACTATAATCAAGCTTGTGCAGAAACTGATAAGGTGAACTGAGAGGCTGAGGAACAAAACTATAAGAACTCAAAACGCTTTCTGATAGTTTCGTTATAGAAGCTCATCTCGATTCACCACACTTTTAGTGTGGTTTATATAACTTTTATGAGATATTCATAGCTTCTTCTATTGACATTGATAACACTGTCGTTGTTTTCACATGCCGTATTTTAAAATCGCGGAGCTCCTTAGCTGCTTTAAAAGCGGAGCTGCTTAGCGAGCAGGTATATTGCGAATTGAACAGAGCTAATAACTGGTGGATTTCTCTTTTTGTTGTAAGTGGAGATTTTTAGTTCAGTTTATTGGCTGAGGTGGTAGGTTAGGTTGGGTCCGGTAAGGTAATGAGTATGATCCTCGTGACGGCGGTCACAGGCGGACGAGTTAAGGAGTATACATTATGTTTACTTTTAATTAATACAAAAGCAACAAATTTTATTTCAGGAACTTCAATATGATATAACCTGCATATATGTCGTTTGTTGGGTAAAGCTAAACACAATCATAGTTCTATACCTCAATATATTTATATATCTACCCATAAATATGCATAGGCTTGTGTGCGTGTACATATGTGTCGTATAAATATCCGTATGCATGTACTCCTGTCCAGCATATCAAGGACATTTACTTGTCCTCTGCCATTTTCTGCAATAATGGCGTTCCTCAATTACATTAGACATGTGTGTCTCTGCATTAGTTCTATTTGTGCTGCACATGCAACTGCGCCGCTTTCACTTTACACACCATCTCCTTCTTCGCACATACCTGTCATATGTATATATACAAATATGAATATGTATATGTGTGCGTTTTACACTTGTACAGAGTATTCTTTGTAGTCGGTGAGTTGCGCTCGGAGCTAAGTGCAATTCTAGATTTGCTACTTACACAATGGACAGCTGACCAATGGCCGGTTGCTTGCATCAATTGGCAAATGCAATTGTTGGAATTGCATTGGCATGGACATCAGAAGGCATCAGTTTATATACAATTTCATACAAATACTTCGATGCAGCTCCACTGCTATTTACGTGCAAATAACAAAAATAGCAACAAGAAAAAAAAAAAAACAAAAATAACAAAAGCACTTTAGCACGAAGCAACAGCAAAGCTAATATAGCAAATATTCGCCAGGATAACTGCATCAAACAGTTGTGACTACAAGCACATCTACACATCCACACACACACACGCACACACCTATGCACATGTGACACAATTAAAGCAGAATGCAATTCCTTTGTAGTCGCATCTACGCCCCCCACACACACACACACATACACACACACACTCATACATCATTATCACACATGCAGTTGTATGCGTTCCTATTGCGGAATCGGGGTCATTTATGTGGACAATACAAAGAATGGCATGCTGGAATCTGTGCTAAATATGCGATGCTTTATCAGTGGATTTCTTCCCATTGTTAACGGCACAAAAGAAATGCTGCCGGTTATGTACATACTACACACTTACTTACATGTATGCAGAGACATATTTAAGTAGGATGAGTTGTAAGAGTACCTCATGGCATGCTGTCTTCTGCAGTAAGTAGTGAAAAGCGCAAGATATTTGCGGACAAAAGTCAACGAACAGCTCCTCCATGTGCAGGCTGAAAACAATGGGAATATCACACTTGATTATGCCAGTTGAATTCAATTTCATTCTTTTTGTAACCCCTCACTTTTGGTTGGTATTTTTGGTGACATTTCAAGTGACAATGCACTTAGATCCATTTGAAAATCTTAGTGCTCTACTTAACGGTTTAACGAATTTGAACGAACAAATATACCTATAAAGGTCAAAAATTGGTTATTTCTACATTAGGCTGCAAGTACTGTAGAATTTTTACTGTAGGGGAAAATCAATAAATAAATGAAATATAAATATGCTATTGTAACAAAGGCCATACTTAAGATATTAGTGTATATATTTATAATAATAGATAATAGAAATAATTAAAATATAATGGTATATAATAAATATATATATATATACTAAGAAGCATTTTGGGCATCGAAAAACAGGCGGTAAGAAGTGAATTATTTTTTAATTTTATTTTCATAGCGTACATTCCTTGATGAGTCCTATGTTTCCTCGAAAAGAATATAACTATGGAAATGGGCGACTCCTTGATAATTGGTTACTCTAATTATAACTGGCAAGTGTTCTTTCTAGGTGCATTGGTTAATTTCATGTATGGGAATGTTGATAAGAGAACTCCAAGAAAATTCCTGCAAACATTAGTAACAATTTTCTAATAAATTATCTTCCATGAGACTGAGGGAAGATTTTTCATCTCGCCCATATGAAAGAAGAGCTTTCAAAGGCTTAATGGCCTTACATTTCACCGAATATAGCCTCATCTCTGCATTCTGCCTTATCCAGCACTCATGCCCTAGCGAATAATTCGATTTTAATGAGTTAAAGGATTTTACTAGCCAACATTAAGTCTACCTTAAGGCACTTCGGATAAAGCCCTCCTGGGGATATACTGAACACTGCAGTGCGACTTTGTTAAGACTATTAAAGTAACGCAAAGCTTAAGGCAAAGCGCACTATTGCCACTTGGCTTAGAAAGCTGACGGACTTTACAGATAAACCGAAAGTCATGAATGTCGAAAATAGCGAATATTTGAGAAAGATAAAAAAAAAAAGTAAAAGGACGTTCTGTAAGGAAGTAATAAAAATTCTAACAGAAGTACTCAGGAAATGTTTTAAACCCATGATGAATTTATATTAGCAGAAGAAAGTATATCTGCTTACTGACATCTTTCTCACCTATATTTAATTGAAGTTCAGGAGACAGGTCTGAAAATATATATGAGTATGATCAACCCGAATACTGGATCCCTAACCAAGGCGATGCTCGGTTCAATGAGTCAAAACTGAAAAAGTACAAATAGTAATAGCAAATAGTAATAGACGATACAGGAGCCACATTTTGAAGTAGGTCTACACATCATCGAGAAAGAGCTCCGGAGTGAAAAAAGTTAAAAGAAATCGGTACTAAATACAAAGATCTGGACTTAAGCAAGCGAAGCTATTTCTGGGAGTATACATCCTGAAAATGTTGGCCATTGGGTAGTGAAAAACTATGAGTTCATCGACTTTGCGGAGCAACACCTCAGAATCTAGATAAATAAGAAGCAGAATCATCGGAATGACGCACGCGCAAAGGGACCTCCTCACTTCCATTACTTGAGGTAACAACCCCCCACTTTCTTTCTTAACCAGTTGGAACGAGTCAGGGAGGGCACTATTGACCAAAGGTAGTAGTGCATAGCTCTACTACTACATATATATCTATCTATTTATTTTATAGGCGGCTAAATAAAGGTAAAACTACAGTTGCCTATGGAATAACGCCTGAGTTATCAATCACGATGGTGCAAAGTGGAAAAAAGGGATCGGTACTGATACTTTACGTAATATAGACCGGTGAGACAAATGCCTCTGTTTTAAACTGAAACAAATGGAACAGCTGAGTAAGTATTCAAACTAACAAAACTGGTTGGTATCAAAGGGGGAGAGTAGCACGCTCCACGAGAGGCAGACAGATCAGTTCGAGGAAGACTTGGTTTTACTCGGCGCTTAGAATTAGTGCTAGCTTATGTAGTGATGAGAACATAGGGGCGCTTTATTAAACTCGAAATTCCACACTAATTAAACTAATGGTCAGTATTATAGTAGTTAAGGTTAATTAAATCCACATTCCATGCGAAAAATTAAATTCATTTTCCTTCACATAAATTACTAACTAAATAATTCACGAATACGCCTGTAGATATTGTGGCTTACATACGCTTAATTCACGTAGAAGGCCACATGCATGCAAGCGTCGCTAAAGCACAATAATCTTAAGCCTGTTTTATGGTTTCCGCGGCACGGCTAACGAATATTCCCCCAGAAAATATACTGCTTTGTACAATTATTCCACAATTAAATTCTGGTAGCGTCGCAATATAGCTACCACTTTTATTTTTGCTGCAAGTTTTCTTTATCATTTTCATTTCACTATTATTTTATTTTTTTGTTCAAAATGCCTGTCACAATTAAAGCACTAATTACATGCACAAACTTCCGAGTGTACGTTTCCACAGATTCAAGGATACGAAGAAGACGAGTGCTCGGCTTGGTTTGACTTAATTTCCACAAGCTCTGCGTTGCCGTGCTGGAGCTATTCTTTTTCTGCGTTTTCTCCTTTCTTGATATCAGCTCTTCATGTAGTCTCTATTTTTTTTTTTCATTTTTTTTGTTTTTGAAGACTATGAAAGAAAATATTCCAGTTATCATGCTAACTACCAACTAAAGTATTCTTACAACTAAGGCATGGTGGCAGCGGCACGGTGAAGCGCAGCGCGAAGGTTGAAGTAGATCCAATAATAAAAGTGGAAGTGGCAGCAAAAGCAAGAGTAGAGACTGAGGCAAAAGCGGAGGCAGCAGAAAATGTGTGTTAATGCAATTGTCGTTGCGATAGCCGAGCATATCCGCCGGCAGTGATGCACGTTGAAAAAATAGTAGCTGCAATTGTTGCAAAGAGAGTGGTGCCACTGAGTGCAGTTAAAGCCGTGCGAGCGGGCGACGGAGTGCCGTAGTCGTATTGCAATAAATGAAGGAAGTGCACGCAAGTTGCATGGCAACGTGCCGTGGCAATGTGCGAACGTGGCAACGTGTACGAGGACAATCTGCTGTCAATGTGTGGCAGCAACGCAGAGCCGCAACTAAGCAGCAACAAGAGCGTACGACCAAAAAAAAGGAAGTGAAAGAAAATGTGGAATATGATAGAGCGAGACTCAGTCACAAATTTATATATATATACATATATACATATATATATATATATATATGTCTGTATATGTTATACTTGTTTATGTGTGTCTATGTCTACCGCGTGCGTGCGAGATAGAGTGACAAAGCGTGGGCGTGTGTGTGTGTAATCGCTTGCGTTTATCCAAGTATTACTCAATGCATAATACTTACTTAAAACTATCCACTATATAGGTAAATACATGTGTATGTATGTATGTATGTGCCCTTGCTTCGACTGTCATGAACTCATGGGCAGACGCAAGAGACATTGTTCAAGATAGGAAAGGGGATTGCATACATACATCCATGCACATTTTTCGTACTGAAAAGAAGAAAGTAGCTGCGCAAAATTAAATTCAGAAATTTTCTTACGTAGTTAAAAGCTTTGCTAAATTATGACGACGCTCGTAGTTTTAAGCGACCACAATTAGACAAATGAAGCAGCGGAAATTTTAATGAAATCAGTCTAAATTGCAAAACTCGTAAGCTTAAATAGGAAAGTATCTCAAAAGTGACTACAGAATGTTCTTAACCCGGCGATAATCACACTGGGTCGTACAGACCTGCAAATCAAATTCATGGTTTATGTGCGTATTGCAAAACATTTATGAAAGGGCTAAGGGAAACTAGAAAAACGGAAATAATTGTGCTTAAACATTTAACACCGAACCACATAATTTCTAAAATAACATGTTTATGTAATGCCTTTAAAATATCTTTGTAACAATTTGTATATTCGGCATTAATTCAACCAGGAGGTGAAAATCATTTTTTTAGGTATGCGAGAGTCAGACCAAGGTCTAGACCGATTTCATTATTATTTCACGCTAAAACACATTATGCTCCACTTAATTTCGTACAAATACCACACATATTGACCGATATATTCATTTCAAAGTCAACCGAAAAGTACCTTATTTTGTATTTTCGGAAAAAATTTCACTTAATTTTGTTAAGATATCTTACAACTTGGCCGATATATACGTTATAAAGTCAATCTTAAATTCGATAGTCATTATATTAGGAATATTGTTGTTAGGGGAAGTAATGAACCGATTTTTATCTATTTTTAGCTCCAGGCCACCAGATTGACCGACATTTTCACTATAAAGTCAGTCATAGGCGCTGAAGTTTTCGTACTTACAAATTGTTTTTGTTTTTTTACTAAATTTAGTTCAAATTGATCGAGTGATCGCTGAGATGTGACATTTTAGTTGGAATTACCACGCCCATTGGCCATTTTTATACCAATTAACAAGTGTTATCGCATTTCTATACCAAATTGCACTTAAGTAGAGGTCTAAGCGTCGAGTACGTCACAAACTTATAAAAACAATGAAGAAGCAAATATACCTTTTAACTTCTCTAATGAGCCTGACTTCGTGTAGTAGGTCTTCGTAAGTATATAACGTATTTTTTTTTTTTTTCAAAAGGATTACTTTCAATCAGAGCTGCTTAGAAGAGGCAGTACCTAAAAACATACACATCGCTAGAAAAATTAAAGGTAAAGAAATAATATTTCTCAGAAAGACTTTAGAGATGGAAAGAAAATTAAACATAAGTGTATTATATATAAAAGGAGTTAGTTAGTAGGGCCAATGTTAGTATTATTAATTTATGTTTCTTTTTAAGAAATGTCACGTGACTTTTTGAAATCAACTCGTATATTTTTTAAATTAATTTGCTTTGAAATTATGTACATATATCAGAAATTGTTGACTGCTGAGATTGGTCAAAAAATTAGAGAACTCAATAGGTAGCGGTTGTTAAATGCTTGAAAAATTATTGAGAAATTAAGTATTTGAAATACAATTCTGAAATATTCTTCCATTCACTTCTCATCGCTCATTATTATAAAACTCAGACCGTCATGTGAAGAAGAATTTCATCTTTTTGGCTCAAATCAATCAAGCTACTTTTATATGACATTTGCGGCTTAATTGGTGGCCCAGCAGAGTTCCACCACCTCCCATTTAGTATCGGTAGCAGTCAAATAATCTAACTCTTTGATATCTGAGGTTTTTTGTTTGCCGTAGCTGATGTGAATTTGCTGATTATTATATTCTCGCAACATGTTGTTACAGGGTATATTAGTTTTTTTCACCTAACAGTTGTTTGTACAACCTAGAACTAAATGAGTTAAATATATATATACATATATATATAAATGATCAGGATGAAAAGATGAGTTGAAATCCGAGTGACCGTCCTTCCGCCCGCCCATGCAAGGGATAACTTGAGTAAAAATTAACTTGGTACACGTGTTCTTTGTCACCGTAAGACGGTTCGTATTGTAGATAGGCGTAATTGGACATCTGCCACGCCCACAAAACGCCATTAATCGAAAACAGATAATGTGCTATAACTAAGCAGAAAATTAAAATATAAATTTCTTATTTGGTATAACAGATCCTAGTAGGGCGGGTATCTGTGAGCAAAAATTTTTGTATAAGTGGGTATGGCCCTGCCTCCCAATAGGTTTAATATATATATCTCAGAAACGCTTAAAGCTATATCAATCTAACTTGCTCTGAGTAAGTTTTTCTAGGATATCTTCATACTCTGAGAAAATGGGTGAAATCGGATAATCAACACACCCACCTCCCACACAAAAGTTATGTTGAAAACTACTAAAAGTGGGATAACATTAAATTTTGCAGAAAATATGATATGGAAGGGTGGCAAAGGAATCCGTGTAAATCTTTTGCGATGGGCGTGGCAGCGCCCACTTTTGGAGGAAATCCCATTTCTCAAGGACCCATTAACCGATTTCAACCAAATTTGGTATATGACACTATATTTGCATTCTTATATCACATTGCGAAAATGGACGAAATAGAATGAAAACCTTTACCTAAAATGCCCGATATAAGAATTCCAGACTTTCCACCTAACTTTAAACCATTTATGTTAGTGTGATATGTTTGTGTGAATGTGTGATAATTTAATGAAATTAGGTGGGTATGTTTTCTTAAACACAATGTGATTTCACGCTAAATATGAAGGAAACCGGTCTACACTGTGGTTTAAGCCCCATGTTCCTAACATAAGGAAACATAACATAACATAAGGAAACAAAGACTGGTTGCCTTTCTCCTCATCTATCATCTATCTAATATTTTAAACCATTTTGGTTATGTTTATATCGCATATATCACTTTGAGTTAATTTGGTAGATTTTAATATAAATATCTCTAACACGAAGCAAAATATAGCAACGAAAGTACATGAGTCTATGACATGTAATATAAGATGCCAAATAGATACCAAATATGATTGCAATCCATTGACACTTTTGTCGGATAATGAATGTTGAATTCTTCCGCAACATTTTTTGATATAAAGTTATGCCAGCACCTGAAAGCATTTCCCCGCTTCTGATCCTTGCATATTGCGACAGTATAAAATGTTCAGCTACACCCGAACTTAGACCTTTCTTACTTGTTTATATTAAAGTTGAAATCGGAAGTAGAATCCGGTGTATCATTTAGATTTTAGAAATCCAAGCAAGTTACACCTGAACTTAGCCCTTTCTTACTTGTTTATATTAAAGTTGAAATCGGAAGTAGAATCCGGTGTATCATTTAGATTTTAGAAATCCAAGCAAGCTCTCCATTCATTTTTTCATGAAGAAAACAGTGACAACGGTGGGCAATGAGTCTCAAAAGATAGATGATGAGAAGATTATAGATGAGAAGATTTATAACTGGAAAACCTACTAGCAATTAAGGTCAACATCCAATGGCCGCTAAAGATTGATCTGGTCTTGGAAACAACAGCATCATATATCCTCCTTTTTAGTAGTCATTGTTCCTCATATGCCTTTCATGAAAAAACTTTTATCACCAAACAATATTCTTCAAACAATATATTTTGTACCAAATAATTTGAAAAAGGCGACGTATGTCAACTATATAAATGTAATCGATTGAAACACAATTATTTCGATATTTTATCGCCTTATTTTCTATACTGCTGAAAGACCGTTATGTTAAAATGTATATACACAAATTTTGTACTTGGATTTGTGATTTTCAATTGCACCCTTGGTCACTGATTTTACACGTGTGACAATAGAAACGAGATTTAAAACGCCCTTATGGCCGAACGCCAAGCAAATCGCAACACTCGCAACTACAAATTACAGAACAAGTCGTTAGCTCTGAATATTTCTTATTCATAATGTGAGAAGGAGAAACAAAATAATGTTAAAGAGCAATTTTGCATAAATCATATGCTGAGTCGCGTCTTGACTGGTCGTCGTCGAAGAAAAGAAAAGAAAAACAATTCTTCCGTTGTAAACTAAACGCAGCATTTATGTACAATAACAACAACGTTAACACGAATGAAAGAGAAATGTGAATATCAACACTTTACAACAAAATTTGAGTAACTTGCTTTCAACCCAAGGTAAACATATTCATAGACAGCAACAAGTAATATATACCAAGAAACCAACTGCTGTAATGAAGAATAAAGCGCCGCGAAAGATTTAGGTTATTAGCGTACAATTAACCCTATTTGGCTATATGTCAGAAGAATTTAGTTTAAAAAGGTGAACAACGATTTTCACCACGATGGGCCCGACCCTTTTTGTCATATCTGAGAGACTCCTTGGTCTAAAACTCGAAAGCAAGTCAAAATTTTTAGGCAGAGTAGTAGAGGACGACTCTTACTCAATTCTGCTTTAGCATATACCCAATGAATATTGTTTAAAATTTATATAGTGGGATAATTCTAATATCATATCTCTTCATCTCGCAATATGCCAAGTCGGAATTCTCGTTATCTTTCATCTCTTGAGGGAAAATTAAACTTTCTTTCAAGTAACACGGTACACTGTGCCGAGGTGCAGTTTGGAAATATATCTCGCAAAATAGAGTTTAATAAAAAATAATTGACCGTGGATTTTTCAAGACTTGTAGGTTAAGTAGTAGGTAAAAAAAAAATTATCTTACTAGCGACTATACCAATATGATTAGTAGTAGGGTTCGGGTCCAAGCACAATATGCTAAGGTTGTATCCTCGATTCATAACACAATCACAACAGTCGAGTTGCACCCGGCACATTTTATAAACTCTTGAGACAGCATGTTGTAACAAAGTGTAATTTTAGTGTTTTCCTGATTACAACCCAAGCCGCCGACAACAATGCGAAAACGTACACAATAAAGCTCGGAAAAGAAAATAAGGGGACACAGTGCTGACACTTGCACACCAATATGTATCCAAACACATATACATTTTTACATACACACATAGGGATAAATATGAACGCAAGAGTTGTGCTCAAGAAAGCGTTGAGTAAAGAAAAAAAAGCAACAGTAAGTAGTAGATGAAAATGTAAAATTCTTTGTTGTTATTTACACAGGCACTTTCATCAGTATGAAGCAATAAACAAGCTAAGAAAGCTTAATACGAAAGAATTTTAAAGGTCTGTAGAAAAATTAAAAGCGACGACTATACAAAAGGGAAAGAAAACTGTACTCCATGCCTGTAAGTATATAATTCTTTTGTAATAGGAGTAATTGAGAGAAAAAATTATGAGTTCACTAGAGAAACTTCTTTAAAGATGGGAAAGGTAGAAACATAAAATGAAGAATATAATAATAACAGCTCTTGTTGCTGATTCGGTAATGCTTCTTATATATTTTCTTTCTGTATTGATGTATTGGTTGAATGGTTCCAGAAACCTACCCAGAAAGTTTCTTTTTTCATTTTTCGTGACTATTAAGCGACGATTAATGTTAGAGACAGAAGTTTTACAACTTTGTCTTTTACTATACCTGGAACTCGGGGCATCAAGAATCAGCGAGTCAATGTCAAACATTCAACATTCTCAACTCGAGCAACCAGGAATAATAAAGTGATCTTTAATAAAAACATTTCCTTTTCATTTTATGAGAACCGGCATGAATGGGCGTAGATGAAAAAAAGGGGGTAATACTGGACACTGTCCAAAAGACATACATGCTGTAAGGCTAAAAATCTTGTCAGATACAAATTGCCGAAGTTGTATGAAGGAAGGCGAGATGAAAATATCTAGACAATTTCCTCTCCACTGTTCCACTCCACTGTTCCACTCCCCCAAGTGGGATTCTTCATAACTCTTGTAGCAAAGATCACCCCTTAACTTAACCTAATCGATATGATAAAGCCGAATTTTTATGTTACCGCACGCTTTATAGTTATGAATGTTTAATATATATGGGTGACATATATAAGTGACAACTGGTTCCAGGAGAATCCTGAATGTCTAGTAGTAATATGGAAGAAACTCTAATCGCTTTTCTTCTTAGCTTTTAAATGTTGGATAGGAGATCCGTGATTGGACGAATGGAAAAATTTGGTAAATTCCATAGTTGACTCCTCTTGAAAAAATCCTAACATATTATAAGGTAATTGACGAAAACGGATAAGAACCAACACTCCGCATACTCGAAGTCTGATTACTGACTAACAAACCGCTTAAAATTTGTAAGAATCCTTTTACATGGGATAACATCTACAGTTACAACACAAAGAGAGAAGTTCGGGTAAACATATAGAAAAATATCATTATATGAATGGATCAATACTTTTCAATACCATAAAAATTACTTCAGTTTATATTAAAAATTTGCTCTCTGCCCATATTTAAGTACCCAATTCCAAGATAACCGTTTGCATGCGATAAGAAAATTAAACTTTGGCAAATAAATCTTTCAGAAATCAATTTAAATACCGCCACACCTCCACTCGCACCATGCACACCATATTGAAGTCAAGATTACCGTCAAAATTTCGCATCACAAATTCCAGCCACTTTAGTGTAGTCTCACTGCTGTTTATAGCCATTCTTGTAGCAGCTTAACGGCATTTTTACCCTCCTTTGCTTACTGCCTTTTCCTCAGTGCCTCCCTCACATTGCTACCGTCGTGTATATTGCATGATTTTTATGTGACCGTAAATATCTTGTCTGAATTTATATGCAACTCACAATTCACGACGTTCAGATGTGTCATTTAGTGCTGTCGTATTCACTCATACGAGCATGTACGAGCACAAGTATGAGCATATACTCAAGGAATTGTCCGCATTAATCAAAGCAAATGCGCGTGCTAGCCATTGCTGCCGGGTCCGTTGCCATACGCTTGCGAGGCGTTCGGCAATGTTGCGTTTGGGGCAAGAAATGTCTGTACTTGTATGCACACTAGTCATGTTCACTGCCATGTTATGTGATAATTCTTGTATTTTTCAAGTGTTGAAATATTCATTACTTATAAGCGCAAACATTTATGTTCATACAAAATATACGAGGTCGGTCCGACTTAGCCTCACTACCGTTTAGTACATACTCTTAGACGATTACTGTTAACACTTCAGCCGGATCGAACTCATCGGAAACGACTACCGGTGTCGTAACGAAAGTGAACACCAGAGAAGAGAGACGAGAGACGAGAAAGGCGAAGACTGTCCTATCGGCCGGAATGATAATGGCCACCAGCTTCTGAGATTCACAAGTTGTGATCTACATAGACTACCTGAAAAAAGACAAAAAGGTAACACGATTGTACTCTGTCGAATTATTGGGCCAATTCGAGGCCAGATTGGAGGAAATCGACCACATTGGCCCAAAAACATGATTTTTCCACCATAACAAGACATCGGCTTATACCTTCGCCGTCGTCACGACCAAATTGATCGAACTAGGCTATGAACCAGCTCCGCCAGACTTCTTTTTGTGAAGAAGAGTAATGAGTAGCTTATCGCCGCTACGTATTCATACAATGCAGGCCTCAAGGAAACATATTTTTCAGACGGATTAAAGGCATTAGGGAATCCCTGGGTAATGTTTATCGAGCTAAAAATTTACATATTTCAAAATTTACGCTTTTCTTCTAGAGTCTCGCTAGTCTAGATAATTATTGAACTACCCTCGTACATATATGTATATATGTTTATATATGTAGGTACAGGTGCGCTCACAGGCATATGTCTTTCAGCATAAAGTTTTTATGGATGCTGACGCACAAAAGCGCTTTAAAATCTTTAAACGAAAAACAAAAAACATGGAAGTAAACGTGCGCATAGCTAAATGCATTTATGCTTATGCTGAGCTTGTATACATATATATACATATTCAAGTAGATATAGGTTTTTGCTTACACAGTCATAAATATATATTTTAAAGATTTATATGTGCTGTATGCACAGAGAATTAAGGCAGAAAGCACGGAAATCCAATGCGCCACTCGAGTACCCACAAAGCTATGCGCTCAACGCCCAACCAGAAATATCTACATAAGTGCATATTTGAATGTGGCACACATACACAAACACACCTACTTACTACTATATATATTCATATAATATCCATATTTATGCTTGTATGTGCGCCTTTAAGCTGTCTGGTGCTTAACAAAAGTTCATTCTTGACATTTTCACTTAGTTATGTAAATATGTAAGTGTATGCCTGAATTTATACCTGGATTTCTACTCATGTATGTTTAAATACATACACACGTACACATTTACTTAGCACATATGACACTTATGCGCGTATGCCGTGAGAAGTGTATATATTACGGTAATACGGTTAAATCCTTAAAATAAGGGGGACTTCTTCGTCTGTTTTGTTTGTATTTGGAAAACCTATTATTTTAAGTATAAGTTTGTTATTGTTCAATATTATTGTAGATATTTCTGCAAATCTCAGTTAAAATTTCATTTGAAATACTGTGTGATTTTTGCGTTTAAATCAAGAGAGAAATAATGAAAATTCAATGACCTCATTTAGTTTCAAATTACATATGTACATATTTCGTACGAAAGTAATGTAATATATGTATGTCTACGAAATATTATTATTGTAAATTCCCACACTGTAACTATACATATATGCAACACCTTTAATAAACCACTTTTATAAATCGAGAAAACTGAACAAATCAATTTTATTTATTAGATTTTAGTTTCACATTTCACATTTTCATATAAATGTAAGTTATACGAACGGTTCAAAATCGTGCATAACTGTGATTATAATCCATGTAATATTCAATACTCAAAATATTCAGCATTGCGTAGAGAGCAAAGATATATCGGCTATATCTAAACTTTTTGAAGCGATTATCACATATCAATTAACTCCTACGATACACGAAAAAATTTGCTTCAATTTGTGAACCATATATCAATGGAAACAGATCTTAGGGAAAAAAGCATAATGTTACAGACCTTATGATTGAATTGAAAGAGTAAATCAATCAATTCTCGCCCAAAACTTGATTTTCTTTGTTTTAAACCAAAATTTCTTCTATGGTTATTTTTATATCTCCATGTTCTAAGCCGCTTATTCCTAATATAATTATTTCCTTTTCTCTGGTTCACTTTTTCCTCATGTATCTAATATATTTATTAAACCACTTTGGTTGAGTTTATATCGCCCATATCTTATTTCAGTTAATTTGGTAGATTTTAATATAAATATCTCTAACATGAAGCAAAATATAGCAACGGAAGTATATGAGTCTATGGCCTGTAATATAAGTTAATAAGATACCAAATATGATTACAATCCATTGACAATTTCTTCGAATAATGAATGTTGAATTCTTCCGCAACATTTTTTGATATAAAGTTATGCCAGCACCTGAAAGCATTTCCCTGCCTCTGATCCTTGCACAATTCGAGAGTATAAAATGTTCGGTTACAACCGAACTTAGCCCTTTCTTACTTGTTTTTGATTTCTTGCAATGATGGTGTATAGTGTGATGCAAAAAAAAAAATAACAACTAGAGGGCGCTTCGATCGTGTTATTTAAAACAACTATTATTATTACTTTTCAAGACCTGTATTTATATTTAAATAAGCTCACAAATAGAGTAAACAAATCATCCGTCTCAGGCGGAAAATTCTCTTCAAGGCCCACCATAATAACATATGTATATTACCAAATTATAAAATATTTATTGCCTCAAAGATAAGCGAACATTTGTACCAATTAGACAAGTAAATTATATGCTAATTGTATCAACTTCTTCAGGTGAAACTTCGACGTTGTTAAGTTGCAATCCGAACCGGCTGTGATCATTTAAAATTAAATATTCCACGCAACTGCGCCCATTCACTAGCATACTTTGCGTGGAAATCGCCGCCAAAGCAACACTTAAATTTAATATCAGCACGAAATTTTGTACTTATCGTCGTTATGACACCTTGGCCGGTCATGATAGTGCGAAGCAATGCCACACGCAATCTGCCATTTCCCTTAATAAACAGGTGCCCGTGTACGGCGGCTAGCAGAAATGGCAGTCAGCCGGTACACGGTTAGCCACTAATGGCCATTCAGACCTACAGCCGCACCGTGTGTAACCGGCTTGCCACCTGCCAACGCAACGCATCACGCGCCATCGACTAACTAATGCTAATGGATGTTGGGCGCCATGGCGTTGGGCAAACTTTTCGCCGAACAAAAAACGATTGAAAAACTTTACGAAATTCTTACAAAAAATTATGAGCGCCATAAAAGAATTGAAAGGAGTAAAGATGATATTTTTAATAGCGCGCGTAAATGCACATGCACTTGCTGTAACAAGTATATACACATACAAATACATATAGAACCTTATGTAAGTAAGTACATATGTATGGACTTGTAAATGGCAATACATCTTCTCGAATGAAAAAACATTAAATTTAATCAGAAAATTGTTTTAAACTTACCATGCGCATCTTTGTTGGTTGACGAGCCGCCAGCCAGGCCACCAATGCCACCGCTACCACCGCCACCGCCGGATGCATGCAACAACAGACTGTTGGACGAATGCAACCGTGCTGCCACAAATGTCGCGCGCAACGTCACCAATGTGAATGCAATAAAAATCTTCCACATTGTTAACATTATCATTACACTTTGATGACAATTTTTTCCACTGGCCACAGTAATGAATCCAATCACAACAACACCAGCCTCGATGAGCTGAAGGCCAATAGGCAGTCGGACTACCGGAGCGACAGGAAGTGCGATAAAGCGCGTTGCAGACAAATCCAGCAAGCGGAGGCCCACTCAACTTTATCGAGAAAGACAGTAAGCGTAGTCTTGTTTTCACTTTTCGCAATAATTATCTTTTATGGCATTCGGTAGTTTTGTTGTTAATCTGCTGGTTTTTTTTTTTATCGCTAAACGGTGCTAGTTTCCACGTTCTGTAAAAACAAAAAAAAAAAAAAAAAACGAGAAAAAATTTACGTTTAGTTAAGTCTATTATAGATATAATTAAAATTCATAATTAATTTTAATTGTTCGTAAGATTACTTTTAGCGCCCCCCCCACTTCTCACCATTTAAAAAACAATTTAGTAATGCAACTTTTGCCAACAAAACTCATTTATGTCCTATATAAAGCAAAAATATGGTCGATCGAAATATCTACAAGAAAAAGAATGTGGTGTGAGGTGGTTTGGGAGCATTATGAATACACGATAGCAGAGGAATGAAGAGCTTCTGAAACAAGAGCTTTAGAATAATATCGACAATGAGTTGAACCTTGCGTGCTGTCCAAAAGTCAAACCATTTGATCACGAGAAGCAGGTATTAATCACACTGAATATTGCAAAAAGGCAAAAATCTTGTTAATTTAAAAGTAGACTTGTGCGATAGCGTCTCTGGGGTGGAAGAACATGAAGTTCAACAACTTGCAGCTGCTTTTAATATCGTAACTATCGTGGTTTTAAGTGATGAGTAAAAAAAAAAGTTAACTTTTAAAGCTTGCTGCAATAGAGTCGGGCAAACACAGCCTCTACATCGCCTTACTTGAGCTGTGCATAAATAATATGCAATGCTATATAGCTGGTCACCAAATCCAGGAGGCCACTACAAATTTGGCTATGAGACTTGCCTATGGATAGAAAATTTATGCACGGATGGGGATAACGGATCTGGGTTAGCTGCCTATGCAGAATAATATCAAAATAGTTATTCAGAATGGTCTCTAAGCTCCGTCCTTCCATTAAAGCGTGTACCATGATAGCAATCTCAAGTGAGTGGCGACCACAGGCTTATATACATCAAAGGAAATTAAGTGTTGATTTATCACATTTTGATGGTAAAGAGTAGGTACTCAATTAAGAACCATTCCAAACAAGGGTTTCCTTACTCTTCTCAGCAGACCAATAGTTCGGGCATTAGAAGCCCGATTTCAAACACAAAACAGGTTTTTTTGATGTACTTAGGATGTCCTTATAAGACATAAAATATGCCAAACACATTTTTAGCTCTTGGGCATATTGACCAAGGAGTATGTTGATCTTAGCATAGAAAATCGTACCACTTAACGGTTGTACGATCATATAGCGATTGCGCGCAAAGGACCAGAGGAAAAAAGATGTTCAGGCTATGCAATCACGAAAATACAGATGATGTAAAAATAACGGGATCAGCAAACTAAAGAAACATGCTACGACGCCTGGCCCGAAATTACCAAAATTTTAAGGCGATAGGAATACTAAGAGGAGTAGAGTAAAAAATAATAATATTAATCGGATATCGGATATCGGAACAAAACAACCACTATGATATTCAAGAGGAGACACTATTTCAAAATATGTCATAACCTCAAATATTTAGGCGAGTTCACATAAATGGATTCCGTTACTATAATTGAGCCAAAATTGTCAAAAATATTCGGTTCATGCAACATTTGATGCGGTTCGTACAACCAGCGACTGCAAAAGTAATAGTTCTTCAAGTGGAACAAGACTTGGGTTAACTTAGTCTTTCTAGTTAATTGTATCCCTAGGCAATGGGAAAATATTATAAAAAACACCTAAAGGTGTTTTCGTTTTTGGTACCGCCAACTTTAAAAAGTTATTGGAGTTGTGTTTTATAATATTCAACGAAAATCTGAAGAGCACATGGTTCCAAAAAAGTATTGGTTGGAACCTTTGGGATACGAATTTAAAACTTTTTGTTAGAGCCCAACGTTAGAGTTAAGAGTTAAGTTGAGTTTCTTAAAAATATTCAAAAACTCTCACATAAATGCTAACACTAAACCAATATATTAGATCTAGTAAAAATAAATCCATAATTTTTCAATGAGAATTTTCCTCATGAGTAATGAGAAAATTTCCATATTTCAAGGTTTTTCTTCGATAAAGGCGAAAACGTGTGCCAGACTGAAGCTGAAAATGTGAATAGCCTTTATGGACCTGATACTTTCAATTGCGCGCAATTTTGGTTTTGTCGATTCCATTCCGGTAATTTTGATGAATGTTTTTTTTGAATTGTCGAAAATATCAATAAAATAATTAAAATGGTCGAGTCCGATCGTTATGGTGAGCTAAATATTGCACAAACAACCGTTTGGAACCATTTAAATAAGGCTTGATACTAAAAGAAGCGCGATGTATGGGTGATACATGAGTTAACGCAAAAAACCCCATGGACAAACTTACTATCAGGGAATCGCTGCTGAATCACAACGAAATCGATCAATTTCTGATGGTTTTTGGATGGTTTTTTGCCAATAGGGACGAAAGTTTCTATTTAAGTACCATTATTAAATTAGCCTCAAAATGACAACAAGTTATCGAACAAAGCGGTGCATATTTGACCTAAATCGTATCTTTACTTTACTTTTAACTATGCTAAATGAAACTTTCAATTGAATGGAATAATAATGGATTTCTTTTTATTAAACTTTATACATTATATTTAAGACATCAAAATCATTGAAATACTATCCCTTATATGTAGTTAATACAAATTTTAATGAAACATAATTTTCGCAATTGATATATGTATATACACAAATGAATATTTTCCTTTCACTCTATCTTTATTAAATACATAAATATATAAGCGCAAGTTATCAGTGTTCATAGATAATTTATGAAAAATATATCAGCATAAAAGAAACCTAAATTTTCGGTAAAGCAAACGTTTAACAAAGTAACGAAAAATAAACACGAAAGAAGATGACCCAGAAAATATTACTGCAAAAATAAAGCTAGAAAATTCGTGCAAAATAGTCTCATCTAAATAATGTTAGCACAGTTCAAAGGTTCTCTTGTAACGAGGCAGGAAAAAATTAATATCGTTTGAATAAAAAACACCAGAGAATTGAAAATATAGAGCCGAACTTCTATTCCTTTTTTTTTCAATTCATCTATTTCTACAATTTTTTCCTCGTCAGCCCATAATAATGATGCCATAATTGTGGTGGGAATAGCCACAACGCAACTACCAGAACCTATAAAACACGCACACACACTCACAGCCACGCATTACGTACAAACGAAGAAAATCCAACGAAGTCTTAGCTGAGCTGATAAGCGTTCAAACAGCGGCAAACAAGCGATTGAAAAGAGAGGAAAGTTTACAACAAAAAATATGCAGCGCTTAAATAAAAGAAAAAACTCAGTTCCAGACGTGTGGCGCAACAGTGTAAGGCAAAGTGGGTGGCAGATAAGTAAATCGAGCAGACGGCTACAAGAAAAAGGAAAGTTTTAGCTTCACATTTTCCCTTTAAGTAAAACTAATCCTATGTATATGAAATTTTCCAAAACCTTCAGTTACGCTTAAGCTGATCTCCACTGTCAACACAAGCTATTTCTACACACCTTAATGGTTCGTGGTTAACCGGGCGGACAGCGAATGTCGTGAAATGTACCATTCCCTTGTAGTCTCTTAGGAACCACATAATTCCTGTGGGTCACGGCACATTAGTCGCCATACATGTATACTCACTCTCTCTTTTTCTCTTATAAATTATTTATAATGTGCAGTTAGGTCTTTCGAGGGCGAGTATGTATTGACCATTTCGAGTATGTAAGAAAAAACAACTTAAATACGGGTAGATCTTGAAAAGCAACAATGTTACTTTGCGGAAAAAGAGTAACCAGAACTACTTTTCCTTTCTTTAATTTCTTTCAAATAATATTTGTTCTTCACTACATCCATAATAATTTAAAGATTTCTTAATATCAAAATTCTTTAGTAAAGTAGTGCGTTGGAAAGTTGGTATTGAACTAATTCCGGAGATTGTGCTGAATTAAAAATAAAGTGATTTTGTGCCGTTTTTGGTTAGAGGTAACCCCTTTTCTACTCGAAAACGGAAAGTAGCATTTATAGGTACCACGTTTTCCAAATAATTTCCAAAAAAAATCCTAACAACAGTGGCGGAAAGTTGAATCATGTAAGCGTAGAATCCACACATTTTTCATTTATTGAGACTTTTCAAAAATAAACCTCTTTTAAATTACGATTCAACCCCAGAACATCTAAATTTCACATTATTCCATGGACTTTTACCTTTTTTATATACCGGAACGGAATGCTATGTAATTATTTAGCTCGTGACTTCAAATAAAGCTTCTGATTCTCTGCTGTCACAAATTAATGAAATTCTCGCAAAATCTATGAGTCAAATAAAAGCAAGAGCTGTCTCTGCTGATATTGTCGCTGTTCAAACTATTGGTCACACTCAATTCAAGATTTTTGGTCTTATCAAAAGCATCGTAGTTACATATGTATGTTGCGAACATTGAAGAATCCAATCGGCTTAATTTCATTAATTTCTCACCGTCGTCCAAACTGAGGAAGCTAATGGAGCAATTGTTAGGTTCTTAATATTGTTATTGTAGCAGGTGCAGAAACCTTCCGCTAAATACTGAATTGACAGTCCTTTACCGGATATAAAACGAGGTCCATTCCGCTTACATTCCGGGGTGAATCCGAATATCTTGAGAACGGCAAGCAAAAGGCATCTGAAGTCGAGAAGACTCAATATGATTACGTAGAAGGTGACCAGATAGCCCTTCGCTCTAAAGTCTTACAAAAGTCCAAAGCGAGTGACATGTTCGTTTACTAAACCAGGAATTCCCAAACTTTTAAGAGTATGAAGTTTAAATTAAATCCATTTTATATATCTTCAAATGGCTAAAATCAGCAGTGAAGACTTCTCAAATTATCAGATAACGTAGGTATTATTTATTAAGTGAAGAAATATATTATGCCAAAAATCATGCACTGTTGTTATCATCCCATTGTTATTATCTAGAATATGCTCTCAGATCTCAAATCTATCGAACGCTAGCTTTTTAGTAAGTTTCTTCATTCTTCTCTCTCCAGTTTACAATGCGTTTTAGAGCTTCTGAAAACTTCTGTGCGTTCCGGACTAGCCTAAAAAATTACTAAACTTTTTAAATAATAAAGCATAGTTATACCTAATCCAAAATAGAATCGCCAATGCCAACAATTTTTCATCACCCTTGGTTTTTTTCTAAAAGCTCATCATTAATTAAGCAAGCAAAAATATTTTTTTTGTCAAAATTGGTTTCGAAAACTAACTTAGTACATACGCTTTACGTTTATACACTAGGAATTTAAATTAAAGAAAAAATTGTTGCTCAAAAACTTCGAATAAGAGTATAACCAACCATGAGAAAGCAAAACATTGGAATTCTGCAAGAAACGTAAAGAAACTAATGGACAAATAATAAAATCTCTAACCAACATAAAACAGCAAATCAAGAGAAATACAGTGCAAATGCGAGTGGAAAAGTTACTTTTGCAGCAAGAAAATGGAAAAGCAATAACGGCCATGTGTGAGCATCAAACTGGTGGTCAGCCAGCTAGAAATGTATACAACAGCTGTCTAACGCCAGCCATCCATCCAACTGATGTGAGCAACCCGGACAGCTTCCTTCACGGACAGTTATCTATTCAAGCGGCGAAAACGGCGATGCCCACATACATAACACCAGTATAAAAGTATGACGGTATATACAACTGTATTTAGATACACGTAATTTTGGGCAGCTTCCTCTTCAGTGAGTTCAAACCCTCCTATATGAACCATTTCGCATGCTGCCAGTCAGTCAGTCAGTCATGGAATGTGTCAGGCATTCACTTTTTCTGCTGTGCATTCAGTGAAGCATTCATTTAATTCACATTGCAGTTTCTTTTAAGCAAAAACAAAATTAAGTATCAAAAGAAGTATATATGGTACAGTGGTTGCAAGCAAAAACCTAACTGCATACCAAAACTTTGGCACTTGCTCGGAACAAAATGCATAACTTTTGTTATTGTTTTCTATGTGGAAAGCTTTGAGCCAATTGCATATTTTATTTTTCACTAAAAAAACATAGTTTATAAAAATTTGTTTGGAAATTTAGAATTAAAAAATTAAAAATCAAATGAAATTTGAAATGTATCAGTTATTTCCTTAAGTTATGTTAGAGGCGGCATGGTTAGAGTGCGTGAAGTAACATTTTTTCGAACCAATACGTGATTATAGCGTTTAAATATGAAAAAACGATGAGATAGTACCTTCAGCTACAACACCCTTAAAAATAATAAAAACAAAACAATAAAAACCGCTCTTGAAATTCTTCATCCGTCTACCAGGTACCTACCGAAATTCTTGGGTGGAGTTCAGAAACTAACTGATGAAGTTTCTTACACCCATATTACGTATCTATAATAGCACGAGTATAGTTGCCGTTCGACAACAGTATACTAAAATTTACATTACGAGTAGATATCGACCACCTGGCGCAATCAATTGAATCGGCAGTCGTCATTCTATGTGTGCTAACGATTACTATGCACTCTTGTTATTTATATTTTATTACAGTTTTCGTATAATGAATAAATATTTTATTAAATTATATATTGGCCATTCTGGTCCAACACCTTTTGCCATCTTTCTGGCAGTAACATAATTCCCCTCTCATAAAAGTTTTGGTCCTTGCTGGCAAAAAACTCGTCCAGGTGGTTTTTGACATCTTCATTTGAGGTAAAGGTTTTGCCATCCAAAAAATTTTGCAGGGACCGGAACAAATAGTAGTCGGAAGGCGCCAGATCTGAAGAATATGGTGGATGTTGCAGTACGTCCCATTCAAGCTGTAAAAGTTTTTGGCGAGTGACCAAACTTGTGTGAGGTCTCGCATTATCCTGGTGGAACACTACACCCTTCCTGTTGATTAATTCGGGCCTCTTCTCTTTAAGTGAATCATTCAATTTGTCCAGCTGATGACAATAGACTTCTGAATTAATCGTTGTATTGTCCGGCAAAAGCTCAAAAAAACGATTCCTTTGACATCCCACCAAACGGAGAGCATCACCTTTTTTTGGTGAATGTTGGCTTTTGACACGCTTTGAGCCGGTTCATCTTTTCTGCTCCATGACCTCTTGCGTTTAACATTGTTGTATACAACCCATTTTTCGTCCCCAGTAATAATCCGCTTCAAAAATGGATCATTTTCTAGACGTTTGAGGAGCGAATCACACGCGTCAACACGACGACACAAATTTCGCTCGGTAAGGACATGGGGCACCCACACATCGAGCTTCGAGGTTAAGTCCATGCCTTTCAAATGGCCATAAACAGTTGAATTCGACAAATTTAACCTCTCACCGATCTCTCGTGTGGTGATTCGCCGATTTGCATCAACTAATGCCTTTATCGCATCTTTGTCAGCTTCGACCGGCCTTCCAGACCGTGGTGCATCTTCGACATCAAAATTGCCGGATCGAAATTTTGCAAACCAGTTCTGGCACTGGCGTACTGTTAACACGCCTTCTCCATACACATCCGTCAATTTTTTTCTCGCTTGGACAGCATTTTTACCTTTTCTGAAGTTAAAAAGTAAAATATGACGAAAATGCTGCTTATTGCTCTCCATATTTAAAAAGGCACCAACCAAAAACTACTGGGTAGAATTAATAGAACTTTTTCACACACAAGCCTTGCAATATCAGCTCTCATGACATATAATGGTTATGGGGCTTAAGTGTGAAGTTAGTTTCGAAAAAACGTAATTAAGTCCTCTGGCGGGAAAAAACGAAATGACTTTCCGAACAACCCAATAGTATGCAGAAATGTTAAAATCAGGAAAGTGTTCTTGAGTAGTTGCGTACACTATTATGCGAATTTCGTAGTTTGAATTCACTGAACATCTTTGAAGAAAATAAGAATACTTTATTTTTAATTTATTTATTGATATTTATAATTGTTATAATTTTGTCTGAAGACTAAATTCTTATAAATTCTTATAAATTGAGTTAGTAAATAATTTTCCAGATTCTTTAAATATTCAATATATATAAATAAATATTAATAAAGTCAATATTAATAAACTTGAAAAACTTAGTCATTTAACACATAGAAATCTAGTAATTTCACGTCGAACATTCAAATTAATTCAAATCGACTAAGCGATTTTAAAATTTAATAAACGTCATTGTTTTCCATTTCTTAATGTTTCATTTTGCGAATTATGTCAAAAAGTTGAACAATGCTGCTTTCTACTTTGAGCACTGCTTCCCAAAAGTGTAAACTCGGGCTATTATCTGCGTTTACAAGAACACTAGGTTCACTAGGCTTCCGTAAGGTAAAATCCTATTATAGTATCTAACGCAAGTGTACTGGCAACTTTTTAGCTTATCAGCTTTTTAAAACATTCATCAATGGATCGCAACGCGATAGGCAGATGTAAAAATTTACAACAGATTCGGATCTGGCAGTTCGATACAGAGTATATTATTTGAAGATTGATGCTACTTGAATTCTTGAAGCTCTGAAAATTGGGAGAAACACAATCCCAATGTTTATTACATCCCACAACCCTATTTTCTGCACTATCGTAACCTAGGTGTGTAGTAGAAGACTCAATATTATTTTGAGTCTATAATAAATTCTTTACTGTAAGAATAATTTTTTATAATTGTTTCAACTTAGTTGAGTCTACATTTTCCAAATTTTACTATAGACATTAGCATTTTGTCCTTTAAGTTCCAAGATACTTAGGTAAGCTGCTATAAATAGAGGCGTGAAGCTTTCGGCGGTCTTTTAAATTTAGTGTATAGCTTTAAATGAGTTTTTAATTGAACGCAAGAATTTTATGATGTATTTATATAAATTAGAAATTTTGTGAGTAAACCTGAGTAATGTTATGTTAATTATATTTAATGTTTTCTGATAGACTTGTGAAGGTTTTAATTAAGAATTATTGTAATTCGAAGTTAGATAAATGTGTTCAGTATATGAACAAAATAATCTCAGGTCTTTAACAAAACTGCCGCTACCTTTTTAGCTTATTACTTGTAGGAAACTTAAATTGCTATAAGATTTTCTTGTGATCAAATCTGAATGTATTGAAAAGATCCCTGGTTTGAGTATACACCACCAGTAAAGGTACTGAAAACAGATGTAAAAGCAGAAATTTTGGTGAGAATAATAAAGGTATATATTTTCCTTCTGTGTAGATCCAAATGCTTTATGTTGATTTTTTGGTACAAAAGCTCAAAGTGCTCAAAAGAAGCTAACCGCGTACACAGTTAAAGGCATATTGTTTGCGCAATCAACTTCAAATTAAACATTTTCCTGACACTACACCGTGTCTACATTTAGTTTCTTTTTTTTTATATAGTAATATTGCTGAGTCCACAACATTGTATAAACGTCACTAAAACGCTGACTGACTTGACCTATTCTTGCGCTAAATAAATATTGACTTACTGCTTTGCTTTTCTAGCAAACGCCACATACTCTCTCCGTGCCGCTAAAACCTTTTTCCAATCTAATCTAACAAAGGCGAATTTTTTTCCACAACTGACCCATTGGCGGCTACTTCAAAACAAACCTACTTATATTTGCCACCACTCCTCGAAGCGTGTGTATGAGCATACACGTGGCGCCCCATATCTCTCTATATATAATATGTATATATATAGTATATATAATATATATATGTATATATATATATATATATGTGCGCGTATGACCACTACCCGCTTGGTATGTGGCGTACTTAAAGCATCATTGCTCTATACGAGCCGTATATAATCTTTATGCGCCACTACATGCTCGTAAGTATTGTAACACACGCTCTTCGCCCACTGTTTGGCTTATATTGTATTGCGGCGGCTATTCCCATTTCTATTATGAGCCCACTTGATGGCAGCCGGAGCGGCAGCAGCTTTAGTTACACACTTACGCCGCACACTGTACATATGTACATGTGCATGTTTGTATCCTAGTTTGAAGATTTGCTATATGGTATATCATGTTCACACACAGAACATCCCTCACCTCCCACACCTCTCCGCGTCCACACATCCTTGCGCGTACTCTCACTTTGTTGTCTGCTGAGTTGTTCGACTTTCCCGCTTGGCTTCTTCATGCGCCTATATCGTTATGCGGTTTGCGCTTTTTGCTTCAGTGTTCCACTTCAAAACGCCTGGCCCGAGGGCTGCAGTCTGTCGCTGGCGCTGGGGTCCTCCAGTGTTTCTAATGGCTGTTGTGGTCACTGAAGCGATCATTTAGTACACGCACGTTACTGAATTATATCGCCTTGATTGTCGTTATATTCTGGATTTTCATACAACAAGTTCGGTAATTTGACTGTCCATACTCGACATTTCAGTTGTTTTACGTGCTGCGTTGATATTTATTGCTTTCAGTTCTTTTCTATCCTTCGTAAAATATCTTACTTACTTCGTTGGTTTGTTGTTGTACATATAGCGTCTTTATTGCGTGTACTTTTTAGTGCTTCACATAATCACGCTTATTTCATTCTAAGCTTGTTCCACCAATTCAGTGTTGTTTTAATTTTTCCTCCAATTTTGGTACTTTCATTTATTTATTTCATCTTTCTTCTGCCGGCCCCACACACTGAAGCCAGTCAATCACTGCCTTTGTTTTTCATTCAGCCAATTTTCCCCAGAGATGCGCTGAAAGCGTTTTCCGCCTTTTGATTTTGATTTCGAATATTTCCTTCGCTGGCTTTACGGCTTTTGTTGCTTCATGCGAGGGACTAGGAGGAAACACACACATACGCACCCACATACAAAATAATTGAAAGCTTTACGGCGTCAAGATTTGTGCGCCTTAAATTATTGTGTTGATTTTGTTGCGTTCGCGTAAAACGATTTGTTTGCTCCTAATCTGCACATAATGAGATTTCAATATCCGCCAGTCTCAGCTTAATTTCATTATTCATAAATACATATTTATTGTATGCGTTGATAGGAAATTGCATTAACTTGCTGTTTTCTTCTTTTTCTGTTTTGCCCAGTTTTATATTGGTCAGCGCATATTTTGTTTTTTAACTGTTTGTTTGGATGTTTGCTTGAAGATGAAATACTTTCTACGATAAACAACGTAAGCTTTATTACCATTTAATAGCAACTAAAATTTCCATTAAAATTGAACGGATCACTATCAACACCAGCTTGCAACGAAATTTTTATGAGCAAAGAAAATCAGACAACACTGCAGTGAGTATTCTAGCAAGCCGAGAATATTCGGGAGACACTAAGAGGACACATACTCCAAAATTTTACTCCAAATATTTAGAGCAAGTTTTTTTACTCCCAACAGAAAGTTTCATGATTTCATTAAAAAAATGTTTTCATTAAAGTTTATGGATTCAAAACAATTTTGCACACGTCAAAAATACTGCCCTGAGATTGCAATGTACTTAAGCCAACGCTTAATCCACTCTTCGAAGCATTTTTTATACTCAGAGTTCCTCCTATGGAATAATCTATTATCTCCTCTTAGCTAGTAAAGCGTGTTCCTCGGTACTGCTTTTCGAATCAATTAAACAGAAAAAAATCGCAAAGAGACATACAAGGTGAATTAACCATAAATCAGGTCTCTCCGACGCAGTTGATTGACTATAATATTTTCAACCAAATGAGATGCCGATCTTCTTTTTACATATAGGGCCTTTTCGAATCGTCGCCGAAACACTTCACTAATATTTTCAGAGTTTAGCGCCGATAAATCCGTTTTCTACCGCAAACTTGATTCTGTCATGAAAATCGAAAACATACACTGAGATAGATACACTCAAGACAGCGTAACTTTTACAAGTAACAAATGGTGGCAGTAAAAATATGACTTTTAGTGTATATATAGAGCGACTGAGAGAGCTGAGAGATAAATAATGTAAACAATACTTATAAAGAAGGATTTCACGATTTCAGAGGTCTTAACCCTAAGTACCTATTCTAAGTTTCTTATTTATCTGAAGCAAACGAATAGGATGGATTATTCCCATAACATCGGCCCTTCACCGCACCGCGGAGGAGGTCAAGTTACATCTCCACAACTGATCACAGAACTTGCCATGCAAAAGATTACTTGTGACATATGCTGTGAGGACCGTTATGCTGTGGCAACCTACTAAAATCAAGATCAATCAATTCTAAATTCAAGTAATTATTATCTACCCATTAAAGCTGTCGGCTGCGCAAAAATGTCATTAGAAATGAGAAATTTTCAAAGAAAAATCGTTGTCCATTTCAAGCTACTGAAGAGCCTTAGAAGCTATAATGATCGTCTTACTTGTTAACATTTAGTTCGTTAGAATTGTTAACATAATAAGGACAGCGAATCTTATTAACCAGCTTGCCAGGTCCACGAACGATTTCACAAAATTACAATGGCATGTCTCATCTGAGACTTTGTCTATGATTTCGAAAATAAGGCCACTATTTGAGTTCCATTCAAATCTTATTGGTAGTGGAAAGTTAAAGTTCGAAAGATGTTGCATCAAATAAAAATTTGCTTCGATCATTGTACAAAATCGAATGCAGCTATTGTCAAACATGAGCGTAAGTGTGTAATAATTCTGATTATTCAAGGGTATAGGAATTCGCGTAGTTTTTAAAGGATTTGTTGGGATCTCCGGAAGAAAGAGCAGTTACTACAAACAACACTATATGGATCCCATTTATATATCCAAAAAATCTTTACGAATTCATTTTTTTCAGATTGGTGAGGGCAAGAACGATGGTAACCGCAAAATCGCCAAAGTAGTTATAATTTTCCTAAGCAGTCTGAGTAACGTTGCTTATTCTAGACCGGAGTAAAGAAATATCTTGAAATGTTTGTTTCAGATATTCCAATAAACATATGATTGCTGTGTTGTCCTAGCTGTGGTTCAGACTTTCAAAACTTTCTAACAACACTTCCATAGTTCAATTTGTCAAAACTAATGCAAATTTCATCTAGATCAAGATGCCCTATTAGACTCAAATTATCGAACACTGAACGTTTGTAGTATAAAACCGGTTGGGTGTGAAAGACACAGGGAAACCCACCTAAGACTTCATCTCCCCAAAATCATGATCTGTGCCATTAACCGAATGGATTTCGAGACTCATTTAGAGCACCTAGCACTGACACCTGGCACCTGCAATACTTGCAGTAGGCATGACATTTTAAAAGCAATGAGAACTCCGCTTACCTATTCTTGCTGTAAGTATCGGTGTTATCCGACAAGTGGAGAAACGTACAAGTTTCGAGCCGACTCCGAACAGTAGACAGCTGGAATATTCTCGGTTTACCATTGTCTATCGAGGGCCGACCGTGAGTATTCAAAATATTTTTGAGATTAGCGTGAAATTGGTATTATTCGAACCTTATAGTGATGGACTTCTCTAATTACTGTATTAAAGAATAATGCAAGCGCTTTTCAGCGCTTGTAACCTTGCCATGTTTTCAGTTCTTGAACTTTAAGTTTTAATGTGTGGTATGGCAGCACTATTATCTACTTAACAAAACAGCTGCTATTTAAATATATTTTCCTATGCCAGATAATTAAGTTAGTTATTTTTCAAGTATTTCACTTGAATTAAAATAAAATAATGGCTAATCCAAGCGCCAATTTCTCATAGAGCGACATAAAATTTCGTTTTATTAAATTATGTTATTAAAGATTTATCAAAGGTGAGGTAATAACCAATTATTAAATTTATTACCACCGATATATTTACATAATCAGGAGTATTTGAGGAAAAATCAACTTATTGTACTGTCATTACAAAATAATTAGCATAATTTAAGATTTCAACAGTGACAGCTAAACAAATAGGACTTTTCCCAAACATTTACTTTTACTTTATTAAGAAATGTCTTAATTCAACATTTAATGTTAACTCCACACCCGCTGCCTTAATTCCGAGTTCCATGACAAAAGCACAAACAATTTATACGTACTGCGAAGGTCCTATGAGTATTGATTCGTAAACTTGTGTGCATAACAAATTTGTAACAGGAAGGAGTGGGCGGACCCCCACATCCCACATACCTGAAGAGGCAATTGAGCTTTCACACACACACGTAAATAGAATTTTATTAATTTCTCTGCTTTGCTATTGAATATATATATTCTATTTATACACATACGATTATTTTTCATTAAATGGGTATGAAATCAACACTAATGCTATTTTGGGTTGCATTTGCTGCTTAAATTATTCTTTACAGCACTAAATTATTCATAATACATGTTCGAGTTGAATTCCACGAAAATTTCCAAATATTTAAAAAGATTGCTGTAGGAAAGAAACATCTGTCCTGAATGTTTTTTTCATTTTGGGTTAATTGCTCAGAAGAATAAAGTTGTTATCATACCTTCATGTGGGCACACATATATATGCAGCTGACACGTGTTGCCTTAAGCCGGGACTCATACATTCTTTAAATAAACATATTCTTTGAACAATATATATGTAAATCACAATATAGCATAATTATTACTTTGATCATCGTATTTGTTGTTATTATTATTATCAACACGGAGATCAAACAGATATCAAAAAAGGCCCCATCTTTTACCCAAAAATAAAAAGAGAATTTTAAAATAAATTTTTCTTGCTTGTACTTGCCTTCCATCTCGTCCGTACGCACTTTGAGGTTGCTCCCCAATCTTCAAATTGCTTTAGCCTATTATTGTTCATTCGCGCAACATAGGCCAACCAAAATAACTGTTTTATTTTTCTGGGCTCAAATCGTATATGCTCCCTTAAAGCAGCTCCCAAACAATGCTTCGAATATCACTCTTGAATACATTTAAGAACCTCTCATCATAGTTCGATTTTAGCTTCGACTCTCACTGTCACCAACTAACACCAAAATAGCGACTGCTATCAAAAATAATTTTTTGTAGCAAAAGAGTCAGTAACAATTTTCAGTGAACTCCAATATTCTCACAAATATCAAATTGAGAACATCACATCAGAGTAAAACTTGAATTATAGCACAGAGAAGTGCTTATTGATTTTAAAAGAGTTAGTAGTCGCATTCATTCTACTCAGCCTTCTGCGAAAGCTTCGAAAGCGTTAAAAATTTAGATTCACAGTCGTCTCGCAGAACTTTTTGGTGCCAATACGAAGTTGTGACGAAACATGAGTACTCTACTTGACTGGCGTTGAATTAAGTTACTCAGGCCGAAATTTATTAATATAATCGTCATCCAAGAGTATTTCAAAGTTAAATCCTGAATATTTTCAATCAAGTTTTAATCCAGTTGTCAGCATGAGGGGAACTGCGACTGTGTGAGTGAGCACGAAAGAAAAGACACCCAATGAGACCTAAGTAACTTTACATTTTGAGAATTTTTTTCATTCTCTCGTGAAACAAGCATTTTTGCAAATCTTTATTCATATTATATATTTTACCATTAAAAGGAATATATTGAACCCTAAAAATCTTAACTTTATTGCCTGTAAATTACCTAAAACAGAAAATGTAATTCATAACAAAAAAATCATTCATAACCATAAATAATTTCGCACAGGGCACATTTGCCTTAGCGGCCCAGTTATGCGCGTCGTTATTCCGTCGCAAACTTGACAACGACTAGACGAAAGAGCGTAAGTGTACGTGTGATGTAAGGTAGCACAATTGTACTATGAAATGCCGACCACTGTTTTAATCACAATCTTAATAAGGAGCAGCCCAAGATCTTCAACTATTTGTTTGTAGCAAATTGTATACGAAAATACAGGTTATGGGTGAAGTATCCATGTGTGATTAATTATCAGCAAAAGTTTCAAAGACCATATAAGAAGAAATTTAAGAAGAAAATAAATACAAAGAGCCTGGTTCAACTACAATCAGGCCAACCTATTACGTCATACGATCCTGAAAATGTAGAACGCCTTAGATCCTCAATTCGTGAACACTTTTATGGAGATCAAAGCAAACAACATTTTACAAAGAACTGAGAAGAATATAATCATATTACCAAGTGCATGACCTTTTTTGCTTCAGTGCAACTAAGTTTAGATAGTTTTTGCCAGAAATAGGGGTTTTAGCTAGATGTGGTAATAAATCACGCCTCCCACGGCTCATTTGGTAAAGTTTGGCAATAATCTCAATTTGACAATATTTAAAAAAAGAGGGCCATACCTAGCCATCTTGTATCCCAAACGGATTCCTAATTGGCCTTTTTACTTTGAAAATCTTTAAATATAGTTGAGCAACCCAGTATTTCCCATAACAAATTCAAAATGCGTCGGTCGGTGGTTCCACTGTTGCCAAAATACTGAGCGCGGCGACGATACAACTCTGGGCTACGGTCTCTCTCACAGCTTCGCACATTCATTTGAGCGTCTTGGTCACGCAATTTTACGGTATCTCACTATTGCGTGCTCAACAAATTTTGACACCAAGCAACGAAAAAAGGTATTATGTATCATTTTGTATCACAAATTTTTGGTGTTTTGAATAAAAGATAAAAAGGAATTGTGTGCGGTAATTAAACTCTTTTTAAAGAAAACCACTGAAAAAACTGATATCAATTTGTAATTTGGTATATAGTCATATAGGCCATATGAGCTCTGAAGATAACGAACGCAGTGGACGAAATCATAAAAAACACAACAATATTATTTGGGATAACCGTAAAATGAAGTTGATCGAGATCCTAAAGATATTAAGGCAATGTGTAGGATATATCGTTCATGAATATTTAGATACGTGAGAGCTTCGGGTCCAGAAGTGTTCGTGCAAGCCCACAAACGTAACAATGAAATCAATGAAACACACAATGCCCACACAGTTTCTGAAATCAATGAAAATCATGACAAAATTGCTTCGGATTCGCCGTATACTCCAACGCTAGCGCCAGCGGCTTCTTACTGTTATCTGATTTTAAAGGAATGCGCGTTGGCGAGGTAATTGGTGGGACTGAAACATCTTTCGAGGCAAATACCATGTTTACAGTAGAAGATCGCAATAAACGTTGTATCGCCCTCTATGGAAATTGTAATAAATAACAAAATTGAATTTTGGTAAAAAAAAAATGAGTTTGTTTTACAAAAGACACGAACTTTTTAGACTAGCTGTTGGATTCAGTGCAAAGTGTGTACCATTTTACCACACCCTGTATGATGCACCCTCTATCGTGTAATCTTATCAAACGGGTCAAAGAATACAAGTAGTTAGTTCCCGAATATATGCAACTCCACAAATATTGAAAACTTATTGTTCGACAATAAATACATTTATTATTTTGAAAAAAAATTTTTTCTTTTTTCTTATTTTCGATTATTGTTATCTGTATTCATGTGACAGAAATTTTATATTTTATGCTTTATTATTACTTTATTTACACCTTATTTATTTTATTGAGAAAGTAGTTGACTTCACCTTGGCAATTATGATAATTTCATCCTAGACAGCAAAATAACGGATAATTTCTCCGCTTATCTTAATTGCAAAGATTACTATGCTACACACACACACACTTACCGGCATTCTATATAGAATACGGAAGATAAAATAATAATAAATACCGAAAACTGTAAACAAGTTTATAATAATAACGTCCACTGAGAGCTGCCATAGTGCACACACACACACCCTGGCACACTTCAGCGTAAGCGCATGTGTAAATGTCTGTAAGCTGATTGAATTAATGCTTATTTAATATCCTAATACAAATACACAAGCTTGTATCGCATGAAGCGCAACTCGTAAACGGGCATTTAGATAATACGATAACGAATGTAATGTGACATTAATGGCAATCGATTTGTGGTGGTGAAAAAAGGGATCAACCGCATACACGCATGGCGAAATGGCGTATAAAAAAGGTAAACTGTTGGAAAGTAATATATTCAAAACAGAAAAAAAATATGAGAGGAAACATGATAAACCAATTATTATTTGAAAAGAAAAATGAAAACCCGCAACTTTAAAATAGAAAATAAATAAAAAATTCAGAAAAAATTTCAAAAAATATCTAAGCAAAAGAAAACGAGCATGTAGCAGAAAAAAGTAGGTGAGTGGCAAAAATGATAGAGATAAAAATTTCTAGAAGCAACAACAAAATAACGAAGCTCATCAGCTCATCCATCATAACAAGTCAAGCCAAAGAGAAAAGGCAGTCAAAAAGGCAGAGTGTACAATGGAAGACAACGGGCATACATGTGGTCTCTTGGAAAAGACTTGAAGGGTGTGAGAAGAAAAATTGGGCGGATGGGGTTATAAAGTTGAACACATATACACATATTTTTTATGTATGTAAATGTAACTATGTATACGTTTGTATGTATATGCTTGCCTGCTAACTGGTGTCACAGTACTTGACGTTGAAAGCATGTGACGCCACTACGTGACTTGTTATGTCAGTGGAATACACTTAAGTGAGCCAAAATAAAACTTAAGTGAGCATTTGCGAGCGAAGGAAAAGTGAAAGTTTATGCACTTATAAGCAAAGGTCTGTGCGTGTGTGTGCGTGTGTGTGTGCATGTGGCATATTAAGTGTGTTCTTTTGTTATAGCAACCAATTTGATTGTGCATGTGCGGTACGAGTACTCAAAACACACAGCCAAATACACGCACAAACACACGCACACACGCACACAGAACTTGCCATAATTGACTTTGGTGACGAAAATCAGCAAAAAATGTGTTTTGCCAAAAACAATTGGTTTTCATGAGGTCTCTGCACAAAATGAAAACACCGAAACGAAGCAGCTGAAAGTGAATTGCGGCAAATAAGATGAAGAGTAAAACGTAAATATGCCACAATAAAAGAGAACGACAAATAGAAGTGCTTATAAAAACACTCTCAGACGTTCGTGCGAGCATGCAAGCGTACCTTAAAGCACACACGCACACACACACACATTTGTAAACATGCATATGTATACATTTCCCAAAAAAACCCTGCAAAAAATTAAATAATAAATATATTTATTTCAGTCATCATTCCAAATTATACACAATCATAGTGACATGTGGATATATACATACATACATACATACATACATGCATAACTACCACTGCCTGCGTTTTATAGCGGCGCACGCAAACACTTCCACGCGTTCACGTTATAATAACTTTTACCAAGAAACCCCACTGTACTCAGTACAAATTTGACATATATATGTGTGTATGCGCAATAACTACCCTGCAGGACTACTCAATAATTGCGGATTTATATTACTCTGGAGCTTTTTTTGACAAAATCAGAGGCCACATTAGGATGAAATCATATTAGCAGAATCAACATTAAAAGATAATGAAATACTACCAAGTGAATAAGCTTAATAAAGTCTACAATTGAAAAATGTTGAAAAAGGTTGTCAGCTGTTTAAAATTTGTAATTCAATCGAAATAACAAGAAAAACTAATTATTCTAATATGGTTGTTCAACTAAGGAGATCTAAGAAGACTTCCAACCGAAAAAAAAAAATTTGCTGAAGGTTGCCACCTGTTTAAAAACTGTGTTTTAAAAATGCATAACAGATAAATTGACTACGATGAAACTAAAGCGGTCAGGAAGATTTGCAGCTGAAATTAGTTGTTGAGGAATATAGCCACTTATTTCATTTTTTATTGAATTAAATTTAGAAAATAGTAGAAATATCACAAAGTGGGCATTACACGAAAAAGGTTTAAGAAAAATGTCTGTAAGAGATATTTTTAAGAGATGTTGCCATATGTTTCAAAGTTTTAAGCAAAGTTTAAGACATATCTCGAAGACATGTTTGAGAAGTGTTGCCATGTGTTGAAAACTTATTTGGAAAATCAAATGGAAGGGTTTTCACAATTTTTGCAGTGTCTGGCCGTACCGTAACATGGAAATTAGACATAATTCACTTCAGTTATTGCTAAGTTCAAAAACTTTTTTATTTTTAATCGTTTAAAATGTTCCTTAGTTGATATCTTCAGATAGTATAGTTTCAAGCCATACAAAATTCCCTGTTGCAAGAGCGGTAGCATTCGTATTTCTTTCACAAAAATGTTTGTTGTGCTACTCTTCATTCATTGCGAGGGGTAGAAATCGGTATTAAGTTAATAATATAGCTGCTAGGAATCGATATATTTTTCTCGGGAATGCAGTCAACTATTAATACCGGTTTTTCGAAACTTTCCACTTTTGCCAACAAAAGAGGACTTTGAAGGGAAATATATGTAGAAACTGTTTAGTTTCGGAACAATACTTAACGTAACTATATAATAATAGTTAGAATTTTTTTAACTTTCAAGATGTGGAGGGATTACCACTTCAAGAAGCATCTTGAGATATATTGTCAAACTCAAATAATCGTTATTTGTATCATTTCTAGTTTTCCCTGCTGGGTGCAGTTTGTATGTAAGTATACAAATACTTGTAATATTTCTTTACATCTATGTATTGGGTTGTTCGGAAAGTCATTTCGTTTTTTCCCGCCAGAGGACTTAATTACGTTTTTTCGAAACTAACTTCACACTTAAGCCCCATAACCATTATATTTCATGAGAGCTGATGCAAGGCTTGTGTGTGAAAAAGTTCTATTAATTCTACCCAGTAGTTTTTGGTTGGTGCCTTTTTAAATATGGAGAGCAATAAGCAGCATTTTCGTCATATTTTACTTTTTAACTTCAGAAAAGGTAAAAATGCTGTCCAAGCGAGAAAAAAATTGACGGATGTGTATGGAGAAGGCGTGTTAACAGTACGCCAGTGCCAGAACTGGTTTGCAAAATTTCGATCCGGCAATTTTGATGTCGAAGATGCACCACGGTCTGGAAGGCCGGTCGAAGCTGACAAAGATGCGATAAAGGCATTAGTTGATGCAAATCGGCGAATCACCACACGAGAGATCGGTGAGAGGTTAAATTTGTCGAATTCAACTGTTTATGGCCATTTGAAAGGCATTATACGAAAACTGTCTTTCATGTTCCCCAAAAAAAACGAAATGACTTTCCGAACAACCCAATAGTTATGTAAAAGAAACTCGCATTTACCTTTTTATGCAAACCTTTATGCAGTTGTATGTGTTAGCTCCACATATTTACTGTTTTTTTTTTGAAGTGGGTCCAAACGATTGAGGTCGATTTTGCGGTTTCCAACCATCCATTTACCCGTGCACACCTACCTATTAATATCTCATTCGGGTAAGGATAATCACATTCCAACATTCGCAAGCACTCCTGCGACCACCGACTTTCGGCACAAATAAAAAATGCATTTTCATTAGTGAGGTCTTCATTGGCCTTTGTGCATTTTTGCCTGGGGATCTGCCATTTGGCGTACTCTGCATATAAGCTTATACAATTGTGTGCCCATATATGAATGTGTACGTATATATGTGTGAGTTTATCGCTAATACACGCATACATATGTTGCTTGCCTTTCTCCGCCGCTGACGAAGTGGCAGGTCTACGTGCGCATTTAACTGACTGCGTTTTGGCAATTTTATTTTATGATATATGCATACATATACATATATATGTGCACACAGTTGCATAATTTATTTATCTTTTATTTGGTTGTTTGTATATTTTAGCGTAATAAACTCTCGCAAAATTTTTATTACAAGTAGTTACAAGTCAAGTAGTTCACACTTTGATTTACGAGAACAATTCTTTCATAATACTATATATGCTCTTTAATCCTTACTACTAGTACTAACGAACCTTCCAATATAAAGCACAAGACTAGTATCCACAATTTGCAGTGGTTTTATTGGTGATCCCGATCATCTACAATCTTCTAATTCATTCCTTATTTCATTATACCGAACACCGAGAAGTGAATAGTTTTTGTTATCCTTTTTCCTTCGACAATCGAACATTACTGGAGTTTCGGCGATGTTAATCAGGCTCAGTTCAGAAAAGGTGCTGTCCAATCGATTAAAAATGGTACACTCATAAGCCTTGCTTAAAAGATCTAGCAAGACTTAGGTCCACATTTTACTCTGTTCTCATTTGAAGACCCGCTTATACATACTTTATAATAATCGACCCTTTTACCAATTCGCAGCCTCAAAAAATTATTTGTAATTAGCTGATTCCAATCGTGATAATTTGACTAACCAAACATGGCCAAATAATATTCCCTGTGTGCCGTTTCCGGAACGTCTTTAATGCCATGTGCAAGTTTGTTTCGCTCAGTTTGTAACCACTAACACCATTCGGTACCCTTATAAGCTCGAGTATACAGCCCTATACAACAAAGGGAACAAACTAGCAATCGTTCACCGTATGAAAAACCAGCTCTCGAAGCCAAACCCACAGTTTATCGCACTAAAATTTGAAATTAGAAAGATTGAATGAGAGAGAGAAATATTACTTAAAATTCCAAATATTGCTCTTTAGAGCTGCTAATGTGATCGACGCTCAAGAATTGAGTACTGGATGTTAGGTATGTAGTTATTACGCTATGCTCCTATTAGAGTGCAAAGGACTCTGGATAGGTATTGCATATGCATAAATGCATATGCTTGTTCTCGAACAATGTTAACCAAACTTAAACCAAACAACTCACTATTCAGCAAAAGCTACAATGCACCTCGTAAAGCAATGTTATAATCATAAGCAATCGAATAGATCCAATTATTATTAAGGAAAGAAAATTTAAACTTTTATGTTACATTTTCTTATAATATACATTAATAATTTGATTTTTCGAAGAAAAGATAAGAATTATACATAACTTCCTCTCAGCTACCAAATAAGAGTTTCCTCACGGAAGGTTCTTAAGAAATATTTGGCCAGTCACTATACCCAAAAAGAAATTGCTTGCCACACAGACACATTTTCGTAAATATTGTTGACGGGCAAAAAGAATGACGCAGCGCTCCTTTGTACACTCCTTCGTTCGTTTGTTCGTTCGCTTGTTTGTGCCTTATTTTATTCGTTTGGACGTCCGCTTTATTGTTTTTCTTATCGTGGCCAAGTTTGATGGATTCTTATCCTTTGCTTGTTAGCTCATTTATTTATTTTCGTTTATTTTCACTTCATCTCTCCCTTTTTTTACTTTTCATGTGTTGTTGTTGCCTCGTTTTGTCCGGGTTAAGGCCAATAGAACCTTTATTTATTTCGCCGTTCATACAATTCAGCTGCATGTGTTGTTGTTGCTGCTACTGTTTATTCCTTTGCCATTCATTTCATTTCTCTTTGTTAACAGATTTCGTTCATCTCAGGTTTCCTGTTTGTTTAGCGCTTTTTTTATTGCCACCAAGGCAAGCCTGCGCACCGCAATGTGGGGCGGGGTGGGGCAGGCGGTAGGTAAGGAGGTCAGGGCAGAGCTTTCAACGCGTGTACACAGTCAAATATACAAGAAGAATACAAATAAAAGTGCAAATGCCCGCAAATGACGTCGTCTAACTGGTACCGCCTGTCAGCTCGGCTCGACGCGGCGCTCAGCCCCTGCTCACAGCCCACTATTCATGCGGGCCCAACTCAACTCGCTCGCAAAGGACTTGGTAGCGCGTACGAGTATTTCATCTCATTTTATTTCTTCTTGTGAATTTATAAATATAAATAAGTTTGGTTGAAGAAGGTTAAATTGAAATTTATTTTTCTTGGGCTCTCGCATTTTCATTTCGTATTATTATTACACTTTTCGGCTGATGCTTTTGGTGTTACTGTTTAGATTATTACATTCAGGCTGAGAACATACATAAATTCCACATTTGATGGGGGAGAAATGTGAAAAAGTTTTCCTATCTTTTCACTCATTCTATCACACTTCCACAACAACCAACAACAAATACTCACGCTTTATTTCTCGATTTTTTTTCTTTGCCCCACAGAGTTTCATTTTCTAAAATGTAGGCGCCACTTTATGAGTGAAGAAAAAGCCGCTCATGTGTTTATACTCAAACAATTATAGTTTTTTTTTCTGAGCTTCTTAGGCGCTGACTTTCCATTCTCCTCGTAATGATAAGAAATGCCAGATTTTTTGCGCACACTGATGAGCTTGTTTTGTGCCTCGATGAGTCGACATATTTGTTGCCCTAAAATGTTGTTAACGATTACTTTATATTTTCCCCCAAAGAACTTTCACTTTTCGCATTGCTTTCTTCTAATTTTAATTTTCATAAAAGAATTTTTTAAATCATAATATGGTAAATTTGGAAAATGCGCATAACTTTAAGAATAATTATGTTCATTTCGAAACTTTCTATTGTGCAACCAAGATTTTACGAGCAATTTAAAAATGTCTTAGCTTTCAATCTAACATACTGCATATGTTGTATATGAACTGAACTCAGGCTAAAACCAAACCAGAGATAACTGAGTACGTCATTTCTTAAATTAACTGGAAAGGAAGAATCTTCGCTTTCCTATAAAAAAATATATGTGAGCCCCACAATCCAATTTGCAACAGACGAAGATACCGATAAGTCTAAAATATTCCAAAATAAAACGAGTCAACATCTATATTGTTTCTATAAAAACTGTTTGAGCCTAATAATCCAACTCGTGATAAACAAGAGATCCAATAATCCTAATAATATCGTACAAGATAAAGAACAACCTCTTGGTTTCTCATGATCTAACGATAACATGTAGTATTCTAAAATCTCAGTAAAAGAGACCGTATCTAATCGAAATGTTTATTAGGTTAATGTTAGAGGGTATCTATATGAGATGCTCCTTACGTATATTTCGAAGTTTTTCTTGCCTTTGAGGTTTCCATCATACTTCTATCAACTCCGAGACGAAGGGAATATATTAGAGCGGCGAAACATCAATATTCGCGATACCGAACTGAAGATCCAACACCAACTGAAATCAGACAACGAATGAAAGAACGAGTTATTCAGAAGAACAAAGCGCCTCCCAAAAGGCACCTGCAGAAATGGACCACCAGTGGTCAACTCAGAGCAGAAACCACATAAAGCAAGTTCAAAATATAACTTACCGAAAGCAAGGAGCTTTACATTCTCCAGTGCAAGCTAGGCAAAGTAGTTTAGACTGGATCGCAATATCATAGGACGATGCTAAAATACTGACTGTGCATAGTCGGAAAATTATCGGAGTAATCTTTTGTAGTCTGCCATTCTCCGTGATTCACAATCAGCTCAATTCAAGCTATAATAAAATCCTTAAATCGTAAGTTGGCCAAGACTAAGAAATATTGTTAGCAACATAAAAGCCAATCGGTCGGCCGGTCAAAAACTACGCAGTACCTATGTAGTCACCTGAAACCATTTGAATTGAAATGAAGAAGAAGGAGGCCAGAACCACATTTAGTTACACTAACAGCATGGATCCTGACGTCCCTTAAGCCCTAAATACACAATCAAGATCACAAGTTCCCAGTTCAGGAATGCAGCGCACTAATTTTTAAGGAATCTCTGCTGGTTGCTTTCGTTTCGCTTGAACCAACTCATCTAACCTCACTCACTCTTTCGTTTCTTAGACCTTCCGTTAGATGACATCACTTAATTGCTTACCACTAAGGAGGGTTTGAGCAACCGCAATAACAACAAGTCCAAAAGTTGTAACTTTTTCTTTCACGTTGCACCCATAATCTCAACTTTATTAGCCAATTTGGTGATTGTTATTTATATACAAAAAGCACATTGTCTTAAACACTACTTTTTTAATGTTAATGGAGGTAAGGGCCTGTTTGAAAAAAATTTTCGTTAAACTATTGAAAAATTTAACGGCACTGATCTCTTTGATATGAAAATTGTAAAATTAAACTCAAAGTATCTTAAACACGCCAAGGAGACCAGTTGACTTAACGAGCTTGTGTTTGTAAAGAATGAATATGCACTATACGAAGGGAATATTTGAAAAAAAAAAATTACGTGAAGGATTGAAAAAGTTAGCGGTGTTGTTAAGACTCTTTTGTAAAAAAAAAAATTTTTAACGCTCTAATGAACACATTTGATTTAAACTTGAGTTTATGGCGAAGTGTAAACGAACTATTAGATCGAATCTGTGAAAGAGAGTGCACCAAGTCAAATTCAGTGTTAGGTGAAACAATCATGATGGGTAAACACGAGTTCATGGTGCTCGTCTTTATATAATTCACAACTCACAGAGTTTCAACCCGAATCTGGTTCAGTAACGAATATCAAGTAATTACCAGTAACCATAATTAGATTCCCAATGATATAAAATATATATAGAACCAGCTCATTCCATAACTATAGACTTAGCATAGATTGGGTTTTGCACCCACGACTAACCAAGTAGTAACCACACACTCAACTCACTCGAAGTGGCAATTACTCCACGACTTATATGCTTCAATATATATAGATATAGATTATAAATATGGGTGGTAAGCAATAACAGAAATACATACAACCCAAATGTCTACACTTTTCTACTGCAAATATATATCTATTTCCTTTGTATTTACCATCAGCCCACTTTCCTTGATTATGGAAGCCTCACATACAATAAATCTGATTACTTGACAGCTATAGGTGCTTCCCTTATTATAACATTTTATTGATTGCATTATTCGAACACACAAACTCGCAGCTGTAAAAATTATTTATTTATTATTTTCAACCAAACAATTGAACATTTAAACAAATATCTAGATTTATTTAATACAAACATGAATTATGTATTTACTTTTATGGGGTTATATATTTTGTGAGTTTTGTTGGAGCTAAAATTGGTTCGATAGCAAATCAGGGTCAATATGGGTGTACACAATATGATAGATAGATTGTGTTTGATAGAAATATTTTGCACAGCTGTTTAAAATCCCTTGCTATATATTATATGTGTTGTTAAGAAAATTAAGATACACGTTCGAAGTTTATAGTATATATACAAATTTTCAGTATTATAGTCGCTCTTTTCTTCAAATACGATTTAGCGAAGCTGTCTTCGATTCGCGAAGCAATAGAAAGTAGCGAATCGAACAAACCATATCAGATGTTCAAACAAACGGGCAGCATTTACTCCGCAACCTTGCGCTAACACATAACACATAACCTAACACATAAGCGTTTCGATTTATTCTTTGATGAAAAAAAAAGTTCTTGCCGCCTCAAATAAAATTTTTTTGAATAACATTATGGAATAATATTAAAATCAATAAATAAATACCTTTTGTTTAATAAAAAATTTAGTATTACCATTTTTGACAGTTATTTCACATTTGATTCACAATGGTAAAACTTCCCTGAACTCCTTAAAATAAAACTTGGTTGCATTGAAGAAAACGGCTTTCCAGTTTAATGAGCTATCCACATACTCTCTTGAGTCAAGTTCAAATCGCTTACTTTTTTCTTGCTTGCGGACGTAAAATTTTTGACAAGAGAGCAGCGCTCACTGATAGCGAGGAAAGAAATGGCGAATAGAACAGGATTAATAATTGGTTTTAATATTATTAGAAGCGAGTCTCAATAACGAAACTTAATACCAAAAAATCATATTTTACTAAAAGTCTACTAGGATGCAAACATTTATAAAAGCTGCTCTAATTCAGCAATTGCTCCCATATATATAATATTTGTTCCAAGTAGTATGCTCAGAGTTTAAAAAAAACATAATACCCACTAGCGAGGTCGCATTTATTGACTGATGGCGAAGGAGATCTTAGTATATGCCTTAATTTGGTAATGTAAATAAAATAATTTTCCAGAATAGTAGACGGTGTTACTACTAACATGCCCTTTATACCAAAAAAAAATGTTTTAATTATCCGATTTAGTGTACAAACATCATTAATACATCACTGTAGTTTTGTAGGAGCCGCTGGACTTTGAACAAAGATGGACTATCTATATGTATTTAATATAAAATATAATAATATTTAATAAAAGTATATCAAAAGGAAACCTTATATTAAAATAAAATACAACACAGTATAATTCAAAAAAAAAGGCTATAATTAATCTCAACTACTTGACATAGTCACGTGATTTATGTATAAGTTTTACTGAGAACAATACAAATTGAAGCAGGCTCTTATCGGATCTATTTTCACAAAGCGTATAATGTCATATTCTGTGTCCTGTGAAATGATTGATTGTAGAGTTCGAACAAGATAATTTAAATTCCACGATTCACATATTTCATTACAGTTCTCAGAAAAGTGTTCTAGGAAATGGACAATGTGTATGCTAATATACTTGCTGGTTGTCGTTATTGTTGTTGTTGTACCTATAGAAAATTAGTTGAGGAATGCTGTCGAGTTCACAGTCCTCGGCAGGAAAAAAATACGGATCCGTTCCGGTTACGTAGGCCCGACTGACGCGGGTATGGTGTTAAACTGCCTCGGTTCGGCAGCTCTCGCATAGGTTACGAGCGAACTACACTAATTTTTTTAAGGAAGGCAAGAATGATAGCAACAAGATTGTAACACGCTACCTCACAAACAAAACGATATGTCAAAGTAACCAAAGTAATTGTAAACAAAGCATACCACTTCTTCCGCTTATGACGTCACCAAATTTTGCGGTGAAGCACACTCAAAAAAGTAACGGAATTGAAACTGTCGTAATCTCATTTCTATCGCGTTTCGAAAAGCATTGAAGACAATGATTAGCAATTTCACAAATTTCAGCCAAACTCTAATTAAGTATCAGTTCACCAAAAAAATTTACATTGAAACATATAATAATTACGACGGCTACTCTTAAGCAAACTTACAGAGTCTTAAGCAAACTACTTAACTGCATACCTTCGTAAAAACCTCACTAGAAGCGTACAGTTTGTGTGACTTTCAAAAGTGATAAGAACTCGATATTTAATTAATCAATTACTTACTCGTTTATTTATATATACTTATATATATATATATTATTTTTTATATATTCACGCGCAGCAAACTCATCATTCAAACCCTAAGCTTGTAAATAAGTTTTCAACTGATACGACTTGAGGTTCGAGAGCATTTGCGCATCAATATGCGTGTCTATATTATATATATTATGCGCTTATTACCCAGTAATATCGATTTACATGGGTCAATAGGTCAGTGCTTGGACTAGGCCTATGAAGCGTATGGCGGCGCAAGTAAGCAAATTACTTTTAAAAGTTTTTCAAAGTGTCAACGCAGTAGCGATTTACCAGGCTTAATGCCACCAATGGACGCTTAGACAGGCACGACATGATGCCTTTCTTTTGCTCCTTGTTGTTGTTGTTGTTCTTTATTTAGACGTATTCGTTTTCTATTGTCGCGTGTAAATTACGGTACTCGTGCTCACGCGCACTCATTTCACCATAAAGCGATGAATGTCAAGTTGACACTTTAATGCCTCGAAAGTAGCTAGCCGTTACGTTAAGCGCTTTAAAGTGGAAAGAAAGCAATGCAAAACGAAAAGCCAAAATGGCGTGCAAATAAAATTACGGTACTTAATATAACTTACGCTCATTTGTGCGTGTATGGGTGTGCGAGTTTGTGCGCTTAAATGTAATTCTGAGTTAGTGTGCGTGCTTAAATTGAAGAAAATTTCGGGTTGTAGACATTGCTTTTAGAACGAGTTTGAAAGTTAGTTTACATGTTGCTATTGCTTTTATTCGTTTACTTGCTTCTATTGTAAGAAATTTTTTCTAATGGCGAAGTCACTTATTTAAACAAAAATTTTTTTGGAAGGACGTACTTGTATGGAAAAATTTCAAGGAAGCTACCAGACCATTTTCAAAAAAAGTTTGAAAATTTAAATATTATTGTTTTATAAATAATATGAAAATTTTATAAATATTTAAATTACTTAGTTGAGCAACATTAATATTCTTATTGCGAACAAAAGTTCTGAATCGGTAGTTTTCAGCCAGAAATCTTAAAATTTTTATAAGTATACTTAAAAACACTGTCTTGTCCCTCGTAACTATTAGGTTGAATTAGCTGCTCTATAATAGCAGACATTTTTTTGAAAAATTCAGCGTTAGGTTTTAATTTAATTTTAATAGAATATTTCTAAACCATTACCAACTTAGACCATTTCTAAAGCCAATTGAAATAGATGGCAATAAATTGGTTTTAAAACGCTGGAATTAACCGTTATTAGCGTTTATTACAAATATAAATAACGTGGAGTATTAATCACACATTTTGAATACTTTTGCAGAAAGAAAGTAACATTATTCTGGTTTCTTTTGTGAACAACTTGCTGTTTTCGCTTTGCAAATTCCAATAAATCTTTTCTCTAGAGGTCCACTTAATGCTTTCAAATTGCAAATTTTGCTTAAATTCAACCTTAAAAGAACTCAAAAAACTGACGAACATCATACTAGTATATCTCTCGATACTATATATTTGACTTAAATTGAAGTCTGAAATGTCAAAAAAAAAAATTTCGTCAAACTAATACTAATGACAGCAGAAACAAATATTTCTAAATTACCATTTTTTTTTACTATTGCGAATGGTTCGAATGATACATCACTTTCAAAATTAATCCACACAAATTTAGTCATTGATTTTAAAGACCTAAAATTTTAAATAAAACATAACTGTTAATAAGGAATAAAAGGCATGGATGCCGCCCGAATGCCCAAAATATTATATGTATTGATCCGAAGAGAAGCATTTCTCCACCAAAGAAAGAAACGCAACTCAACAGCTCAACGTTAGAAGCGTCAGCAAAAGATTTCGCCGTAAGTGCCTCCAGGCTTCTGAACAGCTGGTATAATGTGTTCGATTCGGTACTTTCTGACGCACTATTGCCGAACAACAGTTCACCCAGCTATGTATTTGGATTCAAATTGTAACCTTCACCTTTATTGGTACTTAACTTGCGCAACTTAAGCCGCAACTTAAGCTGTTACTTTGGCAGTTCATTAGTTAGTAATTCGGTAAAACCGATAAAACAAATAGGTTACATTGGGTATTCGCTATTCTGTAATGTATTCTGTATGTAATAAAAACTAACAACTCTACAATTTGCGATGTGAGATCAAAAGCTCGCGACAGTAAGTGACTAAGCAAAGAAACAACAAACAGATTTCTATTAGGAAATGATTTTCTAATGGACCAGCGATTTTACTCTATAAAAAAACTAGAAATTTTGTTCTTGTGTTTCTGACGTTTGTGTAATTATTATTCTTTTATTTGACATCATCTAGTACAAAATAGTAGTAACTTGTATTGGAAAAATATGGTCGACTGACTAATCGGACTAACGGTTCACGCAAGTTGTCAAGTAGCTAATAACTAGTTGACTTAACTGTAGTACTAGTCCTTTAAGTTCTTCGACACACGATGTTAAGAGGCTAAACAGATAAGCTAATAGATAGAGCTAAGCATTATACTGGAGAATGTTCTTTGCATTTTTAGTATTTTAGTATTAAATTCAATTCTATTGCGTGTAATGAGAGTAAACTTTGACCCAAAATTGGTAGCCACAGCACACCACATTATTTTCAATCCTTTCTCATACGCTATTAGAACAAAACAAAAAAAAACGTTTAGGAATTCAAAAGAAAATATTTATGCTTGCGTGTAGCGCTCTACTTACTTCCTCCCTGTCTACAGCTAGGTAAAATCTATTCTAGTTTCCGAATCGTGTTAAAATTGTTTTAGAATATTTTTATTTAAATATTTTCTTTTCGTGTATTTTACCAATTCAAGTCTTATAATTGCCTATAATTAATTAATGTGGAAATTCCGTTGCTGTTCCGCTTTCATTTCCTTGTTATTACTTTATTACTGTTACTTTATTGCTATAACTGTATAGGTTTTATAAAAAAATATATATTGCAAAATGGATTAGGCCAGTCTAAGACTTTCAAAAAATTTATAATAATTTTTTTTTTGTTTATAATAATTAATAATAATTTAATAATAATAATAAAAATAAGGAGTTTGCTTAACAGATTAACAGATTTTTTCAAATCTGGCGACGTTGGTACCTGAAATTATATCCCTAATATTTCAACTGCATCTGCACAGTTACATTTTCTAATATATTAGGTACAAGTTTTCTTATTGATACAACTTTTTTTTATAAATACTTAACTGCTAATTTTTTTTGGTTTGACAAAACTACCATTTTGCGAAAAATTTATCTAAAGCGAAAAACGTACGTACCTTACTAGCAAATTTTATATAGATTCAGATCCTGTTTATCAATTTGGTTCAGATAGTACAAGTTTCTAAAATCACCGTCGCCCCCGCGGCCCTCTTGAGAAGTCTGAAGATTCTGAGACCCAGTAGCCACCACTTTGTATCTAAATGTTAAAACGAAAATTTTTATTAGCTCAAATACGAGTACACTTTTAATAAAGCCTGGAAGAAAGAAAATCGATTCTTTTATCACTGTTCAATGCACAAAATGGTTAAATTTAGGTATTTTTTGAGAGCTCTAATCGAACCTAACCTCTTTAGCGAGAAACTGCAGAGAAGTAAATTAGAGAGCTTGAAGTTTAAAATGAAATTATTTAATTAAGTTTCTCAAACCCTAGCTCACTTACTCGCCATTGTACTAGTTATACTTGTACTGGTTATCCGTAAGGAAAAAAAAATGGATTATTAAGTATTAGTTTCGGCACTAAACATATTTTTTATTATTCCACTGTTTTAACTGCGAAATCCTTGTGATTTAGAAAACAAAAGAGGCAAACAAATATAAATCAAATAAGGGCTAAACTCAGCAAAATCAACTTGGTCAATATTTTTTAAGCATTTACCCTTTTCATTATACATAGTAAGTAAGTTAATATCAAAGCTAGTTAAATAAATTAATAAACCACTCCTAAGAGCTATTTAGGAAGTACTAAAATTGTTTCTGTTTTTATTGTTTTAATTTCGTTAAGCGTTACTTTTAATATGTTATTTTACTGGTTCTACCATAAAGTTTTTTGTTTATGATTAGCTTTATCACCATATTTGTTAGCTTTGTTTTAATTGAAATACTTTAATTAGAATTATTTCTATAATATACATATATTTACACAAAAAATAAACAACAATAAAAAAGTACTAACTAGTCCTAAAAAGTTTATTTATAAAAATTAAGCTATGGTTTTTCTTCATGAATCACCTCAAGTTAGAAAATATTGCGTTACGAAATCTCTAAATCATTATGCGTAATTAAAATTTATGGATTTAAATTTTCTCCATCATTTTGAAACCACAATATTATTAAATTTTCTATATTTATAACTTACTTTCATAAAAAGAAAAATTAACCTAGATTTCTCCAAAAAAATAATAAAAAGCGATTTTAATCAAATTCGAAACGTCTGTTACTTTTGTAACTCAATATTATGCCGTCTTTAGTCTAATAAAAAATCAGCCGAAACTGATCCATTTAGCATCTTGGAATCACATGACGAACAATTGCATAATATAACACAACAGTTAAAATAAATCTGTCAGCAACCGTTATTTAGCGCCAATCCAATATAAATACATTGGAAGCAATCATCCCTTTGTAATACCACTAGTTTCTTCAGAAGGTCACAGTAACAATCAACTGATTCCATTAATGTTGAAGAAAGCATATAGTCTGAAAAGTATAGTATAGTCTTTGATTTGACCGAGAGTTCGCAGATTTTGGAGTGCCTTAACTAGAATACTATGAAAGCTTCATAGCATTTCAGTCAATCGTTCAAAAGTTGTTGTTATCAAAGTGATGTTACGTCTGTTACTTTTATTGAAAAGTTCATGTTTTGATAAAACATTGTTTCCAGTATCCACCAGAATTACGCCCCAGCGACTATTTACTATTTCCCAAACCCAAAAGGAGATTTAATAGAAAAAATTTCACTCAAATGAGGAGTTTAAGATGGATGCAAAGGCCTATATTGAAGACCTCTTAGCTTCACTGAATGGAACCGGTGTCGAAACGTTGAGGGACCGTTACAAAAAATGCAATAATCTAAATAGAGATTATGTCAAGGAATCAAAATCTAAAGTCGAGAAGTCATAGTCTTTCCTTGTTAGGCCAAGATCTTTTCAGTACATTTAGTATAGTTTTAGAAAGATAACTGAGCAACTAAGTGGCTTGACCAATTGTTACCGAAGACATGAACAAATTTGTCTCCAGCAGCCTACAATAGATTAAGAAGCTATTTGAATGGTGCCACTGTTGCACAAGAACTAGCCAATCAACAAGTACTGGGGGAACGACTGGAAATAAGGTTTCTTAAAATAATAATATATTCTTGTTTCCGAATAAAGGGCGTGTACAACCGATGGATGTATGAAATATATAAAGGCATATATTTCGAACATAAAGACAATAGTTCGAACTGTGGAAATTTTAGGCTTCTTTCGAGGGAATAAAGTCTATTATTCCGCTTTGCAAATACAAAATGGCGACAAATGTTATTGCTAGACCACCAGAGCTCTAGAATGACTAGCACAGATGAGTCTATAGAAATAAATGAAAGAAAGTTAATTGAATTTATGGCCCACTTTTCATTACTAATTGTCACAGACATATATTGTGTACAGGCCAAGGCGTATAATTTATCAATTTTTGATCAGTGAAAATGATTGATGCTGTTACCTGTACTAAGTATTTGATGACGTAATATAACTTTTCCATTAGACTTTAAAATATATGACATGAAGGTCAATGTATGACTTCATTGTCATTAAGGCGTCTACGAAAAGGCAGAAATACATTTGAAGAATAAATGTAAATTAATTTACATTAGATCAGTACTGTTAGTTCATATAACAAAATGTAATTCTCAAGGGACTTGGTATGTAAATAAGATCTGAGTTCATTAAGGGACAAACGCAATAACAATTTTCTATAATGGTTATTGTAATTATTATTATAATTTAATTTTTGAATAAAGCAAAAAGCACAAATATTTTGGAAAATAAATTTCCTTCGGTATAACAGCAGATAATTCCCAAGAGACGTGATATAGTTATAACAAGTGAGTTCATTAAGGAATAAATTCTATGTAATTTATCAAATCATTACTGTAATGGTAAACTGTTAATGTAGATAAATCTTTCTCTGCTTTCTATTGGCGACCGTACAAATACAATAGAGTGAGTTGAGTGCGTGACAACCACGCTGGTGTCAACATCAAACCACTGAGCATATCAAAAAACGCTGATAAAAAAAGTCAAGTAGTTCTACAGTGGCTTTAAATATATTTGCATGCTATCAATAAAATTGCGGCCAAACTCAGTTGCTAATACAAAAGCCCCACACATAACCACACATTTCATCCATAGAAACTCCAATTCTACTAACAAAAAACACTTTTATCTCTCGCATCCAATTACCCGAAGACAAATGCTAATAAGACCAACTTACGTGCTCAGTCAGCAGCACCTTAGGCCAGCCACACAGCACACACGCACACCACTGACAAAGTGACCTAGGCACGAATTATGCACAATTGGCGAAAAGTAAAAGTGATGCGATTTGTGCTTATTGTCCTTCTTCACTGCGCACACGATTTTTGATTAACTTAACTTAGAACACAATATGTGTATGTATGAATCTGTGTATGTAACATGAGAACATACACAAATAATAAAAATATATATTTCAAGCTGTCACAAATACATTTGTATTCAACATTTGCCACACGCACACACACACATACACAATTTTGTATGAAATTTACCGTTTAAACACGTTTATGAACTTGCTACAACAGCAACCCGAGGAATTTCGTAGTAACAGCACACGTGTAGCTTAAGTCGTTAGCATATTCCAATTGGAATTAACTCGACGTTTTCGTTTGCTGTTTTTAGTTATTGCTTTTGCAAACTTTTTAGATATGTATGTATGTATTTATTTTCACTTCATATGTTTATTTTTCTTTTATGCCACTTCAAAAGCCTGAATATATTTTCTTATTTTATGCTAACCTCTACTGTTTTTCCTGCACACTTCGTTTTTATTTCCATAACTTTGTTGTATATTCATCATTTGTATGTACATATATGAACACCTTTTCCATTTATTAACATTTAATTAGATTTCACTTGCAACCTTTAATAGACACACACTAAATGCCTTACATGCAACAAATTAGAATTTTCGCTTGTTAATTTATTGTTGTATACAAAGTGTCGTACACAAAAACACTGCGTCAAAATCATCGGCAGTTTGTACCATTTAATATTATTAAAACACACTTTACTGCCTTCATTGTCTTTCACTTAATTTTCAGCGACACTTTTGCTGATGTATGCCGCACGCACGAACGGTGACGCAGCTGTCGCTATAGAGGCTATGTTGAATTTAACACGCGTTGCGTTGATGCGTTCGCGTCATCACCGAACATCAAAACACTCCGACGGATGAGCACAAACTGAATTTTGTTTGGAAAAAAATACAACACCAACTGACATTTAAGGACATCGTGCTGTTTAACGGTAAACGATGTCACAGAAGCGGCAACGATTACATTCGTATATGGTGTTTGTTATTCGGTTAAGGCAGCGAACATGGCAGTAACGGAATTTGCTACTGTCGTGAGTAGTGCTGAATGAAACGACCGACGAAGTGTACGAGTGTGGAGCTGACGAACGACAGGTGAATGAGAGAGAGGGAGCAAGCAAAAGATGAAGGTAGCTAACGGTCAATTGTAAGCGGTACTACAGTAAGACTAAAAATTGGTGGGCGACTGAGCAGTGGTGGGTGATGAGCGAAATTGCTTCGATATCGAGAGAGACTGATAGTGAGAGAGAGAGAGCTTGAAATCGGAGGTCGGTGAGTAAATTTAATATAAACATTCAAATATTGCAATAACTGATGCTAAATTGAAAACGCGCGAGCATTTCACAACTCTGACGAAGTAATAAATTTATAAAAAAAAGTCAATTACGCTCTCACTGCGGAGTTTAAAAAGCTACAAGTTGCGCTTAACAGCATACAAGTTGGTTGAAAACCCATGTGGCTTAACTTTCGGAGTAAATAATGTTGGTTTTTGTAGAAGAGAAGCAGGGAAGACAATGACATTTGTTTTATCAGTCGACTACCAAATATGAATTTAATGAACAAAAACGAGTTCTTTTGCAAGTAGCAAAAAATTGTGTTTTATGGAATAGGTACACAACTCTTTCATCTTCGTCTAATGTGAATTATACTTATTTATATTAAATTTTAATTCAATATACAGTTTCAGATTATTATTTTCAATTTTTTGGGTCCTTGTCATATTAGCAAGGTTCCTTAGAAAATACTTAGCACTTGATACTCTCTCATTCATACCTTACCTCTTATGAGAGTTTCTCAATGTTTTATTATTTCAACTCTCTTATACGAATATGCTTTAAGTATCATTATAAGCACTTATTGAGAGCTGAGAGTTGTGAGTGAGTTTCACCTTCTTTTCGACGAATTCTCTCACAATTATACCAATCTCAAATGTCTTCAATAACCTGTTGGAACTTCGTACTAGAAAAAAACATATTTTATTATTATTTATAGAGCTTCTTTCAAGTTGCAAGTCTGCTTTAAAATTATCCGTTCCCTGTATACTCACAGATTCGCGAAAACTCAGTAAAAAAACCTTTGAGAAGATCAAATATTACGGTCTAAAATCACGATGTATTACTATTAGAATAGTTTGAACTCGCACAAAACTTTATAGTCACATCATATTTATTTTAAATCAGCACTAATCTTCGAAAAACTCAAAATTACAGTATCTCTTACAAAAGTTATAAGGCTTTGAAAGAGTGATGGAATCAGCTTTTCTCATTTTCTCACCAGCTCAATAGATATTTGTGAACACTCACTTCTTTTCTGGCTATCGCCCAAAGTAGGTTTTGAGACCCTGCCGATAAATAAAATAGATACCCATAGAGCGGCTCAATCAGTATTACGACTGCAATCAGTATGAGCAAACTCGCAAATCTCCAGACCAACAAAGCTCAGAACATTCTCCGCATGTGTGAAGTCGACTGAAACGAAACATGGCTGATCTCGATCACCCCATCATTCAGAGACTACAAGCACTCATCAACAAGTTCCTGCCGTCATCGGCCGAATATTCCGGCCCAGAACTATAAGTAGCCAAGAACCCTTACTGACGCAAATAAAAGGCTGCAAATGGCACCGGATGGGCCATACTCCTTAAAGGAGGATGTCGTTGGACTGGGACCCATAATGAAGCAGAGGTCGTGGCCGACTAAAAGCAGCATGGAGAATGTTGGTACTGCGCCAATTTCTGGGACAGCGCAAAGACCACAGCTTCAACCGAGGGCTCGGGTGAAGTAGAAAGAGAAAATCAAACAACAGATTTTTTATTAGTAATCCCAGTTAACTTAAAAAACTCGCAAAAATATTTACATTGTCGCACTTATGTTCAAAATTCGCTTGTCTCTTCAATCCTTCCATTCGAACTGCTGAGTACTTACCAGCCAGCCTTAGCATTTATTGCTTAACTGCAACTTATTCAATTCAGAAAGCTCATCCATTTTCGTTTAGTTTGTCAAGTGAAGTATTCAATTTGACGGCTCTGAAGCTGTTGATGTTGATCGATGCATATTGATGACGACAATAAACAAACACACACATACACGCACATATACATTTGTAAGCGAAACACGAATAAAATGTAGTTTTAGAAAAGCAACTGAAACTGAATGGAAATAAATTTTGCAATCAAACAACTTAACAAAAATTAAATCAGTGTATATTTTTAAATATAAACACAAAACTGTGTTGCGAAAAAATTGGGGAGAATTGCTGGAGCGCGCTCACGAGACAACAAATGAATTGCAATTTCTCTTCATTGTCTCAAATGTTGTCAACCATTTGTGCCACTGGCGCCAATGCTAGCAACAATGCGGCATTTAATTGTGTTTTTGGGTGAAAAAGAAAGAAACTGATCAGTTTTCGTTAATTAATTTCATTTGTAAAGAGTATAAGCAATTAAATGCTGGTGCTGGCCAAAAACGATGTAGCTAGAAACTACTCAGGAACTCTTTTAAAATTTAGACAAACACACTTTGGAGACGTTTAATGGGTTTGGCCAGTCTAGAATTAAAAACAAAAAAATTAAATTATTTTTGGCCTAAAGTACATCTTGGGGTCCTAAAAACTCTATTCAATTTGAAGACTCGCGTAAAAAGAATTCCCTGACCAATCAAGCTCTTTTGTTATTATTGCAACTTTTTTTATAAAGAATTTACTGTTAATTTTTTTTGGGTAAAAAATATTACCTTTCTTTAAGGTTAACATCGGATTCACCCATTTTCACACTGTTGGAGGAGGGGCTAGAAAGTCTTGTTTTCAGCAAGTTTGATTAATATAGCCTTAGTGTTTTTAATGGTACATTAAACATGTCAGGGACGCAGCTGGACGAAGTTTTAAGAATTTTAAGTCACAGATGCCCCTTTCTACTGCGATTCCTCGTGCCAAATTACAGTTTTGTATCTTAATATGTGGCCTACTTATATTTATACTCAGTCTACTTATCTCGTCATCCTAATCATTTTAGGTATAGTATATACTATATAACCCTATATCTAACTCAATTAGTTTTAGTTGTTGCAAACTACCGTTAGGTGAACAAGACTGTTTTGATCTTTGCAACATATGGTGAGAGTATAATGGAAAATATTGTACATAAATTCAGCATCCAGTTATTGGGTGAAATTGTGAATGGATTCCAATTAATCAGAAGTGCGGGAAATATATTATTGGTTTTATGGTGGTTAGGGGAACTTATGTACTGATTTCATCATACCATATTATGCCTAAGATAACATTTTCACTTAATTCCACTAAAATATTTCACACACCAGCCGATATATTCATAGGCATAGGCACTGAGTTTCTCACATTCGGTGTAAATTGCGACTTAAGGTATAATTCGATTTTCAATGAATGTGTACCTTTTAATGTGGCGTAAATGTGGCTATGATCCCATTTCGCCGATTTTCATACTGCATCAAGGAATACTAGGGAGAAATATTCCCACTGAGTTTGATACTTTTACGACATAAAATAGCATTTTACATAAAAAAATAATGACATTGGCTGTCCAATGATTGTCAGGTACAAAATTCTTAACCCAATTTCTCATATATCGGGTTTATTAACTCTTCTGTGTGCCTCAGAGTTATTTTGTAATAAAATCAAATTGACCGAAAAATGTAGTTGATGCTCTTGTATATATATATGTGGGTTTATTGGTTTAAGGCAGCTATGACCAGCCCTTGGTGACCGTTTGCTTTGAATTTATATTTCCAAAAAAGGTTAACATAAAATATTCACAGCTTTGATCCGAACATCGTACAAGAAATTTTAGTTGCATTTTATAATATTTTACGATAGGTAGGCACACGTCTGTGTATTCGTTAAGTGAATATGTGTGAAGTCATTAAATAAGTCTTAAAATCTATGGGAATCGCATGCATACATACCTAACTTTTGAAGTCATAATTTGCTTTTAGTGCTTTCTCTAATACACTCGCTTGTGTTATATGTAAGTGCTTATTTATTATCACATTTTACCTACAAGGAGATTGCCTTCATATAATTTGCACTTCTTTTCTCTTCGTTTCTTTCCAAAGAGGATATATTACCTTCTGACATACATTGAAATCTGACATTGCCTCAGGTGGAATTTCCATTCTTATTTCAAGACGTTCATTATTTGCTTAATATATTGCACTCGCTTCGGAAAAAAATAAATCGGAAAAATTCGGAAAAATAATAATCTTTATTAAAATGAAAAGATAGCCATTACTAATTTTTAACCAAGTCTTTAACAATCATTTATGTAATCATTAGTGAGTATTTTGAAGCATTCTCACTCTCATCAAATATCAGAGCTGAGTTGTTTTGTTCAAGGTCATTATTGAAGCCAACATTTGTATCGAGAAAAGCGCCATTGAATTACGACTGCCAGGCCGGTTTCAATTTTTATTAAGATTTTCATTATTTGTTAGATTTAGTGTCATTACCTTTACAGAAAGATAACCCATATGCTAAGAAGGTAGGGAAATTTGTATCGATGAAAGGAGGCAGCTACGGTTGAAAACAACAAAATCCCCACAAAATAAGTTTGGATAATTGTAAAGTGAAAATAATCATTGCGCTCCGATTTAGGCTTGAAAAGAAATTTAGCAACAATGAAAAAGAGGCCTGTTTGGAGCAAATATGTATTTTACTACCAAAATGATATCGAAAAGTTGCAGAATAGTGGTAATCGGTATATTGCCTTCGAAGGCACATAGTATATTGAATAATAAAATCCAAATTTTGAATAAAAGATGCGCTTTTCTATAAAGCAATACGAACTTAGCAACCCATCTGGTACTTTAAGTAGAATTTTCGAATACTTTTGGTAGGCAAAGAATTTTTTCTCTGCTCTTTAAATATTGTTTTGCTAAGCATTACACTTGGTAGTATTAAAGTTGACTTAGAAAGCATTGCTCGATGATCAGAATATACATATATATTGTATATATAATATATTTACATATATTTTCGAGCTTTTATTCTAGATTGTTAGATTTTTCTAATACAAAATAGAGCTTTCCGCACTTTTACTGTATCCTTTTAACAAATGTATTTGTTTAAATTCTAAAATATTTATTTGCTTTAAAGTGTTGGGAGATATTACAGATTGTAATAATAAAATTTCTTTACCGAAACTTAAACAGATGCGTATTCCTCGGAGATCTTGAATATATTCTGGAACTGTTTGTAGGAATTTATTTTAATTGCCAATTTTATGTATTCCAATATGTAAGAAACACATACATATACATATACACATATGTTTACAGTTATGATATGTGAATTTTAAAACGAAGACCCACAAAAACAAATCCAGCAAATGGAAATGCAAGCTGGTAAATTTGTGGTCTTGACGCAATTTCCACTCTCTATGCATATATATATATATGTATATATATATGTATATATATATATATAATTATGCAACATGTATTTTGGGTCGCTGGTGATATTGATTTCGTGCATGTCGTTTTTAAGTTCAAAGGCTTACTCACCTTGATGTATAAGCAAAATATTGCATGCAGGAAATATTTATTGCACTTTTGTAATACCGTTAATTATGAATTCGATACTACATAAATTTGGTTTCATAATATTGGTATATATACATATGTAAAAAATACAGCAATCTCTAAACCTTTTCGTATCTATTTAGTTTTATAATATTATTTGTACAAGAACTTTTTGCATATGTGGCTTTGTGCGTGCGTATACGGCGAGTTTGGCGGTTGTGGCATCCTTGGCGTCATTGTGTGGCATCTTCGCGGTTGCAATTGTACATTTATGGGCGAAGCGCAGCAACACTTGTGCCAGTTGTTTAACAAGCCCATTAGTTCGTAAATATTTTAAAGTCATATACATACTTACATATGCTCATATGCTTGTAAGTGCCTCTTTACAAATGAATGCACTTGAACGCACACTTAAACACAACAACTGCAATTTGTATGCGGCGATTCATTTTACAGTGTTTAGGCTGCAAATGACAAATGTTGGAGGTTTCAAAACAAGTGTTTCGATAAAAGCGACCGAATTCACGCGACCGCACATTTCGTGCCTTCCGTTTTGTATTATGGTAGTATAGCGGTTCTGACCGAGTTGTAGGGAGCATATATGTACATACATATATGAATAATAAGCCTGCGAAAAGCGCGAACTGGTGAGACAAATCTTCAGTCCATTTAGAGGTAATTGAAAAATATTGATCTTTTAATATAAAAATTACCGGAACCTTTCCTACGTCGGTTGTAAGAATGTGGCTAATTGCGCGAAATCTCCTCACTCGTGAATTCCGACTGTGCTATAGCGAAATCACTACAGGTTCATATAACGTTGGTTAAGGAATCGATTTACGATAGATACGAATAATATGAAATATATAAATTATTCAAAGACTCAGCTTAAGATATATATTTTCAGATATATCCATATATTTAATATATTCAGAAATATATGAGGCGAAGACTTTATTCGCTACAAGAGAGAGAGAGAGAGAGAAGGATAATGTATTTTATATTAAAAAATGGCAAACACTACATTCATAAACCCATTTAAATGTATGTTAATCCAAGTATAAATGCTCACAACTCAGAATTTTAAAGGATATATTAAGTTAAGCAGTACTGTCATCATTGCAATTTCTGGTGCAATTTCGGTTAGTCAATGATGAAACCAGTTATATTCTTAACTACTTAATAATCGAATACAATTGCATTTAAAGACGAAAATATTTCCCCTTTTGGCTTATAACTTTTTTGACGCAATGACCTCATCACACTTTTGTTAGAAGTTACGTGTATCGCTGCGCTTTCATTCTATACCAAAAATTTAATTGCACCTTCACATATGAAATTCGAAATAAATTCAAATACTACTTTTCTTTAGCGTTAAAGATAAGGTTAAATGGACAATTTCTACGGAAGTTCGATTATATTGGTACAAACTCTATACAAGTTAAAAGAAACAGTCGAACTATATTTAAGAAAGTATATTTTATTACAAGTAACGCTAACATTGCTTATAGGGAGTTTAAGAAATAACGGCATGTGAAACTTTATCTGCAAAAATATATTTGGGAAAGGCCGCTTATAAATTATATATTATTATATATCAAGAATTTGTCAACCGATATCAGTGTTTTTCGGTACTAAATTACATTGTGGTAGACGATGCATTCTCGCTCAATTTTATTGAAAAAGTTGTCTGGTTAACCGACATGTGCGGTATAAATTCAATCGAAGAGACTTTAATAATTAAAATGGGTATGCGAGGGCTAGGGAAAGGTTTAAACCGATATTATTTATTTTTGTACAAATTATATTATCTTCCAAGAACTTTTCCATTTCATTTAATTACAGTCAATCACGCACTGAACGATATATGCAATATAAAGTCAACCAGAAGGACCAAAATCATTACATTTTTAATTACAAGATCTATTTGAAGGTTTTGAAACGATTTTGTACATTTCCAGTTCAAAAGCACATAGACGCCATTAATAATTTCGTTAAGATATCTTACCAATTGACCGATATTTTCGGTATTACGTCAGCTGTTTTCACGGACATCCCCTTATTCGGTACAGGGCGGTTATGAAAGGTATCGGCTGATTTCGATTATTTTTGACAGTGTAATAGGTTCGCGTGTAATATGTATTTAAAAATCATACTAACGATCTTATTAAACAACAAATAACATCCAATGGTCCCTCACCAGATCACGTGTGGCTCCCCGCCAGAATATATCTTATCCCCCTCGCTTTGACTAACTTTAATCAACGGATTAATACTCCTACTGTTCAGGAAGAACTTTAAGGTCGTCTGACATGCGGACATCCCTTATTAATATTTGATGATTTAATATGGTGCAAGGCAGTAATAAAAAAGTGGCGCATTAAACCACTGGAAAAAGTGTAGCGGAACTGTTTACCGGGGATTACGAGTGCTATGAAAACCACCTCAAAAAAGGCTCTGAAGTTCATCCACGATATCCAATACATATTCAAGTAAATTATCATTACGGCCATCCATTTCAGGCTTCTAGGCCATTGGAATCAGGCTCAGCGTGACCGTGGACATGGTATCTTACCGATCTTGTTACAGAACTCGAGCTAGATTAGCAATGCGGCCGGGAAAAGGATGTCAATGGGGAGTTAAGCACAATCTTTTTGAGCGACTGCCCATAAATTCTTTTACCTTGAAATATATTTCTTAAAATATTACCAAACCACTCTGATTCATATGTAGGATTAGTTAAGTAAAAACTAATGCAATTATATTTTACGAGTTTTGGAAAAAATGGAGATATACAGTTTCTGGACCGGTTAAATTTTTTTAATAAAATTTTTATTGAAATGTTTTATATTTCCCTTTTATTTATTATACAATAGAATCGATTACATAAATTACTTGAGTAAAAATGTTTGCTTAGTTTACGATATCTCCACTGAGTGAGTTAGTTTTTTGGCCAATTTTCTCTTCCTATTTGTAATATAAATTTCTGTTTAACAGAAAAAATAGAAGATTTATACAATCCTGTACAATTAAGTGTGATATACATCTAATTACAGACATATGTATTTAAAAAATTTGGTTCCTTCTGCAAAATGATAAACCACAAGGGCAACCTACGACAAATTTAAGCATTCTCATCATGAAAACGATTCATCTCAACCTGTCCCATAACACATGTTCTTCCGTTCACTTCAAGCATTCGGTTTTCTACCCATTTTATATGGCATGGCATAACGTAATTTCTCCCAAATTACGTTGACTGACAATCTAAATATCTGTTCATTTTCAAATATGCCTTCAACTCTTTATCCAATAACTCGCTGTTGGTAATTTCACCATATTTAATCATAACAATGCGCGCACGACCTTCGTTCAACGAAATTTTATGGTCTGTGGGAAACTCCATGCGCGCCCAATCTGACTCGACGAAGTGCTAGAAAGCGCAATAATCGTACGTCGCGACTGTTCGACCGATTCGTAAATATGTTCGGGTATATAAGCGCCAGCCAGCCAATTGCGTTCGTGCGTACCTATACGAAATGATGGTTCGCACTGCACGAGTTGCGGCAGTAATGTCTGGTTGACGAAGTCAGTCTCTTGGTGCGCATATGAGATAAACCCATCGAATGTTTTATTCTCATCCACCTCACACTCCTGAATGTAACAGCTCATTATGTTGTGATCATATAACTAGACTTTCACTTGCAATTTATATTTAAAGAAGAGTGCGATAACGAGAAGCAAAATAATAATGATTAACCCTACGGTAGTGACAGTTGCGATCATATACTGATAATATTTAACATTAATAACAGTTTGGCGTAATTCACTCATCCTTGCTCTCAGGAATGTAACATTTTGTAGATTATCACAATATAATTCTCGACATCGAGGATGCGGTGCCGATGTGAAAGTATAGTGTGCAGCAATTGCTGCGCAGCACAGTCACAAAACCAAGGATTTCCACCGAGGTATAAAAACTGTAATTTTGAGCTGTCATTGAGAAATGCTCTCAAAAAATCAGCACTTAAAGATTTTAAGCGATTATTGCGTAGATCCAAAGCGTCAAATTAGTTGGCAGCTGAAAGACATTTATGTTCGTGAGTTTATTGTTCGAAGCATACAGTTGCGAAACGTTGGCATAGCCGGAGGTGGTATCTGACGGCAAAGCAGTGAAACGATTATTACTAATATTGAGTTTAGAACTCATAAGTGCTCGGGACGTGGCAACTGTTCGATAATGTCGAGTTGCCTACCGTTGGAATTGATTATCAGAAACTCAGATTGTTTGTAGCAAACACAGTTTCTGGGACACATTACCGGTTGCCAAGCAAACAACTCGTTGAGTGCGCAATATCCGTTAAAACTTTGGTTGATGCAGACTACACTGCGAGTCACTAAATATAGTACGATAATTATCATTGTATCTCCAAGCTAATTTGCCGCACACGGCAGGATTGGCAGTCATTTTGTCTTCGCGTTCACAATCTTTAAAGGTTTTTAGTAAATTTGATAAAGCATACATGTTTGTAATCGAATTGTGCTCTAAGCTAATTTCATAAGGACATTTAACACCGGCTTCAACAACCCAATCCATATTAAACTCGCTCAGAATATTGCTACTTAAATTGAATAATGTTAAAATAAGCTCGCTTTCTTCGTACTTTTCAGGTTGTAACTTGGTGATATAATTTAGATCTTGCGCTACCGCCAGAGGCATATTGATATTGTTATATCGAAAATTTGTGAATATTGTCACGGAAGTATTAACCCCAGTGGCCCAAATAGTTTGCAGTTTGTTATCGCTTAAGTCTAGCCTATGTAGATGACTCAACAGTTTCAGATTTTCCATAAGGTTTTTGGTGTCGCGCAATCGATTGCCATTGAGTTTCAACTGTCATAGCCAACGGGATTGAGTGAAAAGTTGCAAGCAGTAGATTTGTCAACGAATTGTAACTAAGATCCAATATTATAAGTTGACGCTAATAAACCAATAGATTTCGTGGTAATTCACGAATGTTATTGCTGCTCAAATTCAGACAATTGAAATGCGATAGTGTTGCAAAGGTATTTGCGTCCAACATTTTCATATTATTTCGAGCTAAGTCAAGGTAAGTAAAGTAAATTTTGACTCAAAAAAAATATTTTACTGATTTTGCAGTAAAGTCAACATTATAGATTAACGTTAGTTTATTCACTTTATTCATTATTGTCAATTCCTTAAAATTTTTCTCCTCCAAATAACTTAGTTTTTGTAATATTGACTTAAATTTCTTTCGGACAAATCACCAGCATGTGACGCTCTTCTGAATCAAAGCTTTGTAAATATCACCGAATTCTTCGTCAACTTTACAATAAACCTCATCTTCACATTTACAAGAAATACTTTCATCCATATAGCAATCCTTAACCCAGGAGCCTGTGTATAGTAGCTGATCATTAGCCTCAGATAACTTCAATTTGGCAGTGTGCACCAACAGAAAAGTGTTGTTTAAGATCAGGCCACTTAGTATGTAGACTAGTATTATATATTTTTAATAGTTTTATTTTACTTAAATTTAGTATTTTGGTGACTTGTTTTGATATTGTTATATTTTATTCTTAGTAAGAACTTACTAACCAACTCACTTACACTGAAATACGAAACAAGAAATATCAAGCTGGAACAGATCAAGCTGCAACACCCTCTTAAATTAAATCTTTATTTAAATCTTTATCAAGACAAATATTTGTGAAAACCGTAAACTCTTAAAGAAATCCATAACTTGTTTGTTGTTGTAATAAAAAAACTTTTCTGTAATGAAGTGACTATTTCGTAGGAACGGTAAAATTAAACAAACCGAAAGCAATAATCGAATATGCAATGTAATGTAATAAAACGTAAATGTAGTGTGATAAAACTATTCCAGAGAAATAAGAAACACAATTATCAGGATGCTAAGACGAATTGAATTCCGGATGTCTGCTAGTCTATCAATTTAAAAAGTGGCCCCGTCCACTAAGAAGTTTAATGTACATGTATTAAGTGATATCAGTTATAATTCCTTCTCGGTTCAGTACCGCCCTTAGCCCCAGCCCCTAATATAATGACTTTCAAACCAACGGTTGACTTTATTTCGATCAATATTTAAGAATCTTAATAAATGAAGAGAAAAGATTCACTTGAACGGACGAGGTGTGTTTAAAAATTGACGGGAATTTTCGTTTTAAAAAAAAAAAAATTTTTTATTCGTCTACATTAATGTAGTCGCCTACAAAATAATCTCGATTCGATATTATGCCCTTATGCCAGCGCTTCTTCGAATCGTCGAAACACTTCTCAAACTCGATTTTTGGGATAGCCTTTAGCTCTTTGGGCGATGCGCTTTTAATGTCATCTATACATGTAAAACGACGGCCCTGCCCCTTTAGGGTTCTCTTTATTTTTGGAAATAAAAAAAAGTCACACGAAGCCATGGTGGCGAATATGGCGGTTGGGGCATCATTACAGTATGGTTTTTGGCCAAGAATTCACGAACAAGCAACGAAGTGTAAGCAGAATTGAGCAAAAGCTAGCAATAGTCGTGAATTGTTTTTCCACAAATCCGGGCGTTTTTTTCGGATTGCTTTAAATTAGTCCATGAATGTCCTTAGCAGCCATAAACTATATACATGTAATAATTTTCGTTATTCTAGTAGTCAGATAACAGCGAAGAATATATCGGCAGATCTGTGGGTAGAAATATTTTGCCGAGCATACTTTGGTTTAATGCCAAATTAAATGAAATCAGCCTAGACCTTCCTCTAGCCTCAAAATAGGAATTTTCGGCCATCCATTTGATTTAATACGTTTTAAATGTATATGGGTCAGTATGTAATGTATGTATGCTAATGTAAAACTAAAAAACTAAAACTAAATTCAAGAATTAAAAAAATTCATTAGACAAATAATTATTATATATACGCGTATAATATATATATCCGCTTACAGTGATATACCAGTGAACTACACTTAAAAGGAAGCCATTGTTTTTAATGAAGATCGGAAGTTTTGATTATACTATTTTACTTATACTTATACGGAATCGGCATATATATTTTAGTTAGAAATTTAGCTTTAGCTTTGTGCTGTGTTCCCCTGGATCGGACAAAGTTCAACATATATTTTTATAAAACGACATTTCAAATTAAAAATACACACCCAGTTTTAACATTGCCATTCGGGTACTATTTCTGCAGCTCTGGCTGGAGTTTGAATTCACTTTTTTTACTAAAAACTCACCTTTGTTTGAGCGAATTTAAACAAAAATGTACTGCCTTTCTTCAATTTTCTCATCTTTCAACTTTTTCTTCAACTAACTCTACTCAAGCTTACGGTTTTTATACTTCCACGGTATGTGCTTTTATTGTTGTTATATTTCAATAGGTGCTTCACAATTTCTTTTTTGCCTCTTTTTTCCAACAAATCTCGAAATACCTGATATTTGGCATCTGGCATCTGGCATCTGGCATTTGCTTGCTTTATATTGAATTTGGCATCTTTTTCTTGAGTTTCCCTAACGTTCTTTCTGGTTTCTGATTTTTTGCAACTTCTGCTCTTGTGACTTCTTTGTTGCGATTTTAATGCCCAGTTTTTATTGCATTCAGCTTTTTGTGCTCCCACTTGGCAAATTCTTCTTGCTTCCTTTGTCGACTGCTGTTGCATAGTTTCTTTTCTTGTTTATTTATTAGTTAGAAACATATCCTTGTTTCAATTTGTAGTATTCAACATTTGTTTATCTATTTTTGCCTTGACTGCATTACTTGGCATTGCATATACATTTTCTACTTGTGTTTTTGGTCCCCCGATAGCGTTTTTCAAGTTTACTGTACATATTTTACATTTGTTGTCAAACTGTGTCTATTCCTCATAGTGTCAAATATTTACCTTATACTTTTGCATTTTCATTTTCGTTCTCAGTTTAGTTGTTGTCTTTATTTTATTTATATTTATTGCGCATTTTTGTTCAGTGTTCACTGCTTAGTCTGTGTTATATTCAGTCAGTTTGTCTTATATACTGTATGCATTTTATTAAATCTCATGTTTCTATTGTGCCCCTCATATGAGATGGGTCAAGTATCATAAATTTTTTTACAACAGAATATTTTTCTTAGTTTTCTTAGTTTTCTTAATTTGATGCCCATATTCCAAAAATATATCTATTTTATTAACTTAAATGCAAAACAGGGAATAAGAGGTTCGCAACGCTTTCCAAAAATATTTTACTTCAGCTCTGCTCCACCCATATTTTAATAATTACAATATTTGGTTATGTGGCAACCCTTCCGTAATTTGTTTCTTCGGTTAGTTGTCTTAAACCTCTAGAATTTAATACCCATTTGTCAGCGTTTATTATTTTATCAAATTTTCCCACACTTCAATCAGGTGGTAACTCCATTTCTTTTGCTGAGACCATCCAAACACCATCATGCAATGGAAAAACGTAATTTTAAAACAAGTAAGAAACTACTAAATTCGGGTGTAATCAAACATTTTATACTCTCGTAATGTACAAAGATCAAAGGTGAGGAAATGTTTTCATGTGCTGGCATAAGTTTATATTAAAAAATGTTGCGGAAGAATTCAACATTCATTATTCGACGAAATTGTCAATGGATTGCAGGCATATTTGGTATTTTATTAACTTATATTACAGGTCATAGACTCATGACTCACTTTCATTGGTATATTTTGCTTCATGTCAGAGATATTTATATAAAATCTACCAAATTAACTCAAAAGTGATATATGCGAAATAAACTCAACAAAAGTGGTTTAAGAAATATACTATATACATGAAGAAAAAGTCAACCAGAGAAAAGGAAATCATTATATGGTCTGATCTAGGCGGATTTCTTTCATATTTAGCGCGAAATCACATTATGTTTAAGAAAACATATCCACTCCATTTCCATTATCCAATTTCCAATTATCCATTTCAATTTCATTAAAATATCACACATATTTACCAACATAAACGGTTTAAAGTCAAGTGGAAAGTCGGGAATTCTTATATCCGGCATTTTGGGATAGAGAAAGATCTGCACTGATCACATTAACTCTTTTCATTATTCAAGTAATTTGGAGAACGTGTTTTCACGCAATATTGTAAAGGTAACTCACACAGTGACCGACATATTCGGCATAAAGTCTGCTGGAATAGCGAAAATCATTATATGTCCATATACTACACATATACATGGGATAATTCGTAAACCAATTTCACACATTTTCGACATTAAACTATGGCATATACAATATAACACGGTCACATAATTTGGTAAGATATCTTACATATTGTCCGAATTATATGGAATAAAGTCTAACGGTGGAAAATCCTTATATTAGGTACATGGGGGCTAGGGGAAGTATTTATCCCATTTTATTCATTTTAAACACACGCACGCACTGCTATCAGAAAGAGAAGCTCTCTGAATTTAATGGAAATAATTCATATATTGACCGAAATATGTGGTTAAAGTCTATCGGAAGGTTGAAAATGTTGTTGAAGAAGTTGAGAAGTATGTTCGACACCAGAGCACATTATATCATGGAAAGATAATCCTCGAATTTCATTACGATATCTCGTAGATTTAAAATAGGTAGGTAAAGGAAAAAGTCAGATATTGGTACTCAGGTCCATATATTGGGGATATGGTTGTTTGAAAAGTTATTTGTCGATCTCGACTATTTTTACGCATGTAATGGCATATGCTAAAAGAAATATTTGTACAAAGTGTCATTCCCATCTCTTAATTGATGATCGATTTATCTACTTTAAAGTGAAAGTATCAGATGAAACTTAAAGTTGTGTTATATGAGAAGTAGGCGTGGTTTTTATCCGATTCCTTCTATTTTCACAGCGTGACATAAAAATCTAAATATAAAGTCACATACCAAATTTTATTGAAGCCGATGGAGTCGTTCTTAAGATATGGGATTTCATCTAAAAGTAGGCGGTGTCACGCCCATCACCAAAACTTCCTATGCAACCCTTCGGTATCATATTTGCTGTAAGATTTAATGTTTCTAGTAGTTTCTAGTAGTTTTCAACATAACTTTTGCGTGAGATGTGGGCGTGGTTATTATCCGATTTCACTCATTTTTCAATATAAGAAGAAATGGTTGAAAAACTAATTCGGAGCAAGTTTTATTGATATAGTTGTAACGGTTTCTGAGATATGTACATAAAACTATTTGGGAGCGGAGTCAAGCCCACTTTAGCAAAAAATTTTGTCCACAGATGCCCCGTCCTACTAGGGTCATCTCTACCAGATTTTGTTCAAGTTATCGCTGCCACGACGGACCGACAGATATATATATATATCTAACTCTATTAGTTTTAGGTGTTACAAACAACCATTAGGAGAACAAAAGTCCCCCTTTGCTTTCGGATCACGCCTACCTGTGAAACAACAGAAGTATTTACACAACGTAAGTCCATCCAACGAACACTATTAAAGCATAACGGTATCTGAAAGTCTTACTTTTTCAGGTCGCGCCCACAGGCAAACCAAAAACAAGGTAATTTCTTTTAGTATTGTTGCAGTGTTGTCCTTGAAACGATGTGAAATCCGCTTTTGAAAATAACCTTAATTATTTATGTGCTTGTTTCAAAACCATTGTGCTAATTTTTCGTAACAAGACAGTGTTGTGTTCTAGGTCACATCGAATCATATCGTAAAATAGTGGCAAGAAAAAGTTGTTTTGTTTTCATTCTAAAAAATAATTTATGATAACAGTCTTGAATTATATTGCTGTTTTTCAAAGTTTAAGCTTACTTGTTTGTATTTTTTTTTTGCGAAATTTTCAGAATCTCTTGACAATGACGGTTGGCCCGAAACAAAGAATTTTGTAAGTATGTTTTCGTACACTAGAACTTTTGCTGCTCATAATTGGGTAATTCTCTTTTGGTGTTTCCATTGTGCCATATTCACCATTTTTTAAAATATTTCAATTTTTTCAAGCATATTTGTTTACCTATTTGCATATTACATTCGAAAAATAGATAGCAAAATTAAAATTTCCGAACAGGTTGTAAATATTTATTTGAAGGCGAGTGAAGATTTTAAAAATGAAAAGGAATGCCGAACTGTAAAAGCAAAATAATACACGAGCAACTCGGTGTCCTTCGTCTCTCCCTCTCCTACAAACAACGAGTCCAAGCAACAAAAGTCTTCGTGTATGAACCTGGTCTAAGCTTTAGAGGTAGTATCACATATCTGTTATTCAGGGTCCACATATTATATGTACGTAAATAATATGTCAAAATTTGGACTTTTGGAGAATATATTTAACTTGCAAAATATCCTGTTTTGTAGGTGTGTTCTATTAACGAAACTTTTTCCCGAAAGCAAGTTGAAGAGTGTTTGTCAAATCTCTCCGGGTTGATATTGGTCGGCCGCGACTTCTATTTCTTTGTGAGTTCCACCATCCTGAGATGTCGTACTCAGTGCTATTTTCTGCGCTTTTTTTTGCGTCAGCCCATTATTGAGGTAATCACAGCCAGACTGTTTTAGAAGGGAAACTTTCTTAGACGTTACATATTTTTCATCTTAATCGGAGAATATTACACCTAACAATTTGTCAATATTCTTGGACAACTATGGATTTTCGACGCCGAGCTCTCGTTGAAGATTTTCCCTTTTTTTCAATACGGAGAACAGATACTAAAAATACAAGTATTAATTAAGCCCCATAAGAGTTCGCAGCTCGAGAAAGAAATGGTAGTCAAATGGATCTTATGCAGGCGATATTAAAATATTCTAACTGACATTGAAATATTAGTCTTCTTCTCTTTTTTTTTCTTTGCACAGTTTGCAGCGTCAACTTATAGTATTTGATCTTAGTTACAATTCGATGACATATGTGCCGCCTGAACTTTTTACTCAATCCCTTTGGCTATGCCAGTTCAAACTCAATGGCAATCGATTGCACGACACCACAAACCTTATGGAAAATCTGAAACTGTTGAGTCATCTACATAGGCTAGACTTAAGCGATAACAAACTACAAACTATTTAAGCCACTTGGGTTAATACTTCCGTGACAATATTCACAAATTTTCGATATAACAATAACAATATGCCTCTGGCGGTAGCGCAAGATCTAAATTATATCACCAAGTTACAACCTGAAAAGTACGAAGAAAGCGAGCTTATTTTAACATTATTCAATTTAAGTAGCAATCTTCTGAGCGAGTTTAATATGGATTGGGTTGTTGAAGCCGGTGTTAAATGTCCTTATGAAATTAGCTTAGAGCACAATTTGATTACAAACATGTATGCTTCATCAAATTTACTAAAAACATCTGAAGATTGTGAACGCGAAGACAAAATGACTGCCAGTCCTGTCGTGTGCGATTGTAAATTAGCTTGGATATACAATGATAATTATCGTACTATATTTAGTGACTCGCAGTGTAGTCTGCATCAACCAAAGTTTTAACGGATATTGCGCACGCAACGAGTTGTTTGCTTGGCAATCGGTAATGTGTCCCAGAAACTGTGTTTGTTACAAACAATCTGAGTTTCTGACAATCAATTCCAACGGTAGGCAACTCGACATTATCGAACAGTTGCCACGTCCCGAGCACTTATGAGTTCTAAACTCAATATTAGTAATAATCGCTTCACTGCTTTGCCGTCAGATACCACCTCCGGCTATGCCAACGTTTCGCAACTGTATGCTTCGAACAATAAACTCACGAACATAAATGTCTTTCAGCTGCCAACTAATTTGACGCTTTGGATCTACGCAATAATCGCTTAAAATCTTTAAGTGCTGATTTTTTGAGAGCATTTCTCAATGACAGCTCAAAATTACAGTTTTTATACCTCGATGGAAATCCTTGGCTTTGTGACTGTGCTGCGCAGCAACTGCTGCACACTATTCTTTCACATCGGCACCGCATCCTCGATGTCGAGCAATTATATTGTGATAATCTACAAAATGTTACACTCCTGAGAGCAAGGGTGAGCGAATTACGCCAAGCTGTTATTAATGTTAAACATTATCAGTATATGATCGCACTGTCACTACCGTAGGGTTAATCATTATTATTTTGCTTCTCGTTATCGCACTCTTCTTTAAATAAATTTGGAAATGAAAGTCTAGTTATATGATCACAATATTCACACAGCTGTTGCATCCATGAGTGTTATACAAATGGTTGTTATCTTCATATTTTGTTTACAAACAATGAATATACCTCTTTTAGGTTCGTTATGAGAATTTGATAAAGTGATCAACATTAGTGTCATCTGACGGATCATTCATTCGAGGTCAACATTTGTTAGCTGCCTCTGAGCCGAGACTACTCTCTTTTACAATTTTTGCATACCCTCTGCACAAAAATCTCTTTTCGACCAGAAAAAGGTAATTAGTTAAACCGATGGCAAACCGACCACGGAGTAGGATTAGGAAGACTGAAGTTTTGTTTTTCTGACCGCCAAAGTTATAGATAACTGGAAACATGTGTGGTCGCTTTTGTCTATAAAACCAAATTGAAAGAAATTTCTAGAAGTCTTGTAAAAACAAATTGTTTTTCTTCAGTATATAAATATCCAAACATATAGAATGCTCTTCAATAGGTTCATTCTCACTTCAGAGATGGTCTGTCACAACGTTTCTTTAGATATGGCTCCTTCAACCTACTCTTGCTATATGTATATCGAGAAACTAAAAATTCCGTCTAAAAGAACTCTAATCAAAACATTTTGCGGTATTACTTCGGTGATCGGTTGAATTCTTTTTGATCAAGTACCTGCCGTGCTGCCAGCATTTTAAACTGAAACCAAGAGCTCAAGAACGAAACCAGAGAGTACTGAACCGATATTTGGACCCCACCCCTTTCATTTAGAAAAAATTAACTCTTGACTGCAACTGAAATAAAAAATTGCCTTATGATATCTCATCTATTGACCATAGTTTATATTGGTTGTCGAAGTAAAGTTTACTTAAGAAAACATATTTTAATTGTTTAAAGAAATTAATTAAAGGTTTTATTTATTTATTGCATTTAAAAATAACTTAGTATCTCACTTAAAATAACATCTGATTAAAATTTATATATGTCTATACTAAATGCGGATGGTTCTCTCGCTCTCCTTGCGAATTCCGTTTGTTAGACTTCTGACATCCCTCATTACTTTTGTTGGTGTCGCTGAGGTGTTTTCTTCTCTTGCTTCCGACGATCTTCTTCTTCCTGCATTTGGTCAGTGTATATAGAAAACTTAGGTTGTTCCGGGTTGGTCGTTGATGTGGGGTGTTCGTAGAGATATTACTTTGTATCCTCATTCTCAACATGTTTTCCAGAATTTGTTTGTATCACTTAAATAGTTCTTGAAATAATGGATGAGGCGCTGTATTGAGGCAACTTCTCCAGTAACTAGTTGAGCGTTCAAGTTATAAACTCTAACTGAGCTTAACATGCCATGAGCGCCGAACTTATACCCTCAAAAGAAAAGCAGGTAAAACGCGTAACGCAAGTAACGTTAATTTCTATAGAATACCGAAAAACCATTAGTTAAGCCGGGAACCTTTATTATTAGGTATTGCAAATAAAAGAGAAAGAAATAAATTTCCTCCAGTCAAGCACCATTAAATTTAGTGGGAGTGTAATGAAGATATAAAGCAAGAATAAAGAAGAATAAAGAAATTATTTTTGTAAAAAATCTGTTTTTAAAGGAATAAGGAAGGGCTACGTTCGGGTGTGACCGAACATTTTAAACTCGCATAATTTTCAAAAACAAAAGCCGGGGAAATACTTTCGGGTGGTGACAAAACTTTATATTAAACAAGTAAGGAAGAGCTAAGTTCGGGTATTTTATACTCCTGAATAATATAACAATCATTATTCGACGAAATTGTGAATGCAATGCAAATTATTTTGCATCATATTAGCTTTTAAATTAGGTCATATTCTCATAAAGTTAATCTAACTAAGCCAAATCATCTATATTCATCATATTAGTGCTGTGGAAAGCTACAACAGCCATAATTTTTATTACCGAATGACATAATGTTATTCGAAATATTCTTATGTAATTTTGTTGAGATATCTTCTATGGAGATATTTGCGACGTAAACTTAACCAAAGGAACGGAATTTAATATATTGAGTGCATGTTGAGTGAAAAAATCCATCAGAGGGACGCAAATTATAATATTCGAGGTATGTGGTTCAGACTAAGGTCTAAACCGATTTCATTCATATTCAGGGCTAAATCATATTATGGTTAAGAAAACACTCCCTAAAAATATCACACATATTGACTTATATAAATGGTTCAAGGTGAGCTGGAAAGTCGGAAATCTCTATATAAGGTACATTGGAGCTAGGGAAAGATCTAAGCAGATAACATTTACTTTTGGCATTAAACAAAAGTTTGCTCAAGAATACATTTCCAGTCAATATTGAATTACTCAAAATTAGACAGGCATAGACATGGAGTCCACTGGAATAACGATAATCATTATTTGCAATATATGGGGTTGGGGTAGTTCGTTTATCGATTTTACTAATTTTTGTCACAAAACTGTTGTTTATTTAAGATTATACAGTAACTAATTTTCTTTTCTAAGATGTCTTATATACTGAATTCCATTATGATTACTTATATTTTAACCAATATGCACTGTATAAAATTCACCGTAATTTTGAAAACTATCATATTAGCTATATGAAAGCTAGGGGGAGGATTCACCCGATTTTACCCATTTTTGGCAAAAGAGCCAATATTTTCAACAAAGACTTGTTCTGAGTTTCAATAACATATCTCACAGATGGTCCAATATTTTCAGTAAAAAGTCTTTCATGGCACTGAGTCCACATATTCGGTATCTGGGGACTTGAAAAGTTAAGATCCAATTGCGACATTTTTTAGACGCGATAAGGCAAACCCTAAAGGCACTCTTTGTACAAAGTTTTGCTCCAATATCTTCACTGGTATTTGATTTATATACAGTAAAGCGAAAAAATTAAATTGATTTCAAAATTATGTTAGATGGGTAAATTTTCACAGCGTACCATGAGGTTATTAAAATAATGTTATGTGCCAAATTTGGTTCACATTGCTTTAGTCGGCCCCGATATGTGGGATTTCAACGAAAAGTAGGCAGTGCCACTCCCATTGGCCAATTTTTAAACCGAGTCCTTCGAAGCCCTTAAGTACCATCCTGGATATGATTTTTAATGTTTCTAATGCGCTTATGCGAGTTAACGCACTTTCAATAGTTTTCAATATAACCGTTACATGGGGGTGAGCGTAGTTTGAATCCGATTTCACCCAGTTTCGCACGATCTAAAGAAGGGCAGGAGAAATTTGTTCACAGTAAGTTTGGTTGATATAGCTTCACTGGTTTGTCTATATATGGATATGTACATTAAACTTAATAGAGGGCAGAGCCAAGCCTACTTTTTAAAAAGTTTCGACCTGCGGATGTCCCTCCCTCTTGTGATTCTCTGTACCAAATTTAATTTTATATCTTAAATGGGAGTCTAGTTATTGCATTTTACAGGTTTTCGTTTAACAGTCTTTTGTGGGCGTGTCAGTACTCCAATTCCACCCATCTGCAATACCAACCTCCTCTGACTACCAGGGAGCATGTGCACCAAGTTGTATCAAGATATCTTAATTTTTACTCAAGTTATCGTTTGCACGGAGGAATAGACGGACGGGCAGACAGTCACTCGGAATTCAACTCACCTCGTCATCCTAATCATTTATATGTATATAAATCTATATCTATCTCGATTAGTTTCAGGTGTTACAAACAACCGTTAAATGAACAAAACTATTATACACTGTTGGCACATGTTGCGAGAGTAGAAAAATTACTCGTTAACCGGTATCAGAAACTGCCAATTCATTTATTTGAAATTCTTATAAAATATAGTTAGATTTATTGTCAATAGGTTTTAAGATTAGCGTTTTACTTCACTCCTCGCATAGTAGCGGTTGGAGTTTTTTTGTAAAATTGGACAAAAAGAGCAGAATCTCAATGTAGAAATACGCGTGGCTGAATCTCAGAAGAATTGCTTCGAAGAGTATCCCCTATATGAGAGTATATGAACTAAACGATGTTAGATCTCCACAAAAAGTTCTGAGTTTATATTAAGGGTTAATTTTCATAATGTTGAACAGTCAATTGCCTGTCATCAAAATTGCATTACTGATATATTAATCGTCGTAGTACCCGTACATGTGGCACTTACAGAATTTATAAAAATTTTACACCGCTCAATATTACACTTAATTTCATTAATATATCTCACGAATTGAACGATATTTCCCGTATACAGTCGGCCATAGGTCAAGGATCCTCGTATTCGGTGTTTGAAGGCGAAAAATGGAATAGTTCTACAAATTCGGCCATTTTCAGATGATTTAAAGCCTTGCTGTGCTTTCCAAGGTAAATGTTGCAAGAAAACTTTATAAAATTTTATTATCTGCTATCAATACATATATGTATATCTTATATAATCACAACAACCAAGAACAGTACTTAAAACTTGACTGCGCGCGACTGTGTTGCTCTTAACGAAATGCTTCGAATTTTATTTGCATATTTACAAAAAACAAAAAACAAAAACAGTAAGTAAGCACGAAAACTTACAATTCATTACTTCTTCTGATTAATAACTTCGCAGCAAATTGCTGCACAACAGATAAGTGACTTTTATTGCAAGAACACCACAGGAAGTGATCCCATTTGCACTCATCTGTCATCTGCAGCGAACGAGATACCCACATTTCGGAAGCAAATGAAACACGTAAAAAAAAACACAAACAAAGAACGTAGAACGTAGAATATTCAAACACAAAGTCGGAGAGCAAAAGTAGACAACAACAACAAGTGTTTATGTTACTCGTATTATAATCATATGCACGTCCCTACATATAGTACAGTCATGTGGGCACATACATATATAATTGTTTGCATTCAAATTCGCACAAACACTGATTTATACGCTCTACAATGTTGCCCACTTGCTTTCGCTAGTTTCTTTTATCTTATTTCTGCAATATAACATGCATTCCTGTGAGCAGGATTCTTTTATTACTTGTACGCTTCCTTACTTGCTCGTATTTTATATGTCATTGTAGTGTTTGTGTATTATTTCTTTTACTGCTATATTTTTCCTTTTGCCGCCTGTCACAAATTATAAAGCGAAACAAATCGCAAATAACAAACGCATATCGTTTTTATTTACCGTCATGTTTGCTATACTCACACACTTGCATTCACCCATGCATATATATGGGCATATGTGTATGTATGTACATCTCATTGGGGCATTTCACAGTGAAACGGCTTTGGAGCGAAAAGCTAAACGTCAAAACATTGTCTTTTAACTTCATAAAGCAACCCATTTCTTCCGAGTTTTCAAAAACTTTCAGATTTCTGCTGTTTTAGGAAGCCTTCGAACAAAAAGAAATATTAATCTGACTATTTAGAATCTTCTTTTTGAGCACTTAAAATACTCTGGAAACCACTTAAAGGTTTTATTGAAGCAAACAATCGGTTAAAAGAGCATCCTAGATAGTTTTGTTAGAGCTAAACAGTAATATATCTATGTAGGCTCAGGCCCAGAGCCATTGCATACACGGCTTCATATATAGAATCTTGTTAGACAACTGCTGCTCGACCGGTAGACATATCTGCTGAATGAATTAACTGATTCACTTCCCAGCAGAGAATAATGGCCCTCCAGTAGTACCAGAAATCCACTTATTCACGGACGGATCTAAATGTAAGGGTTATTTTACCACAACCACTATATAGGAGGTTGCTTCAAACTCACCATAACAGAGACAAATACTTTAGCTTTCTAGCTACTTTAAGGCCATCCGTTGCGTCAAGTCTCATTACGTAAAATTATGCAAAGTGACAATCAATGGACTTTCTGTGAGGAACACAGTGAATGCCAGGTAGATCCTTGACTATGAGGACAATAATTCAATGGAAAAGTGAACGGTTAATCCCGTTGTGGTGCTACCGGAGATTCGGTCACTCTAAACTACCCAGAAACATTAAGCTCAGTAAAAAGTTTTCCAAAGCAAGAGATGCTATATGGGAGGGAATACGCAGGTCCTGGAAGACTACTAATACAGGGAGTACCATGAAATTACTTTAGAACAGCATGAACGATGAAGAGAACAAGCTAATAATTTTTGATTGAAGAGCATTCAGTTCGCATCGGTAGGGGTAATTACGAATTATTAATGATCTCTGAGATGTCATCTCCAGAAACAGGTAACGCATATTCCCAGAATAATGAAACGATAGAGCATTAACTCCATAGCTGCCCAGCTTTCCGCTTTAAGAATATTTAACTTCTAGAGGGCTTTCGCAGATTTTATCTTTTTTTCGCCGAGAAATCGCAGATAGCACAAGGAACTGGAACGTAACAGTGTTAAACTGTTTTAACAGTTTCTAACATAACAAAAAGGATGTTGCGAAGATCATAGAACATTCTGAATAAAATTTGGAAGCCCTATGAAATGTTTGGAATAAGTCGAGTTTTCCGAGGAAGCTTAGATTACTCTCTCCAATTCTTTTCTTCGAGAATATATATAACACAATGTACGGAACTAGAAGATTGAGGTATTATAAAGAAGCACAAAATTTATAGGTAGAGATTGAACATTGAATATGCTGACGAAGGGTCTTTAGCGATCACTGATGGTAACTTCCAGAGAAAATCAAAAAATGCTCCTAATACTAATAGCTGCTATTTTGAAGTCAGGGGTATGCGAAAGTCAGAAAAATATTGAAAATACCGACTTAAAAACAGTTTGCCTCATAAACAGTAGGTATCAGTTCGTTAATATACTTCCAATATGAGTACACGAAGCCATAATTTATTCACTCTGTCAAAGATTGCATCTAACAAAAGAAGATGTTTATAGAAGCGAAGGCTTTTGATATGAATTAATATCTGAGAGCGACTCGCTATTAAACCACCGAGTTGTTATTAATTACTGCGGTAAGGAAAAGGGCATGTTTTTCACTAACTTCAGAACACACTTACAAATATAACTTCCAATATTGCGATTATTTTTTGAGAGGATCTACAGAAAACTCTCTACTAGATAAGATAATTTTGCTCTTTTTGTAATTTAAAAAATAATTTTGATACTTTTGCTAATAAAGCTCTTAAACCTGATGCTGATAACTCCGATATATTTAGCCTAAACAACACTGACGTCAATTTCACTTTATCTGATCATTAGCATGAACATTTTCTTAGTCTGCTTCTATTCTTCAATGTTGTAGACAATCAGTCTATTTTGGAACAAGCATCGACAATGCAACTTTGCCTCAACAAGTTGCTTCTCCTTACTCCGGAGATAATTCAAAATAATTATTCTCCCTCTCGTCAACATCGCTGGAATATGTGGTGCAGAAGTGAGAGCGAGGAAAACTTTCGAAGAACCCTTTCTTGGTGTGTTCACGGGAAAATCTTTGTCCAAAACGTTTAAGCGAAACTGGAACTGGAACGCTGTTTGGATTCCACTAACATCGCTTGTACTATTAAAGTGTAAATCAAGAAGAAGATTAATTCACATCGAAAATTGTAATGATTAAGTTCTCCAAATTCCGTCACTCTATTTCATAGAAATCAGTCATAACTCTTGGGAAAAATTTTGCTTACATTGGAAATCACCTCGCATATCAAGCGATTACTGGCTGTGTGAACATGTGACCTGCGACGGGCGGTGCGTGGCGTGTATTTGCGTAAGCACTTCATATGCGAGTGTGCCGTGGCCGGGCGGGCAATGCAAATATTGCTCTATGCCGGCGGCAAGTGTGCGTTGGCAAAATCACTGAGGAAAATATGAAATATACTAAACATACAATAAGCGGCGAATTGCTGGCAGGCAGGCAGGCTGACTGCCGCACTGACTCCCACACAGCGCTGATTTGTGTGACGAGCGGAGCATTAAGCCGCAAGCGTTGAGCGCAATGCTTTACTGTTTGCCATCGATTATACGTATATGCATGTATATATATATATATACACACACACACGCACATAAAATTGTGCAATGCGGCAATATAAAATCGTGTTTGATTTTCTTGTGACTAGAAATTCTTTTATTGCTTTATTTGAAGTTCACCTTTTTTCGCAGCGCTTCTGCCCAGCTGTGGTGTGTACTCTGAGAATGGCGCGAATGCTATACAATTTGTTTATATTAAAAATTTGCATTATTTGGCTGCATGTGCCAGTGATACTCGCTGCGGCGTTAGTTGTTACGCGCCAATTGCTGTGTTACCTTCACGCTAGTTCCACTTGAAGGAAAAAAGAATGCCATAAAAAACCCTGTTTAATATTGTATGCATTTGTATGTGCATAACAGTGTTTTTATAAATTGGCCGCGTGCTACAGTGTGGTTATTATTAATAGAACCGTTAAAGCCGTTTTAAACAAGAGCTATCGTACTTTTTCGGAGGAATTAAAAATACCGTTAGCGTATTGCAGTGTGTGACAAAAAGCCTCATTTATTCGAAATTCTTCTAAATCTTAGCTCAAAGTTGGTTTTTTGTTGAAGCAATGGCTGCTAAGTCTGCACGGAAGTTTATGCACGGAAACTTTTGATGCCAAATACATTACGAGTAGGGAAATTTTCTCCGAGTACGAGCAACTCGGAAACCTTCGTCTTTCCTCGTCATCCCCTCGCCTATAAACTACGAGTCTTGGTAGTAAAACAATTCATGTATGAACGCGTTCTAAAGTAAGTAGTTTCTGCCATACAATTGTTAACTCAGCTTAAACGATCAATTTTTGTATGTCAGCTGGACCCAAACGATTTCATCGAAGTCAAAAACTAGTAAAATTTTTGACAGAAAATATATATCGAATTACGTAACCTTCAAAGAATTCAAAGATCAAGAATTAAATATAAAAAGCAAAAAAAAAAAGTGGAAGGAGATGGAACTTTAGTATATAGCTTTATATTCGTAAAGCAGGTGTTGTTAAAATGATGACATAGATGCTCAGCGATGCAAGAAGTTCTTAACGAATTGTTGCTGCATTGCTGGTAGCTTCCAGAGAACCACCTCCTGTTTTATTGATGCTAGCTGTCTAGCATGGGTTCATATCTGGCAGCGACTTGTTCTAACCACCGCTATGGGAAAAAATGTACTTTAACTTGCGTCAAAAGCTCCATTATCCTATTTCTAGCAACACATTGAAAAATGGTCTAACCGGTTTTAGAAATTTTTTTATGCCACACGTATACGGATTTTATCGGAGAATCTGCGAGGTATTCGCAACTGAAAGAATAATTGCGGTACCTAGAAATACTTGTGATTAACGCAATATTTCCAATATTTTATGACGAAAACCAATTTTGGAATAAAGCAAGATAACAAGAGATGATGAACTATCAGGTACCTAGAGACGGTGTTAAGGTCTAGGTATAATTATTATTATTATAGCTGCAGAAGACATTTCTAGACGGTTAAAAAAATAAGAAACCGAGACCACAGACTTCATATATTATACTCCCAAAGGTTTTTGAAAGCAACCTTCATACCTGGACCTTAATGAGTATGCAAGAGATTTCGATAACTGAAAAAGGAGTCTTTATAAGTGAAAAATTCTATTTAGGAAGCGCGCAAATATTATATCAAGTGGTAAAGCGATTCACAGTGGGCTTTAACAGCCTAACTAATTCGTGAAAGGATGAGTGAAAAAATTTTTAATACATGCAAATAAGTCTTATTAAATTGCCTGCTTACCTTGTTTCCATCAAAAAAGCGTAAAATTTAATAAATTTTTCTTTTTGGTAACTAAAGTAACTCTAGCAAGCTTAAATGTTCCAGTGGAGCAATTATTCAACTGTACGCTTTTTTCTGTTCTTTTTATTAGTATGCAGCGCCTGCGTATTTGTCATATGAAATATGCTAACATTGCACCAAATAAAAAAGCCATAAATTTTGATATTTTTCTGCTGGCAAATGCATGCATCAACTCGACATATAATGTATGTGAGGATTAGTGTGAAGTTTTTTTTGATACGTGGGCGTTTGCTGCGTGTGGCTTTTCCAAAGCATGGCAACTCTATACAACTAATGCGACACAGCAACTAGACTTTTGCTGTAAGAAAAAACTTCTACACGCTTGTATCATTAGCCTACTTTTAGGGGCAATATTTCAAGTCTTGATTCATTTAAGTGCGTTTGCTATTTTTCGGCAGCAAAAGCTGAAAATATGTTAGAAAACATAACCTGAAAAGCAACTATGCGATGTATTTTATAAAAGTACGAGTTTGGTTTTGGTATATCTAATCGACACATTAGCCTGAATATAATTAAGTCGAGCTTAAATATAATGTAGATTTTTTTCAAGAACTGGGTATATACTTGCCATTATTCCGAATTCTTGGTTTCACTTGATAAAATTGTGAGCCACACAGTCTATAACGGATTACAAGCACGTTTTATGAATAATTTGAAACACAAAGGATTTCCGCAGTAATATTTGGTTCACATATTTGATCTTATGTCATAAACATGTGATCCATATGCGAAACTAGACAAACCCTGGTCTCAACAGTTCCACAAAACACATGTATTTTTTATTTTTCATCTTACGTAGGAAATTAAATGATCTATAACGATCACTTTTTTATATTAACTACTGTTCTACATATCATAGAATAAATTTCTGCTGAGCGATCTTTAAACATACATTTTCCAAGATCCACTTTATCAAAATCGATATATATGTAACTATCGAATGGGACAGATTTGTCAAACATCATGACTTTTTCATGTGTATTTTCCCTTGTTCCAAATTAGTTAGAGATTAAACAGTCGATGAAAAGGAGCAGAAACAGAACTTCACTGAAGCGAATGCCAAATCCAAGTATGGATTTATTTAACAAAGTCCTTAAGTAAAGTTCTTAAGTATGTATAACACTGGTATCTTTCGATATGTTTGTATATAATTTGTCGAGGCTCGACCTGCAGCATAACTGGTTAGAATTTTCCATGAATATGTATATAGATATTTGGATATATAAACCCAGCAGTAAGTCATAAAACTACTCAGTTATACTAGTACTAGTAGCTCACACTAGTTGGAAAGAAGTTTCTTACTAGTTGATTGGACTGCTTGGCATAAGTGTTGTCTATACCTAAGATATATATACATAAAGTAGTTGTATACTGTAAATATATGATAGACATTTTACATGTACTTATATACAAAAACATACGCGCTTTTCTTTAAATATCTTTGCTCCCGTTTCACTTTTCTGCTTGTTGTCCTCGTACATAAAGGAAATCCTTAGGCAAGAAAGAAATTTATAACTAAAATAACTTCTAGCCCTCTTACCAACTTCTTCGTGAATAAAACACATCTAGACAGTAGTTATGTGTAAATATTATATACATATATACATTCATATATATGTATTTATAATATATATTATATTTTTGTTTCATTTGCTGTGTCAGATAAATAAAGCGATATAAAAGAAACGGGCTCAGACAGTTTGTGGACAGCTTCAAGTAATCCTTTTCATAATACTTTCTATAAATATTTTGTTATGGATATATATAATATAAACGAAAATATATTGAGCACTGAAATAAAAATTGAAAACAAATCCATTACTTATTAAGTCTTCACAGAAGTTGTATCTGTCGCTAACTGGTTCACAAGAAAGCTTATCATCCTAATATACACCTATACACATGTTAGTGCTAACGCTAATAACTAAAGTGAATACAAAATATGTGCTATATATTATATTGATTTATGTCATAGTTTAATTTCTTACTAAAATAATATATAAATGCCAGTAGAATTCAAACGTAGGTAGAAACGCCGAGAAAAACTATAGCGCGCCTAAAAGTAGGCAAAATAAACAGCACATTACTGTAAACAAAAACACATCTGCAAATATAAACAAGATTTCTTGCCTCTAAAGATGAGCAGTGAATAAAATAACTCACAGTTCAAAGCGCCTGGCGAAAGTTGTTGCAGACACGAGAATAATTTAGGGTTCCAGTATAGATGTGCTTTTAACCATCACAATATTTAGAAGAAATTTATAAATATATATCCGCATGTCGTAAAGGAACTTAAGACCAAATAAGCTAAGATAGCCATTTTGATTTCTAGAAAAAGCCTAGAGAAATTTTTTTTAATTCTTTTTATTTTTATCTTCAAAAGCCATCGAGATATCGAAAATGTCTGTCGGAATAACTCGAATTCTCCCCAGCAATACGTTACATAATTTTTGGCTATGGAAGAGTGTATGTCATAACTTTCCTTAAAAAACGTGGATCACGAAGAGTAAGCCGACTCTAAACGGCCAACACATTTCAGGCCATTTTTTTATGACGGAATAAGCTTCGGTTTGACATTTTAATTTCAAAGATTTATCAGTATAACGGAAAGACATTACGGGGAAAGAATTACAAGGTGTTTTGAAAAGCTGAAAATTCAAGCTAAAAGAGAGACCGTCCGAAAATAGATCATAAGATTACGCGAAGATCTAAATAAAAGTGCGAATTCCTGAAGAAAAAAAACATAAAAAGTGAGGATATCGAATCTCCACTCGAAATGAAAGATAGATAGCGTAGATCGAGAAATGTGGCTTTGACAATATAACGATAATAATATCAGCCTAGAACAACGCAGGGTCATCCTTGTCAACAAGAAATACCTTCGATTTTACAGGTAAATAAAAGTTCTCTATGAATGAAAAATGCCCGAGCGCGAATGGTAGCGATGGAAATTGAAAGCTTAATAAGTACACAGAGCTCATAACACATAGCTCACCGATATGGATCAACGAATCAATTGAAATCAATGTGGTACATGATGGTGCTGGTAATTTAGCAGAGAGGTCTGCACTGCATTAGAAGGAAAATAACTAAAGTTTACTCGATACTAGAGTCATTATATGGTCTAACAGAACGATGTACGGAATTTCGGGATGTGAAGAACAAATACTCATCTCTATTTTTGCATAAGTGGCCTTATTTCCAGCCGTTCAGTTTTAGCTTGTTTATCAGCATAGATTATTTACTTGACGGACGCCAAAAAAAGTAGTCTAACGGAATCAAATCATATAACCTAAAAGTCGCGAATATATCAAAAACCTAAGAACACTGACAAGAAATCAAAAAAAAAAAAAATTAAATTAAATTGGACCAGTTATGCCTTCGTCTTATATACCATACATAACTTTTTGATATAAAACAAAAGTGGCAAATTTTCTAATTTACTAATTCACTTAGCCGTTAAGCCAGAACCGGATGGTTATACTTTGACAGTTGAGATGATAGCTATCCCTCTAGGAAATTATAGACCACTAACAAAAGACGCTATATATGGCATTAAATTAATATATTTGTATTTTTAAGAGTTTCTTAAGTTATAAAATATCGCGTTCGAAATGGCCGCTGTTTTACAAACATACTTCCTTACAAATTTACCGTTTTTTAACTTAATTACTACGATATAATTTAATATGTTAATACATTATTTCATGATCTTAATACACTCATATCTTCATATTTCTTTTTAACATATCAGTTTATGACAACAGTTGCGATTATTAAATACATGTAGTTGGAGCCTTAAGTCCATACGCATGAAACAAATCAGCACGAAATGCTACATTTACTTAAATACTTCACGATTTATACGTACTAAAAATTACCGCATTCAATTATATCGTTTTTGTTTCATTTTTAATACTCAATAAATAATTTTGTTAACTTAAGTTTGGCTTAACCGTTAGTTTATTATAAACGCCTTCGACAGTAACTATGAAATTACTTGAAACCTTTTTGAAAAAGCCAAATTTCTATGGTTGTATAATGTTAAAAATAATGGAATATATTTTCTTTAAATTGATTGTGCTCAAACATAACGATTTTTCATCACATTGAAATTATAAAGTTTTGTCGTTGGCTGTGTATGTGCTGTCATTTAAACTTATCAAAAATTGTCACTCTATTATAAAATCATACTCGAATTTGTATTAGCATTTGTTTGCTTCAGACGTATTATATCTTTCCTATAATTGCGTAGGTATACTTGTCAATAATAGATCTAAATATTTAGTTTCTTATTTTTCGTTTTTGTATCACAATATTTGTTTTTAGTTGTATAACTTTAATTGCGAGCTTGAAGTTACGCTCTAAATTAAATTTCACTTATAAATATTTGCTTTTGCTTAGCAATATTTTTCAGAAAAGAAAGATTATTTGAAACACTAATATTGTTGAGGTCACCAGTGTTCCACATCTCGAATACGATTCATGGGCGGATTACTGAAAGACGAATGAAAGTGAAATAAATATAATCGTGAACAATGACAAAAAGTATAAAATAATATTATTCGAGCTTTACAACAATAACAGCGACTACATCTGCATGAAAATAATAGTAGGCCTAACGTTTTAAAACCAGAGAGGACTCTTTTATCACAAAGATGAAATCTAAAGAGGATAATTTCACGAGGGAATGGGAAGGTATCTCATATGGTATTAAACATGACTATCAGGGTTGATACTCGTAGAACTCAGAATTGAAGCCAATAAAAAATGTTGGTATACATCGCGATATTGATGATGATGACTCTTCATCAAAAGGTTGAAAGCTCATCAGATTCTATAACATTATTGAATATTAGAATTGATTTCCAAAATTTATGGTTAATAAAAACTGTCCCAGTTTCTAAAGCAATCAATCGTGTGTGGATAAGCCAGTTCAACTAAGAATTTTACCTCGAAAGCATCATATATCAAATATGTCTCGATCTCCTTAATATCAGACCGGAAATTATATTCCATTTAGCAAGCCCTGAGTAGAAATTGTAACAAATAGAAAACTACTAGAAAAATAACTGAGTTTATTTCAACTTTGAAAACAATGTTTTACCCCGCCCATGGAAAAATTTATCTACTGCATCAAAATTCTGTTACGCAACGAAATTCCACCTCGCTTACTGTATAAAGCGTAGAGCGTGTCTACAGTAAAGGCTGAATCCATTTGAATAATTTTGTTTTATTTTTCAGTGCAATACTTAAGTGGTTTGCATGAAATAAGTTAGAAAGTTGCCACCCAGTTGAAATCTTAAGTAACTAAAACTTATAAGATAAGGCAACACATTCCATATGTGTCTAGAACAGAAGAAATTTAATAAATTTAATAAAAAATAATTTAAATTTAATAAATAAGTTAGAAATATGGTTCAGGTTGGTTGCCACCTATTTAAAAACTTTAATTTAGCAGAATTAGTTTTCGGAACGAATACGACACTTTTGCACTACAAAATGCTAATTCTAATAAATTTAAGAAAAAAGTCCAATATAATATTACTGGTATTAAGTTTATAATATTTATCTTCGTGTCATGATCGTTTGTTTAATAAAATTCAGATACAGACCTTTACTTTTACTTAAGATTCTTACACATACTAGATATGATTTTGCGACATTTTAGTTTCTTCGAGTACTAATTTATACTTCCTATCTTTACTACTCAAGATAGGGCTAAGCCCGGTTTCATGATGAAATTGTAGAAGGAAATCATGAAAAAACGAATGAATAAAGGCTAATGAATAATATGAATATGCGTATGAATGAATATGAAAAAAAACTAAAAAACACCCATTTATACGGGTTATTCTTTATTAGATCTCGTAACTGATATCGTAAAGTGACCATCTAGCGGCAACTTAAAACAACATGTCAAACAAAGTTCTGCTACACTAAGTCCATCATAAGCATCATACCTCCTTAGTTCAAGTGGTATCAAATGTTTCCAAACCTAGAAGCTGTTCCGTTCGAACGACGTATCCGACAAAAAAATATCCATAACGATTCCATTCGCCGAATGTAGTTGACCTCGTTGTGAAGATTGACTTGTTTATTATTTTATACTAAACGATATTCTTAGCGACTGTCTTAGCTTTAAATTACATATACTTTGGCGGGATATTTCTTTGCACCCCAAAAGAGACGCTTCGAGGGATATGAACATCGTTCACTGCATTCATGAGACAAGACTTGTAAATTATCAGTTTTGTTCGTCGAAAAAGGAGACCTTAGCAATTAACTCTTCAACTCCCTATGGGTTTGTTGATATTCTACTCCTATTTGTGGCAAGGGTACCAAGATGATCTTACAGGATATGTCAGCCTCTTGCGAACAACTACGGAATGTGGAACTGAATCCACTTGGTTATGAGGAGTTTTTATACAAAGTTTTATACATAACAATTTATTATACTATTAGTTGGCACTTTAAACGAGTGGCCAATATACGCTTTGGCCTTTACGAAAGTAAACTAAAAATGTTTCTCCTCTCTTTTTCACTGATTTAAGCTCCGCTTCCACCCACATTCTAATACTTACGGCAGCATACGCGCCAGTGCGTGCTTATGTAATGGCGAAATATGTATAGCCGCTGATGCTATACTGGAGCCCGACTCCTGTGAGATGGTGCGTTGTAGACGCGTATTCGGCCGCGCCGCTTGTAATTGCTGCGCACGTCTAAACGGATAACGCCATGGACTCTTCGGCACGTCCGGCTGGAAGCTTTTATTTTCAATAACACCAGACACCATGGTACCCGATGCAGCAGCACTGACACCCGCCGCACCAGATACACCAGCGCCACCGGCATTACCACCATAATAAGCGGCAGCATTACCATGATCCCGAGCCTTCGACGAAAGACGACGTAAAATACGTGAACCTAGTCCTGGTGGATCCTCCAAACCACCAGCATCACCGCAAGCGGTACCACGTTTGCGATAACGCACATCACTTGATTCCTCCAGAATAACATGTCTATCGTAGGGTGTGCCATAATACACCTCGAGCACAGTGGAGAAAGTGTGCGGCCACACTAAGTCAATTATGGATATTAAAACGCCGCAAATGAAGCAAAGGATACCTGGAAAGAGATAATTGGGAAAGCAGAAAAGCAAAAAAATAAGAAAAGAACATCACAGTAGCGATTAACTCATTCGACCTAATTGCAATCAACGTTAGTCATACGCAATATGCGCTTACCGGCAACCAGCAAAAGCCAATAACACCAGCCGAGCTTGAACTCCAAGCGACCACCTTCCAAATATATGATCAACGGACGCTTTGGCAGCATGCAGTAATAGCCAATATTGGTGCCAATGAGCAGTGCGCCCGTCAGCGCCTTCATGTAGGCACCATAACGTGGCACAGCGATAAGCAGCAGATTCATGAGCAGCCATGAGGCCAACGATGCCCACAGCATTATGCTGGCAAAGTAGCCGGCCGCACGATATTGACCACCCCAGCAAAAACCCTCGCGGCCCTGACTGAAATATTCCGCCACTGTCAGTATTGGAAATGGAAGGCCACGTTTCAACGCATTCCGGTAATTGGCACTCATATCGTTGGCACCCTCCCAGCCGAAGCGTTCATTGTAGTCCACATCCGGTGCTGTCCAATTGCCAACGGGTATGGCTGTGCGGCGAACACATATAAGTAGCGCAAAGAAGATAAGAGAGAAATAATAGTTTTTGATTAGAAACGTGATGATGTGAAATTTAAAAAGATATAAAGAGGAAGTAGGTGTAAAAACAAAAATGGGAAAACCATTAATAAAAAAGAGAACAAACTTTGTTTTCAACTCTCGTACGAGAATTTAAGTATAATTATAAGATTTTCGTTTATTAAAAAAGTTATACATTATGCTTAAAATCATTAGTTCAATCAAATCGAAGTATAAACGTTTAAAAGTAGAAGTTTAAAAATTCTGAAAAACTTTTACTCTGTGCCCTTTTGGAGTATTTTTAACAATTTTATTAACATTTTAATCTTTTACATTATTAGCAGTTAGGTCATTAGCATATGTTTGCCTTTTGGTATGTATTTACATACATCAGCTCTTTCCTTTCTCTTTTTGAAAGTTACTTTTTGTCTGCAAGCAGCAGAGGATTCCATTTTTGTAATACAAGATTATAAAAAAAAACATTTATTATTGCTAAATTTCCACTAGTAAAGTCTAAAAAGTCTAACGAAGTTGTCTAAAAAATACGAGAGGATAAACTTATTAGGTATTATAAAACAGAAAAAGAGGCAGTTGCTCAAAAAGATTAATAATTGTACAAGCCAACTAATCTAAATGTCCTATTTTTAAATTCGTATAGAAACGGTATGTTTAAAATGTCAGCTGCGTCTAGATCATGCCTGAAGTATCCGACACTGCAACTGAATTGCTATCTACCAATTGGTCTAAAAGTCAATTTGATAATACAGGATCTAGCATTCGAGAGTTTACACTAACTTTCTTCTAACCAGAAAAAGACAACAGAGCCTACCGAATGCCAATGTAGAGCTTGTGTAGAAAGTCTATCTTCAAAATGCTGGCTAACAAAAAATACTTTCCAAATATCTCTTTTTGTGTCTACATGTTTTTATCAACCTGAAATGGAATTACATTATAGTTTTCGAGATAAAAACACCACTTCAGACCTTAGAAGAAAAACTTTTATTGGCGCTAAAGCTTTAAAGTAGCGTTCGTAAGAGCTTTTGGTAGCCATGGCCTCTTTAACTTTAATTTGCCTGATTTTTTAATTGGAAAAGACCAACGATTTTTTTTTCGTCGTCAACGTTCTGTCGATTTGTACCCACAGTCCGTTCACTTTTGAATAGCTAAGAGAATATGAATTTTGAATATGCCGAAGAGCTACTGAGTTCTATGGTTTTAAGCAAAGATCATGGTCTCAATAACGTGGTTTTAATAGTGATGGCTCCACGACTCATATACTCCATATAGAAGAACTAGTATAAAAAAGAAGTACGCATAACTTGCAGACCCAGACCAAAGCTTAGACTTATTTTCGTTGGGAATATCCTAAAAAAATATTTAAACGATGAAGTTTTCAACAGTAAAGAAGTGTCCTTAGAGACACTAAGGAAACGTATTAGCAAACAGAGATCAAATCAAAGGGTAGAATTAATTTGAATTCAAATTTTATATTAGGGCTTTATAACACTTCAATCTCTCATAGTTTACAAGCTCACAGTGTAAATCGCTACATAATCGATTACCTTGGAGATCTTCATAATTAAATTAATGCTTTCGGTATAAAAAAGATAAACTAGAAATCTTTCACCCGTTCAAAGTTTACTTCACATTTTAAGTACCGCCAAAATCAGAAACATATCTTTTTGAGTTGTTTTCAAAGTCTGTCCACTGAAATTTTTAAACAGCCACAGTTAAAATTTGTGTTGAATTCCAAAAGTAAAGAAGCGCTTAATTATCGGCACACGATTTACTGGTTAGTCCAGAGGCGGGGACGGAGACCTTACACACATAACATATTCGTGTTAATATGAACACCAATGTATATATGGTTAAATTAAAATTTATGTATTCGCTTCTCCACATTCAATCGAAGATTTTAATTTGCATAGGCGTTATAAGTGGTCTTTGTTCTTTAACGCTTGAGCGAACCATCGATCGCCAGCTGTCAAGTTGTTGCAGCGTGTAAAAGTTTTGAGGTAAATTAGAAACCGATCAACTACAGCTGATTTTTCGCAGCAGCTCATTTTAGTGAAATTTAAAGAAACTGTTATAGCCAGCTTATAAATCGTGAACCTACATATAGCATATATACATACCTTCGAGAAAGAATTTAATCAGTTTATTAATTACAAAGGTGAAGCGTTGTTTAGCATAATACATTTCTCTTTATACTTTTCTTCAAGCATAACAGTTGTCATTAGTTAAAAAAAAAACCGAGAAGAGGGAACTCAATGTGAAAGCAAGAATGTTGAAGTCTTTCACTAAGATGAGCACAGAGAATGGCTTATACTGAATTTTATAAAAAACAAGTAAGAAAGGGCTAAGTTCGGGTGTAGCCGAACATTTTATACTCTCGCAATATGCAAGGATCAGAAGCGGGGATATGCTTTCCGGTGCTGGCATAACTTTATATTAAAAGATGCTGCGGAAGAATTCAACATTCATTATTCGAAGAAATTGTCAATGGACTGCAATCATATTTGGTATCTTATTAACTTATATTACAGGTCGTAGACTTATGCACTTTCATTGCTATATTTTGCTTCGTGTCAGAGATATTTATATTAAAATCTATCAAATTAACTCAAATGATATATTTGATATAAACTCAACCAAATTAGTTTAATGAATATATTATTGGGTTGTTCGGAAAGTCATTTCGTTTTTTTGGGGGAACATAAAAGACAGTTTTCGTATAATGAATAAATATTTTATTAAATTATATATTGGTCATTCTGGTCCAACACCTTTTGCCATCTTTCTGGCAGTAACATAATTCCCCTCTCATAAAAGTTTTGGCCCTTGCTGGCAAAAAACTCGTCCAGGTGGTTTTTGACATCTTCATTTGAGGTAAAGGTTTTGCCATCCAAAAAATTTTGCAGGGACCGGAACAAATAGTAGTCGGAAGGCGCCAGATCTGGAGAATATGGTGGATGTTGCAGTACGTCCCATTCAAGCTGTAAAAGTTTTTGGCGAGTGACCAAACTTGTGTGAGGTCTCGCATTATCCTGGTGGAACACTACACCCTTCCTGTTGATTAATTCGGGCCTCTTCTCTTTAAGTGAATCATTCAATTTGTCCAGCTGATGACAATAGACTTCTGAATTAATCGTTGTATTGTCCGGCAAAAGCTCAAAAAAAACGATTCCTTTGACATCCCACCAAACGGAGAGCATCACCTTTTTTTGGTGAATGTTGGCTTTTGACACGCTTTGAGCCGGTTCATCTTTTCTGCTCCATGACCTCTTGCGTTTAACATTGTTGTATACAACCCATTTTTCGTCACCAGTAATAATCCGCTTCAAAAATGGATCATTTTCTAGACGTATGAGGAGCGAATCACACGCGTCAACACGACGACACAAATTTCGCTCGGTAAGGACATGGGGCACCCACACATCGAGCTTCGAGGTTAAGTCCATGCCTTTCAAATGGCCATAAACAGTTGAATTCGACAAATTTAACCTCTCACCGATCTCTCGTGTGGTGATTCGCCGATTTGCATCAACTAATGCCTTTATCGCATCTTTGTCAGCTTCGACCGGCCTTCCAGACCGTGGTGCATCTTCGACATCAAAATTGCCGGATCGAAATTTTGCAAACCAGTTCTGGCACTGGCGTACTGTTAACACGCCTTCTCCATACACATCCGTCAATTTTTTTCTCGCTTGGACAGCATTTTTACCTTTTCTGAAGTTAAAAAGTAAAATATGACGAAAATGCTGCTTATTGCTCTCCATATTTAAAAAGGCACCAACCAAAAACTACTGGGTAGAATTAATAGAACTTTTTCACACACAAGCCTTGCAATATCAGCTCTCATGACATATAATGGTTATGGGGCTTAAGTGTGAAGTTAGTTTCGAAAAAACGTAATTAAGTCCTCTGGCGGGAAAAAACGAAATGACTTTCCGAACAACCCAATGGATATATGAGGAAAAAGACAACCATCATTACATTACACCAAATCATTACATTAGGCATAATGGGCTTAGACTATGGTCTACACCGATCTCTTTCTTATTTAGCACGAAATCACATTGTGGTTAAGAAAACATATCCACTTAATTTCATTAAAATATCACACATATTGACCAACATAAACGGTTTAAAGTCAGATGGAAAGTCGGGAATTCTTATATCGAGCATTTTTGGGATAGAGGAAGATCTGGACTGATCACATTAACTCTTTTCATTATTCAAGTATATTAGGCAACATGTTTTCACCCAATTTTGTGAAGGTAACTCACACAGTGACCGACATATTCGGCATAAAGTCTGCTAGAATAACGAAAGTCATTATACGTAGTATATGGGAGCTGGGATAATTCGTTCACCGATTTCACACATTTTCGGCAGTGAGCTATGGTATATCCAATATTAAACTTTCACTTCATTTTGCTAAAATATCTTACATATTGACCAAAATATATGGTATAAAATCTACAGGAAGTTTGAAATTCCTTATATTAGATATATGGGGACTTGGGGAAGTATTTACCCAATTTCTCCCATTTTTGACACCAGACCACACTATTATCATGGAAGATAATCCTCCAATTTAATTACAATATTTCCTGATTACAGATTGATTGATTGATTTACAGATTTCCTGATATTTCCGATAAAAATTCAGGTAGAGGCTCTGAGGTCCAAATATTGGGTATCTGGTGGCTTGAGAAGTTATAATCCGGTTTCGTCTACTTCTACGCATAAAATGGCATATCTTGAAAGCACTATTTGTACAAAGTTTGATTTTCGTCTCTTAATTGCTGCTCGATTTATCTATTTTAAAGTGAAAGGCTCAGGTGAAACTTAAAATTGTGTTATATGAGTAGCAGGCGTGCTTTTTATCCGATTTCAATAATTTTCACAGCGTGATATAAGACTACCAATATAATGGCATATACCAAATTTTGAATTTGAATTTTGAAATCGGTTAAGTGGTTCTTGAGATGTGGGATTTCTCCTAAAAGTAGGCGGTGCCACGCCTTCCGTATCATATTCGCTGCAAGATTTAATGTTTCTAACGTATTCCTTCAGCGAGTTATCGACTTTTAGTAGTTTTCAACATAACTTTTGTATGGGTGGTGAGCGTGGTTATTATCCGATTTTACTAATATTCCCAGTATGTGAAGAGATTTTAGAAAAACTTATTCGGAGCAAGTTTTATTGATATAGCTTTAATGGTTTCCGAGATATATATATTAAACTTATTTGGGGGCGGGACCACACCCATTTTACAAACGTTTTTGCCAACAGCCCCACCCTACTAGGATGCTCTACACCAAATAATACGTTTACATCTTAACTTGCTGCTTAGTTATAGCACATTATCTGTTTCCGATTAATGGCGTTTTTTGGGTGTGGCAAATGTACCATTGGAGATGCAGATGCCAACCGTTTCACGGTGACAAAGAACACGTAACCAAATTTCATCAAAATATCTTAATTTTTACTCTAGTTATCGCTTGCACGGATGGACGGACGGACGGACGGGCAGACAGTCACTCAGGTTTCAACTCGTCTTTTCATCATGATCATTTATATATATATACATATATATATATGTCTACATCTAACTCGATTAGTTCTAGGTGTTACAAACAACCGTTAGGTCAACGAAACTAATATACTCTGTAGCAACATGTTGCGAGAGTATAAAAAAGACAAGACAAATATATTGTTAATACATATATATTATCTTAAGACCGACATTATGTAACATTTATATGGCAATAAGTTTTATTTGATTTTTGATAACGGAAACAGTAAATAAAGATATGATTATCGAATGGCGATCTATGAATCTGTGCCAACTAACTAAACCAGGGTAGGTTACGTTGGACCTGGATTTACTTGAGGTTATAACGATGTAGCTTTTTTAATAAGAAGACACGGACCCGGTCTTTGTAAATCCACAAAGTCCTTCGAGAAACATCCAAAATTTGCTGCGTATTTTTGAAAAACCCAATAATTCTACCTGATCTCATTATTTGTCTCATAGCCCATTTCATAAAAATGTTGAAGAGACAAAAGTTGCACACAGAATATACTTTAAAAACCATCCTGAGAACGATGTCTGTAAAAAATCATAGAAAGAGGCCCACTATCGCCTCACGCGTGTAGTGAAAGACGACGAACAACTCTCCTTTATCCGATAACCAAAAACTACACAAAAAGTACTAGATTCTCTTTTTTCCCTATACCTTTCTTCCCTAAACCTCTACCTAAACCGATACGCAGCTTCGATAAGCATCCTTAGAGGACGGTAGTTTGCTACGGATTTTGATATTGGGTTGTTCGGAAAGTCATTTCGTTTTTTTTGGGGAACATAAAAGACAGTTTTCGTATAATGAATAAATATTTTATTAAATTATATATTGGTCATTCTGGTCCAACACCTTTTGCCATCTTTCTGGCAGTAACATAATTCCCCTCTCATAAAAGTTTTGGCCCTTGCTGGCAAAAAACTCGTCCAGGTGGTTTTTGACATCTTCATTTGAGGTAAAGGTTTTGCCATCCAAAAAATTTTGCAGGGACCGGAACAAATAGTAGTCGGAAGGCGCCAGATCTGGAGAATATGGTGGATGTTGCAGTACGTCCCATTCAAGCTGTAAAAGTTTTTGGCGAGTGACCAAACTTGTGTGAGGTCTCGCATTATCCTGGTGGAACACTACACCCTTCCTGTTGATTAATTCGGGCCTCTTCTCTTTAAGTGAATCATTCAATTTGTCCAGCTGATGACAATAGACTTCTGAATTAATCGTTGTATTGTCCGGCAAAAGCTCAAAAAAAACGATTCCTTTGACATCCCACCAAACGGAGAGCATCACCTTTTTTTGGTGAATGTTGGCTTTTGACACGCTTTGAGCCGGTTCATCTTTTCTGCTCCATGACCTCTTGCGTTTAACATTGTTGTATACAACCCATTTTTCGTCCCCAGTAATAATCCGCTTCAAAAATGGATCATTTTCTAGACGTTTGAGGAGCGAATCACACGCGTCAACACGACGACACAAATTTCGCTCGGTAAGGACATGGGGCACCCACACATCGAGCTTCGAGGTTAAGTCCATGCCTTTCAAATGGCCATAAACAGTTGAATTCGACAAATTTAACCTCTCACCGATCTCTCGTGTGGTGATTCGCCGATTTGCATCAACTAATGCCTTTATCGCATCTTTGTCAGCTTCGACCGGCCTTCCAGACCGTGGTGCATCTTCGACATCAAAATTGCCGGATCGAAATTTTGCAAACCAGTTCTGGCACTGGCGTACTGTTAACACGCCTTCTCCATACACATCCGTAAATTTTTTTCTCGCTTGGACAGCATTTTTACCTTTTCTGAAGTTAAAAAGTAAAATATGACGAAAATGCTGCTTATTGCTCTCCATATTTAAAAAGGCACCAACCAAAAACTACTGGGTAGAATTAATAGAACTTTTTCACACACAAGCCTTGCAATATCAGCTCTCATGACATATAATGGTTATGGGGCTTAAGTGTGAAGTTAGTTTCGAAAAAACGTAATTAAGTCCTCTGGCGGGAAAAAACGAAATGACTTTCCGAACAACCCAATATGACTGTATCATTGATTTATTTTCCTTAGAAAGTGAATTATTAGGGATGTCATTCCGGTAATAGGTTAGCGTTGCACATGCTTGATACATGATTTTTTGTAAAATACATTTAAAGGTATTTTGTGCGCCAAGTTCGCCAATCCGCCATGTCAGAGAAGTAAATTAAACATATCGCAACTAAAATTCGACAGTGTGAGATTTTTTAAGTTGCACCCTGAAGGGCAGATGTCACTAACACTGTGTTTCCATAAATATCATTGCCAAAGTCTTGGAAACTGAGTTGTATGAAAGCGCTACTTACAGAAGCATGAATGATATGATGCACCCTAATTTACAAGAATACTTTCTCTTTCAACAAACCAATAATATTGAAAAAAGAAATTATTTGAACCACCCTGTGTTTTGAGTTTAAGCCAATAAATTTGTAGTAGGAGAAAGATATAATTTTCGTAAGTGAAATTAAAGCCTTTATATAAATACTATCCTAAATGGATGAGTCAGCCTAACCTAAAATGGATGAGTTACCTTCAAATTACAGCTTATTCAAACTTAGTGGACCGGTAAAGCTTTTCAATATGCATGCACCAACATTCAAACTAAAGTAATCTAACAAGTATGTCAAATTACTTACAAAATCATATACATACGTACAAACATACAACATAAATATATAATTTGTGCGTCAGCATGAAAATGTAAGTCAAGTTCTTGACGACGCGTCATCGCTGGAATGCACGGCATTTGTGCGTAATCCACACAAACATGCACACATACAAGTGCATTCGGGCACGCAGGTGTGCGTGTATATGTGAGTTCAGAAGTAGGCCTGAACTCGAATTACCAATTTGATATGACGACAAAAAAGACAACACAGGTGCTGGCGTCGGTCGTGTTCGCTTGGCCTTCACAGAAATACAAGGTTACGCTGACAACAACAAAAACAAGACTAAAACACCAAACCAAGCAAGCCAGTGGTAAAGGAGTACTTAACACAAAAACTGCCACCAAAATGGTAACGGCGACGAAAAATAGCAATGCGTCTGAGCAACAACAAAAACGATGGTAGTGTAAATATATAGGTACGTATGTATATGCTATATGTATGTACGTATGTAAGTATGTTTATAAAATTGTAAAACGCAGGTTTGCCAGCTCGCACAGCAGCCGCACCAAGGCATTAATTTTGTGGTCAACTGGTAAAAAATGCGCATACGCGCATGCGTATGGTTTGAGGGGCAAAACCAAAAGCTCACACCATTCTACATGCACTTGCAGTGGAACAACGCAAATCCACTTGCGCTCTCAACTTTTCGCGCACACCACACCTACACACTTACGCACATAAATTCGTTGTTGTTACAAAAATGTCGCATATGTGTGGCTTTAAGTGTTACAATTACCGCGTGCAACGAACCACAAACGCCAAGTCGTCGAAAAAACTATTGGTGAAGGTTGTGGTGGCGCGCAGGCGTGAACGCAGTGGCAATCAATCGCCGCCAAGTCATTATTTTCGTAACGGAAGTCATTCAACTGCGTTTAGCAGCGGTTTTTAAATATAAATATATGTTCAGCTGCCGCATTTAGCTTTGTATATGTGTTTTCGTATTCGATCCGATGTTTTTTTTGTAAGCAGTTCGGTTGCCAACTTGCGACAGACCCTACTGAGCCTCACTAATTTCGCAGCCTACTCTTCGATGCGCTCTAAGTCTCTAAATCCGCGCACTTATCTCTTCTACAATCATTGATCCTTTACCTCTTAGTCCGCTCTACAACTCAGATGCTTAAAGTGTTATTAAGCTCATTTTGGTGTTATTTCAGTGCAGTTCACCCCAACTTTGTCGCCTTGCAACTGCTTTACTTCCAGTGCAGTTTGTAGCCCGTGCGGTCAGAGCAGACAGAACTGCTTTGCACTTCGACTCACTTCAACGGGATTGGCGCTAGTGCGTTGCAGTGCTATGCGGTGTTATGCGCTGCAATGCGCTTAGCGTTTGCTTTTGTTTTCAATGCAAGTTTAACCGGTATTTTTTATGTCTTTATTCCGTTTTGAGGCAATCTTTATTGTTATTGCATATTACTGATCTGATTTTATTTTGCTCTCTGCTTGGTCACGCACTGCGCTCACTTTGCTACGGCATAACAAAATTCAACAATTTTTCAAAATCCAAAATGGAAATAAATTCTGTTAAAAATTGTGCTTATTGTGCTATTCATGACTATTACAATTTACAAGGTAACTTATAGTTTATCTCCGTGGTCGCCGTCTCTACTAAATACTAATACTAATATTGAAATTCGCAACTCCTCACTCTACAGCGCAGTCACCTTGCAAAGCACTCGGGAAAACATTTTAGCGCAAAAATAGTGGAAGTATTTGAAAATGCAAATTTTTAGCAGGAAGAATCCATAACACGAACTTCGGGCGATGGCGGACCCTGTAGGAAAAGTGTTAAGGATTAAGTTTAAACGCAAAATTGATACTAATGCTCATGAGATGTATTATGGTTTATGACTAGTTTTCAGCTAGTTAAAAAATAGTAAGTTTAGGACCAGTTTTCAACACAAAGCAAAACGGTTTCGGTTTATAATAATTATCAAAACCATATCATATCTGTACACTCCTCCTCATCTGAACGCTATATTGGAGTACTTATATAAACAATAAAAATTCTCCATGAAATTCAGTACAAAAATTCTTCTCGAATCAATGAAGGTTACAAAGGTCCATCTAAAAACGTAAAACTTGAAATAATTACCCCTGTTATAGGTTTTTGGTCACCTGTATTCTATAAACATTCATTCAAAACAAACTCCTGTAATAAATATAATTGATTTCCATTTGAGGGGCGTCTCTTGATCTTACTAGACAAATGGAGAGTTTTCGGGTATATATAGGATTTTATGTGAACATCTTAAATAATAGAAATACACTTGGGGAGTCAAAATTCTCCTTGCAACGGTGCAATACAAGCCATTTTCGATTTCATAAGCATATCCGAATATTCCTCGAAGATAAAAAAGATATTTGAATTCGGTCATTGAGTGCAGAGTGTGTGGTATACATAGACCCATAAACACCTCTCTTTAGCCATAAGACAAAAACTATTATATAAGATATCCAAGAAAATAGCAGCTATCTAACGAAACCGAGTGACAAATAGGGGAAAATTCACATCTTCCAAAGAGGTTTTTAGCTAGATATACCATAAAATCAGACTTAGTGAAGGGAATGTTCACTTTGTATTATTTTGATCAACCTAAATCTTTGCATTCATATAATATTTTCAAAATCCCTAAGCCCTTTGATATATCCTGAGAAAACCACCAATGTGTTCTAGAAAGATTCGAAAAGAATTAAACAAATTATGAAATAAAAATTTCGTTATATTTCGTCCAGAAGAGCTCTTAACCTTAAGTGGACGAGACATGTTTTTAGGTAATTCTAATTACAATATAAACCGATACTATTTGGAACTTTCTACGCTAAATTCAAACATATAGTCAGCCTAGCAATAAAGATTGGATGAAAACGAGAAAATAATTTGTATTTTGAAAGAGTAATTAAAGAAAGAGAAATTATTGAAAGAGTAGAATATGTTTAGCTTCACTAGGTGCTTAACCATAAATGTAAGTAATAAAAAGAGGGTTTGATAAGTTGATGCTTACAACAGATGTGTCTGTATAGCAATTTTTTCAAAACCCTAATTGACCTTGTTATGGTTCCCTATAACACTTAATAGACAGCTACTGATCTGACGAATCGAACAAACAACAGGGAAAAAAGAATGCAGGCATAAGATGTGTATGTTACTAAAGCTTATTTACAACTTTGGTTAGGCCTATAGTAGAATATGGCTGTCTAGTATGGAACCCTAGCTACCATCCATTTCGACAAATCAGAGTCCGTTTAAAGACAATCTTTTAATTTTTGCCTTATGGTATTTCCGACGGGATTCTAGATTATGTCTTCCTCTATACACTAGTCGTTTAAAACTTATAAATCTACCTACACTCGCTAGTCGTAGGAAAATTGGCATAATATTCTTAGCGAAACTCATGAATGGATTAGTTTGTAGTTCTTTTCTCTTATCTGAAAGTAAACTTTATATCCGGTTCGCTTATCCAGACAGTTTAGACCCCTACTGCTAAAATCATGTAGATCAAAATTTGAACTAAACGAACCATTCCGCCGCATATGTAATGATATTAATTCTCATTCCACCTTTGATTTATCAAATTCACTGTTCAGCATATTTTCGATTTATATAATTTTCATTTAATAAATAAGATTGGATAAAATTTATTATAACTTATTCTTAAATCTAATCTGTTGAAATTTTCGCTTCTGTGGCTGAGCAGTTTTGGATGTCTTCGCTTAAAAAACTCTCTTGCCTTTCATGACTCGGGTACTTCCGTATATATGCGGATTGCGACCCTCACGTCGGTTCGGCGGGAGGAGAGTAATCATTCGATTTATTGTAATCAACTAAAGATAGCACAGCAACTACTTATACCATTTTAATACGGTATTAGATATATTGTATTCGCCGGACTTTTGTGAGTAGTGAATCGATAAAGCAACTGTTATAAAAAAAGCAGGCTAGCATAATCAATTAGGGTAAGAATAGCAAATGCTTATACAACTTTAAAGTGTTATCAACTGTATTCTATTCGAAAATCCCTACAGAGTCGAAGAATCGAACAAACAACTGGTGTAAATCGAGTAGACTGGCATAATACAAAAGTTATGGAAAAACCATATAACAATTTAATGAGATAATAAAATACTCTGTTATATTGAACTCAAATGCAAAATGTGTTGTTGACTTAATTTTTTGAGAAGAGAACAGCGCTCAAACAAAATGAGCGAGAAATCGAGTATCGAATATCGGCCAGAATGAAAGTGTTTTTACTGAATTTCCTGCAGGGGACTTATACGTTTTCATTTTTGTTAGTCAGTATTAACTATACGCACTATTACATCAATGCCAGCTTATATGTATATATGTATACTTAAATATGTATACTTATGCGCGAATAGTTTATTTAGTTTAATTAGTTTTTATAACATATATTTTTAGTGCGGGCAGCATTTAACATGATTGCAAATTACAACTGCTAGTATTTATTTAAAGTGCACTAACAAAAACCACTTGGCAATTTTATTGCTTTATTAACATATATATGTGCATATGTTTATGTGCTTATATTGTTCTTTTTTTTTGTTAACATTCCTGTAGCACATTATTTCGCTTTGTAAATAAGAATTGAAAGTGAATTTTTTCGCGAAACGTTAACTGTTTCCTCGTATTTTTATTCCAAGTGTTTTCGTTTTTATTTCAGTTCGATTTTTTTGCAAATGTATTTAGGTCTAGGTTTGGCTTTGCATACAAAATATTACACAAATCAATTGCAGCAATTGCGTTAAAACGAGAAATTGATATTTGGTATATAATAGATGAGCATGCGGTTGCTTAATTGGGGATACAATGGCAGAGATATTAAATGCCATATTTCGTAAAAAACTGAAAGCGAAAATTAGTAGCAATTAAAAGATTATTTTTTATAAATGAAATGTGTGAAGCAGGCCAAAAACCATATTTTAACAAATTGAATCCATATGTAAGCCACATGGATAGAATATCAATTATATATATATATATATGTGTATATGTAGATGTTTACAGTTATTTTTTTATATATAGGCAAATATGCCTTAATTTAATTCTATATAAATATGAAAACCGTTACTTAAGCACTGGATGAATATACTGAAAATTTATTTAAAATAGTAGTGATGGTGTCAGATGCCAGGATTAAGACCTAAAAATTTAATTTTTATTAACTCATATTATTTCGTATCTGTTCAATTCACTCGCAAACATTAAAACTTAAACAAAAGATAAAATTAAAAATTGTTTCCATGCAGTCTTATTAAAAGAGCTCTCACATTAACGGATATATTCGGCATAAGATCCACCAGAAAATTGAAAATCATTGTATAACATGTAGTATATGGGGACTGGTAATTCATGGACGGACCCCATACATTTTCGGCACCAAACTACAGTATATCTATCAGTTTACTTAATTTTCTTCACATATTTTCTAAAATAATTAGTTCTAAAATCATTATATTCGGTATATTTGGGTTAGAGGACCTATTACCCAATATTTTTAGCACCGGATCCCATTACTACCAGGAAAAAATTTTCACTTAAATTCAGAAAGATAACTTATATACTAAGTACTATTTGTGGGAAGTACTATTTCAAGGTGTGGTTGAATACCGATTTCGCTTTTGCTCAAATGTAATATATCTACCTTTCAAGAGAATATTTGTGTAAATAAGTTTGCTAAAATTTGTCGAGTAGTTGCTTAGACATGAGATTTGACCTTAAAGTGAGCGGTGCCACGCCCATTGTTCAGTTTCTATACCAATTCACATTCAAACCTGCTGGCTAACTTTATGATTACATTTTTTCTACTGACACTTTTCCTTATACAGTTATAGCACTTCTAATAGTTTGTATTAATTTGTATTTCCATCCTGATTATTTTAATAAATATAATGCTAGGTTTTAGGTGCTAAAAACAACCGCTAGATGAACAAATCCTGGTACCCTGTGCAATATGTTTCGGCACTACCTTTGCCGGATAGAAAGTTTTAAAAACACAAAAGTTTCTTGGCGTTCTTAAACTAAAGTGGCCACTACACTTGCCGTGTGACTAAACTTCCCACCAAAATTCCTTATAGAAGTGAAATATATCACTTTTTTTTATTGAAGAAAAATTGTTTGGGTTAGTATACAATTTTCTATTGGCGTATAAAAAGGGGTGAGGAAGGTGGTATACTGGAAGACATGGAAGTAACAAAATAGTTTCGCAACCGTATTCTGTAAGATATTATTTTTTAATGTCAAGGTTTTGGTAGACTGCTAAAATTTTTATCTCAGAAAGTTTAAATACCTATTGATACTCAAATTTTTGGAGTAATTTCTTTAAACTAGGACAAGAGACAACTGGAAGTCGTTAGTTCGTATATTTCCCAAAACGAATTCATCACCATCAAAAATTATAACAACGTCAATAATTGTCGGTATCTTTGCGCAGAAATGACCTCTTTACTATACTTCATGGGAAGCCGTCGAAACCAATATGAGGTTCCTTTTCTGACGTCTGAAATAGTATGTACATAGGAACCCCAACAAAAGATGTGATCACTAAAATAGCAGTATTAAAAATGGTAAAGATAAGGAAGGCTCTTTATCTCTGTCAAACTCAGAAAAGAGGTGATGAAGCATATATATATGAGAAGATATATATATAACATAAGAGAAGAGATAATAACGATAAGGTCCTCTCTAGAGAGGCATAAGTGAAATATGTGAAGGAGAACATGAAATCAAATATCGAGTCGAAATTTTAGAAAGTGATCTTCCATGTCAAGAATGTTCTTTTCTTTTCTTTTATGGGCTGTGAAAACTATTCAGAAATAAGTGTTCTTTTAAAGAACTACTCACGAATTAATCTGTTCTTATATATTATATTATATAATGCAAAACTATGAATATTGGCCATAGCTTATAACAGGAGTTTCGGCAGCTCTAGAGAGATTTTTTGAGAAATATGTAGTCATTTATGCATTGTCATTTTAACGTTCTCAAATACAACTCTGGTCGGAAATGGTCACAACATTTGCTTTCTAATATGCAAAAAAGTACGTTTAAACCCTTTCGAACTCAAAACTCTCTCGCTTAAAAATCATAGAGATGTTTCCGACGTTTCATTCACTAAAACGAAAGACTTAAAGCACAGAATAGACCCCGCGCAGCTGCATAATTATTACAAAACCAAATTGAACACGGATATTGTTTCAATTATGGCAATTTATGTAGGTATTTATGTATGCAACAGTAAATAACAATGAAGCGTACATAAATATGAGTGGCGAAAATGCATAATTGAATGCTTCAACACGTTCAATACGGAGCCAAACCCCTTTCTGGTGGCCAATTGTATGCAAAAACGAACAGAAAAAACAACAAAAACAAAAACAAAAACGAAATGGAAATGTTAGGTCGCGACTCCAGTGCGCGAGTGTGTATATATATACAATAGGTATTTGTGTGTGTTGTTTTCTCATTTTATTTCAAGCATTGCTATTTTGCCTGCAATGAATTCATTGCGCTTACAATGCAACACTCATTAATTCAAATGAAATAACGCGTGTACATATCAATGAATGTATTTATGCAAAATTATGCAAAAAAGGCCAACTACGACTACTCCGGCAGCGCAACATACACAAACTTATGCACATGTATGGTATGTGTGTAAGTATGTCTCTGGGTTGGTAAGTGAATTGTAGTCGGTAGTTAGTGAAATATTTGCTGTTGCAATAAGTGCAACTCAATTTTGTTGTTGCATATACATATTTTTTTGTTAATGTATTTCCTTTTTTTGTTCGGCCGCGCATCGCCACCGCCACCGCTGACGTTGCGTTTGCGCTGCGGTTTCAAGTGCGCGTCTTTGAAGCTAAGTGCCAATGCATTTGTTATGCATGTTTGTCTTTGTATGTCGGCACTTTTTATTGTTGTTTTTGTAATTTGCCTTTAGCATGACGTCGAGTGGCCGCATATACTGCATGGCGTATGCGTAATTATTGGAGGTCGTTGGCATGAAGTCGGCGCAAATGCAAAATTCGTTGAATAATAACAACTGCGCGCAGCAACAACAACAGTATTTAAGAGCATAAATACTGCTCACTTGACGACAACTACGCACTTATTTTTCACAACCCATGTGAATGCCTGCCACAGCATAGCGCCTAACCGATAGCTTGCCGCTTGCCTACAGTTGGCGGCGCCGGCGCGTTTGTGTTTGAGCCGCGCGCATTGGTGCGTCGGTAGTTCCGCATGCGCGCTATTGAGGCCTACCAGTAGCTGTCAATGAATATTTCCCGTTTATTTCACTTTTAGTGTTGCTTTTTGCAATTTGTCGTTATAGATTTTTGAATTATTCAAGTTGTTGTTTTAATTGCGTTTTTCAATTTGCGTAAAATAACGCACGTAATGCAGAAAAAAAAAGAAAAAAATGTTTAATAAAAAATATATATATTCAGTATGTTCACATGATTAAAATGTATGCGCGCGCCTTGCTTGTTGGTAGTGTAAGCTTACCGGCGCGCTTTTGTTTTTACTTTTGTAAAGCTCTTACGGCCTGCCGCGCTTCTATGCGGACTCTTATGCGCAGCAAAAGTATTTCAATGGCAAGCGTTTTAGCACATTTAAGGCATTTATGGTAGCTGCTTTTGTTTTTGTTTCATTTATTTTACGAGTTTTTGTTGTTGTTTAATGCTCAGTGTTGCAGTGCTTGTCTGTTTTTGGTGTTTTTGACATGTTTGTCATTGTTGTTGTTTTTTGTTTTATTACAATATAGCAGTAGTCTCCAGCCGGTTGTCATTGACAATGGTTTAATCGATTTATGTTGCATTTCCTGTATGTAAACTAGTCGCTATCGAAGTGGAAAATCATAAAACAAATAAAAATGGTAAGTCAACTCGTAATTGGCGGGTGTTTAATTTTTATAATTCAAGCAGCGAGTGAATGAAATTTAAGCAGTCGATTCACTCGTAGCAAAAAAGTATTAATAGCGATTTATAAGCCGTTGTTTTTTTTTATCAAAAGTGATATGCTCAGTAAATTTCCATTTCACAAATGTCAAAACCTGAATGTAAGTGCTAAAAACAGCGCATCCTTGTACATATTTTTCGTTTTATAAACGGAAAGAAATTGCTACCGGCTATGAAGAAGTCCAGAAAGCAACAGGTATTATATGAATTATTGAAGCTTGCCATCAACAAGTTGGTTGGCACTTACGATTTTAATTTTGGACCTGTATGATGAATACCTTACCAGATGTTATTTGAAAAGCTTCGAGAGAAATCAAACACTTATTCCGCACCAAAAGTTACCTACCATGACTGAACGCCGTGTTATCTTCATTATATTGCTACGCTACTTCTATATTAAAAGATTCGGGCGAGTTCAAAAAATCTCTATCCTTTCGCTTTTCATTCGCTGAATTTTACCAACTCTTGTAATGCTAGATGTGAGCTAATTACTCTCAGATCTCACCACAGTAGAAAAATCATTGTTTTGTCCAACTTTGTCATTGATATTATATCCACAAGCACATTTTTTCCATATCTTTAATACGACACTTTGTCAAATTGATATTTTCTACACTGAAATATCCCGAAGTCTCCATGCTGAAACGCTATCAGTTTTAGGGATTTAAATTTATATTAATCTCATAAATTCTTCAGGTAAAGGTTTTGCTTTATCTAATTTTTTTTTCTATTTTTTTTTTGAATAAACTGGGTTTACAATGAGTAACATCGCCAATACTCTAACTTAGAACCAGCAGCTTAGAACACTGAAGGCTATGTAAGCCACAAAATCTTGTGTAGAATCATTCTTACAAGCCTTTAAACTGAGTAATCAATTCAAAAATGGTGTTATCACAACATAACAAAAACAATTTTGAAGAGCAAGGAAGTAAAATTCAAAAAAACTTATTAAAATGGCCAGTGAATACCACGGCCAATAACGTGGCGCATACTGGTTTCCCACTGGTCTTGGTCCAGGCGATCAGATCTGGCCACCCAAAGTTCTTCCCAATAAAATAACGATTTCGAGCGCTCTGTAGCTTGTTGAACTGCATTTCTGGAACCACGAAGCATTTAAACTATTAATATTGATATTTAGACTATATATTTAGACTTGAGAAAAGTCGCGAATTTGCCTTATTTATCAAAGCATACTGAACTTAACTGTCAAACGCGTGTGTTTACTTTGAGAGCTGATTTGTCAGCAATCCTTCTAGGAAAATCTGTACTTCTAAAAAATACCCTTCTTTGCACTTTACTTTACCTTATATTTTGAAATGTTGCCACCTTGTTGTACTAACTATGCGAACTCTACTTTGGGCGGGTTCAAAATAAACAAACTGAAGTTGTCTACAAATAAAATCTCCTCTAGCTTATGAAAATAGCAAATGTTTAAACTTATTAACATTTACTTGCTTAATTCTGTTTCTACCAAATATTGAGATTTAAAAGGTCTCCTCAAAATTATGTTATATATACCAATTTTTGAGCCAAAAAACAAACACTATGGTACGACTGGGTGAATTTAGAATACTAGACCCAATTAAAACCAAAGGCTTTGCCAACTGGCGAAGAGAGTGTGCTCGATTTTATCGCTTGGTTTCTCTCATAACATGAGTAGGTTTTAGCTTGTGTCGACTTGAGACTAAATTTCTGTTCGCTTAATAAGCCACTAAATCTTCTCAGAATTCATCAGCCAGTGCGTTGTTAATGTTCATAACGATTACTACTCTACAAATTTTCGGAAAACAGTGCTAACCATTCGAGCGTATTCGTGATATGGAACAGTTTATCATAAAACAACTTTAAGCTGCTCGAAGGCGGTTTACTTTTTTCTTTACTAATTGTAGAATCATATCAAGTCACATTAAACGGAAGCCCGAACTCGGTTAAGCTCATAGAAAAAGTATGAAGCTTTAAGTTCTTACTCCCTTCCTAATATGATCTTTCGATAACTGTCGTAATTAAACTAACACTAACTTCACCAATCGAAAAACCCTAATATAAGTAGCTTTTCGTAAAAATGTCTAGACTTTATAAGACTCAAGAAGCTCTTTATCGTTAGAAAAGAACTAGGCACAATTATATTTGAGGAGAATTTATTTCAATTTCTACAATGCCGATGCCTGAAGGGAAAAAAAACATTATAGAAATTTTTAATTACATTTTTCTAGTTCTAAAATGCTTCTCTCAAATGTATATAAGGTTAAATTTAGACTAGCTATGACTTTTATTGCAAACATAAAAATCTCTAACAAAATATTTTAACTTTTGTTGCTGCTTTGCAAATTAGATACATTTTAGTTTAATATACAATTTACTCAAGTAATAAAGTAAAAAAGTAAAAAAGAATAAGCAAATCTACAAGTTGTCAATCACACTGAAATAGTGAAAAATGACGCAAATCTGAAAACCGGCAGAAGCGCAACTGTCAGCAGTCAAAAGGTGTCACAAAGTTAACAAAGTCTTTATTTGCCAACAGACAGCCGCCGCCGGTCGATCAAAGCGCTTGTCAAATTCGAAGTGTGCCCAATCTTAAGTTGCTTTCAAGCTATTTTCAAATTTGTATTCTTTAAGATTTTTTGTGTGCGTTTTTCAAGCACAATTATCCAATTTGCTTACTTATTTTACCTGTATAAAGTATTTAGCGATTAAATTATGAAATTGAAATGCAAATTATTCGCTAATAAGAAAACAAAACAAAATTTAAATAAAACAAAAAAGCTAATATAAAAAAGCCTTTCGCACACACTTCACACAAGTGCGTACTCATCAGGCAGGCAACCTGCCAAGCCGCCAAGCGACCAGGCAATCGAGCGTTCGCGCCGCCAGCAGTCAACAGTTGGTTCAAACAAGCCAGCCCAAAGCAATCTCGGTATGTAGCTTTTTTGGCCGCCACCATCAATTTTTGCTTAATCACCACTCAAAATCATGACGCGGCTTAAAGTTGAATGAATGCATGTAGGAAAACATTAAATTAATAATTATTGCTTTGCGAGCACTGCGCAGTACTTCTATTCGTACTCGTACTCGTTCATTTCAGCTGTCAAGCAATTTGCGTACGTCAGATAAACGCGGCAACCCCCGACCCAGGCGGATCTAATGTCGGTAGTCATTTGGAATGTTCACGCGCGCACTCAACATCCTGAGCCATTTCAACAGGCCGACTGGCTGCCAACCGAAGGCGGAAGTGAAATGAATTGCTGAAAAAATGGTCGTTTAGTTAAGCCATGCACGCGTGTCTATTAGTTGGCTGTGTGTACGATAGTTGTTTTACAAAATGTTGCCAAAAGTATAAAAACAGAAAAAACAAATCTTTGTGAATAAGTTCCCTCGTTTACAAACAATCAAATCTAAATGAAATAAAAATTAACTAGCGTGATTCGTGAAAATAGATAGCAGACTCAAAGATGACTGCTAACGAGACACATTTGGGAAGATCTAATTAACGTTGCTCCGCTGCCTTATACTAATCGTGAACAATGAATTCGAAGTTAAGGCAAATGGATATATGCAGGCCAATGAATATGTGAAGTATGAATCTCTTGGTAGCAAGTCAAGGCTGTTCGATCTTCCCGACATCGAATACAGCAGCATTTTTTCCTAGTAAAGTCTATCTATCTAATAGTAAACTAAGAAGTGATCGATCAGAAAATTTAGACCGTTCAACTGTACTGGAACATTATACTTGGTTACATGTAATACCAGGTTCCTGGTAAAATATATAAGACAAAGTATACGATAATCTCACCATGCCCAAAAAATTCAATTTATACACACACGCTGAAACCTCAAATGATCGACTGATACTATACGAATTCACGAACTTTAAAGAAAAAAGTATAATGAAATCTTGTCCCCAGCAAAATTCAGTTTCACTTCCAAATCGAACTTCCATCCATAGGCAAGGACTGATTATATTTATCGGGCCCGGGTGTATAATACTGAAAAGGTTCAACTCTACTAGGTCTACTCTACTGCTGAAAAAATATCATAACAAAGAGAAAAATAATCTGTCATCTGGAACGGAATATGTTACAATTCGATATCCGAATCCAAATATGGCTAACTGCACTAGTAGCTGGTGAAGCATCATTGTCAAGGTAGATAAAAATCTTCATCTCTACGCACATTTTGAAATTTTGAGTGGCGAACTATAAATAGTAAATAAGGGATGGATTTAGTGATGAAAGGCATGTGTTTAAACGTACAAACTATTCGAAAAATGAATCTCGAGCCACAGATCCAACGTTACGCCATTGGAAAGTCCACAGGTCAAGGTGAACCAATTCATCTAATGGTTCTGATGTATAGAAAGCCTCGTTTCTATGTTTCAGACGTACACATTCTACAATCGAACATTGTTTCGAAGTGACGTCCTGGTATTTAGTTCTCATAAGCCCCTGTGTTGCAAAGAAGTACTTCTATTAAGACAAGGAAACCGCTTCATCATATTCGTATATACCTTCTTCTGTACGTGCCAATTAGATGCCTGCATTCCTGACTTTACTCTGTTAAGAATATATAGTTAAGTAATATAATATATACTTGCACTATGCAAGCATTCAGAGTACTTGCATTGCGAGCTCTGATCAGGTATTTTAGAAAATTAGAGAGACGTACATCGATTTTTGTCGAATGAAAATGAAGGCGATTTAAGAGAGTGCTTAAACTTGAATACTATCGGCTACAAAGTGGATCCAAAAAATCTATGCCGCAATTAATTAAGTTTAGCAAAGCTGATGAAGTACCATAAGGACAAGTAAGATAGCAAAAGAAAAAAAATTCATGTAAAAATGGCGTCTTACCCCTCTAACTGATATCAAGAACATACATAATGAATAATGGGAATACCTCTGCACTCAGTTACATGGAGACGGTAGTGAAATACACGTAAAATATGATGAGCTCGAGTACCAAAACCGATGTCAATGATTTTGAAGTTCCATTCCTGTTGAATTACTAGCTGAGTTCTTCCAATACCATACAACAGGGATGAGCTTGCATAAATACATTGCTGTACTGTATTTATAGGTGAAGAAAACATATGAAGTGGTACTAGGATGCCATAAGTGTCGAAATCTTTCTGACAGCAGAAGCGTTAACAAAATAATTTATTAACACATCTCAATTGAGCAATATAAGTGTTGTAGAATCAGTTCATTAGCACTGCTCTTATTTGCTTCATATTTCCTCATAACTTATTCACCCTTAACACGCTTCACATATGCAAATGTGATCGTAGTTTTACAAATTAACATTTCAATGCGAACTCACTGATGAAACCGTCGTTTTGATCAGATAAAATTACACAAAATAAAGTGTATGAATTCGTTTCGAAAAAAGACTGTGTTAAATAACATCGTATTATCTAATAAATCATGGTAAAACATTGTTGCGAACTCGATGCAAATATATAAAACAAATACTAAATAAAAGCACACGCGCTCAAAATTTGTAAAATCACAATGCAACAAGTAAATATTTGAGTTGACGAGAAACATCAAAGCAAATCATAACAGTGCAGAGTGTGTGTAAAAAGAAGTGTAGAAACCACACTGAAAACAATAAATGATGTTTACCGTTAGATGGTGATGTGATTATAGTGACAAATATTGGCCACAGCATACGAACACATATTTACACATGTATAGCCACTGGTCGTTAATACATCTGGATACAACAATTATCATATTACAACATTATTTATGGGTTGGCAACTGGGCAAAGTCTTTGAAGATACGTTTACAAAAAAAAAATGTCAATTTCCCATAATAAATAACAAAAGATCACAGAAAAGTTTGCAAAAGCAAAATGGTTAAACCGAACAAATCGAAAGCTCGAAATTATGAGCAAACAAAAGTCATAAAACAGTTGACGGATTTGGATTTTATTGCCAAACAAGGAGGATTAAACCATGAGTTGTTAAGTAAGATAAGTAGAAAGAAATTGGTGTAATAAAAACAACAAAATTAAGTTTTTTTGCACACCAACCGTTTTAGATTTTGTATATATTTTATGTCCCTTTTCAAATCTCTATGTCATTATCGAAAAAATGTTGTGTTCTGGGAAATATTATCTACCTCCGAATGGCTGACTAGACATTTCTTCGAAAGCCTTTTGTATTTTCTATATCTCAAATGATGTGTGAAGCCACGTGTCACCCACTAAGAGTCACGTACTCAATAAGAAGAAGACTTCGAAGTAGACTAAAGGTGTAAGCGCTTACAGAACCCTGAAAGATGTATCTCCACAGATTGGACCCAAAATCATGGTTTTCTGTACCATTAGTTCCGAAACTAAATCTAGTACACTAAGTCACTAAGTTCCGGCAAAGAAAAAAGAAGTCGTAACAGAAACAAATCTTTCCAATAATCTGGAAATTCAAACTTACTTAATAAAAGTCTGAACTTCTGAGATATTACAATAACCACCATCCGGGTAGAGAACTCTCCTGTGGCTTTGTAGATAGTTAGTTTCAACTATTTTGAGAACCCATCCACATAAATTGAAGAATATTTTCAAAGTTTCCAAAACTTAGGGTGTCGGTCTTTGTTGAAGTTTTTTCGCATCGAGTTCCATTTTTAACTCAGGCAAATGATTTCGGATTTCACCCCACAGGATCAAACTCTCAAGATTTCTCTTCAATTCATTTCAATTCTTACAATTCTCAATTTTGTACAGTAATAGCCAAAAATGCACAGCTGATCTCAACACGTTTCTATCAAAAACTGAAGCTTTTCCGGCTATAAAATTGATTCGGCTAATTTATTCCGATTATTAAAATATATTGAGTAAAAAGCCAGAGAACATTTATCTAAGGAACTGTATAACATTGTTATACATGAACTTATTCGAAGAACTTTCGATGCATTAAACTCTTTCTTACTATTGCCCACGGTAATTGATCATGTTATACAATAAACTCATAATTGCTATGGAATCCATTAGTTCTTGTGAGCTTTAAGGGTATGTGCAGCTTGCCAACGATTTGACAAGACAAATTTGGTAATCATGAAAGAAACAGCGAAAGTCTTGCTTTAATCGTAAATTAATGGGAATTAGCCCGGTGCTTTCTGTGTTTTGGACTTATATGCAAATAATATTATATAAGACATGTGCTTTTATAAAGGAACTCGAATCGCGTGTTCAATATACTACAATGTCTAGTATAGATATACATTAAGGTGATACAAAAATAGACAAGAATTATGTTCTAATATTTCGGTTTTATTTTCTTAATCAATAATATTTTGGTCACGTAATCACATATAAATTTTTGGGATGTATTGAAAATTGCTAAGATTTGTGGTAGATAGGTGAAAGACTAGATTAGGATAAGAAGAATCAAAAAATTTTAATATTTTGTTTTAAGCTAACATCTGAAATGTGTGGACTATTAGCGTGGCACATATATTTCGGACATTTTTCCCAAGTTAAAACATTACCCATTACCCCATTACTCAATAACATATAGAGTAACAATATTTATCAACCATTTTATTACCTCTAAATTCCCGTCACCACTCAACCCATATATCTCCGTACTATTCCAAAACTATAGAAGTTTTGTGGTAGAATTTGAGGTTTAGGGTATTGGATTTAAATATTTCTACCCAAATATCACAATAATATTGCATAAAGTCGATATATTTCCCAATCAATTCAAAAACTAAAAGTTCACGCCCCCACTCACACCCTTTCCATCACTTTCGCTTACCTGTCAACGTCACATTGACGTGCATGAGGCCGATATGTGTGCCTATCCGCGACGGCATCTTCTCACGCGAGAACGCCTTGTACGGCGCTATGATGGTTGTGTGCGCCACATGCCAAGCGGAGCCCAATCGCGTAACTGTTTGAATTAAAGTAAAACAAAAAATTGTAAAATAAGAACACAAAATCCAACTATAACATATAAATTAATGACTTAATAGTTGGTCATTTGTAGTCGAAAAAATGGCAATAAAAATCGGCTAATAAATAGAGGTGCCGTGAGTATAAATCACACGCGGGTCGGCCGTGCCTTCGCGCAGGCGCCCGCCTGTGTCAACCAGCTGTGAATTTGGTCAGTGCATGCATATTTTTTATATTTATATATCTAACTATTCACATATGTATAGTGGTAAATATGTATGTTTATGGATATATAATATGAAATTGATTGCAAAGCTACTCACTTAGTATGACTAAGCCCACGAACAAGCTGAGAGTGACTGTTGAAAATGTGGTGAATTTCTGCAAAGAAAACCAACAAAAGCAATAAAAATAAGCAAATCTATAATAATAAATCTAAAAAAAATATATGAATATAATAAAAATAAATTAGCAGAATAAAATACCGGCAAACAAGAAAAACGAAAAAATAATTAATTAACAATTACATGTTTGTAGTGTTTCTCTTTGCTTTATATTCGTATTCTTTGACGCGGAAACCTTTAATCGCGTCATTCAGTGTTGTTGTAAAATTTTTCGGCTTTGATTGTCGGTAATTGGCTGAGATTTAGAATGTTCCATTTTAGTGTTGTTAAAATCAATTAAAGTCTTATGTTAATTACAAGCAAAAAATTTTCTCATTAATACTTCCAAAAAATAAGCCAAGATTGGAAATATGAGAGGGCTATGGGATTTAGAATGTTCCAAAAGTCTGGTTAGAAAACTAATAGATACGAACGCAGCAAACAGGTTATCCAATTAAATTTAAAACCTGAGAGCATCTGTATAAATCATTGAATTAGAATAACCGCCTGCTATTCTATCCCAAAGGTTTAGCCTACCTTGAAATGCAAGGAATTATTATACAGGCTACACTATAGAAAAATACTTATTAGAAAAGAATTAAAGTAATCGTTGATACTTTTTCAATTAACGGTATGCCATTCATATAATCGGAACTATTTTGGTCAGGGTATTATATGCAAACTAATTGAAAATATTAATACTAGATTGCACAACTGACCAAGCAGAGAACATTGGCCCAAGAACTAAGCCAGTGGTAGTATTCAGTGAGATATATCGCTAGGTCCAAACACAAATTAGGCAAGAGTGTGGAATTTATATTCTTATATGTGAAGTTCATATGTAAAGTTAATCCATTTTCTAATAATAAATCCATATGAGTCAAATTATCTAAGGAGACAATTAGTAAACGTTCGCCTGGCTATAAAGATATAGAAAGCAATCAAAAAGCAAATAAAATAATCTGAGCTTGTGGTTGTGGCTTGTGTGGAGAATTGTGGTTCATATCATTGGCTTATATAAAAACTCACCAGGTCATTCACTAGTTCCAAAGTTGTACGACCTGGCTCACAAATAAACTAAATGGACTTTTAAAAGAGTCATCGCCAGGTCCTATTTAAAAATCTAGCTCAGTTTCTTGCTGTGAAGTCGAAAAAAAAGTCAATTATTATATAATCTAAAGGCTGTTATCTTCGCTATCAAGAACAATCATTGCTTAGTAAGTCCTCAGTGTTTGTCAATTTTTGTTTTATCGAACCCCATTCAAAGTAAAAGCATGATAACACTGATAAATATTTCGGTGTTAACATTTTACTTAAAATTAAGACTTTATATTCAAATGATATAGACTAATTGTATCCATATACTGTCTCGTTGCAAAAAAAAGTTAAGAAATGTCTGTATAAGTTTATGTATTATACTCGTACAAAATTCTTATCAAGATGTCGAGACGTTCAGAGAGTCTACAAACAAAGGGGCTGTATTTCCCCTTCCGCTCTTAAACAAGTGGTCGATACTCTCAAACTAACTCGTTTTGCCAGCTATTAGCCAGTTAGTCTTTCATTAGCAATTTATGTTTACTAAATGGCAAAATTATAAAGTAAAGCTAGATTTTACTTGTTCTGGCATAAAGTGAAATGCATAATATAAATTCCATTATTCGCTTTTCCACTAAAATTCGGGGATTTAGTCAGATCATTAACTGAACACAGCAAAAGCGAATAATTAAACACTAATTAAATACAAACTAAGTTAACACACACATATCTATAGATATCAGAATAACCGTTAAACTCGATGTGTAGAATAAAAAAAAATTTATTTGTATACCGTTAGTTTTAAAAGTTTCTTTTGTCCCAAAGCTCTAATGGGATTGTAGAACTGCAATACAGCAATTAATTAAAATATTTACCTGTTTCCTCACGCCGGGAAATATCACTAGAAAAGCAACGTAAAATGTTGCAAATAAAACAGAGACGGCAACAATCGAGACATCGCCAGTCACCGGTGTACGATTAGGAAATGAATATAGTGTGGGTCCACCGTCGTCACGAAAAGCGTCAAACCAACCCTTCATGCTGTTTCGAAATTTTTGTGTTCTGGAAGAAAAAAATGCAAAATGGATAAATTAAAAAGAGAAAATTAATAATTTGAATACAAGCAAGTAAGAAAGGGCTAAGTTCGGGTGTAACCGAACATTTTATACTCTTGCAATGTGCAAGGATCAGAGACGCGGATATGCTTTCAGGTGCTCGCATAAATTTATACCAAATGTTGCGGAAGAATTCAACATTCATTATTCGACGAAATTGTCAATGGATTGGAATCATATTTGGTATCTTATTAACTTATATTACAGGCCATAGACTCATGTACTTCCGTTGCTATATTTTGCTTCGTGTCAGAGATATTTATATTAAAATCTACCAAATTAACTCAAAAGTGATATATGCGATATAAACTCAACCACAGTGACTTAATTGGAAATATTAGATACACGAGGAAAAAGTCAACCAGAGAAAAAGAAATCATTATATTAGAAATAAGCGGCTTAGACCATGATCTAAATCGATTTATTTCATATTTAGGGCGAAATCACATTATATCTAAAAAACATATTCACTTAATTTCATTAAAATATCACACCAACATAAACGGTTTAAACTCAGGTGGAAAGTAGGGAATCCTTATAACGGGTATTTTTGAGATAGAGGAAGATCTGCTCTGATCACATTAACTCTTTTCATTATTCAAGTATATTAGGCAACATGTTTTCACCGAATTTTGTGAAGGTAACTCACACAGTGACCGACATATTTGGCATAAAGTCTGCTAGAATAACGAAAGTCATTATACGTAGTATATGGGAGCTGGGATAATTCGTTCACCGATTTCACACATTTTCGGCAGTAATCTATGGTATATCCAATATTACACATTCACTTAATGTTGTTAAGATATCTTACATATTAACCGAAATATATGGTATGAAGCCTTCCCGGAGGTTGAAAATCCGCTTATTAGATACATAGGGGCTAGGGGACGTGCTCACCCGATTTTATCCATTTTAAGCACATGGACACACTGTTATGAGAAAGAGACGCTCTCCGAATTTCAAAGAGATAACTCATATACTGACAGTTATATATGGTATAAAGTCTACAGGAAGGTTAAAAATCTGTATATTAGGTATATGGGGGCTAGGGGAAGTATTTATCCAATTTTCCCCATTTTTGTTGCTAATTGCTGCTCGATTTATCTGCTTTAAAGTGAAAGGATCAGATGAAACTTAAAATTGTGTTATATGATAAGTAGGCGTGCTTTTTTATCCGATTTCCATAATTTTCACAGGGTAATATAAGACTACCAATATAATGGCATATACCAAATTTTGTTGAAATCGTTTAAGGAGTTCTTCAGATATGGGATTCCTCCTAAAGTGGGCGGTGCCACCCCCATCTTCAAAACTGTACACGGATGCCTATGCATTTTAAAGGTTTTCGAGTTATATATATAAAGCCTATTAGGAGGCGTGGCCATGCCCACTTTTACAAAAATGTTTGTCCACATATGCCCCACCCTGCTAGGATCCTCTGTACCAAATCACACTTTTATATCTTAATTTTCTGCTTAGTTATACCTCTTTATTGGTTTTCGATTAATGGGGTTTTGTGGGGGTGGCAGATGTCTAACTACGCCCATCTGCAATACCAACCGTCTTACTGTGACAAAGAACACGTATACCTTGCTTCTTAAAATATCTCAATTTTTACTCAAGTTATCGTTTGCACGGAAGGACAGTCGGACGGACGGACACACAGACGGTCACTCAGATTTCAACTCGTCTTTTCATCCTGATCATTTATATACATATACGCCTATATTGAACTCGTTTAGTTTTAGGTGTTACAAACAACCGTTAGGTAAACAAAACTAATATACTCTGTAGCAACATGTTACGAGAGTATAAAAATGATAATAATTTTCTAGTAATGAATTTTTATTTTGAAGCTTAAGAAGCTTCGAGTTTAACTTTTGATATTTTTTTAATTTTTTTGATGATTTTTCAGATGGTTTTTCAAACCAAATTTTATTGCAAATAGGTATCTTAGTGAACACATAAAATGAAAAGTCTTTATATAGTAAAAATCCATTTGACAAAAAATTTGGCAAGTTGGTAGATAAAAATGTCTTCAAAGAATGGAATCACAAAAAAAAAGCCTTATATTCAGACCTCATTGCTAGTTTAATGATCCGAACTAACGGCGGGACATATTACTTCGTCTGTGGGTCTAAGTTCTTCAGCTAGTTTTGGCCGGTTATACAAGTCTTAAACCTCCTACGAACAAGTTATGAACTTTATGAGAATGAGCTTTCGCATGCCATTTATCCAACTATCGAAATATAGTAGTTGGAAATATTTGGATATTTTATTTTGAACTATTTGATGAAATACTTACTATCTCAGAGGTGAACACAAACTACGAAGTTGCCACACGCTTCACTTAACACTTGGGCTCTTGAGAACGAAGCTTAGTAGCGGATTGTACGCCGTCTTACAACTAAATGAAGACAAGCTAATATTTTTATGGACATAAATACAAACCGGGGAGGAATTGAACAAGTCATGTTCGACGGACTGTGAGCTATTCTCACCTAATAATAAACAATTTATTTCAAGTACATAAATGTTATGCAATGCGGCGTGCTGCTTAACAAAAACAAAAACACAACAAATGCTCGCACTTATCTTTTTCATAAAGAAATATATTTTTTCTTTAAATTAATAAAGTTTTATTACGATATTACTTGATTCCATTGTTCTGTGTAAAAAAAAAAATATAAGCGTTTATATGTAAGAAGGTATGTAAGTGTGTGTATTTCTAATTTTCCTTTGTTATAACTTATCTAATTGTTAATTATTTTGGTTTACTCGTATCCGTGTTTTACAAAAACCAAAAAATAAATGATTTGTCCAAAAGCCGTAAACTCATTAAGAGTGCCAAACAAAGAACAGAAAATTTATAAAAAGAAAAATTAAAGCAATTTGTAACGGTCAGCAGAAACATATATGCATATATACACATACAAATATACACACGTATATATATATATATATATATATATGTGTATATATATATGTGTGTATATATATATAAATATAATATATAAAAGGCGGTTGAAGTATTTAGTGTTGAGTGACGATAAAATGGGTAAATGTGCATATTTCTGCTGTTGTTGTAGTTGTAGTTGTTTAACGAACAGAACGTGTAGTCGTTCGCCTGCAGGTTAAAAGCCGCAAACTTAAGTATTCTCAAAGTTTAAGTGGCAAACAAGCTGATTTTTAGTTGAGTTGAGTTGGAAATGACGTCTGGCGTTCGATATATTTGGTAGAACAAAAGAAAAAATTCAGTAAAAAAATAGCAGATGAAACTAAAGCTATACCTGAGGCAACAACCGGTTCTAATTTGCTTTTTATTGTTTCACATTATAATCGTATACTCGTATACATCTCTTATTTATTTTATTTTCAGTTCGCTAAAGTATAGAGTCAACAGCAGAATTGCGTAAAATTCAGTGCAGGATTGTCCATCTGTGATTAAATTGCTTCATGCGTATATATTTTAAACCATTCTAGATATTTTACCAACTTCCGAATCGAAATTATCGGTTCAGCAAGTAATTTGCTTTCACGTATACAAATGTAGGAGTATCACAACTGCCAGAATCATTGCCCTTAACTAAGAAATTAAACAGAACACCCAACAAAGTAAATTTATTACTAACAATTTTAATGGGCCACACTTTGCAAAAACCCACAAAAGTCCAAAAAAATTAAAATTTACGCGTTTCTTCGTTGACCAGCTCCGTAGCTTCCGGAAAAGGACGATAACACCGGTTCATTTTAATTCAACATGGGATCAAATGTTACTCAAGAGGTAGTATCAGAGATAATCTGAATTAACAGATGGCTGGGTGATGTTGTTACCCTTCGCAGAGGTACCATAAATTGGTTTAACCGAGCTATTCGATTCCATCAGATATTTCATAACGAAATTTTTTGAAAATGTCTAAAGTTTGTGCATCTTTCTTAAAAAAAAAACTACTTGTCAGTTGGTTTACCACAAGTTCTACTAAAGTCAAGAAATGTAAATATATTGATATATATAGTGCACACCGCTCACTTTAGGTATAGCCTTATACCGATCTACTCCACCGATTTGGACAAAATTTAGTATCGCTATGTTACAAGTTTGAAATAATGATTTCCGACCCTTTGGTTGACTCTATGTCGTATCTATCTATCGGTCAACATATGAGAATTTAAGCTTAAAGAAATTAGAATAGACATCTCTTTCTGACAGCAGTTTTAGTAGTAGCTTAGCGCAAACAATTATTAAGATCGGTCGGGCTCTAGCCCTCATATACCTATTATAATAATTTTCGCCTCTCTCATGGGCTTTATGCCGTATATAATGTTCTAATAGGCACTTAATAACTGATAGAATTCCAAGTTCGTATAGAGTTGAAATTTTCTGACGCCTCAATAATTACTTATATATATAACTACCGTTTCTTATACTCTTTATATATATATATTATAAGCTTATTATAAGCTATATATATAGATATCTAGATCTAGATGAAAGTTGAAGATTAATTTCTGCTACACTTTTGAATATAATGCTTACAAGTATCCATTCATAAAAAAATTTTAGTCTGTAAACAAAAACCGAGACCTCCGTAACTGTATGTGCCTAGAATATACCACTTTTCTAAACCAAACTCTACAAAAGAATGGCTAGTTGCTTTGATAAAAGCGAAGAGTGGCACAAAGTAAAGGAAGTAATGAATGTAAGCGTTTTAAAGTAAATGTGAAAAACAAAAGCAATGAATTAGACAACGTAAGAAACGACTGTGTCTAAAAATAAATATTCGCGTGGGTTTTTTGATTGCTCTCAAATCTTTGCAAATTCATCATGAAATTTTTTAGTGTCATATTGTTGAAGATTGAATATTTTGATTCGTCACGTTCAAAAAAATAAAATTTTCGCTCACGTTAAATTTCACGTTTCTGTGGATTAATCGATTTAAAAACCTGAAGTCAATAGAAGCTTAAAGGTGCTATAGTGAGTCACACTAAATCTTACGGAGAAAACCATTTGCTTCTTTTCGAATTCTGGGGATTTCCGAGACGAGCTGAAATTTTTGTTAGAGAGATGTATAATGTTGATCCCTTTCCCCTTTCGAAAGGCTAAGTATGACATTTATATTATTATAAAGTATTATAGGAGAAATTAATATCAGTGCTAAAATAAGGCAAAATCTTTTGAAAATAAGCTAATAAATAATCATTTTATAATCAAAATAAATGCATATTCTCTCCAGGAATCTTCAAACTAAAATAAGTTAAGCCAGCGAAATGATTTTTGATTGACGTTTCATTGAAGCCAAAAAGAAAAGTTGTTTCTTTCTGAGACCCAAAATTGATGCTGAGGTTAACTTTTTCCCAAAACCCAATTAGCCTTTGAAAGTAATTTTGACTTCCTAAGACCCAAAATCAATGTTGAGCTTAATTTTTTCACATCAATATACTGTTATAACAGCTAAGGTTAGAATATGTATCATTTCGTCTAATCCATTTGCTAATCATCTTCCTTCATCCCCTGGGTAGATCTCTCCAGAAATCTAGTAATTCCTATAGCTTTTTCCCCTTATTAGTGTAGTTTTCTTCTGATTCTTCAGATTTCGCTTCAAATTCTCATGCCAAAGCACCGATTTCACCCACTATATTAATACTCTATTTGATGGATCTGGTTAAATTATTTATGAATAGGTATAAAAATACCTTTGCTCTACATCCTTTTGCTCTATAAACAGCATCAATCTTTCGTGCGCCATCCTTCTACGCGAAATGGAAGTGAAATTTTAATTTCCTTTACGAAAGCCTGTCTGTATTGACGGAATTTAAAAAGCTGTTATACAAGTTGGACTCAAAATCCATGTACATTGAAATCAATCATTGCATCGAAATGTCGGATCAATCAATGGAACTTCAATGGAATCAAACGGAACTTTACGTGCTCGTTGCGTACATGAGTACTATCGAAATGAGCTCTAGCGTCACGAAAATTGCGCGCGCATTGCCGGCATAGATTTGAAGTTCCATTGGAAAAGGGTGAGCAGACAGTTTCTACATTAAATCAACCACGATTCATCTGACCTGGAACTTGAGAGTTCCGAAAACTTGACTTGAAAGAATACCGAAATCATGGATTCAAAAATTCTCAAGGAGAAGAATTTTATCTCATTTTATATTCGATGTAGATTCAAAATTTAATTAATTTTTAGTTTAGTTAAATAGTTAAAAAAAAGTAATTTTTTTTGTTTTGATGATGGCAACCCCATAACCAGTTTTGTAGATATTAGTCGGGCTCCACCTATTTGAAACAGTAGTCTTTCTGTGCTTACAGATTGACTAGCGGATGGGCAGACAAATATACCTTGCTTCTAAAATGGATCGAGTTGCCAACTATAGCAAATTATAAAATATAGTTTCTGTATTAACTATCTCAGTGACTACGAAAATCACATGGTATAAGTATATGTATGTCCGAAATTTGAATAGACAGTCAGTTGAAATTAACATATGTAACTGTATTAATTCTTAACAAATTTAATATGACATACACGACTATTTAAATGAATATATATATATTAGATATATGTGTATATAGAAACACTTAATATGGATTCAGTTACACTTACCAAACTTGTCTAGAATCTGCATTCAATTATAATCTAGTATGCGAACAAATGTTGCTTGTCTTCTTGTCTCCGTATATATTTGTATGTATGTAGATATGTTAATGTTGTACTCGTCTGTCTCCCACTGCTAATCTGGCGTTGATTTCAATTTACTTTCAGTGATGAAAATAACTTATGACATAAAATATTTCTCAACATCTGCAGGTTACAATGGAAATATCGGTTTTGGTTGTAAACTGCAGCAATGCATTTGCTGTAAATTGAAGAATACATAATAATAGTTAAATTACAATTACTGTTGTTAATTAAATATTAATTAAGAAATAACAGTATAATTTCAGTTGCATGATATCATAGTATTTGCTTATATAAATACAATGTCATACCAGATTTTGCTAAAGGCTGACTTTATTCATTTTACTACACGATTTAGATTAGGAAAGGTAATGAAATATAAATAAGCAAATCGTATATAGATGTGCATATCGAGAAGGTTAAAAATTTCGTTTGGTAGCATTTCTATGAGACTGCATCATTGGAATTTAATCCATATATTTTCTGTCTCGCGATTCCGAAATCAAACAGAAAAACAACGAATTGTTGATTCTGAGCATTGTTTGGAACTGCTCAATGGTAATAAAGCTTAATTTTTTAGGGTTATATACTTAACGAATAATTTTCAACGATTAGCTTGAAAAAGGAAACCCATTAAACAGCGACTGTTGAATAACATTATTGGAACGTTTGATATACGAAATTTCGGCAATAGGTCCGAGAAAACAGAAGTGCTGTTCCATCAAGGCAATACACCGTGTCATAAATCAATCGAAATGACAGCAAAATCGCACAAATTGCGCTTTCAATTGCATCTGTATTCGCAATATTCTCCGCATCTGTTCATCAGCCGTCTTTTCGTGTTCTCAGAATTCAAGAGAATGCTCGCTAAAAACAAGCTTGGCGAGAGTGGAGATGTAAACGCCGAGTCTGCGACCAATTTTGTAAAAAAAAAAACACATAGTTCGCCTTCGTATTTCTCTCTATGTAATTGTGATGGTCAAAATATATCTCCAAAAATCGTTGACAGCCCGAAGAGACAGTCCGAAGAGAATTAAAATCACATTTAACAAGGTAATTTTCAGACCAACAACGAAATCGGTTGTGATTTATTTTCCTTTCAAAATCTCTAAACCAAAAGTAATATGACAACCTTTGTCACGAGCGCTATTGTCCGGCAGTGGTAGCAGAAATAAATCATTCGTAAAGTTCGGGTACTTGTGGAGTTTTTAATTTTGATAATGTCAATTTCACTGTGGTAAACTCACCGTTGATCGTTATTATGTTTCAAGCATACAATGAAAATATAAACAAGTAATTAAAGCCTGCCGGAGACTCTTGAAATACTGTACATATATACTTAGATATGTTATGTTCCACTTTTAAAGGGACCAAGTCGGCGTTTTTAGGTCGTCTTAATTCAAATTACTTCAAGCCTAATAAAAAGACGAACGTTTTTGTTTCTCTTTTCTTGACAAAAGAGCAAGAGCAAAACAAACTAAATATTGATTTGCATGGTTTAGAGTTGCAATATTGTCACCATTGACCGACCACTGAAATAAAGAAGAGTGCCTCCTAAAAAACAGAGGAGCTCATAAAAGAAAATTAATTTATACTCCATACCTATCAACTTAGACTTAGAAGAAGGCTGAAGAAAATGAAGAAATGATGTACAAAAGAACCAAAAAGTTAAAATATAAATATCCAGAAATCTTGCAGAATGTGATAATAAGAAAAGAATCCAAATTACCCTCGAAATCTAAGAAAAGACAAACTAGAGTGTATGTCGTGTACCAAACTCATCAGCCCTATAGTTCCACACCATGATCTCATAATAATTTCATCTCGAGTTTGTTAACGCAATCGATACGGAATACATATACTATAAAATTCCTTTATGCCGTTGTCAGCGCTACCAGAAATCTTAATATCTCTCTCGAACATTATCATTAGACAATTCTTCTATCACTACTGCGAGAATGATCCTCAATACCGAATACTGTTGCATAATTTTCTATGTCTGTCGCTGTCGCGTTATTGTAGGTTATATAAGGATATGTTGAGAAACTTATGACGCTGATTGCTTCAACTCAAGTAGACTCTGAGAACCGCTGACGAACAACCAGCACACCTGAGTCAATTCAGAAGAGCAATTTCATATAGACCGAAGCAAAATGCGCGAATGTATACGAGAAGTCATATATCAAATTAAAAACTATCGCTGTAAATATATCCGAACGGTTACATAATGTCGCTTGCATAGGTCAGCCATAAAAAGCATTAGCTTCCTCTAAATTTATTGCAGTTATTTTTTTTCCAAAATTCCACCAATCAAAATGCCAAATAAACGAAGCTCAAAAGAGTTTATCAAGCAAAATCTGGCCAACAATTCGCAGCAGCCGCGGTTAACAAACGAATCGCCGATAATGACGAATTGAAATCTGAAACGTATACACAGACCGACAAGCATTTGGTGGAAGCCAACATAAAGAGCAGTAAAATAACAGATTTTGACGTAAGATGTACGTTGGCCGTTGGACTTGGTCTTCAACCAACTACAATAGTTACATACACGCCGTGGAAGTTTTCGTGCCGCACAAAAAAAAAAGAGCGAAGTCAACGAAAAAAGTACGTGAGGAAAAGGCGACATAAACAATGGCAAAAAAACACTCACCAGCAAAGAGTGCAAACATGCCAACGCCAACCGACGACACGATTATTTCGCTCCGCTTGTGAGGTGCATAAAAGTGGCAAACGCGCAATCGCAAACGCCGCAAACGAGGGCCGGCTCTTATGTCGTCACAACGACCGCATCTACACAATGCCTGCCAAAAAACAAACAACCATGGAATGGGTAATAGAGTGGGTGGCGATCGACGGCAGTGGCAGTAGAATAACCGAAGCGTACTACAAAAAAAGAGCTGCTCATGAAAATCGCACAAATCCAAAACACAAAAGAAATTTCAAAGTGAGCCAAAAACGAAAACTGCGGCATTGTCAATAGTTGGTGCCGCCAAAGCCACGCTGATGGTACTCGTGACTTGTGGACGCATTACCATCAACCGCAAAGGCATCAGCAGCAGTAGCAGCGGTGGCAGCAGTGAGCGCGTCATGAAAATAAAGTGAACGATGCTTCCGCTCCGCTTGTTGACCAGCTAACAGTCGGCGGCGCAGAGAGATAGACAGACATGCATGTACTCATTCAATAAATCCATCCGTTAGTCAACCAGCTAGGTATCCAGCCAGTCAGTCAGACAGTCAAAACGTCAAAGCAACATACGGGCAAGTAAGCAGTCAAGCGCAAAGTTAGCCAGCAGCAAAGCGGTAAACTGGTATTGGATATACGATGGCTCCAAGCTTGGCAGTAGCGCTTACATCAAGGTATTTGCGATACGGCCCTCTTTAATGAGGCACCCTGCAAGCGTGCGTAGGTGTTTAGCCTTGCCAAAGTAAATGATTTGTGGAAATTGATGTGCGGATTTGTTTGTTTTTAGCTTAAAGAGTTTTCTTGATATGAACGGGAAACCGAATCTAGCTAGATTTCCTGAAATGATGTAGTAACTGCTAGTTGTAGTACGATATCTGATGTACTTTCATCTTGCCTGCTAGACTCCGCGAGAAAGCTGTTTGGACACAACTCTAACGAACAACCAATTTGACTTGCGGAAGAAGCGATTGACGAATGACGTGATCGACAAAGTAAAAGCCATAGAAAAAAAGGTAATCGTAGGACAAACGATTGTTAGAGGTCGCTAAAATATCCTCCATATTCAAAACGCTTGCTAAATATAAATTACTATCATCAATGATGAGTGCCCTAAGGAGTACAAATCATTCGTATCTCCGTCCCTGACGGTGTCATCTTTGTAGGGTTTGATGACGACGTCTCGATCGAAGACACAGGTAAAAGACAACCGAGATAGTTGCGATCGTAGAACACTTATTTGTCATGGAACAAGGATGGCTGTAAAGAAACTCTCGCACATGCAGCACATAAAACGGAAGCAGTATTAATTAACATTTATTAGAAAGCGAAATGTGGAAAATTGAGAGCATACCATATCCTGATATTTTTCTGAATCACAGGCTTTGTTAAATAAAGTAGCGCTGGCGGCAACAGCCTTGTCCAAGCTGATGGGCGAAGTCAAAGGCATGTGGAGTAGCAATGTGGTCTGGTACTATCTGCAGAATGGTGCCTCAAGATACAACGCTAGTGATCACCGGACTACTTCCACTAGAATTATTAACATGATCCTAATACAATGGTATTCATAGCAAGTTTTGTGGAAGCTCCAGTGCTTTTATTATGCCAGAAAATAATACTAAGCGCAGCCTCAAAGTTAGAACACGGCGCTCAACCGACCCCACAATAAAATAGATCGTAAAAAAACACCTCAATTTCCTAAGACGCCCCGAAACCAGAAGAAACTTTCCATCAACATCAGAAAAATGCTTTTAGGAGTGTTATACAAGGAAAATCTTCGAAAAAATTAAATGAGCTCATGCACTGGAGAGAGACCTAAATGCTTTTTGCAATACTTAAGTATGTAGCAGAATTGTTCTAGACTGCTGGGGAAGGAATTGAATTCAATATGCCTTCACTCGATGAGCCGATCGCCTTAATTCAAAGCTTGATTTGCACCACAAAATGGTCGCCTTTTTGGTTCGTCTTATCGCCAGTTCGCGTTCGAAAAGCTTTCGATGTTCGAAAAATATGTACCCTTATGACCTTATCCATATGACCTGGATCCAAAAATATATCAAATATCTTGGTTATTCTGGAATACATTGACCTAGCCCCATATATCTAATATTAGATTTTCGCGGCTCTTTTCTATTGTATACCCAAATATGATATATGATATTTTAGCGACATTGAGTGAATATGTTGTCTTACATAATGTGGTTTGGTGTTAAAATTTTAAGAAATCGGTTCATATGTTCCCCTAACATCAATATACCCATCATAATCATACCTGTGCTTCTGAGATTAACAAGCATCTATCAAGTTTGAAAAGAAGCTCGATTTATTTTTTTACAACAATATACTATAACCATCACACCCATTATCCAATGAATTTCACCACATTGTGAATGCCCTCACCGATATGCCAACGAAACTGGCTCGAATTCAAACACTACTCACTTCTGATATTTTTCCTGCTCAACCGCTGTGTTTTTATACATCTCTTTTTTTTTGTGTTTGCACTTTTGTTTTCGTTGATTTCGCTTTCAACATTTCACGTTTCTCAGCCGCTTACCACATTTCACAGCCGAAAGTGAAACTGTTTTGCAGCGCAAAAGGAAGTAACCCAATGCATAAGCAAACAAGTACTCGCTTGTACGATGCTATGTACACTTGTATGTACGAATATGTGCACGCACAATAATGTGTGATATAACAATAACAATGTACAACAGCAACAACCGCGCCAGCACCAATGATTACATGCTGTGGCAGCAGCAGCGCCGCCAGCAACAACAAACACACGTTAAACCGTGAGCCCACACCGGCCACAAAGAAGAGGAAGAAACAAATAAACGGCAGATGTACACACAACACAAACAAGCGCGGAGTCGTTATGGCAACCGCAGCAACTGGCCGGTCGCTTTACAGGTGTGTGCGGGTGTTTATATGCGTGTGTGTGTTTGTATGTGCGTACAGCGTCTGCCGCGGCATCCGCATGTCAGTAAAAAATTTGCGAATACCACAGCTGCCAGGCTACTTCGTTGGTTGTGCAGTCTCTCAGCGCTTCACGCGCCCAACAGCAGCGCACAATAGTGTACCCAGCGCTTTTATGGCGGCCACTCGGCCAGTTGCAGCAGCACTGAGCATTGGTCTTTGCCGTTGATGAGTATTGCTTGTGGAATTTTTATTTCTTTGCGCGCCATTTTTCTTACTTCAATATCTATTTATATGCATACATATCTGGCTGTGTGCTTGTGAGCTTTTTTTACCGTAACTGTGAATGCCGGAAAAGCATCCTTCCTTCATTTTTCGCACACATACACATTCACACACTTTTTAAGTTTTTTGCTTTATGCTTTTGTTATCATTTCGTTTTCTTTGCACTGCCACTTCCTCTATTGTAAATGAAGTTTATTTTACTCCACTTCCCTGTATTTTGGTCTTAATATTTTGCCAAAAATTAAAACACACACACACTGGCACTACTACCCAGTACACCGCACGCTCGGTGCTCTTCGCAGTATTTTACGGCTTTTTTACAACTCATAAACATTGGTTCATTGGTGGTAAAAATAATGTGGCGCCGTACGGAGAATGCAACACAAACATAATTACGTTAATTTCAATTCTTCCAAACAAAGCGCAAACAAAACAATATCAGAGCAAAAGTGTGCAAAATGCAAAACATAAGGAAATAAGCGAATAAGCGAATAAGTTGGCTTCCCCATAAAAATAAAGTGGGTACGCGGAAACACGCCCAACCGAATTTTTCTGCCCACAAATTGAATCGCTGAAGTAGTTGCTCAGCTTCATTATGTTGGCACAACTGAAATTAATTAAATAACAAAAGAGTCTGCTGGGCGTACAGTTTCGAAATACGCGAGAAATACTAGGGATTTCGAAAAGCAGTTGCGGCACTTGCAAATCAATTAGCTATTTCGCCCTTTGGTTTGTTTGGCAAACGTGAATATTAGGTACTCCTCTTAAAGTTTTCATTTAAGGAAAGTCGGACGGAAAGTCAGAAGAAAGTTATGTCCTTTAACCCCATTTCAATGGGTACCAAAACTAACCTCAACTATTTTCCAGCGCCGCTAACGGCTTTCTAGAGATTAGAGATATGCACTACCACCACACAAGACTATGGTTGTAGCACTGTTCCGACCAACAAAAAAAGAAGTTTTTTCTTCGAGTTTCGAATGATACCAAATTGAATAAGAAGATAAATATTGCGAAAAATAATAGGTCCAATGAAAGGAAATACATTATTTTTGCATTAAATTGAAGGTTTTATTTAGCGTAGTTAGAATCATCCGATTTAAGTCAAATATGCACTTTTATTCGATAACCTGTTGTCAAGTTGAAGGTAATTTCATAATACGATCATCATAGAAACCCTCGTCCCTATTGGTGAAAACCAATTTTTAACAGTACAGGCCCGAATTAAGAGTTTGACTGTAGGGGAGCAGCTCATAGTAGATGATCCCATGCCAATCCTACCAAACATATAGCACAACCTTCCTGACTGGCAATCCAGGCTCGACCATTATTTGCACCGAGTCACCCCTACTCGACCACCACCGTTTTCTTCTACTGAACTTTGTCGAACTTGACCCACTTTTCATCACCAGTAACCATGCGCTTCAGAAATTTATCGATTTTGTGGAGATTCAGCAGGGATTCGCAAATGAAAATTCGATCCATGAGGTTTTTTTGCATCAACTCATTTGGCACCCTTATTTCAAGCTTCTTCTTATATCCAGCCTTATTGAAAAGGTTCCAAAAGAATTTTTGCTTACATGTTGGTTGGACTCGTCGATTTCCATTATTTTATCGATACTTTCGATAATTGACCTTCCAAAGCGTGGTGCATCTTTGACATCAAAATTATTGGAACAGAATTTACGAAATCGAAATTGCGCGCGATTGATTATTACAATATCAAGACGTTAAACACTATTCACATTTTCACCCGTATGGCTTGCGTTTCCGTCTTTAACGAAGAAAAGCTGTAAAATATGGCGCATTTTCTCATTGCTAATGTCCATCTTTGACGCTTGCTCAAACAATGCTGGATAAAACAATCACAAAACTGTCTGCGGAAGTTTTTTTTTTGTACGAAATCTTATCTAATTATATAACGCAGGATACAGATTACTATAGCAATCTATTGGAGAAATAATGGGTTTCTTTTTACTAGACCAATACGTAGATGCGACATACATTGCCTTGAAAATGGTCAATCCCTTCTTAAGTCGGCTTGATATAATCCTGAACCAGCTGTCCGTTAATATCAACAATATGGCAGCCGGTCTTGTATTTAGGAAATATTCCTTTCGAAAGCTGATCATGTACAATTTTATTATAGTCTAATCAATCAAATCAAAGGAGCTAACATGCCAAGCTGAATTTTATATACATGTATATATATTCACAGCCAAAATCATTGGGCATTGGCCAATTGGATACCATGGAACTACCATATAACAAACATTGTTTAAGTTCAGACTTTACAGAAAAAAGGGAAGCAAACTTTTACTTCCTCCCTAAATGTCCAGCTCTCATATGACTGCCAAAGGTACTTAGAATATTGTCAACTACCTCATTTAAATTAGCCAGCATCACAAGGTCAGGCAAAATTTTTTTTAATTAAAGAGTGGATAGATATTGAACAAACATCTGCTGTAAACATGCGGACAAGTCGATTAGAGAGTTACTCGTACAGATTTCTCAACCAAAAAAGATCGTTTCGAGTGTCGTTGGTCCTTTCTCTATCACACGGTGTATAAATTAGAGCCATCATTAATTTTCAGAGAGATCCGTTGTAAGAAAATCCTTCTAAAAGAAATAAAAAAACTTTGTTTGGGGGTTATTCTGGTTGGTTTTCAATTCTTAAAAGCTTAAAGCTGGTGGCAACAGAAGTACCATGTTTTTCAAGTTATCGTACTTTCAGTAAAATTGAAGAGTACAGGAGGTAGTGGTTATCTTCGACCTATTTTCACCACTAATTTATCATACATATTCTATATGTAATCCCGTATTACCAATTTGTTATATATCATGCAATAAAAATTACTTTACGGCGAATCAATTTAATTTCGATGAGTAATTGCAATTTAACATAATTGATAATTCCGGGTTTTTTTTGTATGTAACATACATCACCGAAGAAATTAATTAAAATGATGAACCGTAAAAAAGAGGCTAAAACAGTGTTAAAAGTGCATTCCTGCCATTTTTGCAAAATTCAAGAAAAAGTTAAAAGAGCAGAAGAAATAAAAACCTAAAAGCGCCGAAAACGACGAAAACAAACGAAAACAAAATAAAGCGTAGTAACGAAAAAGTTGCAACTATGTAATAACACAAAAAACATCTAAACTCTGAAAACAAACAAACGGCTTACACGGTTTATGGCTACGCTGCTATTCTTGTTGTTGTAGCGAGTTAATATTTACTCATGAATTTAGCGGCGAAATATCGGAGAGAGTGATAGAGCGCACCAAACTCCAAAAAAGGCATCCAGAAATGTCAAATAGTTGGCAAATAGGAGTTGCCAAAAAATACATAATAAGCACATCTATGCGTGTGTGTGTGAATATATAAATTTTCTTATATTTCTGTTGTATAGTATGTGTATGCATGTTAGTAAAATGTAATATAGCAATAAAGGACCGTAAAAACGCCTATAATGACTACCGTAATCCGTGTTGTCGAAAAACATATCTACGAGGGAGGTCCAATAAATTTTTACCCTCTTCGCCCGTTGGCTACACCATCGTAAGAGAATTACTATCGTCAAATAGATTCTAGTAGATCGCGTGTGAAAGACGGCATATCCACGTATTTTAGAAAAATGGAATAAGAGCAATATCGGCCGGTGACGTTACTTTTTTTTTTGAAATAGAAATCACACAGAGAAATGAAAGAACCTTGGATACTGTATACGGTGACTCTTCTCCTTCTATGGCGACCGTCAAAAAAAATTTTATTGAGTTTCAACGTGGTCGCAAGTCGGTTTTGATAAGCCACACCCAAGTACTCTGAAAACGTCTACCACGGAAGATAACGTGGATCCACAAGTACGCAGCAGAGACGAAGCGAACCCGCTCCGAAGAAGGCGAAGAGTATATTGTCCCCAAGAAAGGTGATGGCCACCGTTTTCTGGCATTCACAAGGTTTGATCGACTACATGTAGAAGGACAAAAGGGTTACGGCACTCTACTATGCCGAGTTATTGGACCAATTTGATACCCAAGGCCGAAAAAACGGTTCATTTGGCAAAAAAAAATTACTTTTCCGCCATAACAATGCACCGGTTTACACCTCCGCCATTCCACAACAAGTTTGGTCAAATTAGGCTACGAACTACTGTCCCATTCTCCCAGATTTAAACCAGTGCGACTTCTTTTTATATTCATACTTGAAAAGTCACCAGACAGAAGTTTTCAAATAAAATAGTTATCGCCGCCACAGATGCCTACTCCGTAGACTTCCAAATGAAGCGTATTTCTCAGAAGAGGTCAAGTACATCGAGCTAAAAGCAGACAATGTTGAATAGTAAATCGAAAAATATCCAAAATTTTTGTAAGTACTTATCCTTATAGGACCGCCCTCATATATATGTAAGTGAATGAAAGTCCAATGGAAATGGATAAGTGGCGATGTTAAGAGACGATCAACAACAATAAATACACAAACGCTTTAAAGTTACAAAAAGACGATAACAAACAATAGCAAAAAAACAACTAAAAAAATATACAACAAAGTATCAAAAATTAAAAAAGGTTACATACGTTTTTACATATCTACAAAGATTGCCTTGCTTGTTCATGCTGTAATAGCTGATGAATCAAGCAACAATAGCAATAACATAACAACATTCGGCAGACAACAATATGCCACCGAAAAAATTACTTATTATATAAATTTCTCTATTTTACTCCCATATAACATATGCGTGTGTGTTTGTAAATATTTGCTTTATAGTTTGGTTAAATTTATTATTTTTTTATTAAAAATTTTTATTGGCGCTTTTTCGGCAATTACTATAATTTTTTATACCATATTGTATGCATTTTACTACAAACAAACATATGTTCATATGCACTTACGCTTAATAGCAGCGCCAGACACAAATTCATTATTCTTCACAAATTGGGTTTATGATTAAAACTGTGTTAATGGCATGTTGTTTATAACCTAATGATGGTTATTTTTCAGCATTTTTTTAATTTCATACGATTTGTGTTTTTCTCTTGAAGATTTTACTAAACATTTAATGATTACTTTACTTCATATTAGCGTAATTTTTTTGCTTACTGTTAAATGTAATATGTAATATGCAAACTTTTACTTCAGGACTTAGAAAGTAGGTATATTTGGGGTTAAGAGAAAGGGCGTACTCATATGCAAGCATTAAGGGACCGGGTAACAATGAAAAAGGTATTGTGTGCTATTGAACTAATTATTAGCTTTTACCAAGCTTTCCAAGTTCCGTCTCATTCTTAGCAGAATCTGTACTGTGATGATCATAATCATAACTGTTAACATGCACTTTCATTCAAGCAATTGTAGGTATATTTACTTTAACTATAATATTGGGACATGCTGTGCACATTTACTAGCTTCATCAAGTATCATATATTTTATTGACACATGAGGTTTTTGGTAAGAACAAAATATTGGTAATATTTCACTTTTTTTAGCTGTCAACTATTTATTTGAAACCTATGTTTGCTTATGTTCTATGGCTAACCCCCAAGATAGAGATCGCACTTGTATTGCTAAAGGCAGCCCTTTGTAAGCCCAGAAAAACTTCTATAATTGATGACATCCAATCGATAGTTTATATATAAAGAATCGTATCGATAAATCGCCTTGAAGACATCACAAATCCGATTGACATCTTTACTTCTATTTCTGTTAGCTCGTCTGTTTGCCTAAAGGTGTGTAATCTGAGTAGTTTAGCCTTGTTGACGCAAAGGCAGAATAGTCAAGAAGGAAGCGTTGAGATAATTCTACCTCGTCTTTTCCAAGCAGCTTCTATCATTGGCCTCAACCACAATCTTATCGCGTGAACGCCGATTGGACAATGACTGGTTAGAAGCGCTACAACTAGAAGAAGGCTAACGTTGCTGAGGGCGAAGAGTGCACTAGATTTCTTATATTTCACTACGACCCAGTAGGATCTTGTAACTGCGGAAGAACAGCAATTTTCTCTTTACTGTATACAAATCAAGCACCAATACACAAACAGTGTACAAACCAACACACAACAAACCAAAATTGGACAATGCATTTTCAAGCCTCCAGATAAGCCAGATAGCCTCCTGGAAATATGTTTTCGGGCATACTTTAGTTAAATACGATAAGTAAATATTATCTACTAAAAGCTTCCATAGCCCTCATATAGTGATTTACGACTTTCCTGTTTTTGTTGGTCAATATGTGTGACATTTAATGAGATTAATTGTTTTCTTAACCGTAATGTTGTTCAGAACTGAATATTAATGAAATCGGTCTAAACCCAATATACTTTGGGTAATACATTTTTCTTCATATACCCAATATATTATAATTCGTCTCTTTGGTTGAGTTTAAATTGCATATGTCGCAAAGAAATATGCCTCAGCAAAATTAAGAGAGAATATTTCAATAAGTAAAAATTAAATCACTAATGTGATGAATTTAGTGATCTCTTGTAGTTAGGTTAGCAAAAATTAGTAATGAAACTAAGAGAGTCTATGACCTATAATATAAGTTCATAAGATTTCAAGTATGATTGTATTCCATTCACTTCTTCGTCGAATAATGAATATTGAATTCTTACGCAACATTTTTATACTCTCGCAACATGTTGCTAGAGATTATAAGTTTTCTTCACTTAACGGTTGTTTGTATCACCTAGAACTAATCGAGTTCGATATATATATATATATATATATATATATCACGATATATATCTATATAGTGATCAGGATGAAAAGACGAGTTGAAATCCGAGTGACTGTCTGTACGTCCGTCCTTCCGCCCGTCCACCCGCCCACTCGCCGGTGCAAGCGATAACTTGAGTAAAAATTAAGATATTTTGATGAAACTTGCTACACGGATTCTCTGTCACCGTAAGACGCTTGGTATTCCATATGGGCGTGATTGGACATCTGCCACGCCCACAAAATGCCATTAATCGAAAACAGATAAAGTGCTATAACTAAGCAGTAAATTAAGATATAAGCGTATTATTTGGTACAGTGGATCCTAGTAGGGAGGAGCATCTGTGGGCAAAATTTTTGTAAAAGTGGGTATGGCCCCGCTCCCAATGGGTTTAATATACATATCTCGGAAACCGTTAAAGCTATATCAATCAAACTTGCTCCGACTAAGTTCTTGCAGCATATCTTCATATACTGAGAAAATTGGTGAAATCGGATAAAACCCACGCCGACAACTAGCTGAACTAATACGAGCTCAACCTGTCATAATGTCAAATTGAAACTCCATAACACGTAAGGATGTACAGCATGGAGACACAACACAATGGTTACGTTTAAAATAACTGATTTTCCACATCACTTCAAGATGTTTTATCTCGTTGTTTCAATTCGATTTTTAATTCTCTCAACTACTAGTTTCTTCTCCAGCTCGAATTCATATATATCAAAAATTATTTTACATATTTATAAGGGAGAGTAACATATATAAACATCCAATAAAGCGATACTTTTTCAAACTCAATAAAAATGTTTTCAGGTATTATCATTATTTCACTTATATTTAGAAAAACAACGTGGAGAAAATATTTTATGCTAAATTCTTCACCAGCACTGTACACAAACGTATTTTACGCAGAATTTATTATCACTTTTCACACCATATATATATTATATATATACACTTACTTCCTACTTTAACTTTTTTATAATTTTTATAAATTTTATATATTCATTAAAAAAAAGTTTGAATAACCACTTGTAATAATGTAACCACTAATAATATTTTGATTGCTTTAGTTAGTTATGAACACAGCAGAAATTAATTAAATATTTTCTGCTTATTTTACCGCATTATTACAGCCTCTCAATCAAGGTGTTTACATAATTAAGCTCCATGCACTTGTGCAATGACATGCGAGCAAACACGCATGCGCATCTTCTTTCCGCGCTGTGGGAGCCAAGTAAATAAAAATTCACAGTGCTCAAAGGCCAATGAATAACATAGAAGCAAAATGGGAAAGAAACAGTGATACCGTTTTTTGGCAAAATTCAGTTGTTTTCTGTTTGACAATGAATTATAATCAGTTGACTCAATTTGAAAAAATAACACAAAAAATTTGTGCATTTTGGTTTTCATTTAATTTTTTATACGTTTTCAGTTCGTTTCGCTCATCAATTCACTTATACATTTTATATTTTTCGCTTTAATTTTTGCTTTAAGTAATTTTTTATTTTTCCTGTCAGTCGAATTTCCATATTTCTCGTGTGACTGCTCGCAGAGAAGAGAATGGTATATTTTTAGTATTTAATTAAATTAAGTGAAAAATAGACGCAAAACACAATAAATTTTCGCCCCATATTCACACAGTAAAAAGCAAAATTATTCAACTTCAAGTTGCACTTTTTTTTTGCAATTTTCATATTCCACGCACCGTGCATAGATTGCTGAGTGGTATGTGTATTTGTTTGACGCGTCGCTTAGCTCGACTTAGTGACGCTACTGGTTGGTTACAATGAACACACTTGCCTTATTTAGTTGGAAACCTCGTGGATGACACTGTTGTCGTTGCTATTGTTGTTAATCTTTTTTTATTTTTTTTTAGTAATTATATTATCATTATTTGTTGCATTTTTTTCGTATTACTTGTTCTTAAAGTCGCGCTTCACGCTATCGTCGTTATTATAGTCTTACTTTATCTTGAAAAAAAAAGTATAATATCACTTATATTCTTCAAACATTTTCGAAATCCTTTTAGCGTTCCGTAACCGACACGTCCGTTTCACACGCCTGTTTCAAGTTAACTGAAAATTCACTTTAAGCTCAAAACTCAGTTAAGTTCAGCGCGCAAAAGTTTTTCGAAAAACCCCCACAACAAAAATACGACAAAAACAGTAGGATCGAAAAAAAATGAGAAAACAAAATGTTAAATAAAGTAACAACAAATTAAACGGGCGCCAAACGTCAAAAGCTCCATCGCCACACAGCTGAGCGGAACTGAATGGAAATGAGCTAAGCCGAGTCGCGTTGAGTGGAATGTGACTCCAGCCACAGCTTGACTTTGCAGTAACTTTGTGGCTGTAGCTGTGGCTTTTGGCCGGTCTGGGCACAGCTTTAGTTTGACTTTGTGCAAAAAAGTGGGCAGAATAATCAAAAACAAAAGAACAAAAAAATCATAAAATAAACGAAAAAGAAAATCACAATAAAATAAAAAAGTTTACGCTTTAAACTAAATAGCTGTTCGCTATTATTAGTTTTGATACCTCTCACATTGTTATATGAGCAACTCATTTATTTGTGACCTGACAAACTATGAAAATATACACAGAGTTGTATTTTAATAATAACTAATGGTTGCTTCTGCTGGCAATACTGTCTTAATGTTCTTGCTTTTCCTCTAAAAAAAAATAAATATTTTATAAAATATTAAAAAAAAATGTAGATCAGTTCAAGGAAATTTAGAATATTCTTGTGTGATTTTCGAATTTTAATTTTCTTATATAACACCAGACCTTTTGAGTAAATAAATGATTTTTCATTAGATCTGTATATAAAAGAATTGCTTGATAGTTAAAAATACCAAATTGTGTACGCGAAAGAAAGTTAATGTTCTTAAATTTCGCTCAGGGCGAAATCTTTTAACCCTATATTGTTTCTAGTAGTAAATGTTCAATCTTCGTAACTTTTGGACTTTAAAATGCTTCATATTCAAAAATGTTTGAAGAAAACTTTAAATTTGTACGACGTTCTTTTTAACGAATAATATCAAGTCCTTCATCAACTCGAAAGCCTCATCAACGCCTCGGAAAAATATGAACGCTAAATATGCCCTGTACTTTATATATATTGCTTCAAAATCTAAGATTTTCGAATATGTGGATCAACAAGTTTTTTAATACAAAGAATTTGTCCTTACATAAACAGCTACGAGAAGCTAATTGAAAACCAACATTCTTCTCGTTATCGTTACCAGCAAATAGCCAACAACGCCTACGCATGCAAATCTATTGAGTACTATCAATAATTCAGTCATCCAATAATCATACCACCTACATAAAAGTTTACGCGAAATTCATCAGGCGAGCACTTTGATGAAAGAAACACACAACATTCAATAAATGCATCAGTAATGCGCTCGTTTTGGCTCAAAATTTTGTTTTCGAATATGTAAAAACCAGATCCGCATTGAATGCGAACTAATGAAATGAATAAATTATATATGCATGTATTAAGGTATGGTATACTTAATACGCGTAAAATTTATTGAAAACTTGAACTTGAACCAACACCGAATGAGTAAAAGGGAATTAATATGTAAATATGTAAAATATTTACGTATGTTATGTTTATCTAAGTATATTTATGATAATCTACACATGCCGGGCAAACCAATCTGGTTAGGCAAACAAGGAAGTTAAAGTACATTTACAATTAGAATTGTGGCATCCAGGTAAGCGCAACCCGGATTATTCGCAGTTCCGCAGTTTGAATATTGCAATGTAAGCCTGCAAATATTATAGTAGTGCTTAAAAGTGGAGGAAAAAGTATATCGGATTTGCTTAACCCAAACCTTTACACCGATATTATTGTAGCCCTCAAGTCTGATAAACAGCAAAACAGCGCAAATCCAGTTTCAGAGTTCGAATGACTTCGGCTGATGATTTTCTTATAACAATCCGAAGAAAAACGAGTTTAAATTTTCGAACTACAATCCAAATGAAAATGGGTTCCAATGCCCCCTGATTCGATGGAAGAGAAGCACGTTTCTTCAACAGAAGCACAGAAAAAAATTAAATGCGAAACTCAATATTAATATTTTTAACCACAATAATTCGGGAGAACATCGGCGCTTGCGAAGTAATACGAAAAACGGTATAATTTCATTTAACACACAAAATTAGTACCATTGAATTTTATTTATCTTTGTACTGCTACCGTAGAAATAAAAATAATTTATTATGCTCTACGGTGAGGTACAACAAAAAATCACTCTGGCAGGGTGGATTTTTACACTGGTATTTTGGGCACTGTTGAACATATATCGACTCAATTGATTGAAACAGTGTATTCCTGTGTAAATCTAATGCTGTAAGATTTCAGACTATCAATGTTTTCTCCACGCCTAAGCGTCTACATCCACACATACAACATATGACCCAATTGGCAATCGATAAAATTCATGAATTTGTACTTGCACTTAATGGATCACATCAAACCCACTTCCATGATTACTAAAAAGACAACGAACTAGCCGATTAAGGCATTGATGCACTTAGTGCCTTCTGTAATAATCATGATCTCGGACTCAAATACAGAATTCCACAAACGAACTGCCAGACTTTTAAAGTAATTATAAACAACGCCTTCCTCTCTTTTCTATATGACATCACATCCTGTCATGTCTGTCAAACTCCAAAAAGTAACGGGACGCAACTGACATAATCTCTCTTTCTATCATTCTTGATTAAGTATTATTAAAATATATAAGTAAAAGATTTTTTTAGAGGTTTAGAAATTTTAAAACTGAACGAATTTATTATTTCAAAAATTTACGAAAGTTTTTATTTTTCTCATAGAGGACAGAGGTCTCTTGATCCAATTTTGCACCGCTTTTCCCAACATAGACGGTCTTTTCTCGTCAATAACACTCTAGATGTAAGTTTCCAGGGGACAGTCACAACTTGTTTAGCAGCAAATAGCATTGATTTTAAACGACTCGTAGACACAAAAAGGACAAGGGGTCAAAACAAATAACGTAGGAGGCCTACTGACACACCAATTTCTTGATATAATTCAGTCATCAAGAGTTCTTCTCAATGAAATCATAAATGCTTTGTTGGAACTGTCAATCATCTAGTATTGGCGTTGGGAAACGAAAGGTCGTGAGTCATTTACGTGTAATGCCTACTGGTAATCGCTCATCTTCAGTTTAAAAAAAGAATGCCTCCTCCATGCAGACTGCATCTAGCAGTAACTTTTCCTGCTTCAAAAAGAGCCTAGAACGCCTTTTCTGGATTGCTCACAATTATCATATGGAAATTGTTCATATTCCACTGATATGTTCGAAGAGCGCTATAGTTTTGAGTACAGAATGGAAGTTTGACATAAATGTCATACATTTTTCAGCGTTGTTTCGGTGTTTGGCTTTGCATAGCAATTTGTCAAAGTAATATCTACATAACTGTCAAACTCACGTTTTTCTGTTCACAACTGCCTTTACAACTATGCTATTATTTTTCTAGAATTATTGATTGGTTCCTTCCTATTTACACCGAAGGTTATTAAAAAAACACTCAAAATTCAAACACCTTCACGCGATTACAAATTCTCTCAAGTATGCGTTCATTAATATAGTGGTACACAACATCTTATAGAAAACAGCTTTCTATTGACTTTCAAATAATTAAATGCAAGTATCTAAATAATACATATCATAAAAACATTAAGGTCTAATGAACGCTACGGCGAAAGGCACGTTTATTTGCAATAAATTGACAGGTGAGCGCAACAAAAACAATGCAAGCATTTTAGGAATCATTTCTTTGGCATTTAATAAGATTGAGTCTAGTAACAACAGCTTACTATACACCTTACAAGGAAAAAAGTAAATCGCAGTGACAAATCATAAAAATAGTTCGTATAAAAATACATGAACATAACGTGAATACGAGGGCAAGCCGAGAAGCACCTAGCCTACAAAAGAATCGCGAAATTTTAAAAAAATGGTTATTTATTTCTCAACATAGTCTGCTTTTAGCTCGATGCAGTTGAGCCAACAGACCTCCAACTTCTTCAACCCGTATGAACCCGCGTTGTCATGGTGAAAGACCACTTTTTTCTTCGCCAAATGTGGCCATTTTTCTGGAATTCGGAACCGAATCGACTTAGTACCATTTTGTCGTTCTCCAGGTAGTCTTGTGAATCCCAGAATGGCGATCGGTGGCGATCACCTTTCCGGCCACTATGACAATCTTGGCCTTCTTCTTGTTTTGACTTTCTAAGTCCATGTTCTAAGTTCATGTTTCGTCGGCAGTCACAAAACGACGCAGAAACTCCTTCGGTTTGTCCTTAAACAGCAAGCACTTAAATCAATCACTGCTGTTAATTGGTGTCACAGTTGCACTTATTATCCCGAGTAAGCAAACACGACACCCTTTGCTTTTTCTCCTGTACAATGTTTCATACAGGATAAGACGCACTTTCAAAAAGCGGTCTGCGTTGAAACTCGTCAAATCAATTTTGACGGTCGCCATTGACGGACAAAGTCACCGCATAAACATTCCTTCCACCTTCCAAAAGATCTGCAGAAACTTCGAGTCCGATTTAGCTGATTTGATAGTAATCGTTAGGAGAATGTACTACACGATAGTAAATATATCTTGGGCTAGTGGCGCCATAGGATGGCTAAGTTTTATCGGATCCTCCTCGTATATATCGAACCACACGCGCATTCCTGCATGTTTATTGACAATGAAAATCGCAATTGCTCACTTCAATACAACTTTTTTCTATTTAAGTTTATTTGCATTATTTATTATTTAATTTTTTTTATTTTACATTGAACTTCCTGTAGCTTTTTCCTATTTTACGTAGTAATTCTACTTCTAAACGTCATAATTATTATTTTTTTTCCAATGCGCTCAACAATTTCGATTTCGAATGCTCTTAACACTTAATTAACGAAATCAATTTAGAATCGCAAACATACTTTGACATACGTCGATAAAGCATCTAAATTTACAAAGTCATTCACAGCAAATGGTTGAGTGCGTACATTTGCTCATTTAAATACTCATTTAATGCTTTTTTAATGATCACAAATTTACGGTGAAAATCAAAAAATTTAATTTACAAAAAAATTTTTTTTTTTGTTTTGTATTTGCGAATATATATTCTCTTTTTATACGATTTCATTCAAATGTCGCTTCGAGTGCTTATCGAGTATAATCCTGTTGTTATCGGCAGAGCTCAATGTATTTAATGATTTCTAGTTAAGTTGTAACTTCATGCTGAATTGCAATTTGTAAATTTGAACATAAAAAAAATTGGAAATAATTGACATTGGTGCTCATGGAGTTTTTAAAATTTTTATGTGCAATTTGAAGCAAATGTGGTTTTACTTTATTTTTGTTTTTAACATAATATAATTCCTAATTAATAAACTGTATTTACAATTACTTACATTTTCTAATTTGACTCAAGTATTTTCATTTCCAATCAAAAAAAATATTTATTATATGAATATAAAGATTGACAAGTCTTCAATCGAAAATGATCTTATTATTAAAGATAGATCCATCAATGGCGATACACATATTAAAACGATGGTTAAATTTTTCGATAACACTTTTGTAGTACGATTTACTTCAAAACAGGCCGCAATATTGACCATTTCTTTTGAGAGAATACTTCTTTGAGGCCTGAGGAGGCTAAATCCGTAAGCAATCATTTTCGGAGCTCGTAGGTCCTCAAAACGATCGAATGTTTTAATAATTTTCGGCTTTTTCTCGACCAGCATTTCAACACATAACATAAGAAATTTTATTTGTCATACTTTCAACCAATTAACTCAACAACTTAAAAAAAACCAGGTAAGGAAGAGATAAGTTCCTGAATCAAAAGTGGGGAGTAGTTGCTGAGATATGGTATTTCACCTCGTTGCCCATTTTTTATACACACTCATAATCATCTGTTCCAAACCACGTTTACCGTTTCTGACGTTTTTCCTTAGCGAGTTAACGCACTTTAAGTGGTTTTCGGCATAACTTTTGTATAAATGGCGGGCGTGATTATTATTCGATTTCACCCATTTTCAAACAGTATGAAGCATTGAGGTAAATATACTCAACAAGTTTGGTTGTTATAGGTTTAGTATTTAGTTTTTGAGATATATACATAAAGCCTATTAGAGGGTGAGAACACGCCCCCTTTCCAAAACGTTTTAAACCACAGATGCCCTTCCTTACTATGATGCTTTGTACCAAATTTCATTTTCTACCTTAATTAATGCTTAGTTATGGCACTTTATAGTTTTACGCTCCGCAGCATTGTGGGCGTAACAATGATCCGATTTTGCCCATCTGCAGTACCTCGAAATACAGACAGACATTGGAACACAACTTGTCTCGCCATATTGATCGTCATCCCGAACCATAAGATGAATAAAACTATTTTACTCTGTATAACATGTCGAGAGTATGAAAATACTGAACCATCAAATATGTGTTGCATATTGATGTGTCTTGACTCTGCTCGAATTCATAGGGTTTATATCCCACATTGACTGTTACTGTCTGTGTTGACACTTTGTTATTTGAAAGGCCATCAACCCCTTTGAGATTTTCAATCTTCGAAGGTAAGCATAGTTAATAGCATAACCTGATTGAAATTCTTTTTAAATTAGTTATAAAATATTACATTCATAAATTTAAGAAACAACGTGCTTTAACATTTAAATATAATTTAAAACTATTAATAAACTATTGATGTCAAAGTGTTTTTTTAACGAAAACATTTTACACGGAATTTGAGAAGCAAATAGAATAAATTTGGTAAATATGCAGTAATTATCTTATGATATGTTCATAGTTACTTATGTGGTATCATTAGTTCGTCAGCGAATTATCTTCATTATTCATACGTTTGGGTGCATTCAACCCGGATAATTTTGTGGTATTTTTGCGCTTTAATTACATAAATTGTGAAGTAGAATTACTAATAGTTTCAAAAACCACATTTTGTTAATGAGTGCTCTTGTGTAAAAATTAAATTTGAATTGTCATTATTTTTAATAACCATCTGACTTCAGTTTTTCAATTCATCTAGTATTGCACATAGCTAGTTTATTATAAAAGTTTTAAATTAATGTGAAAATATACTTTTTTAAATTGTTGTTAAAAACAGAGCAAAGTAATAATATTTTAACGGAATATTTTTAGTATATATAATATACAATAACATATTGTGGAAAGATAGAGTTGTCGAAATGTGAACCTTACTGTCATTAAATTCTTTATATTTTGGAAAAATAATATGTATGAAAAGTTTAAACGCGAACAGAACCTTTGAAGCGGGTACATCACTCGAGTAAAACATAAAAAAAATGCAAAATATGTTTAGGGGACACTATTATCTATAAATTACACGTTTATAAAAAAAATCCCAAATATTTAAAAAATAATTAAATGGCGCCTATATTCGTACAGCGGGCTGAGAGGATGTCTGCCGTTATTACAAGCCTCCGCGGCCAGAGAACACCGCACCAATTTTGTCTTCGGAACAAATGGTCGTATTTGTAGCTTCTAAGCGAAAAATTTGACTGCTTGAACATTTTAGAATGTTGGAAGTCCTTAAGAATTTAAATAATGAGAAATATTTTGAAACATCTAAAAAAATTACAATAAAGTAAGAACAGAACTGCCTTACAAATTAAACAAACTTCCCGAATTCAATGATATTCCTCTCCCTGTCTTCTAAAGCAATATGACGATCGATACTAAATTGAATTGGGAAATATTGAGAAACGTATAAAGAGGGAAAACGTATTCCTTAATGCACCCAAAGGAATAATGAGCAGAAATTAGCAACTGAAATCAAAACGATTATATTGGATATAGTCGGAGGTCTATATAGCACCATATTTAATATCTTGATTCAGCTGTCGATTAATGGGTTCACATAGTGTAAATTACTGCCGGTTCTGCATTCAGATTTAAATAGGCAGTTGACAAGCTCCCCGTAATAAGTACAAAAATACATTCGAAATAGCATGTAGCTTTCATTCTTCTTTAAATCCTTCTAGTCTATGGTCCTGTCTCCAAGAAATAAATAAAAATAAATAAACGGGTATATCGAGGTATCTGAGATATTATAATACAATCCCTTCGGAACTATCGGATAGATAAAAGCTCTTGCAGTTTAAGTAAATGGTTTAAAATGTGCAGATGGCAATAAATAACTGCAGACCTACTAAATAGATTACTAAAGTAGTAACCATAGTCACGGATTGGCATGCAATTCGGAGGACCTGCCAATGCTCCGTGACAGCAGAGAAAAAGTAAAAGAATTTTCACAAGCAAGGGACAAAAGGCCGGAAGATGCTATCATATATATTTTTGAATTCAGACATAAGACGAATTTTCGTCAATTGAGTGAAGATGGAATATATGAACGTTTCTACGATGGGCGTTTTACACCACCAATCCACCATATTCTGCACTAGTTTCTTAACTACACCATCTTTAGTAAGTATAATTATTTGTTCTTTCCATAGAGGAATATGTTTTGAAAGTATTCGTCGAAGTCCTTATTGGAGCGCACAGGTCTACGTTGGTCGCAAAGAAAATATAATAAAGTAGAGGTATTTTTTTCATTTTAATGCCTACTTTTGGTTCTACTATGTACAAAGCTTTTCTTCCAACCTCGAGAAATAAGCTTAAAGTACCCAGTGATAAATTGCATAAGTAGATCAGAACTGAGGTCAACTCGTATGCATTGTTAAATTAATTAATTTCCAAAAATAAAAGATTTTCGCAACGCACCTCAATTTCAGTTTTATCGGTTTAATTAAATATGCGTTCAAATAAAAACCAATTTGTGCCTGCAAGAAATAGACTAAGGTCCACAAACAAACGCATTTTCTGATTTTTACTACCTGCCTAGAGCATATCATTAAAATTCAATTAATAAAATACTTCATTTTATTCGCGAGTGATTCCCTTCGAGCGAGACAGTGGTCCATTGCACATATGTATACATGTACATACGTATATTATTGCATACTGAAAATTTATTATGTTTGGCTAGAAAACATTCGGCTGACAGACCAACTCTCTTAAAGCAATTGGTATAAATTTAACTTTGATTTGGTCATACTTTAAAGAAAGGAGGTTATCAATTGGACAGCTGGAAAATATTAAATATCATTATCATAACACAATAATTTTATAATCTAGTTTCACTGAAACATTTGGCAGTAAATACCTGTTTGAGAAAAATTTAATGTTGGTACAGTTATGAAATTTAACTTGGGTATTTTAATTTATTTTATGGGTATTTATTACCGAAGATTGAGTACAATGAAATATCTTATAACCGGATACTTTTTCGTCTGGTTATGAAAGATCGATTATATTATGAATGGAACAATCCCTTTCGTAGTTCATTTATATGTTGTTTTATAAGCAAATTCACATCGCTGGAAAAATATGTGAAACTTTTTTAATGTTGTTTAATTACCTACTAAAATTTAAATAGTGCCAAAACACGGCATATGGCAACTACTTTTCTACATTTTTCTTCTTGTTCTGCAGAATCTAGCAGCTAGAGCTCAGTTCGAGACAACGTCACTAAAGCACAGCAATTTTTTGAACATTTAGGTAGTAGTTAGGCAGTAGTAGGACCTTATAGATATTAGAACTTACAGATTCCATATATAGAATAATAACCTATATATAGTTAGTATATATATATAATAATTAGACCTATAGATCTTAGAATTTTCCTGTATTTCTTTAATCATCTCATCATCACTTCTCTTATGTACTTGGAACCTTTTCAATTGCTTTGTTTGATTCTTATATTTTTTTGTAGCATGAAAAATGACAAACACGATTTCTAGCTGATAATATCAGCCAAAAAGATTGATTGAAACTGCCTTTAAGTTATCATATCATATGTTATACTAATAATACATTACAGATATGTTTTTATGCAGCACATATTTCGAGATGTTTGTCTGAAGTTATGATCACTAAACCTTCTAAATTAAATAGACCTAATTCATCTTAGTTTAAACATTTCCGTAATACTGTTCGCAATACTAATCACTAATCAAACACGTCGAAACCGCCGTCAAGTTGCTTTATCAAACCAACCTCCAACCAAATCGTTACGCTTTTTTAGAATGCTAATGTTTCGATCACACTCCGTTTCTAAAAGACTATGATCGCAACAAATTTTATGTGAGTTCGCATTTTTGAAGTTGGATAGAATTTTTTTCAAAACAGGGTTAAAAGCTGCTCGATCATGTTGATTAGCACATTAGCACATAGCATACATATAAGTATATAAATATGTGTGTGTGTATATTTGAAGCATTGAATATGCGCACAGGAAACTGCCACCTATAATTGTCAGCGATGGCAATATACTATCTGTATGCTTGGCAACATAAGCAATAAATAAAGCACCCTTGTTGTTGTTGTTGATGTTGTTGCCATTGTTGCGCGTGATGGCGTGCATGCGACTTAGTAGTACAAAAAAAACAAAAACCTAAGATTCAAACAGCGACTCATTTTAATTTTTCAGTACTGATGACATGTATTTACTATTATTGTTTTTGGTTGTTGTTGCATCGTGCTGATGTGCTTGGCATTTTTAAATCGGTATAAAGGCGAATAACAACAACAATAACAACGCAACTATTAAGCATTACAAGTGGCAAGCAATGACAATGATTTTAGCTAAACTATATTGTAGTATGTGTTTGTATCTGTGTGTGTACCTGTGTATGTATACATTTAAATATGAATGACAGTAAAGTTGTAAAGCAAATGGCAGGGTGACCACAATTACCTGATTGCTAGTGGTGGCAGTAATATTCTTACTAGCAAATGTTATTAACGAAACTCATATTTATTTATACATACCTACGCACACATACATACATACTTATAATCGAATATGTAGCTATGTATATTTTACTGAACTTAATTATCCACATGTACTTGGTAGCTCTATGTTTTGATTTTGTACAACTAGTCCATTGACCGTCCTCGGAAAAGCTAGCTGCAACAAACACACTTAGGCACAGCAACAACACCAGTAAACAAACCAACACGTTGCACTCAATATGGGCACGTTTCGGTGACTCCGATGTTCAACAATCGAAGTAATATTTATGAGCATAGCTTAGACCGGTCCCACCCGCCACTTGAGTCGTTGGACTAAACGCTCATTAACACAGGCGCTTGTTTGCACATGTTTTACTTTGCATTTCAGTAAGAATCTTCTTTTTGCTTTGTGCAAATTCGCTGCAAAGTTAGCGTACAAGTATTACAACATTTTTTCTCTAAATATTGCTGGCTTCTTTTTATACAGCTAAGTATAGGTTGCAATATTTGTTCACGCCTAGAGGTGACATTGTTTGGTTTCCATGTTGGAAAATCACTACATATTACTAATTAAAAAAATTTGAGAACGAGAATGCGATTAAAAATGAAAAACGAGGCCCTGGAGCCAACGAAATACTTCTTTGTTCAACAAAAAATAGCACTGAAGAAGTTTGTGACCCCCTCCAGCAACGCAAAAGATTTTAAAGTTAGATCAATTTAGGTTCTATTACCAAAAGTTGCTTATCACACTTGGATCGTTGAAAGCAAGTGCTTTATAAAGCCAGAAAACTTACGTAGTTAAATCTCATGTGTCGACAAAACGCCATTAATTCATCACAAATCAACTCAGGAGTGTTATTTATATTCTAGTGCTAGATGCTAGTTCACCTACATGGCTAAAGGCGTAAGATTTAGAGCTCTCTCAAAGTGAACTCTCAAAGGTAAGACAGTCAAAAAGGAAGTGCTGAAATGATTTTAACTCAGCTTCTTAGAATCAGCTTAGATGTTTAATCTTACCACATGAACTCTGATTCGACAATGATACGATAAAATCCCTACAACTAGGGAGAGAAAAACCTTGCGGAGGGTGAATTAGTCTAATGACTCTTTCGTTTCATCTCGGACCAGAAAGACATTATGACTGTGCCAGTGCTGGTAGTGTCGCCAAACTCACCTTAGGCCCAGCCATCCAAAAGTAATCCCCAAGAAAATAGCTGTGTTCCAACCTCTCATAATTCCGCTAACAATTAGACAGAAGCGTCACTCTTGCAAGCTCTTTTTTTATAGTATTTTCTATCTAGTCTAGTCTAGTGACACAATGCATGCCAATGTTGGTTGACATTTCGCTTTTAACAGTCAAAACTTTAAAAAAGGTAATACTAAAAACCATGAAATTCATATTGGGGTTACTGTTGCCAATCAGTCTTAGTTTAGGTTGAGAACGAAGGAGAACATCCTTATCCATCCTTATACATCCGGTGAGGCGACTCCGGAGATGTAAAAACGAATGCTCTAGTACAGTACCACGTTACCTTCATTGGCGAGATGTGGAGTATAAAATTTCTTGAAGGCAAGCACATTAGACCAGAGAAAGTTCTAACCAGATTTTAAGCGGCACATAATCAGTTATTGGATCTTTCATTTAGACATGTACATATTTAGACATAGACAGTAATTTCCCCGACAGTCGGTATCGCGGAAAAAACTTTCGTCCTAAAATTATTTGTGAAATGTTTTTTCATTCTACAACAAAAACTAGAGACTAAACTTTCTTGTTTTCATCGTAAGTCAGACAAAGATTTTAAAACCATCGAACCATAGAATAAGCTTCCAATCGCAAATAAAGTCGTCCAAGCCAAACTTCATTAACCGATACAAAGTTTTTACTTCACATTTCTAATGTAGCCTTTTCCACCTAATTACACTCGCTCACTTCATACGAATTTTCATTACAGTTTGATTGAATAAATGTAAAAGCAAAACCAATTGTAAAATTCTATATGTTCAACTTGGTGCGCAAACTGATTGGTTGCTAATGCATAACCGCTCAGCCACGACAAAGCTGCGGGTGCCCGTCGTTTGACTAATTCGCTCAGATCGGCGATTATGTGCCACTTGCATGTGTTGGGGGTCATGGAAATTGTCTAAGGTTAGTGTAGTCTCAGCTGGATTTCACACCGATGGTTCATGGCATTTGCAACGATTTGCAGGTGAGGCGATCGCCTTATACTTCTGTGCCTCTTAGCAGTTATACGAGTATATGGATCTACATATACATATGTAAATATATATATTTATAAATAGATGCCCATACATACATACATAAGCTATATTCACGATGATTACCTCCACACAAAAGACTTTAATTTTCGCAAATAAATTGTTTAATTAAACCACAGCGTAGCCGAATGAAAGAGTTCGTGTGAAAACTTAAACCAATGCGGGCTGAACTAAAGTAACCACTTGCAGATACACCACGATTATTGTGGTTATGTGTTTCGTTATGCATGAGTGATTCTTCAAGGAACGAACCGCTAGTAATTAAATAAATAAGAATTTTGCGAAAAACTACATTTACGAGCATATATTTACAACTTTTGTGAGGACGTAGACGTCCATATTTATGTTTGTAGGCATGTATATGTAATATATTATGATGTATTTATGTTTATTTTTACATATATTATGAGCGTTTAAAACAAAAGTTGTGGGGTGTGCACAATTTCTATTAGACAATGTATATAAGATTTGTATATTAGGGTGGTTCTTATGTGTAAGGAGGAAAAATTTCATAACATTTCTTAAGAACCCAACCCTTGAGGCACACTTTAACCATCTCAAATACCAGTATAAAGGTCCACTGTTCCAGTTGATTTCTAAGAGACATCTTAATTATTAACAATTCTGGGTTATTAAAAGAAAATTCAAGCCAAAACCGAATATGTATGAAAAAGTTGAAAAAGATAGTATTTGTATGTTTAGTACGCCTTAATCATCTTGAATCATGACCAAAGAATACAAGTGATATCGGCAACTATGGTATTATCAATTCGGGCATGAAATTAATAAATTTTTACCACTGTTGACACACCTGTGCCAACTCCTTCGGCATATTTTTGAGATCTTAGTATTCCCCTGGGAAGTAGTGCCACGTAAATTCGATTTTTTAAGTACCATCCTTATCATTATTTATTTTGTTAAAAAATTATAAGGAAAGTGAAGGACCAAATTTTATATGTGATATTTTATGTGATAGGCATATACATATATTAGATGGGGAAACTAAAAAACTTTAACCTAATTTTTAAGATCACCCTGATGTAAAATTAAACTTATTAACTTTCGCTCACTAGAACCAAAATTTAAACGTGACATGTTTAATCTTGTTCTTACTACTTTAGGTAGAGACACCAAAAACGTGTGTGTGACACCAAAAAAATTTTAATGTGCCACCCTAAACATTATTATTTTTAATTCTTAGATTATAAAGATGCACTTCACACTTCTGAGATATGCGTTGAAACTGTCTATTATCAGAACCAAAATGTGTACATGGTGTCTTTAACTGAAGTACTATACATGAAGATATTGCATTTAATTTTTTAAGAACCACCCTGTTGTAAAATTAACCTTAAACACTTTGATAGACCTCAGTCAAAATTTAGATGGTACACTTTTGACATTGGGTTTCCATATCAAGTGTCACTAACATTCAAAAAATATTACATTTAAATTTTTTACAGATCACCCTAAAGTGCATATATATATATAATTGCATTTTAATTTTTTATTTCCACAATTTGAAATATACTATATTCAGCACCTAAATACAAAATAACAATCATAAATAATATGCACTTTATGTTTTCAGAAACGTTGAGATTCAAGGTTTATGTTTTTAAGTTTCTATTTCCATGAGAAAAATATTTTTATAGAGAGAAAAATATTTAATTAACAAATTATATAAACATTACTTCGTTTATTAAAAACTGTTGAACAATTAAGAAGGTTAAATGTTTTAATTGCAAGATTACTTATCTTAATAGTCAACTTTTATTATATTTTATTACCCAATTAACCCATAGTGGATGTGCTACCACACACCAGAGGCTTGTCACATACCGCACTCACTTATATGATTACACACATATGTATTTATATGTATACTTTGGTTTATATAAATTAAAAAGGTGAAATCGCATAAAAATGTTGAGGAATAGGTGTGGTCAATTTTTATGCACACTTATTATTAATATGAATACATAGGTACATTAATTAATCAAAATTTTGTTTTCGTATTGCATATTTTATGGTTGATTTGATATTCGACGCTTATGAAAAAAAAGTCGATTAAAAATTGTTTATATATTATATGTTATCTAACTAGCGGCAGCTCAGGGGCAGAGTGGAAACATTTGTGAAAATTATAGCAAACGAAATTAGCTAAGCGGTTTTGAAACTTTTTTAAAAAACCCAGCGTGTTTCTTGCATAGAATAGGTCATGGAGCCTGGGGGGCCTAGGGCCTGCAAGCACTTCATAAGTAATTTGGGTTGCACTCTTTTGAGATATGAGCTTACATACATGTTCTATATAAAACAGTCAGTAAACTTCAGTAAACTAACGCTATTTATAAGCACGATCTTTAAAAATTGTATGGGTTATACCAAATGAGCTGCACACTCGGGAGCTGTATAAAATGACTTCCGCATTCGAACATTAGGTCAATGGCTAACAGTTCTCATAGACAACCTATAGTTGAGTCAAATGTGAAGTCAACAAAACCGGAAACTTTTGAATTTCTGAAAATTTCCGGGTACTTCCACTAATATCTACAAACGTTTGCCTAAGTAAATTCACTGTATAGTCTGTAGAAATATGAAAAGTGGAGCTCAAAACATATTCTCCATATGTGAATATTCACGGCCCTTCAAGGATTTGAAAATAATCAATCGAGAGAATAAGCTCGAGTAACATTACTAAGATAGTTCAAATAAAATAAAAAAATATAATTAAGAATTTTTGTAAAAATTTTAACATGTTACATTACTAACACATTATTAAGATAGTAACATTACTAAGATAGTTCAAATAAAATAAAAAAAATATAATTAAGAATTTTTGTAAAAATTTTAACATGTTAAAGTAGCAGATTCAGCATATCAAGCTTATAAATGAATTTCTAGCATAGAGAAGCCATAGTTCGAAGGCCTCTAAAAGTTTGTTTGGATTACAGCAATGTTGAACAACTGTTTTGTAATTTGTGTTGAGGAAGATACGACCGATGCAAAACCAAACTGAAAATGCTAACTCAGAGTTGGTCAGAGTTCTTAACATTTAAATAATAAGCTTCTTAATAAACACATTTTAACATGTCCCACTAGAAAAGAAATCTTATGAGATGACACCAACGGAAGTATATCTGTACTATATTTAAGTCTTGCGATAGCAGTGAGCGATAATCCATCATTAATATTTTTGAAAGTTGTAGAACTTAACTCACTTCAGAACCAATCCGATGAATACAATATTAAAGATTTAAAGGTCGAAAATCATTAGAATGGTCATACGTTATTTTGTCTTTTTAATGGTCACTGCAAACTAAAGAAAGAAATTTTCTCCCATGTTTATGTGATAAAAGTACAGAAAAGATCACTTAGAATCACCGTATTAATTAAATATGATTTCATAAAACTCTCATCTTATAAAAAGATAATTGGCTTTCATACAATGGCTTGACCGAGCCTCTTCTCCTATATGTGATCAGATGCGTGATGTTATGCGACAAATAGAAATCTTTAGAAGTTCTCAGCCGCCTCTAAACAAAAATGGGTGATTGAAGCTGAGCTCGAATCCATGTACTGCAAAGAGGCAATCAACTAATTTATTAAAATAGTGAGAAGTATTTTAATATTCGGTTCATAGGATATTTAAATCTTAGTAACAACAAAAGCTTTCGAATGAACCCAAAAACTCTAATAATGAAAATTATCAAGCTTCAACCGCTGTTGCCAAAAGAAGACATTCCAATTGAAACCAATTTATAAAACATGTAGTAATTTATACATCGTTCTTATAAACAATAATAGTGAAATCTGTAAAGTTTATTTAGGATATAGGAGGACTAACCTACACATAAATAATATTTCAATTATAAGAACTTTACTCGCTTGAAGGCCCGCGCTTACTAGCAATATTTACCATTTATAAAAATATGGCCCAGCAAGAATGCTTTGTTGTATCATTGATCAACTTAAACTATAATTAAACATTTTTTTATACAAATGGATGTGTGTGAACCTTTAAGCGTGTCCAAATATTTTGAAGTGTAGTCAAAACAAATTCCACGAAAGGCGTCCAACCGAAGCTAACGAGCTAATCCAAACACGTTGACCGACGAGTACAAAAGTTGAAATGAAACACCGCCGAAGAATGAGGGGAAACAGAATTTCTGAAAGAATTTGAAGTTCATTAAAACTGATTTAACCTTTTGCCCTTCGGTTCAAATCGATTCGAAAGAGTTAAGTTCAAAGTTTTTTCCATACCAGAAAAAAAGAGGTAAACAAAACGCGCAAATGAATTTTTAATATTTTCTAGTTGCAAGATATACAGACAATTGTTTATATATATCTATATATATATGTGTGTGAGCGTATGCTTGTGGGTGCTGAGCGCCAATAACTAGTTGCGCTTTGGTCACTTACCTTATAGGCCGTAAAAAATTATGGTATTCCAGTTTGCACGTATATACACATCTAATAATACAAGTGTGAGTATATATGTAAATATATATATATATATATATATATCATAGATATATAAGTATTTGTTTGTATACACGTGCTAGCAAGCATGTAGCTGCGACTTGATACCACATATGTATATTAAATCATTAAGTTTTCCGTATTTTATGGACACTCACACACACACACAAACGCACACGCACACAATTCACCAACTCACCAACTCACCGACTTGTACAACAGTAAATATTTGCTCGTAAAATCTGTCCGCCTAAATGATTTCCTCGTAACGCCGGAAGGTTTGCGTTTACAGCATTTCAAATGAGCAACAAAATAACCAGTACCACAAAACAACAACAAAAATGCATAAACAACGAAATATAAAGCGGCGCGTAATCGCAATCAGTCATTTCATTTACTGTGAGCTTGGTTTGGGTTTAGCGAACGCGTACAAACTGTTGATTCACCATAGACTTGAATTGACTTGCACTTGGTTAGTCGAGGTATTACACTTAAACACACACATACACTTAGTACATGTGTATGCTTGTATATACAACGGGGTGTTTCCGTAACCCTTGGTGCTTGGCACATGGCACTTGAATAGTTCTACCAAATTAAGTTTATTGTATAACGCTCTCAGCTCTGCAAATACCTAAAAAAAAGTAAAATGAAAATGAAATAACACAAATACTCATACGCCACGTCCACCCTGTCAGAAGCGCATAACCACATTTGATTACCGGCTGCTGCCTCTTCCGTCCCTTCCGTCTCCATGTTTTTGTTGTTGTTGTGGTTGTTTTGATTGTGGTGTCACTGCACAGAATTGTGCGGTCAAATCAAGAGAAGTGGTCAACCTTCAAACTTGAAATGATAAGCACCAACTACTAACACGGCTACTACTGCCGCTAGTGTTGCTGTTTTTATTTTTGTGGCCTGAAACTACTGGCCTATGCCAACTCAAACTGCTGCTGTCATTGTGTATCCAATTCTTTGTTTTTGTTTTCTTCTTTTTGTCTTATCTCAATTTGTTGTCACTGCTTGTACGCTTGACTCGCATTGACTTCGGCTTATAGCACGCAGTCGCAGCAGTCGTTGTTGTTGCTATTGTTGTTGTTACGCTATGCACACCCCTGCAAACAACATTGGAATGTTTACAATTAAACATTTCATGTTAACATGTGTCCAAACAGCCAAGCATGTCATGCGTTTTTGCCGCCACCCACAGCTGGACACCGCTCCGGGCATATCGCTGAGACAAAAATTGCCAGCTCAATAATAAAATACTGAATTTTCGGTATTTTCCGTTATATATTTCCTTCGTATTGTAGATTTCGTGCAAATATCTCTCCCGTTCTCACTTTCTGCGCAGGAATTACAATGACATTTTGGCAATTTGGAAGTGTCAATCTTAGCAGGCGTTTCTAATAACTACGTGATTATGGATTTATGTTCATGAACTGTATGTTTACAAAATATTTTAAAACTTTTCTGAAACATCAATAAAATTCTATATTATTCAATTTCACTTTTAAAGCGATATATTTTGTACATATTGACTAGTTTTGGAGATAGTCGCAAAAAATAACGCATTTAAACATCTTTTCTTTTTGGCTGTTCCTTTAACCATAATCGATGGTGACCGAATTTATCATAGCGCGAAAATCGATATAAATTCGAAACAGCAAGTCCTTCTACACTTAATTGTTTCAATTCTGTGAAGGCAATCATCTCTGCTGGCAATATCCGATAAAAGGTATCGACTTTGAAGCTTTCGATAACTTCCTTCGGGCATAAAAACTTCAGAAACTTTTCGCAGGCATTGGCGCCAAGAAAATACCCAAGGTCTTGGAAGATCTTGAAAGTTTGCTCACCCGTCTCCTATGTCTCAACGTTCTTTTCAAGTTGCCATTCAGCCAACTGATTCGCGTAGCACTTCAAAATTAAAACTTTCTCTACGGTATTAAAAAATTTGCAAGCAAGATAAAAGCAACCACCGAAGTTCTGAGTAGTTTACCCGGGATTGTTTTGAGGGCTTACCAGCAGCGTATGGGAACCGAAAACTCTAGGGCTCGATGGAAAGAAAAAACTTCCATATTGCATTCGAAAAGCTTTCCATAGATTTGTTCCTTTCATCACATGGAAACTTTTATAATTTTTGAACATAGGGTAATCACCCTACACAATCTGATAACTATGCGAATTTCCATATCCACCGGATACTTAGAACATGGTCCACAGCCAGTTTTCCCTGTTTTCAGACCGAAAGAGAATGCTCGCTGGACAGAATTTTAGCAAAAATAAGGAGGTGATCACCGAGACTAAAGCCTATTTTGAAACAAATATGCCTTTTTCTACAAAATGGTATCGATAAGTTGGAAGTTCGCTGCTACGTTAGTAGCTACAACGAAATCGACATTGGTTAAAAAATATTTATTGTGTTTGAGGAATAATTTTGTTTAGAATATGCCCAAGAAATACACTGCTTAATTGTAATTTGTATGCTAAATCGGCATACAATGGTAGCAAAAAGAGAATTAGATAAGCATTACCTTTCCGTACATGTCATAGCCTTCCCCCAAGTCAACTCAAAATCAGAATCATAACCAGCTAAGAAAGACCTTTGAGGTTACAATATACACGAGTAGATATGAATAATGTTCAACAAGATTATATAAATCAACCTTTTCACTTCACACTTGCGCGCAATTTACCTATGTGCATGCATAGATAACATGCATATGTATTATATAATATATGTATATGCATATGCGAATATGTATGTGTGAGTCTCCTTAGAGCGCAAGGCTAATTGAAATATTAACACTCGGTTAATGCAGGCGATTTATGGGCGTTACTTGGGCAAATCCATCATGTCAAGACTACAAATGTTCATATGTAAGTGCACGTGTGCATATATGTGTATTAAATATGTATGTTTGTATACGTTTTTTGAAGGTCTGACATCCGGAAAGTATCAAATTAGGTATGTACCAAATTATAGATATATAAACCACTATATATTCTTCAATATATACAACAAAAATCAAAAATCAACCGCTATTTTAATTAAAATATTACGCTAATAAAAATAATAAATAGTAAAAATTAACATATATGTAGATATATACTTACTTCTGCATATATATTTAGATATAGAAGGTAAATAAAAAATGTCTAACAACGCTCAAAAACTATAAACTAACTCAGAGACTCACACTTTCAACACCGTTAGTATGAACTTGTATAGTTAATGTACGAGCATATACTGCCGGTCAAATGGATAACACCACCCACTGCTTTCACCGTGCATAAATGTGAATAACTAGCATTGCGCAACGGTTTTGCATATTGTTAATTTTATCATCTATCTTTTATCAAATTCCAGCAATAGACTTTGGACCAATACACTTTGTAGATTGTGCACAACACCGTATCATTTTTAGGATAGGGCACCATTATAATTGATTACATATATTTTGTAGTTAGGCTTAGCTTTTCCTAAATTTTGTATAGCCAAATGAGCGTCGCAGTCTATGATAGCAGTGGATGTCCAAAGATGTAGCTAGGGACGAAAGCTATCAATCTTCTTCTTCGGACCTACCCACCAACGACTCTTTCTTCAAGACTTCAAGAAAAGTCTCGCTGAAAAGAAACTCAACAAGAACGAAGAGGTCATCACCGAGACTGAGGCAATTTTTAAAGTGAGATCACTCTAGTTGATTGCCCTGCTTGGCAACTATATTGAATAATAAATTTAGAACTGAATAGTCAATATAATCTCGAAATTCATATCCTAGTGAGCATATCCACTACTTTTTATTCGCTGAACTATGTCACTGTCGTCAGAAAGTTTTGGCAGTTTGCAGTTTATATTTCTATCTTAGCCCCTATATGTACCCTATACCTTTCGCTAAATATTTCTCTTGAATTCTAGACGTATGCTCTTTACTCTAAAGCAAATCTTGTCTTCAAAATATTAGTACTCTAAGTGTATGTCTGATCGTCGGATGATAAGCACGTCTAGGACAATAGAGGTATGATTTCCGATAATTATTGGGTTGTTCGGAAAGTCATTTCGTTTTTTCCCGCCAGAGGACTTAATTACGTTTTTTCGAAACTAACTTCACACTTAAGCCCCATAACCATTATATGTCATGAGAGCTGATATTGCAAGGCTTGTGTGTGAAAAAGTTCTATTAATTCTACCCAGTAGTTTTTGGTTGGTGCCTTTTTAAATATGGAGAGCAATAAGCAGCACTTTCGTCATATTTTACTTTTTAACTTCAGAAAAGGTAAAAATGCTGTCCAAGCGAGAAAAAAATTGACGGATGTGTATGGAGAAGGCGTGTTAACAGTACGCCAGTGCCAGAACTGGTTTGCAAAATTTCGATCCGGCAATTTTGATGTCGAAGATGCACCACGGTCTGGAAGGCCGGTCGAAGCTGACAAAGATGCGATAAAGGCATTAGTTGATGCAAATCGGCGAATCACCACACGAGAGATCGGTGAGAGGTTAAATTTGTCGAATTCAACTGTTTATGGCCATTTGAAAGGCATGGACTTAACCTCGAAGCTCGATGTGTGGGTGCCCCATGTCCTTACCGAGCGAAATTTGTGTCGTCGTGTTGACGCGTGTGATTCGCTCCTCAAACGTCTAGAAAATGATCCATTTTTGTAGCGGATTATTACTGGGGACGAAAAATGGGTTGTATACATCAATGTTAAACGCAAGAGGTCATGGAGCAGAAAAGATGAACCGGCTCAAAGCGTGTCAAAAGCCAACATTCACCAAAAAAAGGTGATGCTCTCCGTTTGGTGGGATGTCAAAGGAATCGTTTTTTTTGAGCTTTTGCCGGACAATACAACGATTAATTCAGAAGTCTATTGTCATCAGCTGGACAAATTGAATGATTCACTTAAAGAGAAGAGGCCCGAATTAATCAACAGGAAGGGTGTAGTGTTCCACCAGGATAATGCGAGACCTCACACAAGTTTGGTCACTCGCCAAAAACTTTTACAGCTTGAATGGGACGTACTGCAACATCCACCATATTCTCCAGATCTGGCGCCTTCCGACTACTATTTGTTCCGGTCCCTGCAAAATTTTTTGGATGGCAAAACCTTTACCTCAAATGAAGATGTCAAAAACCACCTGGACGAGTTTTTTGCCAGCAAGGACCAAAACTTTTATGAGAGGGGAATTATGTTACTGCCAGAAAGATGGCAAAAGGTGTTGGACCAGAATGGCCAATATATAATTTAATAAAATATTTATTCATTATACGAAAACTGTCTTTCATGTTCCCCAAAAAAACGAAATGACTTTCCGAACAACCCAATACATCCAATTTGAATTAATAAGTTTTTCACTTTGCCAGTGCAATGAAGAAAAGCTCTGCTCTTCTTCTATATCATCACGAGCAGAATAATTTAAATTTAGATCATTCAATCTAGAGATAGCTAGGTAGTTTTTTTGTATTTTTTACCTGCATGTGTGAACAAACAATGTTCAACACTCGATCTTCGCAGAGTAGATTTGATTCAGTTCCCGTACCGGTAGTTTCATTATCGGTGTTTTCCTACATTGGAAATCATCTGGCATAATTCCGACATTGTGATGGAAACAATAGTCGTAAATGTACTCCAAAAATTCATTGACGTCACCTTTAGTTACGGATTCTTCTATTCCTTTCAGGTGTGGACTGACATCAGTGAGTTGTCGCATGGATCGGGGTTAAGTATATCATTGCATAACAAAGCTTACAAGAGTGAAATTGTCGGTTCTCTATCTCGTAAATTCCAGCATTATAATACTCCAACAATATATATAAAGTCAAAGTTCATGATCGCTATAATCCCCTGAACATGTATTTGTTCATATGTATCATAAAAATGTCTGGAAAAAGTAAGTCCGTAATGTTTTTGAGGACTTAGGAGAAATTCCCTGAAGGTTAGAATCCCTTGATGTATTATTTCTCTTGAAGTGCGGCCTTTGCAATTTAATTTCAGTTAATATCCGTAAATGACTTAAGATTAATAATGTTTGTGTAATTTGTGCTATAAATAAAAAAATTTTTCGAATCGGTTCTATTTGATTGAATCAAAAATAACGCCATTTTTTCGTGCTTTTAATACAAATTCTCTACTGCTTTACTATTTTAATTATGATTACGGGCTACGCATTTTAATTTGATTCTTTTCGTAATACGTAATTTATTTTGAACATAGAAAACTTGAAAGCTATGAAGAGGGGGTACTACACAATTGGCCGGCAGTGTATACACGTACAATAAATGCGTGTGGTAATGCAGAAATCTGACAGAGCGTCTTTAGAAAACCATTAACCAACTCTCAGACGTGTCAAATACAAATTAACTCAACATGATTTTTGCTGTTTCGCACAATTGTCGAAAATTGAAAAATAAAAAAATTGTTGATAAATAGTAAGAAATAGTAACAAATCTCGCTTTATTGTTTTCCCATTATATTCTCGTGCGTTTCACTGAGTATCAAACAATATGTGTATTTGTTGTTGTTGTTTAGAGTAGTTATTGCCATTGGCAAGGCTATTATTTGCATTTTACTACTGCGGCAGCAAAAAGTAATTTGAAATCGCACAATAAAAAAAGGCTGACATCTCAAAAATAATCATACATTAAAACTTACAAATGTATACAGACATAAAGTGCTTGAGCACAAATCAAACGAATTTCAAAGTGGCAGAGGTAAAATGTTATGTTGTTAGCGAATTTGTTAGCATTCTGTTTTGGGCGTATTTGGCACGCGCCCCAAACGTCGAATTTAAGTAAATTTGATTTTTTCTCACTTTAATGTTTTTGGCTGCACTTATGTTTTGCTGTTGTTGCTATTGTTTATTTTATGCGTCTACTTTGTCCATTGGCGTTGAAATATTACGAAAGAAGTGGTTGCTAATGCTGCTGTCGAACCATTTCCTCACCTTTTACTAAACAAATGATAAATGAATTTTCGGTCAAAAAATTAAAATTGGAAGATCTGAAAATATGATTAAATTTTCCAATCGAAATAAGTAAGCGCAAACGTATCCAACAATTAGTTTTATATTGGCTGCGTAGAGGTCGATATCAATGATTTGTTGAAACCAATTTGGGCATTCAGAAGTCCGAGGGTACCTTGTTAGGCCTGTGCAATTTCAAATGCAACACTACTTTTGTTACACTTTTTCAGTATGTATAAAATTACACTTATCGCTACACAATTTCTTTGCATTAACGATGTTTTCTCATCAGGAAATAATATTTAACCGAATCGCGAAATTAATTTTTTTTTATTGTAAACATAAACAGCAGAGGTAACGTCACTTTAACACCAATAAATTGAGAAATATTGCATAAAATTTTATGAAATTTTAAGAAATATTCTAGTTAGGGTTAGGACTCTAAGGCAAAGACATTTTCTTGTACATGGCGCTATTTCTTGGTCAGACCAAAGAGTTTTCAGAAACACAGAAATTAAAAATTATCCCTTATTTATTAATACTTATCCCAATCAGCGCCCAATAAATTGGCCAAAAATCATATGAAAACGGACTGGCTTCAAGTACGAGAGATGGATTACTTTCCTTTGCAAATTTTTTTCACAATACAGAGGAGAAAAAATTATCTTTATGTTGGAAAAGAGGATATTAAAGAGATTTAAGGAAATATTCATAAAATTTCACAATAAGAAATTTTTTAAGCGGCTCGTTAATGGTGTGGGGGGTTTTTCTGCAGACAGAGTTGTGAAGTTACGATTTCTTAAATCAAACTTGAAAAAGGGCTATCTACGTAAATGTGCTCCAATGCAGTATTATTCTTTTTTTTTAAGGGATATAAAGAAAAGCAATGGACATTTCGTCAGGATAATGCTGTAGTCCACCTAATTCGTGAGACAAAACTTCCCGCTAATTCCAGTAATGTTTCTACTCATCTCTACCACAAGCATTATTATTACACTCTCGCAACATGTTGCTAGAGAGTATATTAGTTTTGTTCACCTAACGGTTGTTTGTAACACCTAGAACTAATCGAGTTCGATTATTATATATATATGTGATCGGGATGAAAAGACGAGTTGAAATCCGGGTGACTGTCTGGACGTTCGTCCGTCCGCCCGTCCATCCGCCCGTGCAAGCGATAACTTGAGCAAAAATTAAGATATTTTGATGAAACTTGCTACACGTGTTCTTTGTCACCATGAAACGGTTGGTATTGCAGATGGACGTAATTGGACAACTGCCACGCCCACAAAACACCATTAATCGAAAACCAATAAAGAGGTATAACTAAGCAGAAAATTAAGATATAAACATGTTATTTGGTATAGACGATCATAGTGGGACGAGGCATTTGTGGGCAAAAATTTTGTAAAAGTTGACATAGCCACCCCTCCAATACGTTTAATATATATATGTCGGAAACCGTTAATGCTATATCAATCGAACTTGCTCCGAGTAAATTTTTCTAGCATCTCCTCATATGCTGAGAAAATTAGTGAAATCTGATAATAACCACGCCCACTTCCCTTACAAAGGTTATGTTGAAAACTACTGAAAGTGCGTTAACTCGCTGAAGGAACACGACAGAAACATAGAAGGGTAGCATAGGAATCTATGTAAAGTTTTGATGATGGGCGTGGCACCGCCTACTTTGCACCCACCGAAGGTTTCGGTTAAATGGATACAAACCGAGTTCTACTCACTCGACTGGACTGAATGTATATATAATTTGTCAGGAATAGACAGACAGATAATCAAACATCTCATTTCGCTAGGAACATGGCATTCGAGTAAGACCCATCAATCGATTATGCCCCCAATGTATCGACCAAGCCAACCGTTTTTCCAATTTTCCCTATTGTCAATTTCGGTTCCTTCTAATGCTAAGTATAACAAGTTGTTACTTCGGCTTTTCCGGTAAGTTTACTTTAAGTTAAGCTGTTTATGTTGTATTATATTATATTGTGTACTTCTGTAATTTACATAATTGAAAAACAGTGTTCGATGAATTCAAATCAAAAGCAAATCCGTTAAATAGATTAATTTCGATACTTTTTTAAAAAATAGCTCTCTAAATCCTATAGGTACCTTGAATTGAAACACTTGAAAAATATATTATATATTCCTTTAAATCAATGCATAAAAGCATAAACACACACCATACACTGGGCCATGTTATTCCATTAAATTTATAATTACACAAATACAATTATTGCATTACAAAGCAATAAAGGAATGCCACTAGAACAGCTTAGAGCTTTGCGAATTACTATTTATTTATTTATTTATAGTTGAATATGTATGTACGAATACGTTAGTAAGTATAGTAATCGAAATGCAGCAAGCAATTCAATTCCATTACAGTTAAGCTTCAATTAGACTATAGTCACTACTGATATTCATACATATAGTACGCATAAGCACGTGTATACCTATGCATATTCCTAAGCTGCTGCAGCAAATTAGGAATGCCAAGTGCATGGTTGTAAAGGGGGTACACAGTTTCATCTGGTCATGAGTACCAATATGGTTGTACATACGTATATGCATATATTATACTCTAATGCACGTATATTTTGCATTAATTCCTTCAAGTTTTCGGGCAATTTTATTTTCGTATTTCTATTTTACAATTTGAGTTCTGTCATTTTTCATTAACATAGCTTTTCTCTTTACTTCGATTTAGAGTTGCACATGTGAGAGTTTTACATAACGGAGTGAATCAAATTTTCATTCTAAGAATAATTTCTAAAACTATTGATACTAATTAGCTGTGAATACACTGTTGATACAATTTAGGTTTTAAATTGAGTTAATAAAATATAAACGAAAATATTTCATAATATTTGCCAAAAAATTTATTGCTTAGAACACATTATTTATTCCTCAACAAAGTCTTCTTTTATTTCAATGCATTTAACCCTGCGCTGCCCTAACTTCTTTAGGTCTCAGTGATGGTAACAACCTCCTCATTCGACTTAAGTTTCTGTATTTTTCTCTTTTGGAAAGAAAAAGAAGTTAAACGTAGCCAAATATGGAAAGTACGGTTCATTGGGCAGCAGCAGTTCGCAGCCTAAGTAGACCAAATTGGTCGTGAGCACGATGGAGACATTAGCCAGGGCATTGCCATAGCGTGAGAGCAGTTTTTCTTCTCTAAATGGAGCAATATTTTGCGCAATTCTCAATCCAATAACTCAACTTTCTTCTTCAAGTATCCATGTAGATGACACCATGTGACTCCCAAAAAACGGTGAACATTACCTTCCCCGCCAATAAGACAGTATTTGCCTTCTTTGGAGCTGCTTCGGCAAGATATGTCCACTAAAAAGATAAGCCTATTAAAACTTAAATTACCATTAACACAGTTTACCGTAGAGAGATGAACCGGTTTTGAACCGAACCGTTTTTAAAATGAATAGCCACTTTCTTCTACCATTTAATTGAACTATTAACCGAATCGGAAAGTTTAAATTGATTCTCTCCTTATTTCGCATTAAATCACATTGCAGGATACCATAAAAGTTTAATTTCATTAAAGTATCTTAAATATTCTCTTATTCTTAAATATACTCATTTCAGTTAAAGGGCAGCAGGAAGCACGGATATCGACATATGTTAATGGAGGGTAGGGAAAGGTATATACCCATTTCGCCCATTTTTGCGCCATTTATTTTTTTTCCAAGACTTGATTTAATTACTATAACTCGCGTATTCACCGATATATACACCATATCAAACGAAAAGTAGAAGGAAGAAAGACGGAACTAATTACATTTGGTATGTGAGGACTAGGAAGAGATCTGGATCGATTTTAAGTAAAATTAAAAAAAGGTATGGATCGAACACTTACATCTTGTAGTTAAATTTCTGGCTTTACTTGTTAGAGATATATAGTACTTTTAGTATAAACTACCATACAGAACAAAAGAACCATAACCGTTATAATAGAGATAGGCATGGTTGTTAGCTAATTTTACACCATATGTTAAGAAAATAAAATGTAATATTTTTGCTGAGTTTGATTGGCATAAGTTGAGTAGTTTATAAGTTTTGTACATTACACATTTTGGAAGGTGGAATCCGTCTACTTCTCAAAACAATTTTAACTAGTTATGAACCTGTTTCCTACTTCCCATCAAGTGATTATCCATGCCACAGAAAAGGTAATTTCTAGTTTTATGAATTGCTAATGAAACTTCCTTGTATTGACATCAAAAAAAAATATTCAAGTTCGTGGCCAAAAGCTTTAAAATTACAAGCTTCCGAAGTTCCATATTTTATCACTGAACTGAACTGCCTTATTCGAAAATAAACAGGAAATTTTTCTAGGCAAACTAAGCAATAAACTATGAAATTTTCAACACTACACATTTAGAAATGCAATCATTTTAAATGCGTAGTAATTGTGATATGAGCAATATCGGGTACTGAATATGATTATAGTTATATTAGGAAACTGGCGCCACCTAGCGGAACAAATTTTTACAAATGTGCTTTCTTTACCCTTTTTTTATATTCCGAATATGAGACAAATAGAATCATAAATTCATTATGACTTTGTCATCAGCATCAGTGTTTTCTTTCCAGTTTCTGAGCAAACTTCTCGGGTTTCTACAAAAGAGTCTTAAAAAATTCAAAAAAAGCTGTTAAGCAAATTAATTATACAAACCATAATTGATGTATATAATATGTATATATAATATATAAGACAGACATTCTGGTAAATTATTTATTTTATTCCACCTGCGATATAAAAAAAACAAATTAATAACTTGCGCGCATAAAAATAAAAATGTATGTCAACCAGAAATTAAGACGTAAAATCTAAGCGAAACACAAGTATAATGCCATTTTTTGGCACCTTGACCCTACCACTTCTTGTTTGAACGCTGCTCTAATTGTACAATTATTTGTTGCTGCCAACTTCCGCACCTTAAGTGACAACAAAAACATCAACACCATATGTACTACCGTACTACTGTACAAAAAAAAAATAAAACGGATACATTATCCACGCACATCAATGTCAAAAAATTTGCCATTCACTGCAAATCAAATCAAATTCTACGAATAATCAGCATAACCGACATATATTATGACAGCGCAACACCCACCCACCCTTGGCCGAACGTTCAACGACATTAAAGTGACATTAATTGTTTACAAAAACAATGGTGACACGTGCTTAGTAAACTAAACAAAAGCAAACTAAGCGCTCGCATATGTACATTTGTATGTATGTAGCAGTGAGCAATAAGATCACACATGCACCTAACTCTATGTATGTATATATAGATAATCATAGAAAGCAATAATGTTGTATATTTATATACATATGTATATATGTATAATGTATGCACATGTATGTGACATTGAACTCGCATTGGTGTTCTCACTGGCATGCTCGGGCGTATGAGTAACCAGGCAAATGCTTTGAATATTTAAAAGTAAACTGTACGTAGATGTACATACATATGTACGCTCATAGAAAAAAATTTACTCAAATTGAAAGTGATGTGCCAAACTCCACATTTCCGATTTTATTAATTTATAAGGGAAATTTGAATATGTAAATCGTTGCGATTTTAGGCTTGTTTGCACTTACATACATACATATGCAATCTTTACACAACTGCCTCCAGTAATTGTTTTAATTGAGTTATTGTCCTCCAATTAAAGCTTTTCAAAGCAAGTTCAATTGCATATGTTGTGATTTTATTGTTCTATACGTTTCTATTAGTTGCACACATACAAATATATGTAACTTCGTAGTGTATACTATATACAGTTTATATATAAGCATATGAAGGAGTAAATATGTATATGTATATATACGCATCCGACTATAAAGCAAATAAATACATATATAAATATACATATATAAGTATACATATATATATATATATATATATATATATATATATATATATACATATTTATATCGTTGTCTAGGCATCTCGAATTTTTAAATGCAAAATAGGAGAGAGGTTCGTTTCCAAAATCGGAAATTTTTTACATACAGAAAACCACAAACTGAACACATATATACATATGTTAGTAAATTAGTTCGACTTAAGGCTTAAACATATTTTCATATTAATAAATTTCAGATTTATAGCAGACACTGCTGAGAGGTGATCTCACGGTAACGCTTGTTTTCCGGCGTGAGCAAACGCGGCACCCATTATGCCGTTAGCTTTCTTATGCCCAATATTTCATGCAGAACACGGCCTAAGTGGTCTTTTAAGATGCCTGCTATCTCAGCTATATCGCGCAACTTCAATCGGCGATCTGCCAATATGAGTTCGGGAATTTCTTCATGTTGTCCTCTATGGCAGCCGTTTTCGAAACACCTTGGCGTGGCTTTTCAAACTGAACTGGACTGCATTGATCATTATGTTGGGCATACGGGGACTAGAGGAATTACTGCACCCATATCTAACGCCACTGTTTCAAAATAAACAATATTCCACCAACTACGCCTATTACCGATTCGCGTACGATTATTTTACTTTCTAATATAATCCATTAAGAGATATGAATATTTTATCCAACAGAACTATTTAGAGCCGAGTTAGTTGTTACTACAAAAAACTTTTCCTACAAGGTATAAACAATATATATATGCATAGTTATGTATATATCATGGTTTCATATAGTTGTAAGGCATACCTTTTGTTTCCAGCCAAGCTTCTCATTGCACATCGAGGTTTTTGTGGCACTGTTTGGCATTGGGTTTAGGAAATTATGAACGCGCAAGGTCAGTAATAAGTTTGTAATATTAAATACCTACGTATAAAAATCTATTATAGTGTTACTTGGTTTGCTTTGGTAGTAAAATATAAGTTACAAAAACTTAAAAAGAACATATAAATGGAAAGAGAACTGAGGCCGGCTCGGAATCGTTGTCTAAATTGTATTTTTACCAATTTGTTTTATTAATGCTCTTAAGCATATATATACGTGTGTAATTTTGTATATATATAACTATATATGTATGTGTGTGCATTTCCAGATTTTCTGAAATTTAATAAATTTTTCATAAGTGGTTACTATACTAATTTTAATGTACGCTATTGTTTATCTACATATAATGTTTATGGTATATATGTATATTACACATTAAAACAATATTGCATATTAAAGTAATACCATAAAGAGACTTTCTTAAATATCTTTAAAATGGCGAGTAGAGCTAAGCTTGTTGGGGGGTAATTTATCACCAAGTAAAATTGTGTAACGTTATTAAAAAACGATTTGCATCGTTAGGTTTGTTTATATCCCGAATTTTGTTTTTATATATCTAGATATATAATGCGAGAAATACAATAATTGCCTCTCGACAGAAAATATTACATTTAGGTTACGGGGTTGGTATATTTTACTACCCAGCTAGTCGCTACTACCCGAACCTCCTATACATTGAAAGAATTAGCTAGATGAGCGATCACACGTACACAAGAGTTTCGGGTAGTTTTGTCTTTAGAAACTTTAACAGAATTTCTCGTATCGCTCTCTGGTAATAACACCGATTGTTGACTTGCATGTTAATGTTTATACGAAATGTATTTTTTTCCAGGAACCCGACAGCTATAAACACCATATTATTGTTATCAATTTTGGTTTTGTTACCTCTCATTTGACATTCGCCAGTATTTACAATAACAAATGACAGTAGCATAGAATTAAAGCAGAGAGAGCTGTTGAGTTCGTCATCTACAGCGATAAATTAGAAATATTTTTAAGCAATTTAGAGTGCACCTCCAATAAATTACTACCTTTTAAATGGAAATCGTAGATACTTACTACAGTAAAGATGAATATGTGGAGACTGTAGGTTATATAAAATTAAATTAGCTTTTGCAGAAATTTCTATAAAAATAATACATTCTACTTTAAGGCTTCTGGGAATAAGGTAAGCAGACAGACCGTCTTATGCGGGTCACAAAATATTGTACTAAATGGAAAAGTTGTTGTACAAACTGGTGCGATAATTCGTGGTGATTTGGCGAATGTGCGTACAGGTCGTTATTGTGTTATAAGCAAGAATGCCGTAATTCGTCCGCCCTACAAGCAATTCAGCAAAGGTATCGCTTTTTTCCCTATGCACATAGGTGATCATGTGTTTATTGGTGAAGATGCAGTGGTATCGGCGAGTTCTATTGGATCGTTTGTATATATAGGAAAGAATGCAATTATTGTGAGTAGCTGAAAACAAATATGGTTGAATTTCTTAATTAATTACAAAACACATTTAACTCATAACTCAGGGTCGACGTTGTGCGCTTAAGGATTGCTGCATTATAGAGGACGATGCTGTGCTACCACCCGAAACAACAGTTGCCAGTTATATGCGTTATACAGCTAGAGGAACCATCGAAGGAGGTCAAGGTAATCCAAATTTTGTGCCGGCGGCAATGCAAGATCAAATGGTTGACTACACCAAGTCTTTTTACGAGCATTTTCTGCGGAATCCACAAGCGGGTTAGAAACTATTAATTTTTCTTTTATTTAAAGTATTTTAGTAAGTTAAATATTTTTACACGTAATATTAAAGAAATGTTTCGAACAGATTTCTAATTTCATTTAAATATAAAATAATAATGTTGCACTAATAAAAAACATTAATTTTAATGGTTATTGCCGCTAGTAAAAAAACTTCAGTCTATTATACCAGTTTCAACTTCGTAAGCCGGATGTCCCATTTCAAATATTGGATATGTTAAACCCGTTCGTCGTGCAATGTCTTCAGCGGTTTCCTCAGAATTATTCAACGCTCGTGGATTTATGTTTTCATTCATAAAGAGCACAGTAGAAGTATTGCGGCAGTTAGAAACTGTTGCAGTCACATGTAAAGGTGTTTGTTCTCCATCAGATTTCGCGTTTACATCGGATCCATGTTGCAGCAGTAGTTCAGCGCATTCAGCATTACCCCACTTACATGCTGAATGTAATGGTGTCCAACCCATATTTGTCCGTGCGTTAGGATCGGCTTTATACTGCAGTAGCAATTTAGCTATGTCAACAAAATTGTTATAACAGGCACGATGTAATGGAGTGTAACCGTCATCGTCTACGGCGGAAACTGCCCCGTTATCTAATTTCAATATATCGCGGACCTCATTGATTTTATTTTCGTTTACTGCCCACAGGATCATTCGCTCTGTACTCGCTAATATGTATAGATTATAAATATAAATTAATTATATAAATTGGTTTCAATAACTTACATTGCGGATTTTTATCTTCTTCAATTAAGTCATCGGCATCATCATCCCAACCACTAACAAACGTACCTCGCGGCACTTTAGCGTATTGTAACTTCTCAAGTTGAGATTGCTCATCATCAGAATCGTAATCGCCCATTGTTGAGGTCTATAAATGTTTACTATATAAACTGAATCAAATTTGATATAAATTGGTAAATTTATTGAATAGTGTAGTCTTTTGCAGCATAATTTAGAACTTTGCTTACATCTCTGGATAAACAAAAAATTGTTAAATGCTAATATTCCACGGTAATCTGGGAATACAATTTCTACCACAGGGTGAATCATATTACCTACCAACTTCGTCCTCAATAATACCAATAGTCCAATGAAAAGAATTAACTAAAACGAGAAAACTTTAGAACAGCATCCACCGAATTCGGGGTTAAAATGGATATAGGGTGATAGGGGAGGTTCTCCAGACTAAGAACATATATATATATATATATAGCCGCCGCAAACTTATACTTTTTAAGATATGTTATACAAATTTATATTTGTATTTATATTTACATCTGATAATTTATATAAAGAATTAACGGACTTTTAGCAGTTTTCAAAATAGTCGTTATATGAGGAGTGGGCATGTTTTTGATTCGATTTCACCGATTTTGACGCTGTCTAAGGAGGTGTCGGAGGGATTTGCGCACTTTAAGTTTAGGTGATATAGCTTAAGTGGTTTGTGAGATATGTACATTAAGCTTATTAAGGGGCGAGGCAATACTCACTTTTAAACACTTCTTTATTTCTTATTTCAAATTCAGTTTTGTGTCTTTTTTGGGAGCTTAGTTATAACATTTTATATTGTTTTGTTTAACGGAGTTTTGTGGGGGTGGCAGTAGTATGATTATGCCCATCTGCAAGGTCACCCCTCTCAGAGTGCCAAGAAATATGTGTACCAAGTTTTATCAAGATACCTCAATTTTTATTCAAGTTATCGCTTACAAAGCCAAACGGCCACTTAGAATTCAACTCGTCATCCTGATCTTTTATGCATATATATAACTCTACATCTATCTCGATTCATTTTGGGTGTTACAAACAACCGTTAGCTGAACAAAATTATTACATTCTGTTGTGACATGTTGCCAGAGAATAAAAAAACGCACTTAAAATATTTAAATTAAAATTAGTGATATAATACAATAATTTTGTTAAATAAATTTCAATTTTGGTTTATGGTATTACTATTGTTTTTGTTTTTATTTCTCTTATATATTTCTTTCTTTTATATTTTCTGAGCAGCAATTAGGCAGAGTAATTGCCTAAAGCTAGAAGTTATGAATAGGAAAGGGATGAACGACCACACGTACACGTTTCAGTTAAATTTGTCAGCTCGGCTTTAAGAAACTCATAGAAACCTCAACAGAAACATCTGAAGTGCTCTTTGTTAATTAACGTCTGATTTAACTGATAGTTGGCTTGCAGGGACGTATTGGAATTTTTAGTCACACCCTGTAGTCGACTGATGTTATATTGTCGCACAATTCTCATATTTTCTTAACAATTAAATACATGCATAAGAACAGTAAACTATTAGAGGAATAAAAGTCTATAATAATACTAATAATAACAAATAATGTCGGAAAACGAAGTTATTGAAGATACACAAGCAAATAGTAATCAAAGTTTGCGGGTCATCTTTTCCAAGGGGTGGGGAGAATTCGAGGAATTGGAGGAAACTTCCCTGCCATTCAACTCCGCGGAGTATCAAGTGAGTACGAGTAATTACGAGATATCATCGGTTCCTTTCATTAATACGTTTAATGTAGCGTAAAGTTAAAGAGACTATGAAAATTTTTGAAGAAGCCACAACTGTTGTAAATCAAATTGGTCTATTCAGTCCCAATGAGCTTATTGATGAAGTATCAACAGATTCGTTACAATATTTGATGCTTCCCTTTTTTTTGGGTAAAACAGCACTAAAACTTCAACATGAAAGTCGTGGAGAAGTGCTCCAAATTGCTGAAGTATACTTCAAGTAAGTCTTAACCAAAAAAATATTGAAATTGCCCTCACTTTGGCTATTTTTTCAGAGATTTTTTACAGCGTTGTCAAGAATATGAACTATGTGAAGAGCATAAAAAGAATGCAGTGTGCACAGAAGGTGGTAATACAGATGAATTAGCACAACTAATGCGTGCAGCGCATGCCCGCAATGACAAAATTGCACAATTCAGAAAAAAGAAAGAGTTGGATGAATTTGTAAAGAAAATGAAAATTGCCGTGCGCAATAAAAGTGTTGATGATGAAGTTCGTAGAGAATTTTTCTTAAAACTACTCAATAAAAGTATTATCGATGTCAATGAAGAATTGGATAGCATTCAATTGGAGAAACAAATGGTACAAATGCGTACAATGCACGATTCAGCTGGTACAAAACCTAACGATTATTTCGATAATGCTAAAGCAACATCTACCTCAGAGGCACCTGGACATTCACATCAACATCATCACCGTCTTCCACAGCAACCGAAGAAAAAACCTATGCAACCGTTCATTATCACTCGTAACTCTGCACAAAAGGCAGTATTCGGTGCGGGTTATCCAAGTTTGCCAGTGATGACTGTAGATGAGTTCTACGATCAACGCGTACGCGAGGGAGTTTTCCCTGATGAAGAGAAGGTTGCCAAAATGAATCGTGAACAAGCATTAGCCGCTGCACAAGATCCAAATGAGAAGGAAGATCAAGAAAAGGCGGTTGAAGAAATTCAAATTGAGAACGATGATCCAGAGTACTTAGGCCGCATGCGTCGCATGGATGAGTACAAAGATGTGGTACGTCGCGGCGATGGTAATCGTTATAATCGTAGTTGAATTATTATTTATTTATTATAATTGTGTACTAAAATAAAAGCACATTTCTTTTTTGCCTTGGGCGTTTTGTGAGCAATTTTATAATTTAATAAAGCATTCAAATACTGTTCAATTAAGCGGAGTTCAGTAAATAATATCAGCAATGTTTTGACACCGTTCACTGATGCCTTTCCACTTCAACTTATGGTTTTGAAATTCATCTTAGTAAAATGTTTTTTGTTTTAATAAGAATAGTGACTCCGACGAAAATCAAGTTAAACAAAACATACATTTCAAGAATTTATTCACTTTCGTTTATCTATATATATTTCTTTACATCAACAATGTTCACATTCGAAAATGAATATATCTAAGTACATCAACAAATGTGAAAAATTAAGTATGCATTAAAAATAATGGAAATATCTGGCAAACAGGTTATATCATCACTTTAAACCTGCATATCTTATGTTTTCAAGTAATGACCCATAAGAAAATCATTATATTGTAAATTCAGCCACTTTGAATTGTGGATAGATTTAGATATTCATAGCAACTGCACGAATGACATTTTGTCAATGTTTACTGGAACACATAATTTTGTATAACTTACAGCTACTTTTGTATACAGTTTTAAAACACAATAAACGAAACATAAAAACACATATTCATACTCTTCAAAAACTTAACTAATCTCTTACAGATATGGTGCATTAAGTAATATCAAAAAACTCGTGCATGTCAAGTTAAGTATTTCAAATAACATAAAAATAATAAAGTATCATTAGCCGTATACAGCAATACTTTGCGATCATTATATTTCAAACATACGATTAATTAAATAATAAAATACACTTTCCTTAGACAATAATATAAGAATAATTCAGTCTAGATTACACCGAAAATAGTTGATAAAATACTCTTCCTTAAATAAAGATTGCATACATAAAACATAAAGTAGGTATTCATCTCCTGGCCCGCTTTTTAGGAGGTTGTAAAAAGTTTTCTTCTTCCTCGTCAATGTCCATTGTATTTAACTGCATTAAAACTCTAGCTTTCCGTAACATTTCATGGTCTTTAAGCCAGCTGCTTTTCAGGACATCATCAATTATTGGCCTTTTTTTAGGATCCACAACCAACATTTCTTTTATAAGTGTGGCAGCACGTTGAGAAACTTTTTTCCAAGTAGGATGACTAAAGCGAAAACGTCCACGCTTTATTTGATCACCAGCAGGTGTACCAAAATCGTCCGAGAAAGGCAAAGTACCACTTAAACTGGATAAAACATACAAAAGGAAACTTAGTAAATATTTGAATAAAGAAAATATAAAAATTACCAAGTAAAGAGAACAACACCAAGGCTCCATATATCCACTTTTTTTGTGTAAGCCCCTCGTCCGCCGGTTTGTAGCACTTCAGGTGCTACATATAACGGGGTTCCACAAAGCGTTTTCATAACTGAATCATTTTGCACGAATTTGCTTAGCCCAAAATCGGAAACTTTTAATAAAGTTTCCTCGTTCGAAGATTCCAGTAACACATTGTCAGGTTTTAAATCGCGATGACTTATGCCTTATAGTATATATTATTGAATTTATTATACAGAAGTTAATATAAAGTAAAGTTTACCTTTATCGTGTAAATATTTAACAGCATGGCACATTTGGTAAAAAAATAGTTTGGATATCGATTCCGTCAGATTTTTGTTTGTTATTATGCGATTAAGTAAATCGCCCCCCTTCATAAACTCCAACACCATATAAACAGAGTCTGGCTTATCAATTATATCATGCATTTTGATGACACATGGCTGTGTTAGATAGACATTTTTTAATTATGTAAATTTTGTAACTTCATACTCATTTTTAATACTTTTACTTACATGAGAAAGGCTCTTCATTATATTCGCTTCATTAAGAACTTTTTCGGGATCATTGGAATTTGATGGTTTGCTACGACTTATGGGATTACTTTCACTGAGTAGATTTTTCTTAACTATTTTCATTGCAAACTGCTCACATGAACGAATATCAAAAACTAAACGCACCAACCCACAAGCACCAGAACCCAATTTGCGACTAACATAATAATTAGATGTAATTTCTTTTGGTAAACCTAATGCCTCGTTTGGGCATAAATCTTTAAACACAAAAGCTAAACACAAATGTAGCAAAAATTTATATAAAAGCTAAAAAAAAAAAGTTTTGATAATGTTACCTTTGTTCGTTGGATGGCAAAGAGAAATAACATCATCGTTTTTCAAAATTCTGGCTTTGTTTATAGCAATTCGTTCACCATTTATAAATGTCCCATTACGAGAGTTGTCCTTTAGGGTAAAAAATTTAAGAATGATTTAAACAGTATAATCAATTAAACTTACTTCAATATAAACCGGATTCGATATATCACAATTTGACCTCTTCAATGTAAAATGTACTTTCGATATGCGACATAGAATTTTTTCTGGCAAATAGTCCAGAGTTAACATTAAATTACAAGTTTCACCTCTCCCAGCTGCAAATTCATCGACATTTAGATCTAATAATGAAGATATTTTAATCAGTAAAAGTAGAATAAAGTTTTCAAAGTATACGTTTCTTAAGATTTAGTTGAAACTGTGAAGTCTTAATATGCTTTATTTTTGATATAATCAATTTCAGCACTTCAAAAATTACCTATAGAATTCATTTTGATATTCTTTCCATATAGACGTCCCCAAATTATATTTTCAATGGGTTGACTCTGAGTCTGTCCCCAAATACTAGAGGCTTGGCTTTGGGTAGCAATATTAGCATGGCGCGCCATCGCATTAATGTGATAATTATTAAAACTTTAGCAAAATAAAGACATAAACTAACGAATCCTCAATATATGAGTTTATAAAGGTAGATCTAGTAACACACACCAGAAATATTGGAAGTTCAGTTATTATTATTTCAATACTTCGCGGCTAATTTCATTTCAATATAAAATGGGAATAAATTCTTCCCTCTTATATTCCACTTTCCTTTCTGGTAGTTGCCAGACTTTGTTGATGTCAATGAACAATAAATGGTTCTTAAATTATATAAAGTAAAGCTAAGTAATATTCGAAATAACTCGTAGTATTATATTTTTTATTATACAAGCTGTCTAGGATTCGCCAAGCGTTAGAGTGTAGCGAATTGAAAAAACTATACCAGATGGTCTTCTGACGGATGCGCAATTGTGTTGTGATCCGTTCTTTGGTAGAGGAATTCTTCTTTCCGCGTAAAAAAAATGTTTTAGCAACCTCTTAGTTTTCTTTTCCATAAACTATTATAATTGATTTGAAGTCTTAAGTTTTTAAAATCAAAAAAAAATTTTTTAATAATTTATCAGTTGAGCCATTCACGATAGTAAAACTGGTTTTAAATATGCAATATTGAAGATATCGGTTATACCACTTTAGTTACGTATCAGCATACTCTCTTGTGTGAATTCAATTCGAAAACTTTGTTGTTGTTTTGATATATAATTTGTTTGACAAGTGAGCAGCACCTAAAGATAACGAGCAGGGAAATGGCTAATCGAAAACAGCTATAAATGTAACTAAACCAAATATTAATTGCTACATTGTATAGACTTGTAAAATGGATTAACATACGTATATATTTAATATTTTATTACATTACAAACAGTTGTAAAGATTTAATGGAACTAATATGTTGATTATACGTACTTAAATATTAAAATTTCATTATAAAATTTATAATTGTATAATAAAAAAAGCTTAATAGCTAACAACGAACTGTTGGAAAAAGCCGTAATATTTTTAGGAAAACAGTAACATCAACGCTAAAAATTGCAAAGACCCGACAAAAATTTTATTCAAAATGTTTTCTCTTACAAATGAGTTAATACAGTTTACCCTGCGTTACAACTGTATATGATGGTGGCAACTTTAATATTCTACTTTGACATTAATTTTTGTAAGGAAACGTCATCCAATTTTCTTATATTCGCAAGTGGTGATGAAAATTAAAATACTGTTGTTTTAGCAAAGTTTATGACAAATTTGAATACATTTAAAACAGTAAAGTTAATATTATTCTTACTACAAAATGCCTCTTAAGTTAGACATAAAACGTCGCTTAACTTCGCGGTCGGATCGTGTGAAATGTGTTGATCTTCATCCGACAGAGCCGTGGATGTTGTGTGCGCTTTACAATGGCCACGTACACATTATGAATTATGAAAACCAACAACTGGTAAAAGATTTCGAGGTATGTGATGTACCGGTGCGTTGCGGTCGTTTTGTGGCAAGGAAAAATTGGCTCATCACAGGTTCAGATGATATGCAAATACGTGTTTTTAACTACAACACTCTTGAAAAGCTACATTCGTTCGAGGCTCACTCGGATTATCTACGATGCATTGCCGTACACCCTACACAGCCTCTAATACTGACAAGCAGCGGTATGTAATGTTGTTTATTGCATTTATATGTTAAAAAGTACATAGTAAATACTTCAATATAGATGATATGCTTATAAAGTTATGGAATTGGGAAAAGTTGTGGGCTTGCCAGCGTGTATTTGAGGGACATACACACTACGTTATGCAGATTGTTTTCAATCCAAAAGATAACAACACCTTTGCATCGGCATCACTTGACCGAACAGTAAAAGTTTGGCAACTCGGTTCAACCTTCGCCAACTTCACACTTGAAGGACACGAAAAAGGAATCAACTGCATAGACTACTACCATGGAGGTGATAAACCTTACCTAATTTCCGGTGCAGATGACAGGCTTGTGAAAATTTGGGATTATCAAAATAAAACGTGTGTTCAAACTTTGGAGGGGCATGCTCAAAATATATCTGCAGTTTGTTTTCATCCGGAATTACCTATTGTGTTAACTGGTTCCGAAGATGGCACAGTTCGCATCTGGCACTCAGGCACCTACCGCTTGGAAACCTGTCTTAACTATGGATTCGAACGTGTCTGGACAATTGCGTGCATGCGGGGCAGTAATAATGTTGCACTCGGATATGATGAAGGATCAATTATAATAAAAGTAGGTCGGGAAGAACCAGCAATGTCAATGGATGTGATTGGATCTAAAATAATTTGGGCTAAGCACTCTGAAATGCAGCAAGTAAGCATTTGACTATATTTTATCGGTATGACTTCTAAACGAACATTGTTTTATAGGTCAACTTAAAATCAATGGCTGATGGTACTGAAATCAAAGATGGAGAACGCCTGCCAGTTGCAGTTAAGGACATGGGGGCATGTGAGATATATCCCCAGACAATAGCACACAACCCCAATGGGCGTTTTGTGGTTGTATGTGGCGATGGCGAATATATAATATACACATCTATGGCTTTGCGTAATAAAGCTTTTGGCTCCGCTCAAGAATTCGTTTGGGCTCTGGAGAGTAATGAGTACGCTATTAGAGAAAATAATGGAACGGTACGCCTTTTCCGTAACTTCAAGGAAAGGAAGAGTTTCACACCTGAATATGGCGCAGAAAATATATATGGAGGATATCTATTCGGTGTTAAAACATCATCTGGATTGGCGTTTTATGACTGGGAGACACTACAGTTGGTACGACGTATCGAAGTGCAACCACGACATGTTTTCTGGAATGAAGCCGGCACATTGGTGTGTCTTGCTACCGATGAATCTTATTTTGTTCTGTCCGTAGACACAGTAGCCATAGCAGCTGCATTAGAGAGCAAGCAAGGACTTGAAGACGATGGTATCGAAAGTGCCTTCGATGTTTTAGGTACAATATCCTATAATATTTAAAATTTGTGTATTTGTCATATATAATGGAAATTTGCATTGTTATTATTTTTCAGGGGAAGTCAACGAAGTTGTTAAAACCGGCATTTGGGTTGGAGATTGTTTCATATATACCAATTCAGTAAATCGTATTAATTACTATGTTGGTGGAGAAATCGTTACCATATCACACTTGGACCGCACAATGTATTTACTTGGCTACGTACCAAAAGACAATCGATTGTATTTGGGTGATAAGGAACTGAACGTTATCTCATTCTCGCTTTTGCTTTCTGTACTCGAATACCAAACTGCAGTTATGCGTAGTGACTTCGAACGGGCAGATCTGGTATTGCCCACAGTACCAAAAGAACATCGCACACGAGTAGCACATTTCTTGGAAAAGCAAGGTTTTAAGCCCCAGGCATTACAAGTATCTACAGATCCTGATCATAAATTCGACCTCGCGTTGCAGATCGGCGAATTGGAAGTTGCTTTGAAATTAGCACGCGAGGCAGAAAATGCCCAAAAGTGGTCACAATTAGCTGATGTTGCCTCTCGTAAAAATAACATGCAGCTTGTAAAAGAGTGTATGCAGAAAGCGAATGATTTCAGTGGTCTTTTATTGTTAGCAACATCGTCAGGTGATGACAAAATGTTGGAGGAAGTGGCTGAAAGTAGTTCAAGTCAAGGTCGTCACAATATAGCATTCCTCTCCTCATTTGTTCGAGCAGATGTACAACGTTGCTTGGACATTTTAATTGAGACGAATCGTTTACCCGAAGCAGCATTCTTTGCACGTACGTACATTCCCAGCCAAATGTCCCGTGTGGTGGAACTTTGGCGTGAAGAATTGGCTAAGTTCAATGAGAAGGCTGGTCAATCTCTCGCTGATCCAGCTAAATACGAAAATCTATTCCCTGGTCTTGGAGAGGCTCTACGGGCCGAAGAATTTCTGCAACAAACACAAACAAAGAAGTTACCAGCTACTGCTGCCGCCAAGCTACCACTCAATATTGAACGCAATCCTATTGAAGAAATGTACGCTGCAGAGCAACGTGGAATATTTGAGAGTAACGGCAAACCTGGGGTACAATCATATAAAAAAAGTGATGACTTTGCAATTGAAACGTCGAACCCCGCTGCTACTACTTCTGCTGCCACATCTGTATTAAATAAGTCATCAGATGGACTGGGAAACGATGGTGATGACATTGACGATGAGTTAGACCTTGAAATTGAGGGAGTAACATTGGACGATAATATTGATACGACAGACGTGAATTTAGATGATGATTTTCTTAGTGATGACTAAATCAAGCGCTATTAATATACAACTTGCATAATACAAGAAATTACTACAAATACATTTAGAAAGTTATTCCCACATACGATTTGTTTATTGTTTATTGTTTATTAAGTTTTTCATTGAGATAGTGTTCTTAATTCTATGTAACAGTACTAATGAGGAAATATGTATGTCTAATATTTTTCTCAAACCGAAGTTTAGTATTGTATACACACATAGGATCCATAGCGATACTACGCAATTATGAACTTTGCGAAAATTTTTAAGCATTCTGTATAAATTTAATGTTATAAACAATAAAGGAAATACTTATAGCAAACATTTATGTTAGTCAAAAACGTAATTTTTTTATTTAATACTATTGCTTAAAGCTCAACCTATTATTGCGGATTTGTTGAAGCAATACATTTGGGATATTGTGCTATTGAGGTAGACACGAACGTTTGTTGGGAATAAAATAATTATTAATGTAGAAATTGCTACAAATTTGACAATAATATCCCATGGACCGGTTATATAGACCATTGACATCTACATCCTTAACCATGTGTAGGTATGTAGTTGTAATCATCTGACCTTGGTGGTTGTTGTTATTTTTATAGCGAATATTTACACCCTGTTTGGGGGAAACAGCAAACTTAATTGTGTTGTTGTAGCGGCATAACCATTTCCCAAACATTTTTGAGGAACCGTGAAGTGACTTCGATGACAATTAACTTTGAGGAAGGCAGCGTTCCTTAGGTAGGCACAGGAAACGAGTTGTTTCAACTTTTTACCGAAAATATCGGTCAATCTGTGAGATATATTATTGAATTTCAAAATGAATCTTTGCCTGACACTTTAGGTGGTGTCAAAAATTCTTAAAATCGGGTAAATATTTTCCTTAGCGTTCATATACCTCATATAAAAATTTTCGAACTTCCGGTTAACTCTACACCGTATACATCAGTCGGTATGCAAGTTATGCCAGGCAAAGTCAGAGAGCATCTTGTATTGATAACAGTGTATCCTTGTGCCTGAAATGTATAAAATCGGGTAAATACTTCCCCTAACTCGCATATACACAATACAAGGGTTTTCAAATCTCAGGTTGACCTTATATAATATATATCAGCCAATCTGTAATCTGTATCTTAATGAAAGTCAGACAGCATCTTTTCCTGGTAATAATATGTCGTGATGCTAAAAATTAATAAAATCGGGTAAACACTACCCCTAGCTCTCATATGCCTAATATAAGTATTTCAAACATCCGATTGGGTTTATACGGTATATATCGGTCAAAATGTAAGACATTTTGGAAAATTAAGTGAACGTATAATATTGGATATACCATAGTTTAATGCCGAATATTTCTGAAATCGGTCTGCGAATTATCCCAGCTCCCATATACTACATATAATGATTTTCGTTATTCTAGCAAATTTTTTGCCGTTCAAATTGTTCAAAATATTTAATATTTTGTGATATGGATCGTATAAACGTTCATTAAATATCTGATACTGGTTCGCGGTCAATAAATATTTAACATGTAGCGATCCCCATATGTTCACTTCGGCACTTATCCCTATAGGAAATTCCAGATGAGAATTTTAATTTCTATTGTATGTTTGAAGACTACGGTAACAAATAAATGCAATAATGAAGGAAAAAAAATATATGTATGTGTTTTTGTAAAAATTTATAGTTTTGAAATCCGCATAAACAATGCAATCTTTTGTTATTATAAGTTTGGCGGCCATTCAAAGTGGCTGCATTTACTTTCGCTCAATTTATGTTAAATTTTTATGAAAGCTTTAATATTATTTTTGTTACAAAGTTTCATAATAATAGATGAACTATAAACCCATTGTGTTTAATTCACTCAGACATTTCGAAATATTTTGACATTACTAATCTCTTAAATTGTTTTATAGCCACTTTCCTGGTTACCCTAGTTTTGAGTGAGGAATGTTTCGTTTCTACCAATAATAGGAACAATTGATACAAATTTACTTCAAGTTCACTTTTTCTCTACGTCTCGTAGGGAAGGATTTTGCTGCTCTTTATTTGAAGATAAATTTAATGCAAATTATAATTTATTTTTAAATAAAAATCAGTGCAAATCACAACTAGCAGGTAATCAAATCTTATTACTGACAAAGTATAAATTCGTTATATGACTTTGATATGTGTTCTATAACTGACGTTAAGAATATCGATTTTTCTTAGTTGTTTGTTTGCTGTACGTAAGTGTGAATATTTTTTTTCTTTTTCCAGATATTTTCAAAATAAAAATTCATCTATAAAAAACAATAAAATAAAATGGATAATATTCAGGGAAATGAGCATCCACCGCAACAACGGGCCGGATTTGCACCGCGACGTCAGTATGATGATCTTGGACCGACAGTGCTTACCAGTTTGGACAATATCACAAACGGTCATATGCAAACACCAAAAATCGAGCTTGCATCGAGACCCATGAAATCTAAAAAGGATAAAATAGCAGATTTAACTGCTGCAACGAACAAATTGACTATTGAGGAGTTAAGATTGGTAAAAAAAAAAACAAAATATAGTTATTGAAAAAGTTATTGCTTAAAACGGATTAATAGCTTTTCAAAACATCTATAAACGCAGGAGTTTTTGATATATTCTTTTTATTGACAAATAAGCTCTTGAAAAAATATTTGGTTCCACTATTCATATCGTTATTTAAATTTTATTATATAAATTTTTTTCGATCAATATTTACATCCCGTCTTATGGATATAATAAGGATTTTCCGTTTTCAGACTGATAGCAATGGAATGGCTATGAAAACTCCGGTTTCCATTTTACAGGAGCTCTTGAGTCGTCGTGGAATAACTCCCAACTACGAGTTGGTGCAAATCGAGGGCGCCATACATGAGCCCACGTTTCGTTATCGTGTCGCTTTTAATGACAAGGATGTGCCCTTCACAGCAATGGGCGCTGGACGCTCCAAGAAAGAGGCTAAACATTCAGCTGCACGTGCATTAATCGATAAGTTAACCGGAGTACAGCTGCCTGACGCAACCCAAGCATGTGCTGGTATAGGAGTTGGTATCGCATCTGGTAGTATTACAGTTACAAATGTAGCCAACGAAACCAATACAAATGCAGTTGGAAGTGGCGAGTACGTAATTACACCCTAACGACGATACGAAAGCTAAACAATTATAATTATTGCAATATCTTTTTTATAGTGGCGCCGATAAAATAGTTGGAAACCCCATTGGATGGTTGCAGGAGATGTGCATGTCCCGTCGCTGGCCGCCACCAACTTATGAGACCGAAACTGAGGTCGGCTTACCACACGAACGGCTGTTTACAATCGCCTGTTCTATTCTTAACTATCGTGAAGTTGGAAAAGGCAAAAGTAAGAAAATCGCCAAACGTCTAGCAGCTCATAAAATGTGGACTCGCTTGCAAGAAAACCCTTTGGACAACAATCAGATATCGGAAGCAATGCGTGTCGACCTCGATGGTGACGTAAGTGACATATTCTGTGCTATGTTCAATGTGATAAGTATAAAAATTAAATAATTCGCTCGGATAAATTTCAAGTCACCATATGAAATTTGTAAAAAAATCTGAATTGCTAATTTATTCACATAATAGCTTTCTTCATATTGTTAACCAATTATGAGTTGTCTTCTCGATAGTCGGGTATAAGTAATCGGCCGGACCAGTTTATATCCGACTATGGTCTGACACTCTACAAACATATCTACTACTTAAGTAGGTAAACATATATTTTAAGCAGTAACATAACAAAAATTGACCCTTGACTTGACATTTCGCTTTCTCGTTACAGAATCGTAACTGTTCTAATTATTATGGTGATTTGAAAGATATCACTGTGCCTACATTAACGAGTCAGCATAGTAATAAGGTCTCACAGTTCCACAAAACACTTAAAAATGCTACCGGAAAAAAATTATTGAAGTTACAGGTGAGATGCTTACCACATACGATATTATAATTGTAAGGAGGATAAATGAAACATTATATATTATTTCATTATTAGGAGAAAAGTTCTATGATGATGCGGTTTTTAATCGCATGGTATTTAGTGTGCTTTAAATGCACGATTGAAGCATTTACATAATTTTTATACTCTCGGAACATGTTGCACAGAGTATAATAACAGTTTTGTTCACCTACCGGTTGTTTATAACACCTAGGTGTTCTAAATCGGACGATATCATACCATTTCAAGCCCTCAGATACAGAATATGTGGACTTCACTGCGTATAGTTGAATTTTTATCGAAAACATTTGTCAATCTGTGAGATATATTGAAATTCAGAGAGCACCTTTCCCTGATAATAATATGAGTGTGCCAAAAATTTGTACAATCGGGTTTTCGATTAAAAAAAAAAATTTCGAACTGCAGGTTGCTTTTATACCGTATATATCAGTCAATTCCTGGGATGACGTAATGAAATGCACACAACGTCTTTTCCTGGTAATAATGTGATCTGATGCCAGAAATAGATGAAATTAGTTTAATACTTCCCCTAGCCCCCATGTACCAAATATAAGGATTTTCAAAATTCCGATCGGCTTTACACCGTGTATAGTAATGTATGTCAGTATGTAAAATATATTAGTAAAATTAAATGAAAGTATAATCTTGAATATATTATAGTTTATAAGCGAAAATTAATGAAATCCATCTTCGAACTACCCCAGCCCCCATACACTACATATAATGAATGCCGTTATTCTAGTGGACTCTAGTTGAATATGTCGGTAAAATTTTTAGTTATTTGATTAAATTGTAAATGGAGTGGAAATATGTTCTCGAGAATACTATATTTTAATTCCAAAAGTAAATGCTATCTACCCAGACATTTTCCTAGCCCGAATGTACCCGATATAATGATTTCCGACTTTCCAGCTGACCTCAAACCGTTTATATAAGTTAATATGAGTGATATTTTAAAGAAATTAAGTATTCTCTTAACCAGCGGAAATCGATCAAGACCGTGGTTTAAATCCCATATCTCTAATGTAATGGTTTACGTCCCTCTGATTGACATTTTCCTCATATACTCAATAAATTATATTGAATTTCGTCACTTTGGTTAAGTTCATATCGCATATATCTCAATAGAAGATGTCTCAATAATGTTGAACCAGAATATTTCGATTAGTATTATGTCATTCGGTAATAAAACCTTGGCGGTTGTGCCTTCCCATAGCATTTCCCTATAGTAAAAGTTAATATGATGCCAAATTTTATTGTAATCCATTCACAATTTCGTCGAATAATGGTGGCATAAAAATGGCATAAAAAGTTCGGTTAAACCCGAATTTTGCCTTCCTTACTTGTTTATAGTATATTGTACTCGTATGGCTAAGTATGTTATAGTATGTGTAATTAATTATATTCTGCATACTATAGGCCCCACACGAGTTATTTTTGCTGTATTGTCTCATGGCAAGCAAATTTATTGCAAGAAACTAGAAGTTAAAATATTAGTTTGCTGTTTCAGTACATGTGTGTGTACAAAACTAACGGTAGATTATCGTGTGTATCATAATGCTACGGTAACCATCACGCCCTCACCTTTCACGTTTCTTCTGCCGAAACCAGTTGGATGCACCAACATATGAGATAAAAAATGAAGATTTAATCTAACCAGATAAAATTTACGAAAAGAAAAACTACGGGTGTTAGAGCGTGCACGATGGCATTATTTCGTTGATAGAAGTTTAAAATTTGATTAAATTAATTATTAACACTTAATTGGAGCTACATATATACTGAAGAAGAAATTTTTTTAAAATGGCAGAAATGAGTGACTACCAAGTAAGAGCATTTTAATTAACAAATTAATAATATGAAGTGTAATACAATAAAAAATTAAAAAGTTTATTTTGTTTATATTTAAAGTTTAGGTTAACAAAAAATTTTTTAAATATAAAAAATAGGGTATTCAGAGTTTGTTAGTGTTTGTTTAGCGTTATGTCAAGCAGCATTAAAACGTTTAATTTTATTTTATATGCATATTTGCAGAAAACGTGTCTAAAAGGTCCCAAAATTGATTATGTTAAATTGTTGTCGGAGATTGCCAATGAGAATCAATTCGAAGTCACTTATGTTGATATAGAGGAGAAAACATTTACAGACCAATGCCAATGTTTGGTTCAACTTTCAACTTTGCCGGTCGGTGTATGCCATGGATCTGGGTCAACAGCAGATGATGCCCAGAAGCAGGCTGCGCAAAACGCATTGGAGTACTTAAAAATTATGACAAAGAAATAAACTTTACTGTTAAAGTAAAAGCATTTGACCGTTGTAAGAGATATGCGACCTTGTAAGGAAGAATCAAATATGAGATGGTAGTATTAACAAATATTTGATGTCCAGTGAAAAAACAGCTGAAATTTTTAAGTGTATTTCTGCTTAAGGACGGTTTGCTGAAAGCAATGTATGAAAAAAATAGAGAAGAATTTTGATTTTTCAATATTTTCGTTTAAAGCTGCATAATTGAGAAATTATTTTTGCAAACAGTCTTTATTTTCAACTGAAAGACAATTTTGTTAATTATAAATAAAGCTAATAAAATTTTATAATTCAATATTATTGTTGGATGAGGTATTAAAAAATAAAAATTATAATTGCATTGCATTTGTTACCAAACCGAATTATGAGTTTTTTTGCTTACTAAATGCAATCATAAAATACAATAATAATATACGCATATATAACAAAAAATAAAAAAAAACAAGTGAAGTGGAAAAGGTTTAAAAACTGCATATGTATATATGTACGTATGAAATTAAAGAATGTTTTCATAGATGCTAATTATGGATATGACTTATAAACACGGGAAAAATATGACCCAAAACAAATCACACTCACTTTTAAATAAACATACATTTTTTATTATAAGCAAACTATATACAAATTACATATATACACATGACCACGAAGTCGACAAAAATAAGAATTAGTTGTAATATTTATTGAAGAAATCAAATAAATCACAATTACTGAAAATTACATGTATATATTAAGATGCTTTTATTTTACGAAGTATCATTTTCAGGGATAATTCTGGGTTACTGGGTTCTGGGGTTCTGGGGTTCTGCGGTTCTGGGGTTCTGGGTTATTACCCAAACAGCTTCATCGACTATGAAAAGAAAGTGTATATAATGTCCGATCGCCAAGTTTGTATAGACGAATCAACTTATAACTGAGAAAATCCCACTACAACAACAACATATTTGAGAAAGGGGATTTATTGTTCAACCATAATATTTGTAGTTCAAAGACACGTTTTTGAATGAATAAATTTGGTCTACACTGTATTTGTTTGTGCGTTTGTTCCCTCGATACTTGAGTCAGTGAAGCGGACTTGGATTTTCATATTTAGCAATAAAAAAGTTGTGGGAAATGTTTTGTGATTCTATGGCAACAAAATCATTGAGTTTTGAAATCCCATATCGATGCAAAATCACGAAAGCTTCGAGTTTTTAATATTGCTTGATTTCTTTTATATTAATAATCCAAATTTTGTTTAATTTTTATTGATAACTGAATAACTTCAGTAAAGTAGTAAACATAACTGAAGTGAATAACTGAATAACTGAATAATTTTATATCAGTTATCTATTTACGTATGGATACGGTTATATACGATATAGGTTACGTCAGTTACGTCTCTTTACTTTTTTTTAAATGCATTTAAGAGAAACGTACAATACTTCGTGACGTCATGAACGAAAGTCTATTGTAATTATTATTAAAGTTTATCTTGTTTCTATCATACTTGCCTTACCCTATTCCTCAAGTATTTCACGCAACTGTAATTATTTTAATAGTTCATTCACAATAGATACATATAAAAGCAACCTTGATATTATTTGTACTTGCTTAATAAAGTTTTCGCCGGTGTGGATATATTTTGTGGGATTCGCGGCAAAACGGGTGCAAATGTTTGGCCCTATATAAAAACAAGAAAAGTTATTTTAAATTATTGTATCCAGAATATATGTATTAGTGATAGCAACCGTCTGCATATTTACTTTAAAAATAATAGTTTCTGAGAAAGCACTGCGGACCTCAACCAGAAAATTTAAAAGTTTTTCATAACAATATCAATTTTGCACGCGGGAGATTTCCGATTTTCCAGACGCCTATTCATTAAGTTGATGACAAATTAAAGTAGGTATGGCTAGAAATTATTGAATTTATATGTGCATATATAAATACGTTAAATTGTAATCTTTTAATATATTTAAGGTAAAATGCCGTCAATTAGTCCAATAGATTTCTTGGATATGGCTGGAAACATCTTGGAGCGAATGGATATTAGAGACAGTTCGTCTCCGGGTTTGCTAGATGTGAAAATAAATCTTACAGGAGTAGCACAGCACGGTTTCGCAACAGCCAGTGGATTAAATGATTACGATTATCAAAATATTTCGAGTTTATCATTGGGACCTAAATCTGCTATGCAAGTACATACAGTCAATAAAATTCCTATTCCTTGTGAAATTTTAGAACATTTTAAACATATAAAATGCCACTGTATGATGGGATTGTTTCCGGAAATCGGAAGAGCGTGGCTAACTATTGACTCTGAAATTTATATTTGGACATATGAACAAGCGCGAGATGTTGCTTATTATGATGGACTAAATCACTTAATTGTGAGTGTAGGTTTGGCAAAGCCTAAACCCGGAGTGTTCATCAACGATGTGAAATACCTATTAATTTTGACGACACCCATTGAAATTATAGTTTTGGGCGTTACATTTGCGGATACTACCAAAATAATATCATCTCCGATGCGAAATATGCAAAGCACTACAACTTTTGAAGAAATGCAGCTTATGAATAAGCCAATTTTTATTTTAAATTCAGACAATGTTGCTATTAATGTTGTGCATTGCAGTCAAAATGGGCGCATTTTCCTCGGTGGTCGCGATGGTTGCCTTTATGAAATCGATTACCATGCTGATTCGAGTTGGTTCGGAAAGCGCTGTAAAAAAGTAAATCATTCTCAGAGTATGGTATCAGCGATGGTTCCGAGTTTTCTTAAACTTTTTTCTGAGAATGATCCCATTGTCAAAATCGTAATCGATAATAACCGGCAACTTCTATATACACTAACGGAAAAAGGATCTATAGAGGCATGGAATATGGGCTCAGATTGTAATAGTATGCGTCGCTTTGCGCGGATATCGCAAAATGAAATTACACAGCGCGCCAGCAGCATATTAAAAACGGTCGATAATTCTATATTTACCAAAATAAAATCAATTTGTCCTTTATCAAGTGATGATAGTCAAAATTTAAATTTACTTGCTATTACACAGAGTGGTGTTCGGTTATTTTTTGCTACTAGACCCTTAAGTCCATCACATAATCCTAACCAACAATCACAGCTGCAGCAAACACAACTTTCGCAAACTCTACAAATGCAGAGTTCCATTAATTACTCAAACCCAGGATCTCCCGGAGCGACAGCGTTACAGACGGCACAAGATTGTAGTAAACCGCAAGGTTTATATTTATATCACGTTCGTCTCCCACCTGGATACACACCTAACACTACTATTAATAAGCCAAAGCAGGTTCATTCGGCATATTACAGTGAAGGGACACTACTATTAATATCAACGTCACAGCAGGATCAAGACCATTTATGGTCTATTAGCTCAGCACCATTTCTTAGTCGACCATACCTGGCAGAAGCCACCGCAATGCTTAATTTAGACGGAATCGTATGGAGCTTATCTGAAGTTCGAGACAAAAGTGAGTCAACTTTAAATTCAGTTTTGCGTAAAGCGAAAAAACCAAAAAAAGTGGTGTTGCTGACAAATCAAGGTGCTCATATTATCGCCCTATTAAAGCCTGTCGATATACTCCAGCAGTTGTTGACAGCATACGGTCCTCATAATGAAGCTGTTAAAACTTTCTTTCAAATACAAACAGAATGTGAAGCATGCACAACTTCATTGCTCATAGCTTGTTCAGATCAGTATCGGAACACAGATTTGGCGTTATGGGCTGCGCAAGCATTTCTATTATATGGAGGGGAACCATATTATCACTTTCAAATGCTTGCAAATACACAACCAGGAACATCAAAAATTAACCCCATGAATCCAGCATTAAATATTGGACATCATGGTATTGACCGTAACTCGCCGCAAATGTTTGTCTCAACACCAATGCTACATGCTGGAAGTGGTGGCTATCAAATGCCACGCTCACAACAGTTACCACTTTCAATGCAGCAGTCCCAGTATCCGTTAAGTCCAATAACTGGTCAAGATACAGGTCACGATGGCTTGATTGTTAATGACTACTCTACGGTAATATATTCTGCAAAACATGATGGACTATATTTGTATGTTGCTCGTCTACTTCGTCCAATATGGAAGAAACGTTGTGTTGACGCTAATTTATGCAGTACATTAACGCAGGCCGATTGTACTTTAATTTTGGACGATTTGATTTCACTCAAAGTATTTATGGATACTTATACCGTGAACGAGTTATGTGGATTCACGCGTAATACCTACTCGACTCAATCGAACATTTCAAATGGTTATGGTCATGTGCTATCCTCTCACAATCAACTAACACCGCACGATCAAAGAAATGTAACAGAGAAAGCACAAAATGAAGAAAAACAATCTATGAGTGCTTTATATCAATTGGTTAAACATATTTGCGAAATAATGTCTCTGTGGAAAATTGTATGTGAACATCAGTTTCAAGTACTTGCTTCTCAATTGCCAAAAGAAGAACAAACGACATTAAGTTCCTGCACATTTCGCGATCTTACTCTCACCCGCACCGAATCCTGTGCTTTACTAATAGCTGCTTTAATTAATTCATATCTCAAAGACAATGCAAGCGTCAGTATAATATCAGCTAAATTGCGTGAAGTGTGCCCCAACTTATATCGCCATGAAGATGCTGTCACTTTTAAGGCTACTGAAATATTGCTTTCTGCTAAAAGTTGTGAAGCATCTGAAGGAAAAAATGAAAAACTTAGAACGGCTCTACAACTCTGTAAGGATGCTGCACCCAATTTACCGCTACAAAATATTTGCCAACAATTTTCAAGTGCTGGTTTTGGTGAAGGAGTTATCGAATTAACTGCAACTTGTGCAGCAAAAATTGACCCAGAAGAATATGGTATCCGTTATTATAATAGTGATGAGCCCACCGAAGACACTGAAGGTTACACTGCGTACTCCGCTCGCATGTCATGCTATAAAGAAGTCCGTTCGATGTTAGAGACTGTCTATCAGAATCATTGTAATGCTAATGAAACACAAGAATTCGAATTTCAACGACAAATTTGTGATACTAGCGAAAATAGTTTTAGCGTGCAAATACGCAAGTTAGTTAATTTGGCTATGCAAATAAAAGACCCATTACTGCATATAACTATATATCAATGGTTGATGGCACATGATATGATTTCTGAGTTGTTAGCCTTACCTGAGCCAAGTCTCGGGGAATTTCTGCGCCGAAATGTGGTAAATAATCCTGGAAATCTAAACCTAGTCGATCTTCTCTGGAAATACTATGAAAAGAATGGCCGACATGCCGAAGCTGCACATATTTTAGATAATTTAGCTAGTACTGAAAATGAATCCATATCACTTGAACAACGTATTGAGTATCTAGCAAGGGCTGTAATGTGCATGCGTAACGATAGTTCAGGGTTTTCGATTGCCAATGGTATCTTGCTAAAGGAACTAGAGGATAAACTCGAAATTGCACGTGTTCAAAAGTGCATATTGGATACATTTTCCTCGTATGTAACACCAGATCACAATATATTGCAAGCTATAGAAAAGCTTAATTTTACATTGTATGATATTACACAACTTTATCAACAATTTGCTGACCCGTTTGATTTGTGGGAATGTAAACTTACTATACTAAACTGTTCGCATCACAATGATCCGTTGTTAATTGAAACAGTTTGGAGTCAGATTATTAATAAAGCTGTTGATGGCATAGGTACCACACAGGAGCGATGCACACGCTTGTTTACCAAGATAGAAGCACTGGTTAAAGAGTTTCGAGAGTCTGGTCACTGTTTTCCGTTAGCATTTATTATACGAGAGCTTGAATTAAAGGCATGTCAACTGCGTTTTCCAGAAGGCATTGTACCTGATAAGCTGGTTGCTATGAATATAGATATTGATCTTCTAATGGAATACTACTTCAGAATGATTTCAATGAACGAACGTGTTTGGGCAAATGAAGGTAATGAATGGCATTTGGTGCATTCTTCCATACGTGTTGTGACCTTGCTATGTGGGCAAATGCGATCTATGTTGCACCGTTCTAAAGGGCGCATTGTTGGAAAAGCGCAGGACATCGTATCGACTTGTTTAAGTTTCTGTTATCAAAAGCCTGATACTGAACGACTGCGAAATACACTTAAAACATTACAATGCCAATTGCAAGATAATTTATTGTGAAGATTTTAATATTTTTATATCATTCATTAAATTAAATACAGAAATGAAAAATGTCGATTTATTTTTATTTTAGTATTCCACATGTACTTAGCTTCCGCCATGTTTTTTTTATAGTAACAGAACAGAAGCTGCTATGAAGTTTCTTGGCAGGTTTGAGGTATGTTTAATCGGTAAATGGATAAGCTTGGAATGAAGAGAAACTCGGAATAAAAGCGCCATCTTGAACAAAATTATTGGACATGTGTGGTTGTCTTTTGCGAAATATATTATTATTTGAGAAATATGCATAGAGACAGATATACATTCATATTTTCAGCATAATTATTGGAATTGCGGTGTCAAAAAAGTATTGGTAATTGACTAAAAAGCAGTTATATACCTACATTTTTCAAAATTTAGCAGATGCCAGATTTTTAAACTTTTGTTCTATCTTAAAGAGAGAAAAACACTATTTTCTAACTGGAAATTCTGCAAATTAAACTAGAAAAATAAAAAGAATCACCTTCACATTATAACATCTACTTGAACTAGTTTTATTTGAAGAACACATTCTGATACTGCCGAGCTATTTTTAGAAACGGTAATGATTTACAATTTAATAAACAAAATTTTCAGTAGTGCATAAGCCGAATATTATATTTTGATCTGAAATTTGTTTTAATTATTTGTTATTTTAAAGGCAGGATAAATTCTTCTTACTGTAATAGGATGCTGTGATAAAAGGTACTTTATTTACTTTTATTAAGCTGCTTTCAAGCAATTTTTTCAATAAATACGTAACAACCCTATTTCTGTGCGCATGCTTTACACATTCGTTTTCATAAGCTCTCTAAAATATTACAAATATGGCAACTTATATACCTTGCCGGTTATTATAACCTCCAAAAATATCAACAAAAACATTCCGTTCAATGGAAATAATTTCTTCAGTGGTGGACACTAAATATTCAATTTATTGTTTAAAATATATAAAACAAAAATGTTTCCCACAAAGCATAGTGTAATATTTCGAACTCCGCAACAGCATCAGCCACCAGATGACAATAGCCTCGCAGGCAATGCGCATTACCCTAATCTGAATTCACGAGATTATGCCAAACGACCACTGAATCGTCATATTCGCATGCACAAAGCATGGGAATGCTTATCAATTAATTCTGAACAACAAGCGGTTATAGCCACCAATAAGTTATCAGGACGTGAGTGGTCAGGTTCCCTGTGGGGATTTGAAGTGATTGGCGATGGCAGTATGTTGATGCCAATGAAAGCTGCCTACAAACTACAATGCCAAACATTAGTTTCCTGTTTACAGTTTGTTTCGGATAATATTGTTGGTTTAATAATCTTAAGAATTTTCGTAAGATATATAAATATGTTTCTTAATTTCTAGTTCATTGTTGCACTGCGTTCAGGTCGTGTACAGGTGTGGTCTACAAGATCGGAGGTGCGCAGTCCACAGAAACCGTACTGTATGTTCTTGATAGGTGAGAAATGTGAACATATGCGACCTGTTATTTGTTTGGATGTAATGAAGAATGTAGATCATGCGGCCACCGGAAGCAAGGATGGCACTCTAAAAGTAAGCGTCATAGCTATTTTTAATTTAGTTTCTTTCATATTACCTTACAAATATAGGTTTGGGATATGGGTTCTGCTGATCTATTTTCTATACACACATTTCGGTATGCGCACACAGACGTTATTACGGGTGTTGCAGCATCAAATACGGATGCATCAGTATTTGCCACCTGCTCATTTGATCAAAGTGTTTTACTTTGGGATGACCGATTAACGCGACCTGCATTAGGTTAATATTTAAATATTATCATTCGCACTCTAAATAATATTATTGTATCATAGCTCTGTACGAAAAGTTCTCATCACGATTTAAAAATTTGGCATGGGCTAAAAGCAGTGATCACTCGATTTATCTAGGTGATGAGTCGGGTTTTGTGCACACAATTGATACACGTGTTCCAAAAGAATTTTTGCATAGCTCCAAATGCTTGAACAGACCAATTCATAAAATTGTACCAAAAGAGTAAGTAAGACGTGATTTAACTAAGCAAAATATAGTGAACTGTTTTATTTTTAGGAAAATATTTGCTGTAATAGGAGACACAAATTTAATAAAGATAATAGATGAGAATGATTATTCTACGATCTATGAAAATGTTGAGTCGGAGAATTTCGTGCGTGACGCAGTTTGGGGTGGAGATTCGGATCTTCTGACAGTTGGCTATGAAGGAAGACTGCGAGTACATAAGATGCAGTAAATAAAGTTTAAAAAGTAAATTGTAATTAGGTTAAATATTTTCACAATTATGTCAATCTAAGGTGGAATCGACATATTTAGTGTGCACCAATAATAAATGCCAGTTGAATATTAAAGCCAAAGCAGCGATATTAAAAAGTCGTTTCATCCAGAACTAAAAATATATGGCAAATCACGCTTCAAACCGTCAGAGAGACGAAAATTTATATCAACTCTGTTATCTCAAAGGTGCTTTAAAAACTACTTAGTACTCAAATCAATATAAATAATACATAAAATTTTAATTTAAAAAAAAAAACTGTTTTTAGCTTTAAGCTTTCCATTATTATAATTCGCTGTATTTTTTATTTACAAATAAAAAATTTCAACTTATACGCCTAAAATATAAATATAAATATAAAAATTAAAAACTCCATACAAATATCTATAGAAAATGTATTGGAACAAGAAAAATGCATAAGGAAAATTTTTAGGCAAACTCACGAAAAAACTCACGTTATCGAAACGTAATAACGCAAAAATTTTATTTGTACCATGTACACAAATAACTTCTTCAATATATTTAGTTCATCACAGACAAAACGCACTGTACTATTGATTCCGGTATATCTAACGGTTTTTCACACAACTCTCCAGTAACTTTATCCATCATGTAAATTTCGTTCACGACTTGATCTGTGTTGTCGGGATCTAACGTGGAAACTAGAACCAAAGATCCATCCGCCAAATCCATTAATATTTGTTGAATATCACACTCGTCTACTTCCCTTTGCGAAATTGACGAGGGTGTGGCAGGCATTGCGTCCATTATCGTTAAACTTTCTTCTGCTCCTTGTAACGTATTCACTGTTCCATCATCTAAATCGACAAATGTTTTGCTTTCAACTTCTGTTATAGAAGATTGTGAACAACTCTCTTTATTTGGTGTTATTAATTCATTTACAAGTCGTGTTGCATCGCAGTTTGTGGGTGCTATAATGTTAATAAATTCCTCTGCCATTGCATCTAAGTTACTCATCATTTCCAAATTGCTTTCAACATTTGTTGGAGACATTTCAGTGTTAAAGCAATTACTTTCGTGAGTGGGATTTTCAGCTTTAATGGTATAGTTTGGTACATGCACAACCTCATGTTTCACAGATGTGACATCACTTGGCTGCGTTGGCAATGGCATGGGGCCACACTGCGGCTGAATTGACAATACTTCTTCAGAATTATTCTGCAATAATTTCCTTGATTTCAATTTTTGTTTTTGCTGTTGCACTGCCCCCGTCTCATTGGAAACAGAATTTGTTTGCTGTATTAGTGATGTTCTTGATATTTTAGTACTATCAGTCTTTTGCTTTTCAGTTGCATTAGAACGACGACTAAGCTTACGCTTTACAACATTTTCATTTTCATATATATCATCGCCGTTTTTGAGTGCCCTTGCCGCTGTACTGCTGTTGATTTTTACCTGAATTTTAGAGATTTTGATTTATAAATAAAAAAATTAATTACAAAGAATTAATAAAATATAAGAAAAACGTATTTCAAATCGTAATCGTATTTCGCGTCTAACCTTTTTAATGGTTTTGGCCTCTTTTTCGTGAATTTCCTTCCAACGCTGTATGGCTTCTTCTCGCTCCCTTTCTTCAGTCTCTAATTGCGTCTTTAAATCATCAATGTTAAAAAGCTTCGGATACAACAAGGCCTTATTGATTAACGCTAAATTATTACGTTCTTCTTTCTTGAATTTTAGTTTCAAATCCCGTCTAGTACGTTTGGGAAATAATTGGCACATAAGTGAAAAGTCCGTTCCTACCGTTTGCAAACAACGATAAAACTTTATAGTCTCTTCCGGGGGCCAGTCCTTAGTACGTTTTTGACGCTTATAGAAACCGTTCATACCAGTATTTTCATCAAGAAATATAAGTGATGAATTTGCTAGTACTTTCCGGGCCTCTTGATCTGCAGTGGTTTCAATTTCTAAAGTTTTCTCATCAAGAATTAAGTCTCCATTTGCATTTAACTTTAGTTGTGGTACCGGCAAAGCATTATTTGCTCCATCAGTTATTTCCACTTTTGATTCCGTGGTTGCTAGCTTCGTATCATTTTGATCTAATGTAGGTTCTTTCTTAATAGTGGAAATTGTGTTACGTTTCTCCATGGGATTTGTGACAGGGTTGTAGTAGATTAAATCGAACATTTTTAAAGACGATTTATCTAAGTTACCGTTTACAATTCGCAACGACACGTCTCGTCTGGAATTAGTACGATTATTAAGCTCTTCAGTCTTTCGTAGTTTGGATGGTGTTACGAAAGAATCTGAAAAGGCTGAACAATTGGATTCAGTGCGTATCCGACTAAGTCCCATAGCAGGTGTGAATTTGTGAGGAGTGTAATGGTGCTGACCCATAGCAGAATTCTGTGTATGTGGCGATTGTGCCATTGAAGCTGAATAGTGACGCTCTCTCCTATGGGTTACGGGTTGAATCTTTTGTGGATTACTTGATTCCATTGCCTCAGCTATCAGAATAGGTTTTGGATGATCTGTTGGCATATCAATAGGTGCTGCAAAAATATGTTTATGTCAATGGTAAATATTTATACATATAAGCCGATAAAAGTGGATATATATACCAACCTGTTGCGTCGTCCAACGAACTTTGTGAAGGACTTCCTATACCTACAATACTATTACGCCTTGGAAATGTAGGAACTGGTCGTATTCTTTGTCGAGCTTGTTGCTTTGAAGGCAATGCAGTATAATCACTGGCATTTTTTTGCATATCCGACTGCAAGATACTTTCCTCCATGTCGGAGTAGAAAACGTCGTCGGTACCTGTATTTGAAGTAGTTTGACTATTACTGCGTAAGTATTCAACACGAGCGGGACATTTAAATGAAGAATTAGATTCTCCTATCTTGTTTTCTTTCTTATCAAGAAAAATTTCATTATTTTCTATTATTTTGTCGGATGATAATTGCTCCGTTGATGCAATATTGACACTTTTAGCATTCAGTTCATTTACATCATCGTTATGTTTATTCTCTGTAGTTTCAAAAGAAATAATTTCTGCCAGATTATTACTCCTATTGTTATCATCAGATGCATTTTTCAGATCTCCCAAATTTTCAACTTGGAGATTATCTGACTTTGCATTATTTTCTTCTGAACATTCAACCGCGGCAGATTTTCTTCCATTTTCAGATTTGACATCACGAGATTTTCGTTTTGTTGTTAAAAGCGCAGCCGCTTTAATTCGAGGTCGACGCATAGCCATAGTAATGAGTTAATATTTTATAACAAGAAAGAGATTTTAAACCTTTTTAAATTATCCACTCCGAATACGTAAGCACCAACAATATATAAGATAGTCTGGCAGACACGTTGTTTAAATTGTTGTATTCACAACTCCTCAAAATTTCCGGCGCTCGATTTTATCTTTTAACAAATCATCAATGTGAAACCTGGTTTCTAATATAATTTTGTTGCTAAAATCCATTGCAAATCTAAACAGAAATGCGTTAAAATTATATATTATTTAATGAGCAATATTTAAAGCTAAATATGCTGTTTGATTGTGGCTACTTTGCCAACAATGCAGTGAATAACTGGAATAAATAACAGGGTGACTAATACCATAATTAATTTAAAATTTATTTGAAAATATAGTAAAGTAATATATAATATAGTATAGTAAGTAAAGAAGTATAGTAATACTTAAAATATAGTACAGAATTTTGCATTAATATGAGTTTTCCTGAGTGACTTTAACATCTATATATATACATATATATGGAATGTAAATGTTATATATATAAATACATTTGACATAAATTTAAGCAAACATTTATATAAATCTAAACAGTGATGATACATGGAAAGTTCTACTACCCAAATTTTAGTAATGTTATATTTGAAGCACTTATTTTGTTTAATTTCAGCAACTGTCTTTGTGTTGCTAGATCACAGCTGACTACACTCTCCATCTCCACTCTACACGTGCTTATTATATTATCATGCATATCTCCACATTACTTTTTATAACTTGTGCAATGGCATATTTTGCTTTTTCAGTAACATGCAACATGCAACATTATTTATTAGCTAGTTTTTGTATATAGACAACGTTTGGATTTATTATTTAAGTTTTTGAGAAAAGTGCCGGTGCTTTCTTTTCATTATATACGAAGCAACAAGTTTTATTGGAAATTATTTGCGTCAAAAGTAACATGGCATAAATGACATTGTCATACATAAACTGGTGGAGCATACTCGTACAAAATTCGAAACAAATCCAAAAAATTGTTTTTGCATTGTTATGCAAGCGACCGGACTCTTCCTAGAAATAAATAGGAAATAAGTAGCGGTGCCGGTATAAAGAACTGAGTCCATGGAGCTGCATTAAATTTAAATAACAAAAAATTAAAACAACAAAGATTGTCACATGCCGGCAGCAAAAGTAAGAGCAACAAAAAAAAATTAAAATCACAAAAAATAAATTTAAAAATGTTTAGCCGTATTTTAACAAACATCAAACATCGATCAAATGCGACATTACGCTCCTGGTCATACCAATGCGAATCGATAGTGGCCCAACGCTCACGTCGAATCCAACAGCTTTTTACCTTTTACCATCGTGTTTATGGTTCAAAAGGGCTGCAACGGTTGCTTCGATCTTATCACAAACAGTTTGAACCTCCTATAAAAGGTATAATGTTGAGCGCTGTAGGAGCTGTTGGTTTAAATATCACTACAGCAATTGAAGCGGCCGGATTCAATTGGGACAAAGAGCGTTTGAGCCTAAAAAATTTTGATCTTTGCCGGAGAGATCTTGAATTTTTAAATGAGTTGCCAAATAATGAACTTTGTTCCCTTTGTAGGGATAAGCACATGAAATACTGTTATTGCTCAGTAGGAAACAAAAAGTGTAGGTCTTCTAAAGATGGACAAGAAAGTATGCGTAACTGCCGAGGATCACTAAATTTAAAAAGAGAGCCTGTACCTATAGGAAAGAAATTAATAGAAACAGTTAGTGATAATTTATGGGAACCTTATTTTAGCAAGGATGAGTTCTCTGTTTGGAGGCGTGAGGAGAAGTCAACTATGTATTCCTATAAGGTATACGTTCGTTTTGATGATATTTGCGCCGAAGACCTCCTACGTGTACAGACTGACTTAGAATATCGTCGAATATGGGATGAAACTGCTATTCAGTTGAAAATGATAGAAGAAGATCCACGGCCTAATACAAATTCGCATCTTATCTACTGGGAAATGCAGTGGCCGAAGCTTTTCTCCAATCGCGATTACGTCTATTGTCGTCGTTTTGTAAAAGACGAAAATCTCAATGTCATGATGGTGTGTAGTTGTGGTACGGAACATCCAAAATATCCCATATATTCGAACAAAGTGAGAGTTAACGATTATTGGAGTTTGATGGTCATAAAACCATATCAAACTTTCAGTGAACCGGGGGTGCACTACATACTTACATATTTCGATGATCCGGGTCTACCAATCCCACAAAATATTAAATCATGGGTAACTCAAAAACAAATGCCTGAATTTCTACGTAAGATGTATGTGGCAACGAAGCAGTACTCATATAAACGGGCAATCGAAATGCAACACGTTTTTAGTATATCAAACTTCCATTTACAAAGTAGCGAATATTTGGCGAACGAATCTAGGGCGAGCTGGTTTAGAAAAATATTACGCAACCGTGAACCAGGGAAGGAAAAATAAGACTAACATTTTACAATAGCACTTTTATTTAGGAAAAAAGAAAAATAATGTTTATTTTTTGAAACGGGAAGTGATAATGCTCATAAAATCGGATCGTTTTATATTCAATTACTACAAAAAATCCAATGCAAGAAAAGATTAACTGGTACCGATTGAAAAGCTTCGCTACTTATTAAGGGAAGATTGGTAAACAAATGGATTTCCCGTAATTCATATTCAAAATATTATAATGTAAAAGTATATTTAAAATTTTAAAATAAAAAATGCAAAATATTCGTGCAATAAAAGTATTTTAGTTTTACAGTATATATGAAATTCTATTTCCTTTAAAATTAATACATATTTAATTTAAAGAACTGAAGTACATATTGTGGACGAATTTCAAATTATTTACAAATATGCCTACAAACCGCTTGTACATACATACGTATTTGAAATTCATTCAATTTACAGGCTTGTAGTTTTATTTTTCCGTTATAAACCCAACCGATTCAGTTCAGAAAATTCATTCAAATAGTCATTGGAAAATATTTCGTAGATAAAATGTAAAAATTTACTAAGAATTACTATTATTACTGATAGTAATAAGAATGTATGTAAATGCATGTGTTATTACAAATTTATAAAACAAGACACATTTAATACAGTTACAATAAACTAATGCATTTATGAATGAGCTGTCTTTTACTTCACTACAATAAGATGTTTTGAATTAAAATAGATATTTGGCTATATATGTATATATACATATACATTACATAATTTAATTTCTATTTCAGTTCGCTGGTTAAAAGTAATCACTCTCACTCTGGAAAAAACAGTCGCGTTATAGGAATAAAAAGTTGCTTTTAAAAGTATACACATTCATCATTTGCCTAATTTAGAGATAAATTTCAAAAATTCCCTTGGCGGTCAATCAGAAAGCATTTTAGTTACCATTTGTAACGGAAAAATCAATTCAAAATATGCGGTAAATAGCTGACGTAGCTTCTGTAATTTTTTCCATTAATATTCAGATAATATTTCCAAATCCTTTTAATTCTATAACTTCAACGCAGTTATGGAAAATCTTTTGATTTTTTAAATACAACGGGCTATTTTTTAATTTTTAAACTTTAACGATACAAAAAGTTCAATAACCCTACTTAAATTAATATAGTACTTATGTATGAGTTTGTGTGAAAAATTAAATCCATAGTTATTTCTTTTTCCTATCTTGTGTACACTTCGGACAAAACCATTTTCCTTTGGGTTTAGTTGTAAGTCCCACGCAGGCGAAATGGAACCATTCAATTGGACACTAGAATACAAAAAATATATCTGAATGCAAAGGAAAGGAAAGGAAATGTAATACGTATGTGCTAAAACGTACATCCGGATTGTCACATCCAATCATTTCGCCGTAGGAAACTTGGTGACACAAGCAATAAGTGGGTTCATTTGGATCCACTGGCATATCCAGCACGTCGCTTGGGTGTGTTGCAGCAGTTAAGCACGACTCCTTTTCCGAGTCCTCGATATCGGCATTTTTCTTGAAAAAAGTGTTGTAAATTATTAAAATGTAAAGTATTCCACCTGAAGTCAAGGTTTATAATTTTCTAAAAATGTGAGTAATTAATAATTGTGAAATGCAAAATAAATACACTTTAGATGCAAATATGTATGTAGATAACGGCATTTGATATATATGGAAAGCAATGATTGTATGGAAGATGATTCAAAACAATGCGTACATTATGCATTTGCGAGATTTAAGGAAGAGAACATCAATAAAAGTATTAGGAATATTAAATTATTCATACATACATCATACTCGAACTGGCTGATATTGTTTTATATGCCAAAATACGCGATAAATTTGCTACAAATGGAATGTATACATAAGTTTATGTATAAGTAGATATTATGTTTGTAGGGTTTTTGTAAGCTAACATAGCTTTAAATAAAGGTATATATGATTCATACGAAGTATATTAATCTACTGCAGATCGTTTCCATAACAGTATAAAGAAATAAATTAACGTTTAAAAAACATAGAAACAAACAAAATTTTAAGCAAGAATTAACGACACTACTTTAACGTATGTAAACCAAAATAACTTTCAATCAATGGTTACTAAATTTTTATGAGAATGTCAAAATGAGTTTAATGATTACCTTTTGACCCCCCTTGCGAGTTTCTTTTTCTTGATTTACCTTCGCCCTTTTCTTTTTGCTACCTTGACCGCCTCCACTACCTCCACCTCCACTACCACTTGTTGAAATATTTGTGTTATTTGCACGAGACTCTTCATCCGATGAGCCGGTACGTTTACGCTTTCCAGGCGTTTTCGCATCCTTTGTTTTCTTGCGACCCTCTAAAGCACATTGTAACAATTATATATATATGAATTTTTTTTCAAATATATATGCCTTACTTTTTACCACTGCTTCTTCTGATTTGCTGCGCGTTGATGATGCTTTCTCCTGTATTTCACCCTCAAAGCGCGCTAAATCGTTGTCAAGACGCCTAATTTGTTTATCCACCAGTTCATATGTTTGTATGGCCAATTGTACTTTGTCATCACTGTATTCTTTTGCTTTGCCAAAAAGTGCTTGTATGTCTATAAGACGCTCCTTTCGTTCTTCATCTGTCATAGAACAGCCTCCATTCGCTACAAGCTTATGCATGAACTCTTTCGCTCTTGAATCGATGCTCTTCATAGCTGTTTGGGCTCGATCGTCTAATTTGCGCATAAGTTTAAAGTTTCGTTCCAACTCTGTAGGCAATGATTCTAATCCTAGGTATAAAACATAAGTTTTAGACATAACTTATTCTAAAAGATAAATAAAAACTATATTCATTTAAGAGATTTAAAGACCACACACCATCAAGATAATTTTCTAAATAAATTGCTGAGGACATTGTAAGGTATTACAAATCTATATAAATATTATGTTAATTAACGAAAACAAACACAGGTAATGTTCTGATGATAATTTAGAAAATCCGGGTTATACAAAATTTTGACATTTGTTATTAGTACAAAATGAAAAGGGTTACAGTAGTCGAACATAAGAAGGCATATAATGCCCCTTTTACATCAAATTCTACGTTTATTAACATATTAAATATGTGAACAAAATATCATGCTCACTTAAGGCAGGTAAAGAGCCTTAATCGCACATTGAATACATTACATTACATTATTTGGTACATTAATGTAACTTACGTAGAAAGTAACAATAAATGAACATTATTCTTAAAATTCTCCGAAAAAAATGTTTAGTGTATTCGATGTGTTTTCCAAAAACCTTTAAATTTACCGCAATCAGAAAAGTTGGCAACAGTGACTTGCACACTACGGAGAAAATGTCAAAAAACAGTTATTGATAATGAATTTTGTTTTGAGAACAGTTCAATAAAATCGTTTGTGGTGGGTGAAGTTGTTTGTTTTAAGTTTTGTTTCGCGTCTTTGTCGATGTTTATACAATTGCTAAAACACCTTTGTAGTGCTCGCCACCAATAGTCGCATTAAGAGACAATAGAAAAAAAAAAGCTTTCGTGTCCTAATTTCTTGCGATATCGGTACGGGTGAAGTGTAATTAAAATAATAGTTTATTCAAAAAACCTATAAACCATTATATAATATAAACCAGTAATAATAAAAAAAAACCAAATGCAATCGATTCGAATCCATTTGTTTGCCATCTGATCAAACAAGAACGCATAGGAAGTAAGGAAGTTGTCCATAACGTAATAAATGTTTGCATTAATTACTTTCAACGCAATAAATTGTATATCAGAATAGCTTACCAATAATACAAGTAACAGAAAAATTAAATAAATACTGGTGTAAAAGTTTAAAGGATCAGTTAAATTAAATACTACACAATTAACATTTTTTATTGAAAGAAACCGCCAAATTGGATTCGCAAATCTCTTTTCTTGATATCTACATCATGGCCTGGGAACATGGCAGTTCCCCTGTGGATTGGTGTGAAGGGAATTATCTAATATCTTCAAATATAGCAGAGTTTGTGAATACGGTAGGTCGATTTACATAAGTTATTAAGTAATCAAATTGGCATGCATGCATGTAAGTGTTGATCGCTCTATATCGAAAACGGAATCGGAAATACGACTTTTGAACCATTTCCGTTAAGTATTGAGTACCTCGTTATTTGGATTTTAAATTGGCAAATCTAGGAAACGTAAAATTTTTTTTTTTGTAGTACAAGTTTATATTTGTTACTTAGAACAAAACAGAAAGAAATAAAATAAATTAATTAATTAAGAAGCCATTATATGGATGTACTTTGTTTAATGCATAGACAGTGGAAATATGCATATAATATATTGTTGTTGTAATGACAGAAAATATACCCCAAATTATTTTGAGAATTGTTGTCGAGTTGACAGAACTTCGCCGAATAAAGTCCGGGTCCATTACAGTTATGTAGATGTGACTGTGGTAAGAACGGGATATTTGTTATAACTTGGTTCCGAAATTCGAATATGTATATATATATATATATATATATGCATATATAAGAGAAATAAATACAGCCTATCAATACGTAAGGATTATACTCTCGCAATTGGCAAGGATCAAAGGCGGTTAAATACTTTCAAGTGTTGGCAAAACTTTGTATCAAACAAGTAAGGAAGGGCTAAGTTCGGGTGTAACCAAACATTTTATACTCTTGCAATTTTCAAAGGTCAAAGACGGGGGCATCTCTTAATAAAAGTGTTATATAAGAACCAAACATTCATTATTCGACGAAATTGTGATTGGATTATAATCATATTTGGTGTCTTACTAGCATATATTATAGGTCATAGACGCACTTAGCCTTATTACTACATTTTATTATAGAATAATAATTATATTAAAATCAATTCAATTAACTGAAATGATATATGTGATATAAACTCAACCAAAAGGGCTAATTTTAACATATTGGGTATAATAGGAAAAGGTCAACCAGAGAATCGGAAATCATTATATTGGGGATATTAGTTTTAGATCACGGTCTAGACCGATTTCATTCATATTCAGCGCTAAACCACGTTATGTTTAAGAAAGCATATCCACTTAATTTCTTTTAAATATCACATATATGGAACAACATAAACGATTTAAAGTCAGATGGAAAGTCGGAAATTCCTTTATCGGGAATATTGGGGCTAGGAGAAAGTCTGAACTGATTGCAGAAACTTTTGGCATTACATTACACAAGTATCCTCGAGAATATGTTTTCACGCAATTTTATGAAGATAACACACACACATTTACCAATATTCGGCATAAAATCTGTTATAACGAAAATCATTATATGTAGTATTTGGGAGCTGGCGTAATTCGTTCACCGACTTCACATATTTTCGGCATTAAATTATAGCATATCCAATATTATACGTTCATTTAATGTTGCTAAGATAACTTACATATTTAACGATATACATACCATATAAAGCTTACCAGAAGATTGAAATTCTTATATTAGATATATGCGAGCTAGGGGTAGTATTTTACCAATTTTATCCATTTTAGGCACAAGGAGGCACTTTCATTTGCATGAGACGCTCTCTGACTTCCTCTGAGATAACTCACATATCGCCCGATAATACGGTATAAAGTTAACCGGAAGGCGCTAGGGGAAGTAAGAGGTGTGTTCAGAAAATAACGAGAATGTTCTCTGACTGTGTTCTTCGAATTTAATGGCATAGTGCATCATGAATTCTTGCCTCAAGGTCAAACGGCCAATAAGGAGTACTACCTTCCAGTTCAAAGCCGTTTGCGTGAAGCAATTCGAAAAAAACGACTGGATCTGTGGAAAAACAATTCATGGCTATTGCTCTTTTTTGCTCAATTCTGCTCACATTTCGTTGCTTGTTCGCGAATTCTTGGCCAAAAACAATACTATAACGATGCCCCAGCCTGCATATTCGCCAGACATAGCCCCGTGTGACTTCTTCCTTCTTCATCACATTAAAAGCGCATTGGTGAAAGAGCTAAAGGCTATCCCAAAAATCGACAACATTAATGTAGACGAATGAATATATATATTTTTTTTTGTTAAAAACGAAAATTCCGGTTATTTTTTGAACACACCTCGAATTAACCTGATCTTACCCATTTTTTACACATGGGCACATTATTACTAGAGAAAGACTCTGAATTTCATTAATATATCTCACAGATAGACCGATATTTTCGGTTCCAAATCAAAAGTCATATCATACCGTCATTCGGTATCTGGGGGCTTGAAAAGTTATAATCCGATTTCGACGTAAGATAGCATACCCCAAAGGCACTGCTTGTGCAAAGTTTTTCTGCGATAAATTGTTAGTTGATTTATATACTGTGAGGTGAAAGAATCGGAGGGAATTAAAAATTGTGGTATATGGGAAGTAGGCAAACACAATGTCATGTCCCAAATTTGGTTGAAATTGGTATAGTAACTCCTGAGATATAGGATTTCACCTAAAGGTGGGCGGTGCCCTTTGAAACCCTTAAGTACCATCTTGGTTGTAAAATTTAATGCTTCTGAGGTATTTCTTCAACTTGTTAACGCACTTATAGTAGTTTTCAATGTAACCTTGGTAAGGCAGGTGGTTATTACCTGATTTGACTTATTTGATACGGTGTTTTTTAAAATATGATGCTTGCCAAAATAAAAGTGATAATTAAATAGGTATTTAAAAACTAGTATGCACAACTGCATAAATGATAGAATGTTACGCCGTTATTGGAATTATTTGGAAATCCATTTTTAATCATTGAACTTTGAGTTGCAAATTTGTTATTTTATCGCTAGCAGTTTGTTTGAATTCTAAGCTCATAAATCATTTTAAATCATAAATAATCGTACATAAACTTAATAATCGATGTGAACTCATGCGGGTGCGATGAGCTGGGTCGTAAATATGACAATATTTATTGCGAACACTAACTTAGAAAACGCACTAGGGAAATTCGACCTTGTCTGTAAATATGATAACATTTTTGTACAAACGTGGATTTAGAACATTTCTAGAGACATGTGGCAGTTTAGTGCAGGCAAACGAAGTACAATGGTTGATATATATAAACAGGAGTCAGATGAAGCCTGACTGCACTAGGTGCGTAGAGTATTCTACAAACCTCCAAAAATTCGCATTAACATTAAATTAGCGCACCATTAGTATGCATTATATTTTCCGTATGGAATAAAGTGATCTGCGTACATATACTTATGCAATATAATTGTCGTTAGAGATCCAGTAAAAAAAACACACTTTTGTTTTTATCATAAACTGCGATATTTACCGTTTATTTTTTTCCACAAACTCTTATTATATGCATTTTCAACATTTGACCTTTAGACCTCTACCAATGTGAAGGAAAGCCAAATTTCAGAAATTTTAGTTATTTTCTAAGTAAATTGTGTATAATGTCTGCAAATATGTTAGTGCAGAGTGTAACTAAGTCTATCTCAACCAGGCTTATATAAAGCCATCTTAATAACAATTAATTTACCATATGTGTGGGCTTGAAGGCTGGACAGTAGCAATTGTCACAAAAAAAATAGGATTGTCATTTGCAAGGCGTTGATTTCTGTAAAATATTCTTGTTTTTTGATGAGACAAAGATTATTTTGAACGGACCCTATCCGATCACGAAAAAACTGTGTTGTGTTTGCTTTATATGCATTATAGCATTCTTTTAGGGAGTATTCTTCTGCTGTTACTAGAAAACTAGGCTTATATAATATGTGATAGTTTAGAAGATAAAAAAATTGTCTTTAGAAGTGAGAAAGTGTAGTCTGCAAATTTTTGACTAGGACACATATTCATATGAATTTCTTTAACGAGATTTTTTTTACCGATTTTTTTAAATAATTTTTCCAACAAAAAACTTTTCTTCTTTGTTGGAAAAATTCTTCCAACAAAAAAACTTTTCACTTTTATTTACATATTTTTTAAAACAGATATAGAGAAAATTTTACAAAAAGGAAAAATATTGATGGAGAGCATGTGTAATTTTTTTAGTGATATGCACCTATGGTACACACATGCATGTGCATGTAGGTACATATGTATGCACTTACATAAATACTGAAATACGTGCTTATTTTTTAAAAAATTTTTTGCAAATTTGTCTCTAGGTGTGTGCCAATAAATGTAGATAAATTAAACCTCGCGAAATTCGATAACAAATACAAGTACATGCTACATACTACTACATATGTACTTAGAAACAAAATAAATATTATTCATTTCTAATAGTCAATAGAAAAAACATAAACATATTTGAAAACTGTTTTAATTGGTAAAATTAATTAAATCTAGCTTAGAATGCGCAAATAATCTATGCCCATAACCTAGTGCTGAAAGAATTTAAGTCAACTAAAATTATCCATCACGAAAACATTTATGTTCAGAAAAGATGTAATTTGAATAAAACCTTTTTACAATTTACTTGTTTTATATAATGGAAATTGTTTTATTTGATATAATGGAAGTTTTCATAAGTTCCAACGTCCCTTTTCCTTTCAATGCAGTATCTTATTGTTCACAACAAATTTGTAAAAGAAATCATAGCGTCGTTTCTCCAACAAGGCTAAAGCTTAGTTATAACTTAGCGGAGATTTTAGACTAAGCATTCTTTCGATTTCTCCAACTTAGTGACTAGCTTTGTCTCATATGGTTCGACAAAACGACCCTTACTCTTTTCCAGCTTTGTTTTTTTTTTTGGATAAATTTTTCGATTTACGCTTTTTATTTAGCGATTTTATTATTATTTTATAATAAAACAAAACTTGTTGAAAGCATTTCTGTCTATCATTTCATCATCAGATAATAACCACGCCCACACAAAGAATATGTTGAAAAAAACTAAAACTGCGTTAATTCGCTAAAGAAAAACGTCAGAAGCAATCGATTTGTTCCTCCCACTTTCAGGTGAAAACCCATTTCATTTGCCTTCAATGTGTGACACCTCTCGTCTAAAACTGGTCCAAATCGGACTTTTCAAGCCACCAGATACTGTATATGAAGACCACTGTGCCTATTGCAGACTTTTCATCGAAAATATTCTCTCTTAACCCTCATATGTAAGGTTTTTCAACGGTCCTTCCGGACCGGAACTTCCGGTTTACTTTATATCGTATTTATCGTTTATCGGTCAATGTGTAAGATATTTTAGCAAAATTAAGCGAACGTTTAATCTTGGTTTATACAGCATCGTGCAGAAAATTGGTTAAATGGGTCCATCAATTACCCCAGCCCCCATATATTACTATATAGATTTCCGTTATTCTAGGGGACTTTATGCCGAATATATCGGGCGATATGTAAGTTGTCTTTAAAAAAAAAACGCGTGGAAAAATGTTCTCAAGCCTTCGCATAGTGTCAAAAATAAATGCGATCAGTCCAGACCTCTCCCTAACCGTAATATATACAATATAACGATTTTCGACTTTCCAGTTGTTTATATACTGTTATACTATATATATACTGTTACTATAACTATACTGTTTTTGTTGGTCAATACATTCGATATGTTAATGAAAGTAAGTGGAGATGTTTTCTTAATGTAGATTAACACTGGATATGAATGAAATCGATTTAGACCCTTAGTCTAATCCAATTACCTCTAATATAATGATTTCCGCCATTCTAGTTGAAATTTTCCTCACACACCCTAGTTATTAAATTTCGTTCCTTGGTTGGCTTAAATCGCATATATCTCAAAGAAAATGTCTTAATAAAATTCAGCGAGAATATTTCGATTAGCATTCTGACTTTCAGTAGTAAAAACTTGGTATGCAAATACCTAAATACCTTCTTACAGCACTAATATGATCAATATAGCGATTTGTGTTAGATTGATGTTAATAAAAATATCTCGGATATGACGCAAAATGAAGTAATGAAATTAAGTGAATATATGACCTATGATATAAGTTATATTATAAGTTATAAAATATACCAAATATGGTTTTAATGCAGTCATTTTCATCGAATAGCGAATATTGAATTAATTAGTAATATGTTGTACATTGTATACTCGTAATAGTTTTGTTTATAATAAAGCTTTGCCAACACCTGAAAATATGTCTCCGCCTTTGAGCATCGCACATCGCGAGATTATAAAATGTTTGCTTACACCCGATCTTAGAGCCCTTACTTATTTGTTCAAAGTAAAAAATGGCAAAATTATGCTCAAAGAAGATTGTTCTGGTCAAAGAAGGGAAGAAACCTAGGAGAAATCACCAATTTAGTTTATGGGCGCAGTTTTAATGGTGAAGCGAATGGTGTTTTCATTACTATTAATGTTTGAAAAATAAGATAAGGAAATAAGAATTATAATTTACTAGCAATTTATTTCGCCTCAGCAATGCTTAAAGAAAACGGTTTTTCCATCCGTTTTTGTGTAATAACATTTAAACATAAATTACTATAATTCCCAAGAAGGATTTTGATTTAACATTTATTATAACTAATTCTTCGCAATAAATATTTTGTATAGAAAGTTTACAATTTGTAGTACTTGTTTATACCTATCGATTGATCTGGGTACCAATACAAGTACACATATAAAAACCAACTTTAATTATTAGATTTGATAACGATTAGTAAGTAGTACATAAGCCATAGGAGGGTAATAAAACTGCATAGAAAACAAATGTGCCCTCATTACAACAATCGATCATAAACAGTTTATATGAATGTATCTGCATACATAAATACTAACATTATATTGTGTGTATGGGGTATATTGCTTTCAAATCTAACGAATTGGGAATTAAAACATATCAGTAGCCCAAGCGGATAAAGGTTCATTTGTTAAGTGTTATTGTGGGTACTTCAAAATTATTATTCTATTACCAATAAAAAAATATCTCAAACTGTGATGTTATTATTGACTTGGGTATTTCTATACAGCTTAATAATTATATTAAAGTAACTAAGAGTATGTATTACAATTACTCAGGAATAAGTTTCGATCCTTTTTTCTACCAACGTCAAAAAGTTTTCTTTTTCTATTGTCTGTAAGCACTAAAAAACCTTGAAAAAACTGCTCAGAAAAATCGACTAGTGGTTCGGAGTCGGCTTAAGGGGTTACGCCACTCTGGAGCGTCGAAACTAATTTGCAGATATTTTCCGAGCAAACAAAGGCGAAAATGATAATTATGTTATATATATAATCAATGTTTATAAAAAGAACTGAGATTTAATGATCTGATCTGGTCTTAAAGCGGCTGAGTAGGGACTGACTGTAGCCTATCGTCATTGTAGGGCTTCGCAGTCGGAAAACAATCCCTTCGTAAATAATTTTAAATCTTTTATACAAAAAACTCGAGTCGAAAAGGGGAAACATTTTCTTGGGCGTATTGACATAGCGCAAGTCGGTCGTTTGGATAGTATATTTTATCTATAGATGGGCGAAGCTAAACCAAATAAGGGGTTAGTATTTCATAACTCTACTGATTACGGAATATTAGCACGTTATGTTTTTTCGATTTTGGCCGAAAAGTGAATATGTGGATCAATTTCTAATTAATGTGGAAATGCTAATTTAATATTATTTTATGTAATAATGTTTTTATTATATTTTTTTAATAATAATACTACAAACCAACATAAGTACACGTACTAAACACGAGTAATTGGTACTTTAAATCATCGGAATCCCGAAATATCGCTATTGGCTTCGGTGATCCTCATACCTATTTATTAATCGGAATATGTATTTGAATTGACATTGGCTTTTTTAAACTATAATTATCATATTGCACAAATTAACATGTACTCATATGAATTATTGTAAAATTGCTACATTTTCTATTAATAAGTGTGACTGAGATAACAGTTGCGGGGCGACAAGCCTGTAATATACTTATTTAAACACGTACGTGCTTATTTAACTGCATTCATAATTGCACAAAAAATAATCAAATGTACGTGTAAACTTTTGCATAGGTACTAAATTATGAAATATGATGATGATGAATTAGGTATTTTTATGAAAAAAAACTATAGAAATTCAGTAAGGAAATGCGAGTTCAGGTGCAGTCCAAAGTGTCGGAAAATCTTTACACTGGAAATCATTATTACTTATTCCATAGGCCTCGCGCCCGCTTAGTTTTTGAAGTATATTTCTTTATATTCAAAATAATAACATTTACGTTGTCAATGATATTCTACCTTGGATGGTATATGGCTACTATTGGGATCGTACTTTGACCGATATGCATGAGATTAAGCCGACTAGATGGTCATTATATTGGGTATAAAGGATTTGGGGAACTATTATTGGCATAAAATGACAACATGATCTTCCAATTCATTTTCATTTATATATCGTATTGACCTATATATATGGTATATAGACAACTGGAACGAATAAAATCATTATTTAAGTATTTGGTTTCTAGAGGAAAGTGAAGACTGATTTTATCCATTTTTGGCATCTACTCCATATTAAATTTGACATAATCATCAAATATTATTGAGATACCGTCTCACTGACCGATATCTACGATATAAAGTTAATTATAAGGGCGGAAATCATTTTCAATCAATTTAATCGAAGTTTAACCATCAAAAAATATTTTATATAACAAAACATACCCATATAATTTCAATAATATACCTCACATATGGTATAAAGTCAAGCTGAGGGACAGATCCACTCTACGTGTCGATTTAGAATATTATTGAAACGAGAGTATCCAGATGTCAGTAGCAAAATTTGTGATTAAGGTTTGTTCTGAGTTATAGTATTTTATCTCGGTTTATCGGTGAAATATCAGCCAGAAAAAACGTTCCAAGAAATTTGTGGATCAAGCTTTAGCAAATAATTTATATTTAAGGCAGGCTGCAGGTTTTCTCGGGCAGACATATAGATCGACATCCCAGTATTAATATATTATTATAGCCATATACATATCTATCCATATATATTTTAATGTATGACAAACAATCGTTTGTTGAATACAATCCTGTGCTACATACTGCTAAAGTAGACATATAACACCGTCAAGTTAACTAATTTTGAATTCCTCGAAGAGTCATCTGAACAAAACTAAGTGTTCCTTTACATCAAAAATTTACGCTATCAGTATATAATTAAGTTTCGCTACCTTATACGGAATATGTATTTTGATTTCCGTTCCTTATGCTACCTTAAAATGGATATCTCAAATAGTAACTGAGGTACTCTACCGAAACCAAGTAATCACTGCTTTACAATCGAAAATTTATTTCAGAGAGCATAGTTTCTCCTTACTTGTTCTGAATGCAATCCAAATTAGTTGATGTTTACATTTGTTATCAAGTCTATTTGCATTTTCAATGAATGTTATCAAGGCATCGTACAATTATGTACATATAAATATATACTATATTCACATGTACTCGTGCACTCGTACTTAAGCTTGTAGAATAAGTTCATTGACATTTTATTTGAATATTTACTTATCGCTCTCTAGCTATTGTACTATTTTAAAACACAAAGGGTTTGATAAGATCAAGTAATTTTGCTTAGAGGAAAATAACAATTTGGCGTAAATAAATATTATTTTTTCAACAAAATCCGTTTTGAATTTGATTACTCTTAATAAAATGTATAAAGAAATTGTAGACAAAGAACTTTTATTTCAATAGATCGATATAAAATAAAATTGGTTTACAAATAATGAGTGATTTTTTCCTAGAGACGGTCCATGTAATTCCTGTGTAATGAAATTAATTGTAATTAAATTTCATATATGAATATTTTCATATATTTATATATTATATATACATAGATATATAAATATGTATATGTATTATATATATATATGTATATGTACATATATATATATGTATACATATGTATATGTATATGTATGTATATGTACAGGTCCAAAGCTAGCTAATGCCTTTACTTACCAGCGAATTGTGACTTTGAACGCTACGAAAATTCTTAAGAATGTTTAGAAGATAATTGTCCAAAACCTGCAAAGCGCAGTCAAATGAAAACGTCGGCTATTTACAACTTGGAAGTCACCAAGCAAATGAAATAAAGTTGCGGTTGGACCAACTTTCAAACATTCTAGTACATTTGAATTACTTTTGACAGCCAAGCCAAGCCTTCATAGGAGCCTTTGGTTAATTTTCATATAAAGTCAAGTTGTGATTTTATTTTGATATTAATGTACGTGGTGTGTTCAAAAAATAACGAGAATGTTCTTCGACTTTAATGGCATAGTGCATCGTGAATTCTTGCCTCAAGGTCAAATGGTCAATAAGGAGTACTCCCTACGAGTACAACGCCGTTTGCATGAAGAAATCCGAATTAAACGCCCGGATTTGTGGAAAAACAATTGTAAAAATTTAAAAAAACAAAACAAATGCACCTGCTCACATTTCGTTGTTTGTTCGTGAATTCTTGGCCATAAACAATGCTGTAACGATGCCCCAACCTGCATATTCGTCAGACATGACTCCGTGTGAATTTTCCTATTTCCAAAAAAAAAGACCGTCTATATTTACATGTACAGAGGACGTTGCGCTTTACGTGGGTACCTACCGTTGTACAGCCCAACTCCACGGTGTTCAAAAACACAACGGATCAATACAATGCGTCGATCAGAGCCCCGTTAATAATAGCTTTCACTAAAACCAAGGGTACCGACCGGCATTGTGGAAATGGACACAATAACCACCTTGGTAGGGCTCGAGGCCTATCTAAAACCTACCTACCTACCAGACAGTTCTACCCGCATTCAGGTGTTAAACCACAGCCACCACGATACTCCCCGAAGGGCCTACCGCAATGAGCAGGATGGAGCGACAAGCAACTCCATCAGGCTCCTGGTCCCCGTGGCACCAGATTATAGTCTCCGGTCAGACCTTGTAGCCTAAAGGCTACTACCAGTTGAGTTACCCCATTCATCTTGACTGGTGGCATTTGTAGCTTGAACTACAATGCCGCTTTAAGTGTGTGCATAATACATTTAAAGTGATATAAACTCAGTTCAAGCTAAGTAATATAGCACTATTTCTGACATGGCTATGCCTATTTTTTGAGCAAAGTCTATTTCAAATGCAGTGCATTTTGTGGATTTTAGTCGCCTCTTACGACAGGTATGCCTACCGAGCGTTATTCTTATCAGCCGACCCGCAGGGTGATTTACATGTACAGATGACTTTAAAAGCGCATCGCTGAAATAGCTAAAGGCGTTTCCAAAAATCGAACTTGAGAGGTGTTTCGACGATTGGAAGAAGCCCTGGCAAAAGTGCATAATATCGAATGGAGACTCTTTTGAAGGCAACAACATTAATGTAGACGAATGAATAACATTTTTCTTGAAAAAACGAAAATTCCCGTTATTTTTTGAACACACCACATATATTAACATATTTTCGAATTTTTTCATTTATGTTATGAAACTATTCAACATTAATTTCTTATAAATTTTCTACAATTCTGACAAAATTTTAATTTTTGAATTTAAAAACACTTTCCAAATTTTTATAAATTACAAAATTTTTTTAACCGAAAATTAAATATCGCTTGTTTTTAATTTTATTAATTAACTAGGTTTCTTTTTTATGAGATTGAACTTTTTTTAAACATGGCATAATAAAAAATAATTTAAATTTTCTGATTCAGGAATAAATTTTATTTGGACGCGAACTTCCGATAAAATATTGACATTAACTAACTTAAGATAAGCTGTTGTTTATATTTAAGATATTTTGGTTTAATTTGTGTGAACATCTCGTGGGGTATTTACGACCGAATATTTGCTTTGAGCTCGTAGATTATCCGGTGATTGCTGGCGTATCCTTTCCTCTGCAAATAAAACACCAAAAGGAAGGCTTTGGAGTAAAATTTGGAGATCTGAATAGTTTTATTCGCAGAATGACCTAGCGTGACGTCTTGTTGAAATTACAATGATGATTACATATACAATGATGAAACATTCAGTTTCGTTTTGTTTGAAAAAATATACCAAGTAGTTAACACAACTGAATGACAATTTCAAAAATAAAGCGTCGTTAAATCATCTCCTGTTTTGGTGTTAAGTGATTTATGATTAGAATTTTACTATATAGATGTTTCCCAAATATGTCTAACCAACTCAGCCAGTTAGAAAATATCAAAGTTATTTAAATTTTACATACCGAGATAAAAATGGATGAACGCTATACTTTTTTTCATAAATATATATGTCACAAATATTATTCCAAGTATTGATTTTTATGTATAATAAGTGGAATCTGCCCAGTCTCGAATATCGGTTACCTAGTATTCCCATTCATTAAGTACTAGAGAGATTTTCATAAATGAGAGACTATTAAATATCTAACTTTTGCTACAACTAAAACGTTTTCATATTTGTTCAAGACAGTCACGAAATCTAATCCCAAAAACAGAAATATGTATTCTAACCTGCCCCAACTTAAACCCTCCATACATACTTTTATGAAGTGCTACACTTGGGTTTCGATTATCGTTTATTATCAGCAAATTTTGTTGGTACTCCATTTTCATGTGCACGTTTTCCGCACACTTGCTTTTAATAAGCAGTATACATTTTAATATTTCGCATATATTATAAGTTGGTACTCAGCAATTGACTGATAAAATTCCTAATTGCTCGCAACAAAATATTGAGGTAAAGGCTAAATGTACTGATTATATATTCTATAATTACTTGCGAATGGGTAGTAAATCCACGGCAGGCATAATTTAAGGTACGTATGCTATTATATACATAAATACATATTTAATTCGTATAAAAGTACTTACGTCTTGCACCGCCTTTTGCTATTCACACCTTTGGGCCAAGCGAATGCTTTACAAGGGTACTCCTTTATTTGAATGCGTAAAATAGTATGACAAAAAAAGATACGAAAAATTTCAATATTATCAGGTGTGAATTAAAGAAGGTGCAACGGAAAATATATTAGAATTGTGTTGAGTGTTCCTGAAAGAATATTACCACACGTTATGACAAATAATTGATCTACATGTGGGTTGATTCGTTTATCTATATCATTACAAATGATTCGCACTAAATTATTAATTATATTAAATAAACTTTGAAATTGTTAAAAGTAGATAAACATTTTATAATTAATCGATTAAGAGCGGCTCTGAATTATAGAAATCCTATTTGTAAGTTAGGAGACACTAAAATATAAAATAATACATATTTTATATACCTAGATAATTTTAATTTTTAACAATTATATAATTTTACTTATTTACGTACATATATCATTAAATTCTATCTAAACAATTGAATTAGTAATATTTTCAAAGGAATGCATAATAAAAACATGCACTGACCACGCTAATATTTTTTATAGTTAAGTAAATGCAATATGTATATGCTTAATATACACATTATATTACCATTGTCATTACAGACAAGTAATTTTCTGTTTCTGCTCCTGCCGCCAGTCTTAATATGTTTATTTAAGGAGTATGGACGATTTGTAACTCCTGGTATACATGTGCTTTGGGTTCTACTTATAATAGTGGGTTTAAGCTCAATGTACTTCCATGCAACGCTCAGTTTAATTGGTCAATTACTTGATGAACTTGCGATTTTATGGGTTTTTATGGCCGCATATTCTTTGTTCTTCCCAAAAAAGTATTATCCAAAAGTCTTCCGTAATGACCGGTAAGTGAATTAAATGTTCTTAAAATTCCAAAATTTATTTATAATATATAAGTTAGTATTCAAAAGTGTATTAATGCATATAAAGGGTATTTTTTTTTCGAAGTATAGAATTCTCTAGAATGATAGCTGCCAAACCAACTGTAAAGTATACACAAAACTTGAAAATGACAATGCAAACAGACATTTACATATGACAAATAGTTTTCACTTTAATTTTGTTGACCGAATCATATAAGGAAATGGTACTGTCAATTGGTCACCTAGGTCGCGTGTATTGAACCTACGCTGATAAATCAGCAACGACTGATCAGTTGAAAACCAACATTCCAGGTGTTATTGGCGGGATAAAGATCCAGCTATGCTGGAGGAAGTGTTACAGAACTTGACCGATAGGATGGTATACAGAAGACCGATGGTAATATTCCCGAAATTCTGTCGAAACAGTAAATGCCTTAAAATTGAGTACAAATAAACATAGATTATTATGGCACCCTTTATTTGCATATATTTCAAAATTTATATTTTATATATATAATGAAATAATAAAAAAAAGCTTAAAGTTTAATCTTTGTTACTTATAGGAAATCATTCAGCGTGTTTATGTTTCTTTCGGCGATTTTCGCGACGGGCATGTCGATTTGGAAGCCCATAGTTAATGCATTCGTATTGATGGGTATGGGCGTGCCAACCATGATAATGATGTATCGTGAGTTGCAAAGGTAAGCATTTATTTCAAATGGCAAAAATATATCGAACCTTAGTGTGTGTGGTTAAATGCAATATTAATGCGTATAAATAATGATTACTGTTATTAATATAAAATGCATATATCCTTGCACACTTTAATCTATTTTAATATGCATAGAACAATTATTTAAAATATAAACAATAATTGAGCAGCCATGTGAACGAAACATTTCAATTCAATCAATTTCAATCAATATATCGAAATGTTAATTATAATTTAAAAGTTTTTTGTTGCGGACCATCCATTTAAAAACTCTGCAGTCATGTTATCACTATTTCTTAAGGTTTTTTTCAATTAGAGCGCATCGCTATTCATATGGAAAGTCATTCCATTTGTAGTTGACAGACAGTTGTCAATACAAGCAATTGGGTATTTCAACACTAAATCCAAATATTTAGGGTTATGCAAAGAAGCAATCAATATAAATTTAGCGTGGATCAGGTTGAATAGTGCGTGTCTATACAGGCAAACATATAAGTTGGCCCGTTAATGACGCGACAATGACATAGCTGAATTCAGCAAGCGGCAAGCAACCCAGGTTTCAGTAGAGATCGAACTCTTACACAAAAATTTATTATTTATGACATACTAGAAGATATTCTCATAAATCTGAAGTAAAAAAAAAATTTTATTCTGAATATAAAATTTTTGTGAAATAATGTGACACACACAAAGATTTTTAATCAGATACATTTAAATTGATCATGCATGGAATAATAAATAATTGAAATAAATGTTTAACGAGTAAGAAAGGGCTAAGTTCGGGTGTAGCCGAACATTTTATACTCACGCAATGTGCAAGGATCGGAGGCGGGGAAATGTTTTCAGGTGCTGCCATAATTTTATATTAAAAGATGTTGCGGAAGAATTCAACATTCATTATTCGAAGAAATCGTCATTGGATTGTCAATCAATCTTGGTATCTTATTAACTTATATTACAGGCCATATACTCATATACTTTCGTTGCTATATTTTGCTTCGTGTCAGAGATATTTATATTAAAATCTACCAAATTAACTCAAAAGTGATATATGCGATATAAACTTAACCAGAAAAAGTCGACCAGAGAAAAGGAAATCATTATATTAGGAATAAGCGGCTTAGACCATGGTCCAGACCGATTTTTCCATATTTAGCGCGAAATCACATTGTGTTTAAGAAAACATATCTTAATGTAATGTAAGATTACTTAATTTCATTAAAAGATCACACATATTGACCAACATAATCGGTTTAAAGTCAGGTGGAAAGTCAGGGATTCTTATATTGGGCATTTTTGGGATAAAGGAAGATCTGAACTGATCACATTAACTCTTTTCATTATTCAAGTATATTAGGGAACATGTTTTCACGCAATTTTGTTTAGGCAACTCACACAGTGACCGACATAATCGGCATAAAGTCTGCTAGAATAGCGAAAATCTTTATATGTAATATATAGGAGGTGCGATAATTTGTAGACCGATTTCACAGATCAGATCAAACATAAAATTGTGTTATATGAGAAATAGGCGTGGTTTTTATCCGATTTCGTCAATTTTCACAGCGTGACATAAGAATAGAAATATATATATATATAAATATGATGATGAGGACGAAGAGATGATTTGAATTCTGAGTGACTGTCTTTCCGCCCGTCCGCCCGTGTAAGCAATAACTTTAGTATAAATCGAAATATCTTAATAAAACTTGGTACGTATATTCCTTGGCACTTTGAGAAGGTTGGTGTTGCAGATGGGTGGAATCGGACTGCTGTCACGCCCACAAATTCCGTCTCTCCGCCCCTTAATAAGTTTAATGTTCATATCTTAAAAACCACTAAACCTGCATCCACCAATCTTGCTGAGAACAAATCTTTTCAGCACATCCACAAACAATGTGCAAATTAGTGAAAAATTAAAAATAAGAGCGAAACTTTGCACAAAGAGTTCCTTCACGGTATGCCATCTCATATGTAAAAATTATCGCAATCGAATATAACTTTTCAATCCACCAGATTCCGAATATGTGCACCAAGTGCCTTTGGCTGTCATTTTATCGAAAACATCGGTCAATCTATATTGACATTGACAATCTATATTGAGATATATTACTGAAATTCACAGCAAGTCTTTGCTTAATCATTTTGAGCCTTTGTGTCAAAAGTGGGTAAGATCGGGTAAATGTTTCCTTAACGCCCACATAATAAATACAAGAATTTTCAAGGTTCCGGTTGATTTTATACCATATATATCGTTCAAGCTGTGAGGGTTCTTAATGAAAGTCAGACAATATTTCTTTCTGGTAACAATACGTTGTGATGCTAGAAATGGATAAAATCGAATAAATACTAACACTAGCTCCCATATACCTGATATAAGGATTTCAAAATTCCGGTTGGCTTTATACGGTATATATCGGTCAATATGTAATATCTTAGCAAAATTGCGCGAAAGTATAATACTGAATATACTATAGTTTAGTGCCGAAAAGGGTAAAATCGGTAAATGAATTCCACCAGCTCTATATACTCCATATAATGATTTTCTATGATAATGATTCTCGAGTATACTTGCATAATGCCAAAGGTTGCTGCAATCAGTCCAAATCGTCCCAAATATTCCCAATATAGTTATTTACTTATATGGTCGTCAATATGTGTAATATTTTAATGAAATTAAGTGGATATGTTGTCTTAAACTTATGTGGCTTAGCGCTAAATATGAATGCAACTTGTCTAGACAGTGGTATAAGCCCCTTATCCCTAATTTAATAATCTCCGTTTCACTCGTTGACTTTTTCCTTATTTACCCAATATATTTAATTAAGCCACTTTCGTTGTGTTTGTATTGAATATATCTCACTGGAGTAATTTTGTAGATTTTAATATAAATATCTCGGACACGAAGCAAAATATACTAATTAATATACGTGAGTCTATGTCCTATAATATAAGTTAATAAGATACCTAATACGTTTATAATCCATTCACACTTTCGTCGAATAACGAATGTTGAATATTTTTAGTATAAAGTTTTACCAGCACCTGAAAGCATTTCCTCGGCTTTGGTCCTTTCACATTGCGAGAGTATAAAATGTTCGGTTACACCCGAACTTAGTCCTTCCTTATTTGTTTTTAAATTAACATTAAAATAAATATGTATTCGTACATAACATGCAATATGTTGCTAGAATTAATTTACACAAGATGTGTTAGCACTGTAAACAAGGTCATTAAAAATAAGCAACAAAAAGTGCAGCTTATCAGCTCTATCTCTAAGTTCATCGGCTTACAATCCCCATAACTATATAGAGGACAAATAGAGGACTATATAGAGGACAAATTTTCTTTAGCAAGAACCGAATTACGAGAACAATATGAAAAACTTGTCAGTAAACAATTTCATATTAAAAAGTATGTCATTACCAAATAAGCTTTTAAAAATGATTCAAGTAAAATAATATATTACAGGCATATGCAGAAGAATGCATGCATGTAAATACATATACTAGGTCTAGTAAAAAGAAATCCATTATTTTTTCAATAGATGGCTTTAGTAATTTATATCCAGCGTTGTATAAGCGCGATCGATACGCTATATGGCGTTAGAAAAATAAGATTTCGTACTGAAATAAATTTTTCAGATAGTTTTGTAATTGCTTAACTCAGTATTGTTTAGCACTCGTCAAAGATGGACACCAACAATGAGAAAATGCGCAAACCGCAACACAAACCAGTAGGCTGAAAATGTGAATATAGTTTATGGTCCTGATACTTTAGCAGCCAATCACGCGGAATTTTAGTTTCGCCGATTCCGTTCCGTTCCGTTTCGATAATTTGATGTCGAAGATGCACTACGCTCTGGAAGGCCAATTGTCGAAAATATTGATAAAATAATGGAAATCGTCGAGTCTCACCGTCATATAAGCACCGTTTCGATCGTCCAGAAACTAAACATTCTACAAAAAACCGTTTGGAACAATTTAAATAAAGCTGCCTACAAAAAGAAGTCCGAGATATGGGTACCACATGAGTTAATGCAAAAAAACCTTGTGGACCTCATTTTCATCTGCGAAAATTTGCTGGGTCGCGAATGTTTACTGACTATGAGAGGTGGGTCACTTAGAAAACGTCAAGCGAAAACGATAGCGGTCGAATCGCGGCGAACCGACACAAACGGTGAACAAGCCAAGATTAACGGAGCTGAAGGTATTGCGAAAATATGTGAAATCGGTCTACCAATTATCCCAGTTTCCATATACTACATGTAATGAATTTCACTATTTTGGCAGACTTTATGCCGAATATGTCAGTCACTGTGTTAGTTACCTTTATACCATATATTTCGTTAAATCTGTAAGATATCGTAATGAAATTGGAGAGTTATCTTTATATGATTATAATGTGCTCTTGTGTCAAAAATGGGGAAAATCTGGTAAATACTTCCCATAGCCCCCATATACCTAATACAAGAATTTTCAACCTCTGGGTAGACTTTATGCCATAAATTTCGGTCAATATGTAGGATATCTTAGCAAAATTAAGTGAACGTGTAATATCGGATATACCATAGTTTACTGCCAAAAATATGTGAAATCGGTCTACGAATTATCCCACCTCCTACATATTACATATAACGATTTTCGCTATTCTGGCAGAGTTTATGCCGAATATATCTGTCATTGTGTTAGTTACCTTCACAAAATTGAATGAAAACATGTTCCCTAATATACTTGAATAATGAAAAGGGTTAATGTGATCAGTTCAAATCTTCCTCTATCCCGAAAATGCCCAATATAAGAATTCCTGACTTTCCGCCTGATTTTAAACCGTTTATGTTGGTCAATATGTGTGATATTTTAATGAAATTAAGTGAATATGTTTTTTAGATATAATGTGATTTCGCCCTAAATATGAAATAAATCGATTTAGATCAGGGTCTAAGCCGCTTATTTCTAATATAATGATTTCCTTTTATCTGGTTGTTTTTCTTCTCATCTATCATCTATCCATCTATCTAATATTTTCAATTAAGCCACTTTGGTTGAGTTTATATCGCATATATCACTTTTGAGTTAATCTGGTAGATTTTAATATAAATATCTCTGACACGAAGCAAAATGTAGCAATGAAAGTACATGAGTCTATGGCCTGTAATATAAGTTAATAAGATACCAAATATGATTCCAATCCATTGACAATTTCTTCGAATAATGAATGTTGAATTTTCCGCAACATCTCTTAATATAAAATTATGGCAGCAGCTGAAAACATTTCCCCGCCTCTAATCCTTGCACATTGCGAGAGTATAAAATGTTCGGCTACACGCGAACTTAGCCCTTTCTTAATTGTTCAATATAAAGTTTTACCAGCACCTGAAAGCATTTCCCCGATTTTTGTTTTTAAAAATTGCGAGAGTGTAAAATGTTCGATTACTCGCGAACTTAGCCCTCTCTTACTTGTTATATGTAACTCTATATCTGTCTAGATTAATTTTAGGTGTTACTACCAGCCATTTGTAGAACAAAACTTGAAGTGTATTTAAATTGATAGTTATAGAAAAATTAATATTTATTTGAATTAAATATTTATTCAGACAATTTGACATACATTTAATTAATCAGCTAGATTTCATAACATTCTAATACTTGTGTAATAGCAAGTGAGCTGATCTGCATAGTTTGTATATCTATATTTCATTAACAAAATAACAGAAAGTTCGCGATATCGCGTGCAAAATTGCCAATATTCAACACAATTAATTGACCTTAGTATACTTTATTTCTACCTCACCTCGGTTCAATTAATAAAAATCAATGCAAATTTCATATTTCTGCAGTTAAGTACATAAGACCCGATTCATACAAGAAGATATGAACATAAATGTATTGTATAAATTGCCTACAGTGAAATCAACTGGTTTTAAACCTCTTTACATCTAGATGTGCCGCCAGATCAACTAGTTAGCCGAAAATCTTTTTTCAAGCAATCTACAAGATTTTGTCCAGGTTCTCCATGTTTTCATTGAACAGATACTAATTCGTCGACCTAATTACGTAAATATGCTCTCTCTATGAAGCAAAATTTCAATTAATTAGTGTAAGTCTGATGCTTTTCCGAGTAGTTCGATTTTTTTAGTTAATTCTAGTTGTAGTTATTTTCCTAACAAATTTGATACAATACTGAGTGTACAATATGTAAACTAGTGATGTACTATAGATACATTTATAATAAATATAGATGTTTGTATATATACTAATAATATACTATATGTATATGCATGCCTAATTGACAATTTACCACATTTTCTTTTCACTATTTTTATCTCTCTCATTTCTCATTCTTCACTGCAGCCAAGTGGTTGCTCCCAACTGGTGATTTGTGGACCCTAGCCTGACCAAAGCAAATTTGTAAATTTAAGAAAACACATTTTAGTACAGAGATGGGCGTGGCACCATTCACTTTTAGGGCAAATTCTCTCTTAAAATTTACTTCACAATTTTGATTCGTATAATCATATTCTAGCAACATATATATATATAAATGATCAAACTATATTTGGGAATTTGGTACAGGAAATCACAGTATAGAGGGGTATCTGTGGGTCGAAAATGTTTAAAAAATGAGAGTGGCATCGCACCTAATAGGTTTAATGTATATATCTCACAAACTACTAAAGCTATATAAACCAAAATTACTCAGAGTAAGTCTTTCTACTACCTCCTCATACACTGAGTGCAATCGGATGGTAACCACGCCCCGGTTATGTTGAAAACTACTAAAAGTGCGTTAACTTGCTGAAAAACACGTCAGAAACATTAACTCTTACAGTAAAGATGGAAATTAAAGGCTCCGAAGAAATTGGTATAAAAATTTGGCAATGGGTGTGGCACCGCTCACCTTTATGTGCAATACTATATCTTAGGAACTACTATACCAATTTCAATCAAATTTTGTGTGTGACATTATATATATACAGAGTGATAATGGGCGAAATCGGATGACAACCACGACTACTTCCCATATATCAAAATTTCAAGTTCAATATGATTCTTTCACTTGGCATTATATAAATCAATTAGCAACGGTGATATCGGAGCAAAACTTTGCAGAAAGAGTTCTCTTAGGGTATGCCATCTCACATCAAAAATTGTCGAAATCGGATTATAACTTTTTATTATTATGATATTATATCTTATAGGAATTCAGTGCCTATATATGACTTTTTACCGAAAATATCGGCCAATCTGTGAGGTATATTACTGAAATTCAGAGCATGTTTTTGCTTCATAATATTGTGCCTTTGTGTAAAAAATTTGTAAAATTAGGTAAATACTCCCTCTAACGCCCATATAACTAATACAAGGATTTTCAAAGTTCCGGTGGTGGTACCATATATATGCTGATATATATATCGGTAAATCTGTAAGGGTTTTTAATGAAAGCCAGAGCGTATCTAGAAATAGAAATAGTAATAATATGTCGATATGCTAAAAATAGATAAAATCGGATAAAATACTACCTCCTGCCCCCATATAACTGACATAAGAATTTCAAAATTCCGGTTGGCTTTATACGGTATATATCGGCCAATATGAAAGATATATTATATATATATTATATATATTAGGATATACTATAGTTTAGTACCGAAAATGGGTAAAATTGGTCAATGGATTGAATGAATCCTTATTATAGCACACTTTATGCCGAATATGTTGGTCAATGTGTGAGTTATCTTCATAAAATTGCGTGGAAACATATTCTTCAGTATACTTGTATAATGCTGCTTGCTAAAGTTGCTGCGTTCAGTGCAGATCTTCCCCTACCCCCAATATTTACGATATACGAATTTCCGACTTTCCATCTGACTTTAAACCGTTTATGTTTGAAAATATGTGTGACATTTTAATGAAACTAAGTGGACATGCTTTCTTAAACATAATGTGGTTTAGCACTGAATATGAATGACATCAGTCTAGACCATCCATGGTATAAGCCCCATATTCTTAATATAATTATTTCCTAATCTCAGGATTTTCCCTTTTGTTTGAGTTTATATCACATATATTATTTGAATTAATTGAATCGATTTTAATATATTATAAATATTTCGGACACGAAGCAAAATGTAGAAATGTAGAAATAATACTAAGAGATTCTACAACTTATAATATAAGTTAATAAAATACCAAATATGATAATAACCCAATCACAATTTCGTCGAATAATGAATGTTGAATTCTTACGCAACATGTTTTAATATTAAGTTTTACCAAGACCTGAAAATATCCCCGGTTTTGATCTTTGAAAATTGCGAGAGTATAAAATGTTCGGTTACAACCGAACTTAGTTGTTTTACTTTCCTTACTTGTTTTCATTATGTACTCTTAATATAGTTTGAAAATTTTGCTCATAGGACTACAATAATTGGTCAACATGCCACTTTCATAAGCATACTCTAATTCATATCTTCCCTCAGGACAGTATACAAAAGTTATTTCGACTATTTCGAGTATTAAGATTAGTAAGATTTTTTATTGAAGTTACAGCGTAAGTTGATCGCGAGAGCAGGAAAGTGTATAATGTCCGGATGAGTCCGAACTTAGCTCTACATTCCTTATTTTAACTAAAACAAATTTATTTAAACATTGAGCGAAATAACTTCTTATTTTATTTTCCGTTGAGGATGCCGGAAAAACATTTAAAATGTAATACCTACTTAGGGAAGTGAAACAAATATATTAATATGTTCATACATATACATATGTATACATATACATATATGTATACAAAAGTGACTTAATGATTCAATCTTTTTGTAGAAATGTGCGTATGGTAATTAGTAGTTTATTGCTAACAATAGCACGTTCACTGTAATATAGGTGTAATTATAATTTTGCAAATTGTTACATTTCCACCTTTTACATAATTACTTCATATATGTTAATGTATTTATCGTTTTTGTTTTGCCTTTTGCTTTCAGAGTGCGAGATCAGCGTGTCTATAGACTAGGCTTGCGTTGCACTGCCGTCTGGCTGGTGGCAGTTTTCTGTTGGATCAACGACCGAATGTTCTGCGACGCTTGGTCGGCTATTAATTTTCCATATCTGCATGGTTTTTGGCATATATTCATATTTATTGCTGCATATACGGTTTTAGTTTTGTACGCGTACTTCTATGTCGAAACCGAGTTGCCGCAACGCCAACCGATGTTGAAGTATTGGCCTAAAAACGATTTCGAATTCGGCATACCATTCATATGCATACGAAATCCGGGCATGACCATCAAAAGTGCCATCTAAAAAAATAAAAATATATACGAGTATACATACATATATAATTGGTTGCACCGAAGATGCGCTGAGTAGAAATTAGCATGTAGACCAAAAATACAAACTAATAAGTATGTTCTATATCAACTTTACAACACGTTTTTATTAGTGCAAAATTATTATGCATAGTTTAATCATGCATACATACGTATCTATATGATAAAATAGCTTATAAGTATTACCTGTTGTAGCTGCGAAAGTACGAAATTATAGATTTAGATGCAGTAGCGAGTGTACATAAATATCAACTGCATATGTGATGCCAAATTTAATTGTATTTGCCTAACACTTGGCAGTTGTAAATGAAAGCAATTAGATTTTTTCTAAAAATATCTACCCTTTAACGAGAATCACTATATTTTCCATATAGAGTTGCGGTATGAGCTTGTGGAAAAGTGCCGACATTATTTCTAATATTTATCTTAATAGTACATCAGCATATTATTTAAAATATAATTATGTTGTAATTTTGTAAAACTATCATTTATCATTTAACACTTAATTTTAATTGGATACTTCTTATTGTAATAGTAATTCAATGTATAGTGTTATTCGCCGAATCAAATTATTTATATAGCTATGTAATAGCTATGATATGTATGTAACTTATACGGTGCAAATGCTAAAATTAGTTTTATAAAATAAAATGCAATTACTTTTAGAGTTCCTCTAATAGTAATAAGTAATCCATCTAAATCTTTCATTGTGATATTGTTTTCTTTTTTAATTATTACAATAATTACTTATATTAAAATCTAATGCTAATATTATTTGCAAATGTTCATAGAGGCCTCTTATATATATTGTAAAGTATGTGATTATATCCATTAAGTTCCTAAAGTTGATAGCAACGGCTATAAAATTTGATAATTTTTCCAATTGCTCTTGCTGAAAATTATAGTTATACAAAGCTTGGTTTGGCACAATTTACAAATGTTTTAACATTCAACAATGCTTTACGAGTGGTTTTTATAAAAATAATAACTTCACTTTTTTCGCGAGCAATATTCCACTCATTATTTGATATGTAGTTGATAAAGTGGCAGATTTTCAACTATTTTTATACTAACTAATATTATTTAATATTTTATACCAACTAAAAATGATTTTAAATCTGCCACTTTATCAGGTATATATAAAACTTATTAATATTTTATTGATTACGTTTTATAATATATATAAATTAATATGTAATATATAAATATTATTAGATTAAACCCCTTTAAATTCAGCTACATTTTAATTATATAATATGTTTTTAAAGTTTTAAGAATTCAAAAATTATAAATTATTTACTCAATGCAGAGGCACAGCCTTAAAAATCTAATCGAGATGGGAATATAATACACACTTTCCAAACAGGATTTGTACAATAGATATTAATTTACCGCTTCTGTTCGTGAAACCTCTTATCAGCGTTCGAAACATTTCCGGAATTTCTCTACAATTTTCCTCAAGTGAGTCAATTCACTAGAACAAGTAGATAATAGAAGATAACAATAATATCAACTCATACTTTTCTGATAAAATTACCGAAAACAGCAGTTATACCACAAATTTATTTCAGTTTTGTTTAGAAATGAAGTAAGCATTTTGTCAAAATTACAAACACCTCTCACATCAATTGAAGTTTATTACAACATACAACTTTCGATGTTTCATTAATTATAGCAAACCGATTGTTAGAACATGATTTCTTTATATGATTATGTAAATACTTTTCAATGAAAGCTAATTATTCTCACTTTAAGAGCTTAAGCCAGTTTAGAATTTTCAAAAAACGATTTTTTTTGCTTAAAGTACACTTTAGAGCCCTAAACTTGTTATTCATAAGTAAAAATCCAATCCGCTGTAATGTCGAAGCGTTCGGGTCACTCAGCTCAACAAGTAAAACTTTAAAGGCCCTTTTTTCGAAACCTAGCTTTTTTTACAAATCCGTTATTTTTCGAAAAATTTATGAAAAGATACAAACATAAAGTAATTCAAATATATGCTTAATAAAGCCTGAAAGAGAGAAATTCGATTCCTTTTTCCATACTCCTAGAATAAATTGTCAAAGTTAGATCTTTTTCGAGGACACTAAACTCCTTTGACTGCCATAGTCGAGTGGGTTAGTTTCCGTCTATTCAGTTGTTCGTAGGCTCAAATAATAACTAAACACAAACAATTTGTAAAAATTATATAAATTCCACTACAAATTATTAATTGCTTTCGTGGATATCACAAAGGGGAGAGAAAGTTCTGTCAGAAATATTCAATATTTCTTTTTTAACTATTAATAATTTATTTTATATTTATTCTCTTTATTAAACAAATATTTCTTTAGTGAGCTCAACAAATTTTCGGATTATAAAATGCACAATTTTTTCATTATTTCGTAAATTATTCATAAATGAAAGCTCAATTTTGTTGAACTGAAAATTATGGTTCACTCTAATAAACATTATGTTTTTGTAAAAGAATGCACTCTCTTTATAAACCTATATACATATTTATCACATATAACTCTAAATGACAATGAAAAATAGGTTAGCTTAGTTTTGAAATTGCTTGTATGACAATTAAATATTTTGTTAAATAAATAGCCACAAGCAATAAATGACACACATATTATATAAACATATAGAAATGTGCTAGGAATGTTTATCAGCTAATGAGACGCCTCGTACACACTTATTAGACTCTTTAATAGCTTACAAGTAGAAAAAAGCAAACGGCTCGTGATGTAAACCAAATATCAACTTTATTAAGAATATTAAACCAAATATACATACAAACATATAATTAGTGAACGTATAAAAAATTCGACGACCAAGATGTTAAAATGAAAAAAAATCAAAATTTTAATACGATTAAAATTTAATTGAATAAGTAGCGCCAAATATTATATAATATGAAGACAAACAAATGTATATGTATGTATCAAATACATACAATTTAACGAATATGCATATTAAATTTTTAATTGAAAAAAAGTAATAACTTGAAATATGAATTATTCTTTCATACAATGATGTGTTCTTCTGCTTTATTTTTGTTTTTATTATATTATTTCATGTTTTATTTACATAAAAATTTAACATTTTTTTATTTATATAGATGAATTCAATATTAATTTGTTACATATATATATAAATCAAAGGTTGTGTTTAATCAGTACTTCACTGTGAAATTTACATTACCTCATACATACACATACATACACATCAATTAAACAATACATATGTACTAGCAACATATGCTTTTTAAGTTATTTCTATTTATTTAATTTCACTGACTGTAATACATATTTACATATATTATATGTATTTCGTATGTGCATATATTTAGGTAACGATAATTTTAAACTTGACAATTTTAAACCTATTATGTACGCCTATTTATGTAGCATGACTAAAATTTTCAATAAAATTTTATTCTTTCGTAATACTAATACTTTACTTTGTATTTAAATAGCTTATAGCTCCAGTAGGTAAATATAAAGGAGCTTTTGTATGTATTTATTGCGGAAAACACCACAGATAAATTATTACTTTATACAACGTATAAACGTATATACTACGTATAAACGCTTATATTGAAATTACTTGAAAGCCTCTATCTCAAATTCAACTAAATTTGGTACATAACATTATTCCGATGTTTTTATGTTACTTTGTGAAAATGGGCGCAATTGGGTTACAACCACGCCTACTTCCCTTATATCACAATTGTAAATTTCACATGAATATTTAACTTTACAGAATATAAATCAATCACCAATTTAGATATCAGTATAATACTTTGTGCAAATAGGGCCTTCAAGGTATTCCGTCCCACGTCTGAAAATTTTCGAAATCGGGCATTAACTTTTCAAGTCCTGAGATACCAAATATGTGGACATCAGCGCATATGACCGATTTTTTACTGCAAATATCGTTCAATCTGTATATATTATTGAAATTCTAAGAAAAAAATTTTTCGATTATAATGTAGGTTTGTATCAAAAATATGTAAAATCGGGTAGATAATGTAGGTTTGTATCAAAAATATGTAAAATCGGGTAGATACTTTCAATAACCCGCTTATACTTAATATAAAAATTTTCGAACTTCTGGTTGACTTTATACGGTGTATATTGGTCAGACTGTGATGTGCAATTGACTGACTGTGAATGCAATTAAAAGAGCTTCTTTTCCTGGTAATAATTCATTTTTGTAGATAAAATCGGATCAAGACTTCCCTAATTTGAAGATTTTCATACTTCCCCTTGATTTTATACCATATGTATCGGTCAATCTGTATGGTATCTTAATGAAACTCAGAGAGGATATTGTTCTGGTAATAGTATGTCGTGATGCCAAATATGCTTCAAATTGCATCAATACCCCTAACCCCATATACCTAATATAAGAATTTCAAACTTCCGGTTTGCTTTATACCGTATATTCAATCAATATGTAAGATATTTTAGCAAAATTATGTGAACGTATAAATTGGAGTTTTGTCGACATCTGAAAATAGTTGATCACCTGTGGCCTCACAAAATGCGAAACAATTTCTTTCTTTACTTGTTCTTAGACATTTTAATTTTCCTACTATAGGTGATTTGATTATTTTTGGTAAATTGTACAATTTGTAAGAAAAGTCAAGGATTAAACCCGTCGATTATATTTATTTTACTAACATATATTATAGGTCATAGACTCATTTAGTTTTCTTACTACGTGGGAAATGTTTATAGTAAAATCAACCCAATTAACTCAAATGGGATATATGGGATATTATGCGATATTATGCGATATAAACTCAACAAAAGTAGCTTAATTAAATATATTGGGAATATAAGGAAATTTATCCAGAGAAATTGAAATCAATATATTAGGAATAAGGGACCGTGGTCTAAGATCTGGACCGGTTTTATTCATATTTAGCGCACAATCACATTATGTTTAAGAAAACGTATCCACTTAGTTTCATTATATATATTAATAATATAATATTACATATATTTACCAACATAAATGGATTAAAGTCAGCTGGAAACTCGGTAATTCTTATGTTGGACATATTTGGATCGGAACATGTATGTAATGGACAGATCACATTAACTCTTTTCATTACTTACGTATAGTAGGGAACATGTTTCCAAGCAATTTTGTAAAAATAACACACAGTGACCGACATATTCGACATAAAGTCTGCTATAATAACGAAAATCATTATATATAGCTCTCATATAGGATAATTCGTGGGCCACGAATGATTTTCGGCATTAAACTTTGGTATATCCAATATTACAAGTTCACTTACTTTTGCTGAGATATCTTACATATTGACCGAAATATACGGTATAAAGCCAAACCGGAGCTTGAAAGTCCTTATATTAGGTATATGGGACTAGGTGAAGTATTTACCTGATTTTATCCATTTTAGGCACACGGACACACTGTTATCAGAAAGAGACGCGCTTTGAATTTCACATGGCAAACTCATATATTGACCGAAATATATGGGATAAAGTCTAACGGGAGGTTGACCCTCCTAAATCCTTTTATTAATTATATTGGGGCTAGGGAATGTATTTACCCGATTTTCGTAAAAAATCGTATAAAATATACTCCTCGGATTTTATTACGATATCTCACAGATTTACCGATATTTTCAGTATAAAGTCAGCCATAAGAGCTGAGGTCCTTATATTTGATATCTCGAGGCTTGAAAAGTTATTTGCCGATTTTTGCCATTTTTGCCATTTTTACAGATGAAGTTTAAAATGGTGTTATATGGAAATTAGGCGTGATTGTAATCCAATTTCGCCCATTTTCCCACTGCACCACACAAGGATGCACATATAATGCTATGCACCAAATTTGGTTGAAATTGGTGAAGCGGTTCCTGACATATAGAAATTCACCTAAAAGTGAAAGTAGTCATTATGTGGGTGGTGGAGATTTATTAAGTCAATTTTGGCTTTTATAACGCCATATGAAGAGTTTTTGTGGGTAAATAGAAAGTTAAGTATGCAGATTCCGAATTTTTAATTTGAAAGTTTCTCAACACAAATTTACTGTTTGCTGTAGATTTTCAAAAGTTGAACTGGAAAACTGCTTTAACCCTGTTTAGGAATGAGTTTGGCTTTACGTGTGTAGGGCCAGCAAACAAATTGTTTCAGCCGGGTTTCAATTCTCGCGTCAGTTGGTTCTACGTAAACGGAACGGTTACCAGTACAAATATTTAAAAAATTAGATTCAAATTTGAGTAATTAGGAGTTTAACTTGAGTGATAAATTCTACCACGACAGTCGGGTGTACGTAACCGGAACGGGAACCGGACCCGGATTTTCATCCCCCCAAGGGCTGTCAACACGACAGTATTCCCCAAAATTATTTGGGAATGTTTTTTGCCGCTACAACAATATCTAAGGCTTCTTGGACCTCAGGAGAGCTCAAGTTGATGTTGTTGTTGTTTTAGCGGCTATTAAACTATCGAAATTTGATTACCGAAAGTATTTCGGCTCTTGCGGTTGATAAAATCTAAGTCAGTTTGGGTACCGTAGCTATATGGCTATATGCTGCAGTGGACATTGGTTTAACTGCCTTACCATTATTAACAGATGACATCGATTGCCTGTGAATGATATATATATGGTAAGATATTTTAGTATCACTCTTGATATTCGTCGTATTCTGGTTCGCTTTAAATAGAGTACAAGTATCCGTGTCATCGTATGACATGTTAAATTGGATGAAAAGGACGATGTTATATCTCTTGTTATAACGGCGTACACAATGTTTTGGGTTCAATAATTATTTTGTTTCAAACTCGCAGTTAACAAAGTCGGGTTTTTCACTAAGAATTACTCGGTTAATTAAAACATTTTTATAATCTACTAATGATTCTTTATATTCTACCAAAGGTGTCTTTAAATATTACTAATAATTCATAATTACATGTAAATGCCCATATTACAACTACAATTACAATTAGATTCATCGATCAGCAATCTTATTGTTTCACATATGCTATAGTATATGATTAATTGGTCATCTTGATATGTAAAAAGATAGTACTACTGAAATTGAAGCTAATTGTGCACTAAAGTCTAATTAATTAAAGTAATGTATCCCAAGGCAAAACAAAAGCTTTCATTGTTGATATTTATGCAGATAACAGGAAAACTAGCAAAAATGAAATTATAAAAATTTTCTAGATTTTCTTTCTATATTTTAGGGCTGTGTTTCCTCTCAACTAACATTAATTAAATTTATATTCATAAATCAATTCGAGTCTTGTAGTTCCCAGTCTGCTTTAGTCGGAATCAGAAGAGATGTTAGTGCAAGAAGTTTTGGCTGAACGTTTAGTTTGCGAGCTTTGGTAATAGCCATTATGATTATACGGTCCACGGTAACTAACAGAATTTTTATCAGTTTCATGGATCTTTACTTCGTATAAAAGTTCTGGACGTTTCAAATGTTGTCGTACATTATCCCAAATGTAAACACACACATTTTCTGTAGTGCTGGGCTAAAATGTAAAATATTTTATTAAAAAAATTAAGAGTACAATTTTTTTTATTACACTTACAGTCTTTTTAAAGAAATCTACATCTTGGTCCAAATTTTTGTGATCCAAATCCTTGAACACAACTTTGTCTAACGCAGTCTTTAATTCTGTAATATTCATAACCATGCCTGTGCGCATGTCAATGGGTCCACGTACTGTTATCTCAACTGGAAAAGTAAACATTCATGTTAAACGAGTGCGTTATACTATATTCAAGACTACAGCACAATATATTAATATAAATATGCATGTCTTTCAATAATGTAACAGTACTTAGTTTAAATACGTTAGTTTTTTTATTAACAACTCTTTATTGGGTTGTTCGGAAAGTCATTTCGTTTTTTTTGGGGAACATGAAAGACAGTTTTCGTATAATGCCTTTCAAATGGCCATAAACAGTTGAATTCGACAAATTTAACCTCTCACCGATCTCTCGTGTGGTGATTCGCCGATTTGCATCAACTAATGCCTTTATCGCATCTTTGTCAGCTTCGACCGGCCTTCCAGACCGTGGTGCATCTTCGACATCAAAATTGCCGGATCGAAATTTTGCAAACCAGTTCTGGCACTGGCGTACTGTTAACACGCCTTCTCCATACACATCCGTCAATTTTTCTCTCGCTTGGACAGCATTTTTACCTTTTCTGAAGTTAAAAAGTAAAATATGACGAAAATGCTGCTTATTGCTCTCCATATTTAAAAAGGCACCAACCAAAAACTACTGGGTAGAATTAATAGAACTTTTTCACACACAAGCCTTGCAATATCAGCTCTCATGACATATAATGGTTATGGGGCTTAAGTGTGAAGTTAGTTTCGAAAAAACGTAATTAAGTCCTCTGGCGGGAAAAAACGAAATGACTTTCCGAACAACCCAATACATACAAAATATAATATTCTTCAAGGCTTGCTAAAATAATAAAATACAGTTTCCGGATTTATTTACTTTTTTATTTATTTACGAATGTAATTGAATAATTAACAAAAATTCATCTTCCAAAATTTTTTACTAAATTTTTTAAAGCTTTGCATTACGTATTGATGCATTAATGATTAAACTAATATTTACAATTGTAATAATCCTGCTTGAAAGCTGCTTTTTTGTAAATTTATAGTTCGTAAATAATTTTTCAGATTCTTTAAAATTTCCAATATTAATCAACTCGAAAAACTCAGTCATTTAACGCACGATGATGAGTGCACAAACTAATTCCAATATTCTTTATCATAATATTTCCAAATGCTTACATATTAAAAATCTAGCAATGGATTATATATAAATATTGGTATCTCAAAGTAAGTAAGCTATCACATTCCAGGTGTTATAAGTTCGATGCAAGTATAAAATGTTCTAAGATCCATAATTTGGATATTCCAATTTCAACAGAACAAAATTAGCAATCCGAATACATTTCGTTTGAATATATGTGGAATGCCAGAAGTAAAGTATTTTTCTCCGAATTTTTTTTTTTCAAATATAAACAAATTTTAACAGCTCTAACCTGGTAATACAATAACAATAATTAATATTGATTTGCGCATATGAAATGTGTTCTGTATTCTGATTTAGAGCTCAATAAATTAAAAAAAAAAACCTAAACTGTTCTAACGTTATCTGTACAATATAGCTTGCATATGAACAAAAAATAAATAAAAATTAAAAAAATGCACGATGCGTTGAAATCTATTGCATATACTTATATGTACGTGCATCTCTTATAAGTTTGGTCAGGCTGAACTTTCGCATTTCATGCATGCTTTAGATACACTCATAAATGTAGTCGTTTGAATAGATGTTGTATAAATGTTTCCTTATAATTACCGGTGTAATTGTGTCCATGTCCGTTTATATGATTACACTTTCCAAAGACTTCAGCATTTTCTGTGTCACTTAGATGTGGGCTAAAAAAGTAAATGAAAAGTTAATAAATTAATTATATGTTACATAAAAATAAATTACATCAAGAATTCCAAATGTATGTGCTATATACACATGCCACAAAATACGACCACGATTCTCGTATTGAAGCCTTAAAAGCTATACAATTACAATAGTTTGCGGTTAACTAGAATCAAATGGAAATGCTAGTTGTACATATGTACAAGTGTTCAAATGTGAAGAATAAAGTCAAAAATTTACTGTACATTCAGTAGGTTAATAATATATATTCGCCCATACATATGTACATATAAGACGTTCTTGATTTTATTATTGAACCACTTACATGCACGCTATTATTGAAACAAAAAAACTACCGATAGTGAATCAGAAGATTGCAGTCGGTTATCAAGGTTAACATTTCGATTCACCCAAGAAAACTGGCGCAGTATGCAACTTCAACCGTGTCGCCAGCGACTCAGCATTGAACATTATATGCATATGTACATACATATGGAGATGTATATATTTATAGTCACTATATTTCTTTTATGTATATACATATATATGTAGTTATTTGCAAAATTTTTTCCTTACCTGTGTAAACGATGGCAAGCGCTGAATGTTTCTTTTCGTGTAAGGAATGCAACAGGTTGCGACATTTTCACAATATTTGCAGACGATTTGTCTAAAGCACTTCAGTTCACTGCCGTGTAGTGTGGTTTAAACTGAGTGGAAGTTGAGATAAGATTTCACTTTGTTATTGCAAATCAGAGTTGAGTGAGTCGTGTTGGCTATTGAAAAATACACTTTCTAAAAAGTTACAATTTACATATATTTTGGTATACTGAATAAAAATAAAATAGCAGTAAATAAATGCAAATACCCGTAACTTACTCTTGACAATACCCAATATCTTTAACAATATTCTTATAAGAATATAAACTTTAGTTAATTGGAGAAATAGAGTACGAAAACAAAACTTGACTGTCGACTGGAATGTCGCGAATGATATGTTGACGATTGGTAAATGATGCTGCCATATTTATAAACAATAAGATTACCGTGCTCACTGTCGTAAAGTAACGACGGCCAATTATAATTTCACTCAACGGCTACAAAGGTACTCAAACCAAAGCATATGTGCGAGGGATACAGCATAATTATAAGTATATTAGTGTTTTAGTTTTAGCTAGTTTTTTATTGTTCGAGGTAATAAATTGAAGTATTTACGCATTAAGTGAAAGTAAATAAAATGTTATAATTAGACAAGCCGGTCTGTGTGAAATGCGGCTTAAAAAGAAAAGCGATGCCACATCATTAAATAACCTTTAACTTAGCATTAGTTGTATCTTGATGTATCTTGAGTAATAGTATAACTAGCATTTAACAAATGGGTACTATGCGTGTTGTCACTCAAATGAGAAGAGCACATTTTGCTGCAATAAACTTAATTTGCTGTAAATAAAGTCGTTTTGATCTATTGAAAAATTTTTTAAATATTGTATCCGAACTTAGTGGTTAACAGATTTCTAATTACAATGTTACAATTACAAATGTAATTACCAATGTTGTTCCTGATAATAACCTCGATTCTTTACTTAATTTCTGAAATTAGTGATTGATTTCTAGTGCATTCTCAGATACCTTCACATTTGCTGGCGTGATGAAGTTACTTACAGTCTCAGTTAGCCAAATTTATTTAACATTTGTAAACAAAGGAGCAGACTACTCCAGCATAGAATCCTATTCGCCTTTGATTTCCGCTAGACGTTTATAATTTTTTTTTTAGCATGGTTGTAAAGTGGAACGGTGGAGTGCGCTGTGTTCAAGTACTGTAGCTTGCATTCTTATAACAAGTTTTGTAAAATTCATTCATTTAATAATACTGATAAAGAAAAGCAGCTGAATGAATAATACAAATTAATAATTAAATAAATCTTATAATTTTATTAAAATAAAGAAAAGTATGCATGTAAAACAAAGATAAAGAGTAAAAGGGCAAAAAATATATACAATTAATAAAACAACAAATTGAATTTTAGTGGATATTTTATATCCCTTTATTTCTTTTTTATGTTTAGTTGTCATAATAGGTTCGACTATATCTAACTCAGTTATTATTTTCATTTCATGTGTTTTCCTACAAATCTCTTCATTTTCAATTTTTTTGTTTCTTTTATATTAATTTTGTGTAATATTTAACTCTGCTTTCCGCACTTCGTTAATTTTTTTTTCATATACTTTATATTGTTGGATTTGTTACTTTTTCAATTATATGTATATTTATAATTTGTACTTTATAGGTAAACATCTTTATCCGTCAATACATAGATTTAATGTTTTCTTTCATTTCTATATTTCACGTTGCATTCTTATTGATTAACAGAAGTATGTATGTAGGTAGTATTCAATTTAAAAGCTAATGTACGACACACATATGTATGTATGTATTAACCTCGCACATTCGTCTATTAAAATAACTTTGGGCCTACAATATTTTATATTTTTTTTTTCGCTCTCAACATTTTAATTATCACATAGGCGGAATTTAATTTCATTTTTATGCAACTTTTATGGTTATATGCATTGGTAAGTATTTGATGTAGCAAATAAAAAAGGCTTAAAAGGATATATATTTACGTTTGTATATTTGTTGTTTTTATGTATATGCATGTATGTAATATATGTAGGTATGGATAGTATATTCTTTAATGTAGGACTAATGTTATATGGTTCTTTAAAGAATGCAAGTGATTGGGAACTTACAAACTTACAAAGATGTTTAACTTTTCTTTAATACACACATATAAAAATAAGGGCGCGATTAAATAATGTAAAACTTTATATTTAATAATGAAAGGTCTTGTTTCTGCATATTTATTCTATTTTATTTCAGTATGTATATGTATGTATGTATGTAAGTGTGAGCATTCTTATTGATTTTATTTGTTTTGTTCACATAGCAGGTGCAGCATATTACTTAAATTTTTTTACGTATATATTGTACAATGGTTTTTTTCTGGCTTTTGATTCAATACACAAATGATTTAATAAAAAAAAATTTTATTTTGCACAATTGTTGTTTCTAATTTTCAAAATTTCAAGTATGCAATATTATAGCATCATTAACGGTTTCGCTTGCTAAATAATCATACACTCCGAAACTTCATTTCGCTTTTAATCGTTTCTATCTACATATGCCAAATTTTAAATTCTCACAATTTCTATTTTCGTTTGTTAATTTTTTTTTTCATAATTTCTTCATCCTATTTAACGCGAAGCCTACAAATGTTTATGTGTACTTATAAAAATATTGATTATATATATTAATGTTTTGCTGCCTCACTTCTGCAGTTCATATTTTGTTTATTCCTAATCATATTTTTTAATATTTTAGTATTTTGTATCACAAATATCATTTTTTACTCTCCTTATTTTTTTTTTGTGTTGTAATAGCTAGTGTATCTTAAGTAAAGACAAAGATAAAACTACTTCTATTTTTTCTTAATTTCATTTTTGCTTATTATATTTTTGCTCTTTATATTTTAAATTCATGTTGTCATCATATATTTTGTGTTTTAGAATACGTAATTAAATAACCGAAAGTTTTGAAATTATGGAATTTTGGATGCGGCCGCAAGGTTAAAATCTTTATATTATATTTCTGGAAACTTCACATTTTCTGAAAAACTGAATTGAATATATGAGTGTATATGGCAAGTTTGTTGGTATAGTCCAAATTAATTTAACAGTTATTGAATCCAAAAATCATTTAAGTTTATTTCCACGATCATGATCCACGTCGACGAAAGACAAATCGTGAAAGGTTAATGGAAAGTGGAGAGTTGAAAAATTTTATTTGTCAAACTATATGACTTACTGAAATTGCCTTGAATTTTTTGTCCGCAAAATAAGAAATCATATAAAGGTAATATCTTAAGTACATTCCTGTTCTAATCAACATAAAAACAAAAAAGAATAATAATAATAACTCAAAGTTTCAACATTTTCAGGCGGCTTACTACCAACGATCTAATATTATAAGGTCAATTCGTAAAAATAGCAAAAAAAATATTATACCTTGTTGCAAGCAAAATAACCGATTGTATGAACTATTTGAGCTTAGATATGACAAAGAAATAAAGCGACCTATATTAGTTAGCTGTGTCGGGGTCTTGTGGAATAGGACCGTATAAGTTACATGTCATCAAAATTAGGTCTATTGCACCATCATCAGATAATATGACTTCTTTTTTAGGTATGCCATTCGTTTGTAATAGACTTTTCTTTCTTTTTCATTAATAAATTGAATACTGAGGGAACATTTCAATTTATACTTTTGTTAATATAAATTTAATATTCTCTAAGGAAGCTAATTTCACTCACTTGCAACCCCATAGTTGATTTACTTATATTATTGTTATTCCTTTGTCATTTACCACAAATAAATTTCATCCATCACATTTATATATGCTCATTTGAAAACATACTCGTCTTGTTGTTTTATCATAATTTCTGTTGGTTGGGAGAATTAATTTGTATCCTTAATTTAAATGTCGTTAATAAAGGGATTGTATTATTTATACCTCAAAGTGGATTACATTATGTATAATCTATATACAAAAACCTAGCTTTTTATACAAGTGCGCAACTTTACTGTTCTGAAGAATTAGTCTGTAGCTTCAATTAACTAATATAAAATAAGCGAAAGGGATATGGATATACACATGCATGTATATCAAGTAATTAAAATCAAGAGACGCATTGATTCAGCCTCATCCATCTGTACGATCATCCGTACGATACATACAATTCTTCACCGGCTTCGATAATTTCCCTCTGTACATGGACGGAATCTAAGTCCGCCGCAAATAAAATAATCCACAAAGTGATTTTTTATCAAATTGAGCTGGCCACTTTTTCCTACATTTGCCTTGGCCTTAATTTAACGCCAGTTTTTTTATCGAACATAGTATAAAATAATATGTACAAAACTTAGTACTTTGGCTTAAAAGAAACATCATCCAATCCGTTATTTTTACAAAAAATATATCGAGAAAACAATGAGATGCCTCCATAACTTGCTGAACTCGGTAATTGGATGCCGAAAATAAATGTCACAAGTTTATAGCATCTTATACATCGATCACATGAACATCTAATATTACTCACTAGATGTAGCTTTTTTTGAACAAATGAATGTTGTCAATGAATGGCACATCTCTAGAGACTCATTAAGGAACTGTTGCTACCCACAACCTGTCCATTTCTCAAATAAGTAAAACACATTAACACCTTTAGTAAACAACAAAATCATTGTATTTAGAAAAAGGGAAATGTAGAAATGTTTGACAAAATGTAATACAAAATGTAGGAAATGTATCAGAAGAAAATTAAAAGGTGCTACCCATAAATACCAATAACCAATAACAACCAATAAATACCAATAAATTTCTTAACCGTGGAGAGATGACAATATTTGCTACATCATCAACTATCAGCGGTATATTTTCCAAGAGAAGACAATTTGGAAAGTTCTATATAAATAAGCAGGTGTGAGATTTGTAATAAATTTTAGTGAGCATAAATAAATTTTATGACTGATTGACATATAAAAAATTATTTTAAATTTTATTTAAAATTTAAAAATTGTTTCTAAAAACGGTAGAAATTATCAATAACGGATGTAAAAGAAATTAAAGCGGGAACATTTTGCTCATCAAACAAGTAGTTGCCCCAAATTAAATAAATAGTTTGAACAACTTTTCCAGGCTAAAAAATATTCAGGCTAAAAATCTCAGAAGTAACAAATTTCAAAGTGATTGATTATATGATAGGTGAAAGACAACTAATTCGAAAGATTGTCTGGATATTTCTTACGAAGATGAAAACTGTGTCGAAAGATAAGAAAAATCTTGAAAATGTTTGAAGTTCAATAATGTTTTAATTTAGGGGGATTTTCAAAATAAAATAGAAATAAACCTCTTCTATACGACCGCCTTTCGTAAAAAATAAATATAATTGATCATGTTCCAATTTTGATTTAAAATTCGAAACCAATAGAAGTAGGAAAAGAGCATTTTTAAGAGACGACGGTTTGATGGAATTTTAATACGTAGCTGTATGTACACCTCAGTACTTTGGAACTGACTCCAAATTCTTATTGGAAGTCTTATTGGAAATAAATAATCCTAATAAAAAATAATTAATATCAAAAATGTGTAAAAATTCGGTTTTAAATTTCCAAATAGGTCTTATATTTTTAAGACATAGGATAGATAAAGTTAATTTTGACTGAAGACCAGTAAGCTAAAATCTTACATGAAGATCGTTAAAAACAGTTGTCTTCAAATTTCTATAACTTGAAAAAGTAAAGTCAATTCCTCTTGTATGTACAGCTATTTGCAAATATTTCATTAATGTCTAAGAAATAATAAAAACAGGTTTCAAACTTTGTATACTTATTTTAATTAATTATGGTTATTTTCTTTTTCTACTCTGAGCAGAACAATTGCTCCGAGTACTTTGTGCTCGAAAGCGCTAATTTTAATATTTAGACCACAAAAATTCAACAAAATTCAAAATCCACTTAAAAACCACTTAAAAAGTATTTAAATATACATAATTGTAAATATGTACCCATGTAGCTATGTATGTATGTATGTGTTTATGTACAACTTAAAAATAAACTTTACATTTTAAAATAATAAATTGTTATACAATATTATGGTTACATAAAAAAGTAGATCACTTAATATACAACTGATAAGTTTACATGCAAAAAGTATTTTAATTAAAAATAACATTTTTTTGTAGTAATCAACTAAATCATAACCTAAAATTAAAATTGTTTTTTACATAAATAACTCCAAACGAAAAATTATGGTGTGGTATTTTAAAGATTTATAAATATGTCGATTCACCTGAAAGGACACAAATAGTAAGAATAATAAAAAATCACACAAATATAGGGCGAAAATTTATTACTTTAACGTACCACAAAATATATGTGTAGTAGAAATTAACCACCACCAAGGGGCAAAAATATATATATATCTAAATATGTTTTTATATAACTAAAATTTTCTTTAAAAAAACCATAATAAAATTCTCAGTAAAAATTGTTCATATTTCTTTTAAACAAAGTATTAAATTTCATTAAGATTAAATAATTATCAACCGATCGTTTCCATATTTTTTTACATTTATATAATATTAGAGTTCTTTTGTATTTATAACAAGTGGTTTAGATCAAGTGTATTCATGAGCAGAATTTAGTTACAATCCAGTTAGCCGTACTGGCAAGAGAATTCATTTTATTTTAAATTTAATTTTAATTTTTTTATTTTTAAAATTTCAAGCAAATTTCAGCAAAGAATGAATTCTTCACTATGGTAAAAAGTTAAAAAAAAGTTGGTAATCGATTTTATTAAAAAAATTACTGATGAAGAATTATTGGCGAAATAGATTCCAATTGTGTGAAACCACAACTTTTTCATTTTTTTACAATTTAATGTGCGAGTTGTGTCCAATATTTGAAGTAACGAAAATTCAGAATTGGTTGCATAATTATAGTTTATAGAAATTTGAAGCTTTAGCAGGGAGGCAAAAGTTTTGTTCAAGTAAATATTTTCAAAAAGCTATATAGCTGTTTCAAAAAAATTAATGGCTCACCCTCTGAGATTTTATCAATAAAAAACTATAAATATTTTTTTTTACAATTTAAAATATACCATAAGAAATGTATGTAAATTGTATTAATCCTTGGTAATGTCAGCATCTTCTCAAAGTTAATGCTTGCTAAAACTTGACTGACTGATGCGTCAGAATTGCATTACTAAATCTTTGGAGAAAATGGTACCGATAACTTGGTAATATTAAATGCAGCTTTAATTTTTACTAGTCTGATTATTACCCTCAAGGAGTAAATTCTATATAAAATTTCCAATGGAAATCAAAAGTGTGCACATGTGTTGTGTCCGTAGAGACTATTGTTTGAAATCGGCTGCTAATATTTTTTTTCACATATACAATTTCTTATTAAAGAACTCCATAGACAATGAATCTTGTAAAATGAAATGAGGATTTGCATGCACCCAAAGGATATCGAAAAATGTTTTTTAAGAACTTTATACGGAATAAGTGTAAGTATATAAAACTTTAGGCTAACATGCAAATATATGTACGAGTATATATAATATACTTATATAAAAGTTTTTATTTATTTATATGAAGACGTTGTACCAGAAAGCTTTTAATAGTTTAGAGCGTATCATAAGTTTTTGAACAAATAAAAAGGTTTTAATAGTTGAATCTTGAATCTTAAAAAGCGCGTAATTCTTTGTTTCATTAGAGCATTATAGCCATAATTGAACGTTTGAGGTTGGCTTAATTTAGTCGGGATTCATGGTGGTCAGAGAGCTCAGAGAGCTTTGAAAATATTATCACTCTGTATTGGAACTGTATTAAGACTGTCAAAAGTGGAATGTAGAATACAGTTGACAAAAAAAGTCGACGTATATTTCGAAGAAAGAGAGATCATTGCAGTGAAGAAGCGAGAAAGGTCTGAGAGGTAGTCGTTCCAAATACAGGTCATTATAACTAAGCGTTATAATTATGCAGTTATTAGCATATGAATATGTACAGTTCATTTTAGTGAAATTCTCCCCAGTGGTTGGGGAAAAATTGAAATTATTAAAAGGGAGGGTAGAGGGCGCCAGCCTGCGGAATCCATTGTTTACTTCTCCTGAGTTGAGAACTTTGACCTCGAAAATCTACACATTATTTGGCGACCACTTAGATATTCCTTTCGACAAACCTAGTGCTACTAGTATTATTTTCCCATAGTGTGGATTTTAGTTAAGACTGTGAGTTATCTGTCAGTTTGTAACGTTAAGTACTATGGAGGTACTGAGTACTTACAAAAATCTATGTTGATGACTAACTACACAAATGTTTCCACCAAAGTCGTGTCTCCGTATCCAGAACGGATACGAATTTATATCCGACCAGAGAATATCAGCGACATTCCAAAACGTATTATGGAAATGTTCTATTGCCCTACTAACAAAAACTGGCTAGATCCAAATAGTGAGTGAATATTTGGTATTACAAGAGATAGAAAAGCTGCCGTGCAATATGTATGTATACATACATTTTATTCATTTTTTTATATATGGTCTGCCACCAGTTTAAATATACTTATTTCTAAAATAAATTTAATGTAAAAGTTCGTATCAATAAATTTGCGATGATGGTGATGATGATGATGACTTAAAATGTAATGAATGTTTTATGCAATTTATTGAAGGTGCTATCTAATTTGAGGCAAACGGAACTTTTTGTGAAGATCAAACCGATTAGTATGCCAAAAACCAAATTGAAACTGATTTAACAAAGTGATCGATATTTTTTGTTAAAATATCGTCAAACATATTAAAAAGTCGTTATACTATCATAAAAAAGATGTTACGTAAAAAATAGCTACGAAATTAGCCGCAGCTGGAAACAACAACAATTAAAGAATAAGATTTAAATTCTCTCTTAGCGTATGAAATATTATATAATTTATATATAATAATATATTTGTACATAGAAATCGGATTAGCAGTCAGCCAACTCTAAAATGTCTCTGTTTTTTAGAAATATACTCAAACTGTCTTGTGATATGATATAAATATGTTACAAAAATTTAAAAGAAGTTTTTTTCATAAAGATTTATAGTATATACAAAATTTGTTTTCTCGAAATTAAAAAAGTGTGTATTTTGTGTTTAGATACTAAAAAAGGTAACAAAATTTTACTATTGCAAATGCATAGATTGTTATTTTCGTAAGAGTAAAAAAAGTTTTGGTAAACTGCTGGTAAAATGCAACTGAATTAATAATATTTGAACGTCTCAGTAGCGGTGGATCTGAATGTCGGCGATAATGGTTATTGTAACGTCTCATTTATGACTTGAATACAAATTTTTTTAGTTATATTAGCAACTTATATGTACAAGTATGCAATATATGTACATAAATATTATGTCAGTAGCCACATTAATATTTTCTAATTTAAAGTTACAATATTTAAATGCAATTTTGTTTTACTATTTCGGTTTAAAAGTATGTTGCAACAAATGTTAGGGTAACACGGGCTTGCGTTTGACTTTAAAAGCATTAATTATCAAAAAATCGTTTGTAGTTAAGTAGAAAAAATTGCATACATATTTAAAAAAGTAAACAAAAGTGGTGATAAATAATGTGTTATATGGGCGCGCAGTATGTAAAAACATTTTTGTGTCTATGTTTAATTATAATTTTAAGTTGAATCACACATACCTACATATTTATATGAAATTTAGTATCTTTATTGTACGCTTTATGAAATCTTAATATCTAAATATCAATGTTCTCCATTAATTTCATATATTTTTGTTTGTTTCATCTTAATCTCAATGCTGCCTGCACATCAGTTTAGCCGTGTTTCCGGTAACTGACTTAATAATTCATTTATTCCTGTTTACTTGTTTACTTGTTTTATTTTGTTTCTCATGAAAAGACGGTTATGTTGCAAACTTCTCCCTTAAATACTTTTCTCCCTCAATTTTGCTTGTTTTCTCTTCGCTACATATAAAATTCAGCGGCAATTTCTGATTTTCCACTGTTGGAATTTTTTTTTACTTTTCGTGACAATAACTTATGTATGCCACTTAAATGCTGCATTTTGTTACACTAATACACTAGTAACATTCACTTTTTTGTTCAAAACATGCATTCATTTTAATATTTATATAATACGATGATTTCGATTTATACGCATCACATTTACTGCTCATTAACATTTCAAATGTTTTCTGTCTTATTATTTCATTTTTTGTTTGTGTGTATTGTATGTGTTTGTGTATGACTATATATCTGTGTTTTTATTGAGAAGTGACGTCTACTTTGCTCATTTTTAGTTTTTCTTATTAATTTTACATTATAGGTTTCGTCTACACTTCGTATTAGCTCAAAGGATGGTAAATAAGTTTATTTGAAAGCGTTTATTTTACTTTTCTCATTTTTTGTTTGTTCATATAGTACAAATACACAGATAAAGCTTTTGCTATACATATACATACATACATTTTCTAGCTTTATTTAGTATATACTAACTGCTTCTTAACTTTCACTTGGTAAAACGAGTCATTGTTGTTGTCCTTTTCCTTTTCCTTTCCTATTTTGTTTTTGGTTTTTGTTTTTTGAGTTAATATTAGTTTTAATAAGAATTTGTATGTAATTGTTATGCTTAATTAAATGTACACAAATGCAATTGTTGATTGGCTGGCTCGCGTTTCTATGTACATCATGATTTGTGTGAATAACGTAACTGCTTTCGGCACCCGTTCCCTTTTATAAACCTAATCATCGGTTATTATCGCGTTCTCAGAGTTCCAAAAAATATCTTAGGATACATTCACATTTGCAACTAGCAAATACATGTGATTTCGGTTTGCTTGCAATTACGATGACTGCAGCATTCCTGGTTTACGAATACGGCGCGGAGCTTTCAAAGCTGTTTGTCTGACTTAAGTGGTTTCACGACGCGTACGTGAGTGCGGATTCTTCAAACCATTAGCAGTATTGGCTTGACACCGCTTGAGTAAAATGCCAACACATGTTGTGTCCCCATTGTCATTATCGTATTCATCGTTGACAATGTCTCCCTCAGCTTCAATATTAACGCCATTCACACTCTCCTCCATAATGTTCTCCTCGATTAGTTGATAATCAGCGGTATATATGTGTTTGTTATGGGCAGGTTTGCCGTCGCTTGATTGTTGGCTTTCATTATTGCTGCTGTTACTTTCGCTAGTGTCACCGTTGGTGTTGTTGCTATTTTTATACGTGTAATAATCACTGTTCGCATCCATACAAGTATGCATATTTTGTTGATCCGACGAAGACGCCTTACTTTTATTAACGCTGTTGCGTACAATGTCTTGATTCTGGAGCAGAGCTTCTACACCAGCGGTATTTAATTCACGATGAGTAAGGCGCTGACTGATGTTGACAGCTGTAAAAGAATATTTCAAATTGTTTTGTGGTGTTTTCATGTTTTATATTTTAAGTGACGAATTTATGGTGATAGTCACCGTTTCAGTGGGGCTACCACAAAGTTACGTTTTAATGAAGAGCACGAAAATTCAAGAAAATACTAAAAAATCTATAAAAATTTATAGTAAGTAATAATAATTTACCCAAAGAAAGTGTAGAAAATTAATTAATTTTGAGTCACCATTTTGTCTTAAGCAAGTCTCTACTAAAGCCTAAAGCTTATTTAATATGGCGAATGAATTTGATTAGTTCAATCTTTTGCAATAAAAGAGAAAACTGTTCTGTAAATTGACACACAAAGTTGACATGTAACACACTTTTTAATATTTAGATCACAGTTATACATATTTGAGAAATAATAATAATAATAACACCTGACCAACAAACTTAATATAAAACAAAAATAGCCTCTAGGCAACTTAGTGACTTTCTTTTTTAGGAATCTGCTATAAATATTTATAAGTAAGTTATTCTAATAATAGAAAATGATGATAATCCTCAATAGGTCACGTCAGCTATCATAACCTAACATATGTGCAACCTGACCCACGTTGAAAACATCAGACAAAAGGAAATATTTAAACCGAAAAAAAATCAATTACTTCACTCTTATATTTCGAAATATTTTCTTTTTTTATATAGATTTGTTCTCTAAATTTTGTATAAAAAAACTTTTCATTTATAACTACTCTAAATATGTTGCAGTGGTCTAAAGGTCAGCGCTTTTTCACGTCTCGTCAGTTTGGGTTAAGCAAAAATAAAAAAAAAAAAATCTTCCTAAACAAAAACAAAAATTATTAGTTTTATACAGTAGTAGTATGCATTTCGTTCTTTTTCACTTAAATAAAATTTTGTAATTTTTTATTTTTTACGCAGAAAAAATAAAAATTTCATAGAAACAAAAATTAAAAAAAAAATTAACAGAGCATATTCCTTATACTTATGGTTTTCATATGTGTATATACACACATGTTTGTTACTTATAATGTAAATAACTCAAATATTTTATCAATAACAAAGTATACAAGTGACTACTTTCACTTGAGAAGTTGACATTTAAGGTAGACATAAACTAATAAACCTATACTAATTGTGTTTCTTGTTATTGAAGTTTCGAAAAATAAGCAAACAAATTTTGAAATCAAAAAATGCAAAACATTATACAAGCTTTTTTTTTTGTATAAAATAGCGAATTAAAATTAAAATAAATATAATTTGTAATATATAGCAAACTTATTTACATATAATTTTAGTTGTATATATACGTGTGTATTAATTAAAACAAAATAATATATATTAAAAAACTACTAAAGTTTACAAAACGCATTTTTTGCTTGCTGCGCCCTTACTACGAATGCATTACGTTCGATAAAAAATGTTTTGTTTGCATTTTCGCTTAAATTTTCACTTTCCAGATGTGAATAATTTTCTTAATTACAAACCAGTATCAAATTAAATAAAAATATTTTTTAAAATTCTTATTAGCTAGCGAATAACAAAGTTAAAATTAATACATTACAACTCGTAATATACAAAAAAAATAATATTTTTACACTTAAAAATCAAATCGTAAGTAATTACATTACATTAATTCAAAAGAAAAAAAAAATTTATATATCTACGTACATTTAATTATAGTTTCTTTTACTTTTACTTTTTTATTCGTAAAATATGTATCTTATTACGTCCTTGTATTTGTGTACAAACGTTTTGCAGACGTGGATGTGTGTGTGTTCGTTATGTTTTATTTAAGTTTAAGCTTTTAGCGGTAATTGCTTTCATATTCACACATTTGTATGTACAATATGTATACACAAAGCTATAAATCCTTATATGTCTGACTTACAACATTTCTCAACTCAACTGTATGTAATGTAATATTTAACAAATTGTTTTACTTATTATTTGCATATTTAAGCTATAGAGCATATGGTCCGTGTAAGTACCCAGTTGAAAATATTAAACCCTATTAGGTGATATGAATTTTAATATTTTTCTTACAACATAATTTTTAAAGAAATTTGTTTTTGCTTTTACTTAGGAAAATGATTAAAAATTAATTTTAAAAATTTTAGAATAGTAAATTACATTGCAATGAATCATTTTTACACATCTATTTTATACAAAAAAAAAACACATAATAATACGAGTAATAAATAAGAAAGTTATATATAACCTCTACGTATGACACTGGCAACAAATATGCAGTTTCGAAAATTTTGGATACTAAAAAATTTTAGCACAACAAAAAAAAATAAGTTTATTTAACTGCTGAATTACGACTGTATTCGCTTTATAATTTTCTCCACTAGAGTAAAATTTAAGTATTCTTTAACACAATTTCGCACTGAGCACTTACAGACCATGTGTGTTATTGTTTTTTTTTTTGCTATTTTCAGTATTAAATAATTCGCAGTGCGAAATACATTCGTTTTGTAAACAACATTGTCCCTTTTTTGGTGTATTTTTTATTATTTGCTATGCGATTCACAACATAATTTACACACACAAATTAAATTTGAGTAATGGGTATAAAATTATATGATTATTAATTAAATTTCTGTTTCAAAATTGATAAACGTAAAATTTCGACGGCGTGCAAACTCAAAAACTAACGAGTTCACCAACCAACGAACGATCAAGTTGCTGCTGTTACCTACGAACATACGCATATACTAGTACAAAATTGTGCTGTTGGATTGCGCTGTTGAGCAGTTCGTAGTGGCCATCTGCAGGATTGCCGTACTGAGACTTACGCTGAGCCACTTTTAATTACTAATACGATTACTGGGAGCACACACTATATGTTAAGTTTCGTTTCATTACAGTGCTTAATTATTTATCAACACTTAATGAAAAAATGAAATG